>CM046879.1:551143932-552343932 GCA_025667525.1 Glebionis coronaria
TACAGCATTCACGGCTTGAGCACCTTGTGCTGGTGCAGGATGCACAACTTGTGGTTGTCCATGTGGTATTGGATCAGGGTTTTGAACATCATCCAAGTGAGTGTCATCACCATGTTGAGACATTGAGTTTTTTTTTTGTGTGAGTGGAGTGTATGGGGTTGTGTTCTTCTTTTTCAGAGTTTCTCAACAAGCTCTGATACCACTTGTTGATCTCTTTGATTGGATCTATATTCTGTTAAGAACTAGTATAGTAGTTTGTAATCAAACTAAAACACTTTGAGAACTCTTACTCAAACTAAATAAGTTATGCGGAATCTAACTTATAAAGCACAGAAGAACAAAATTACTTTTAACTATTCGATTATCTTATTAATCGACTTGAATGAGGTACATGAATGACATTGTACCTATGTTCCTTTTATAGAGTAAGGAACCTTAGAAACCTTAGAATATTCTATAAAGATAACTATATCACAGACGATATATTATCAATATTCTAACTATTTAAGTATATCACATAAGATATACTCTAACTATAACTATGACATATCTTATACAAAGATATATTAGCAGTACTTACTTTATAAGTAGCAGTACTTACTATGTACCATGTACCGCGTTAACACTAACGGTACTTGAAAGATAACTAACAGTATTTGAATAATACTAACGGTAGTTGACACTTAACAAATAATTCCCAACAATATTTGTAAGTCAACTTCATGATGCTGGTTATGTGGTATGTTTGTAGCGCTTGGTTAGGGTTTGTGGTGCTGATAGGGATTTGGACGTACAGTTGATGTGTTGTATGTCGTTAGGGTTGAATAAGAAGGATGTAATAAATGTTCTTACTGTATAATTTAGGGCTTATAGTAACACTATGCTGACAGTAACCAACTCGTGAACCTTAGCATGAACAACAAACAACCTGCTTGTGAACCACAACACGAACAACAAATAGTCATCTAGATGAAAGGATTTGTGAACCGAAGCACAAATCACTAATATAAATGACGACCTGTTACCCGAAGAACAAGTCACCAAAAAGAAGAATCAGACGTTTGTTTTCGAGAGATTGTAGGGTGAACAATTTACGGAGAGTTGTGAAACACATCCTTTTGGTTAATATCAGCCCTACGTCGAAACCTGACTACTTTTCTCTCACACTCCCATCTTTTCCTCAGCGAAAAGTGATTGGGAAACCTAAAATTCATGCCTAATGTTAAGTTTTCCTGTATATTTTAATTTTTAAAATCTTCCAATACACTTTGCATGCACTACGACGCATAGGAAAAATAAAATAGACAAACACTTATCTCTCACGTGAACAACGTTATAGTTTGTCGGGGTTTAATATCTTAAGTCTGATGTTTTTCATTCATTTTGGGATACTACGTACTTTCTCCTGTCTAATTATTTTCAGCTTCGTCTTTCAACCGTTCCTTAGACAATAGCAAACCCAGAATACACACATCGATCTAAAAGGGTTTAAACCATTCCCAATAACTTAAACGCGTCAAAAGAAGTGACAATTATACATTATCGATTTTACTGACACATATAATGATCATCACATGAATTGCACTTTTTTCAATCATGTAACAAAGAACCGAGTGAAGTTTTTCTAAAAATGCTAATAACTTCAATGAAACAAAACAGATTTAGCTTTCCCGCTTATAGTAATCATTTTCTTTTATCTTTGTTTTACGCGTTTTGCTATTTCTGAGTTTGTTTAATTTGGTATAATTTGAGTTCTGAACGAAACTTCTGCAAAATTTTACATAGAATTTTACACCAATTTACGCAATGTCCTCGTCCGTTACATTAGACATCAAGACCGGAACAAATGGTAACCTGAATCCGACAATGACGGAGTCTCCGCTTCCTAGTGTACGCTATTTTGACCATACAGTTACTTCTTACAGTGGCTGTTGGTGCTATCTGACGATTACTGATGCAATGTTTTGCATGTGATTTTTCACATTATTCCGTTAATTAGTAAGGTTTTCGTTCCAGTATTACCACGCAACTATGTGCTTCTTGCAATCTTTATAACTGATCGATAAACATAATTTAAAAAAAAAAAATACGAACCAAACCCGTAAGGAATAACTGAGTGAAGGTTTTCTAAAAATGCTAATAACTTCAAAGGAAAAAAAACAAGTTCATCTTTCCCCCTTATAGTAAACTTTTTCTTTTACTAACTTTTTTACGCGTTTTGTTAATTATGAGACCAGCTTAATACTACAAAAGCTTGGTTCTATGTTCTAGTTCGGAATAAACCTTCCACTTAATTCTACATCGTATTTTACACCAAATTGACAAAATGTCCTCGTTCCATACGTTTGACATCGAGACCGGAACAAGCAAAAACCTGATTCCGACAATGGTGGAGTCTTCGGAGCTTCGTTGGGGGTTTGTTCGGAAGGTGTACGCTATTTTGACCATACAGTTACTTGTTATGGTGACTGTTGGTGGTTTGGTTGTTAAGTTTCACCCATTTGCGACGTTTCTTATGACTACAATTGCTGGATTGGTTAGTTATTGGACTTTGCTCGTGATGCCGTTTAATAGTAAGTATTACGTTGTATTGTTTCCACGCAACTATGTGCTTCGTGCAATCTGTACTATAAACCTAGCGTTGGCGACTGTTTTGGCTTGCTTTTTCACCCACGGTATGTAGTCTCTGAACATTCCATCAATTTATGCTTTCTAGGCTTATTAAGAAACTATTTAGATGTTATGTAGTACTCATTCTAGCGTGTAGATGTTGAGAGTGAGTCGCAAGTTATCACGACAAAAGATAAGTATAGTATTCTCATTGTAAAGATCTCTAAAATTGGTGACAAGATGAAATATGAGGACGAAAACAGGAATAGAGAATGGTAGGTTGGGTTAGGCCAAACTGTGAATGCTTATTGGTTTTATGTGTGTTTGTATTCGACTTTTGAAACTTAATATGAAAAAAAGACCGCATTTATTAAGTGATATGAAAAATGTTTGTTTGTGACTTAATAAAAACAATCAAGTAAACTCAGGGTGTTTTCATTAAGTCGCATTTTAATTAAAAATGAATTAATAAAAAGCTTTAATAAAGAAGCCCTTATATATGGATTAAAATGATGGTAGGAGTTATAATAAGATCCTGATATAGGAATTTAGTACTAATGGTTGGGCCTGATTTTGATTGCCATTGAGATCTTTTTATGATCTGGTTGTGGCACCTACGGGTTAAAATGGGTGGTTTTTTGGATGGGATGGTTTGGGTAGCGTCTACGGGTTAAAATGGATGGTTTTTGGTGCAGGTTGGTTAACCTGGAACACCTCTAGTCCAAGCCATGTCCTTTTTTTGAAATAGAATGTCAAGAGCTTCTTAATATAAATGATTTATTTGACTTTGGACCCGTTTTTACCCTTTCGACCCATTTTACCCATTACCTCTTTTAGCAAATTAGTTTACTGAAATTGTATAACATACCTAGAGATACCACATAGCCTAAAAGGTCTTATTTAATAAGTAAATGGGTCAAAATTGGCATCTAAACTTATTGGTTCAAAAGTTATACACAGTTTGAGATCCAATACAGAAAAGATAACTCAATTTTCGACAATGTTGCAGGAAAGGTGATATTAGAGGCTGCCATTCTAACCACAGTGGTGGTTGTGAGCCTCACTTTGTTCACATTTTGGGCTGTAAACAGAGGCCATGACTTAAGCTTTTTGGGGCTGTTCTTACTTGTTGCTCTTTATATGTTCATGTTATTTGGCCTCATTCAGGTTCGCACACGCTTCCCCTTTAGCATTCACCTTGATCTTAGTTTCTTCTACTTTCTTTTTTTATACAACATTCTATCGTCAAACTTGTATCTATACCCGGAGTTCTTTTTTTTATACACTATTTTCACCAAATGATGAATGCGTAACTTACTGATGCAACATGCTTATATTTTCCTATCATTTAAAAAAAATGTTTGTAACAAATGATAAGTTTGTTGCATTAAATGGTTACTTAAAGTTTGCCAATATCTTATGTGTTCATTTTTTTGGCAGGCATTCTTTCTAATGGGTAAACTTACTCAAATGATATACGCGGGTATAACTGTGTTAGTCTTCTGTGGTTACATTGTCTTTGACACCTTTAATCTGATCAAGATCTTCACATACGACGACTACATCTTGGCTGCAGTTGCCTTATTTCATGATGTTCTTATTCTATTCTTGGCATTGCTTATCATATTTAGCAATGTATTGGTGATATTAGGCAACAGTTTAAGGCCCGAGCCCGTAACCTATCTAGCAGGTGACACTTAGACGCATATGATGGTTGCTGATATATTTTCTACCTACATGAAAACAATAAACTGAACTGAATGTTGATGGAAGCTGCAAATAAATGTAGAGAGTAATATAGTACTACTTGGTAACTCTCGTAAGGTCTTTTGTAGTTTCCTAATTCATTGGTTGTTTGGGAATTCTGGTACTTCTGTACATGGAGGTTTGCTATCTAGACTTGATTTTTAGCTTTGTCATGTTCTAAATCTACAAAAAAAAAAGACGATTTATGTCTCTAGCTATTGATTTGCTAAAGCATACATGTCTGCATAATACTTATAAGTGAATGTGTGGTTTAAAGAAAGAATGAGCACCCATCATTTCACAAGCACATGGACATGTAAGACTGATACCATGTAAGCTAGGTTGGTAATTAATCCAAGATGTGGTACAATATATACGATCTTGAGCTCAATACATATACATAAACAATAATACGAGCTAACACTAAAATCAGCTGAGTCTGGCCGTGCCCATATGTGAATAGCCTACCAAGAATATAAGCTCATGCAGACCCGTGTCGAAACCTGGTACAAGTAAACATCTTACTAAAAGCTAACCACAAAGAAATATTGAACAATTTTATAAAAATTTGTATATCCAGAATCGCTAGCTAGCTAGGGTGGAGAGTTGTGGTGAAACACATTCTTTTGGCTAATATCAGCCCTACGTCGAAACCTGACTACTTTTCTCTCATACTCCCGTCTTTTCCTCAGCGAAAAGTGATTGGGAAACCTAAAATTCATGCGTAATGTTAAATTTTTCTGTATCTTTTAATTTTTAAAATCTCCGATACACTTTGCGCGCACCACGACGCATAGGAAAAATAAAAATAGACAAACACTTATCTCTCCTGGGAGCAACGTTTTAGTTTGTCGGGGTTTAATATCTTAAGTCGATGTTTTTTCATTCCTTTTGGGATACTACGTACTTTCTCCTGTCTAATTTTTTCAGCTTCGTCCCGAGACTGTTTTCAACCGTTCTTTAGCCAATAGCAACCCCGAATACGAACATCGATCTAAAAGGGTTTAAACCATTGCCAATAACTTAAATGCGTCAAAAGAAGTGAAAATTATACATTATAAGTTTTACTGACACATATAATGATCATCACATGAATTGCACTTTTTTCAATCATGTAACAAAGAACCGAGTGAAGTTTTTCTAAAAAAGCTAATAACTTCATTGAAAAAAAACAAATTTAGCTTTCCCCCTTATAGTAATCCTTTTCTTTTATCAATGTTTTACGCGTTTTGCTATATTTGAGTTTGTTTAATTTGGTTCTATAATTTGAGTTCTGAGCGAAACTTCTGCAAATTTTACATAGAATTTTACACCAATTTCACGAAATGTCCTCGTCCGGTACATTATACATCGAGACCGGAACAAATGGTAACCTGAATCCGACAATGACGGAGTCTCCGCTTCCTTGGGGGTTTATTCAGAAAGTGTACGCTATTTTAACCATACAGTTACTTCTTACAGTGGCTGTTGGTGCTATGGTTGTTAAGTTACAACCGAATCTGACGATTTCTGATGCAGTGTTTTTGTATATGATTTTTCTCATTATTTCGTTAATCAGTAAGGTTCTCGTTCTAATGTTACCGGGCAACTATGTGCTTCTTGCAATCATTACTATAGCCCTAGCGCCGGAGCCTGGTTTGGCTTGCTTTTCCATTCAGAGTATGTAATCTCTGAACATGCCATCAATTTATGCTTTCTAGGCTAATTAGGAGATTGTTTTAGATGTTATGTTGTACTTTTTCTATTTGAGTAGAGGTCTTAAAAAACTGCAGTCATTTGTCGTTGTAGTCAATAGGGACAAACGCCTCAAGTTTAAGGTGTGTTTGTAGTCTTTTGTAGTTTGGGAGTTATCGAAAGATCTCCAAAATTAGTGACAGGATCAAACAGGAGGCCCAATTAGGAATACGGAATGGCGGTTGGGATTGGGCCAAAATGTGAATTCTTATTGGCTTTCCAGATTATGTAGGAAGTTAGTACTAAGGGTTGCGCTAAGTTCTGAATGCCATTGAGATCTTTCTGTGATCTGATTTTGGCATCTGCAATGCCTAACTGTGAGGTGGAAAAATGGATGGGATGGGGGCTTGGTAACGCCTTCGGGTTAAAATGGGTAATTTTTTGTGCGGATTGGTTGACCCGTAATACCTCTGGTCCAAATTATATCCTTTTTTTTTGTAAATAAAGAGCATATCAAGTACTTCCCTTCACTAATTCAAGCTTCTTATATATACTGTAAATGAGACTCTGGACCCGTTTTTTTTTTACCATTTCTCTCCATCTGACCCATTCCCTGTATAACTAGTAAATTACTTGACCTACTTAGATACAAAACATAATCCACATTGTCTTATTAAAAAGTAAATGGGTCAAAATTGCCATCTAAGCTTATTGGTTCAAAAGCTATCCACATTGAGATCCAATATAGAAAAGATAACTCAATTTTCGACATCGTTGCAGGAAAGGGGATCTTAGAGGCTGCCATTCTGACCACAGTGGTGGTTGTGAGTCTCACTTTGCTCACATTTTGGAGTGCAAAGAGAGGTCATGACGTCAGTTTTTTTGGGGCCGTTCTTATTTGCTGCTCTTATTATGTTTATTGTATTTGGTCTCATTCAGGTCCGCACACGCGTGCTTACCCTATTACATTCATCTAGATCTTAATTCATTCTCCTTTCTTTTGTAACCATTTAATGCATCATACTAATTATTTTCACCAAATTATGAATGTGTAACTTACTGATGCAGCATGCTTATAATTTCCTATCATTTAAAAAAAATCTATATGTTTGTAAGAAATGATAAGTTTGTTGCATTAAATGGTTACTTTAAATTCGACAATATCTTATGTGTTCATATTTTTTGCAGGCATCCTTTCCAATGGGTGAATTTACTCACACGATATACTGGGGTATATCTGCGTTAGTCTTCTGTGGGTACATTGTCTTTTACGCATTTGATCTAATCAAGCTTGACGACTACATCTCGACTGCAATTGCCTTGTATGTGGATGGTCTCTATCTTTTCTTGGTATTGCTTGTCATATTTGGGGTTGGTGACACTTAGACGTGTATGATGGTTGCTGATATGTTTTCGTATCTACATGATAACTCTCGTAAAGTCTTTTGTAGTTTCGTTTTTCATTGGTTATTCGGGAATTCTGGTACTTATTTACATGGATATTTGCTGTCTAGACTTGATTTCTAGCTATGTTATGTTCATGAATGTATAAACAACGACGATATTATTTTTAAAACCACCGTTGCTGTTAACTAACTTCTTTTCTTTCTATAATACGATCCTTTGTCGCGTAATGTATGTCTCTAGCTATATATCACACACTTATAAGTCAATGTGTGGTTTAAAGAAAGAATGAGCACCCAACATTTCCAAACATTTCACAAGCACATGTCTTGCCTTTTGCTCTACATCACATGGACATGGCTGCCCACAGTAGTCGTCATCTTCAACTTCCCCACTCTTTTATTTATCAAAAGTATGCTATAATTCTGTGTTTTTGCGCGAAACACTACATCTTGTTTACAGCACTATAAGTTTTCATTTAGAAACAAATCATTGTTCTGATATGAGACCTCAAATCTGTATGACAGAAAACTAGGCTACTTGAAGTAGCTTGAAAAACGAACTTAAAACCGCTTGATAATACAAGTTTAAGTTCCAATTAACATTTCGAGCTTGTGGCTTCTTTTACAAAACATGCTTCTAAAATGTGAAGAAAGACTGATGTAGCTTCGGGTGTGCCCCAAACATGGGTCACATCTATAAGTCAACTTCAATACTTTTTGGAGACGCATTACATTTGGTTCATAATTCATTTGGAAAATCGACCAAAAAACAAATCGTGTGACTCAAAATCAACGAAAAGATTAGCATCAAGTGATCAAACTAATCCTCAAGATAACTTGTGGACATGATTACTAGATCAATAGTGTCGTTTCTCGGTTGAGAGTTGTATACCTGTCTTTACATCATACTATTAGTTGAACATGCGACTTCATCTATTTCTAATCACAATGTCTTCTAAGACTGTTCTGTGATACCCAAAAATATGTTGTATGGTTTTTTTTTTCCTGGATAATCATGGTTTATGAACTTTTGGACATTTATCTTACAGATTTTACTCACCGCCACACAAACTCAAACCAGATAAAGCTACGGGTTAGTTACACGTCGTTTAAGCGTATATTGGTTAGGTTGTCATGTGACATGGGTCATGCATGATTCTAAACAATTAGTATCCGAACAATATTCATTTGGATGGGCTAAAATTGATAGCAAAGTTGATACTTTTTTCTTTAGGTATATTTAAAGGAAAAGAATGATTAGAATGTGACAACACCTAGAGCTATTTTGGAATAACATGATCGAGACTTTGGAATTTTGGTTGTCACTTGTCATTTTGTCATAAGAGAAGACCAAAAGTTGATGCATGAATGAAACAGAATATTCTTTCCAAAGGAAAAAGAGAAGGCTAAAATTTTCCACCATTGTTTATGGGCATTCTTCTATTATATATCTAGATGTCACAATACTCTAGTTTTAAATTTGATGTTAGACGGTGGCGCAGTTGTGCTAACGGAGGTTCTGTGCAAAACCGCTCATCTGATACATAAACACGAAAACTAGAAATATATTATAACGATCTTGCTTTAACTTTTGTGTGTTTTTCATAATTTTCGCTCACTTGAAGTTAAAGTTAACAAATATCTATCACAAAATTTCATATAGATCATCAACATTTTGATGTTGAAAATGATTATCGAGTAAGTTTTAGAAATTACCCTAGAAAAGCCATGAAAAATTGAAAATATTGTAAGAGGGCACGTGCCAACCGTGCCCTCTCTTATCTCGGCCCATGCGCACACTCTCGTACACAACTTGATGTTAGATATGATCATGTCTGGACACGACACTAGAGTTGCTAAAGTCGTGATCTAGCTCAATATTGCTAGTGAGGATTCAGCTAAAAAGGTGTTGGATAATTGATACCACAAAAATGGTTATTTTACAGAAAAGTGATTTGAATCTAACGGGTCTCTAGGGAAGGTTTTTTTTCATCCTTTGTTTTCTAGCTTATTTAAATATTTATAGAATAACATTTCTTGGCATTTTTCGAGTGGAAGCTTTTGATGGGAATCCATTATGTAGTTATTGAGTATTTACTTATTTTCTTTTGTGAACAGGTTTATAGCACGTACACATCAAATTTATCAAAAAAACAATATGCAAGAATCATGCTATTACCTTTTAAAAAACATATATGTTCTTGCAGAAAGATACAAAGGTTGCAAGTTGTGTGGTAACATAAGTGGATGTCACATATTTTCTTTTATATGAAACTTTTGCTCTTGTTTTATGCATCATCATGATAAAAATGGATATTACTCTAGCTCGGGAAAGTTTACAGGTTGAAAAATTTCATGATACTGGAGACTTGTATCAGCTAAAGATAGTTATTGAACGTCGATAGATCGAGTGACAAATTATGTTAATCGTCGTCTAGGGGGACTAAAGATTAACTCATTCAATATTGCTGTAAAATTGCTGAGGGAAACGTTATAGCTAGCTTAGTAGTAATACACAATATTTCTATAAGTACAAAAGAAACAAGTCCAGCAGCTTTTATACATGAAGATTTATTCTTTGTCACTATAACGTTTCTTTTTCGTATACTCTTGTAACCATGAGTATCTAATTACATCGTATAGCGTACTGGAATCCATAAACTCTAAAAGTAAATGATGGATATGTAAGAACATGGGATGGTGGTTTGGTTGAGACTCATCCACTCGATCGATATATGCCTTCTTTGGACCACCAACACTGGCCCATGGCTACGTTCGACCACAACTCCATACCTTCTTATGCACCAAAGTAGGTCTATGGTACATTAAGGACTCATATATTGCACATAATAAGTCAAACAACGACGGTCTTGTCGATTTCAATGTCTTTTTAGATTGTGTAAGTGTGTGACCAATCATCATATCACATACATGTTCTTGAAAGACCTTAAGACGCGTCCGTGATATGAAATTGTCTTCCTGTGTGAATTTGATCATAGCAATTACAATTGTGAATGGAAACATGATTATTTAAATTATCTGAAAGGTTTGGTAATTTTGTTTGTATGTTTAAATTAAGCTAGTAACACAACAAACGAATTTTCTTGGTGTATTCAACTCTATGATAATGCACAAGCGACATGGTTTCTAAAGTTAGAAGGAATATTTGGTGAAAGGATCATGATCAGAATTCTAGACTTCAATTATTTGAAGGAAAAGTGGAAATACATAATTCGATAAATTTGAAAATGAGAACAAACAAAATGCTCAAAGAAGGGAGCCTACTTGTTGTGTTATTGGATTAATTGCATGCATATGATTGTTGTAAAATTATTTATGCTTTATTAAAATCTATCTTCAGATCTAAAATAGGTTTGAAAAAGCTTGAGAAGGTGAAGAACATATCTGATAACTATGAGATCATTAAACAATTCTAAGGACGAATATATTGGATATCTATAAATCTTGAAATGAGGATTTCTCCTTTACCTTTATCTCAACATCTTATAAATTGAGCCATTTTAAAAGCTATACGAGTGTTTACCTATAATGACAGTATATATTATAAAATAATTATATTTGTGAACTTGCAGTCCTTGTGTAACCTTTAGTGTAACACTGAAAATTTTATTTGTACCAATTGTCTTAAAAAAAGTCTATAAGTTTAAAATCAAAAAATCATGAGAGTTTGAAGACTAATTTGTTTACTATTGAAGTTTTTTTTATCACACTTGAAATTCGATCTAGGGGTTAAATTATTTAAACGGACAGGTCTTGAGACTCAAACTGCTAGGAGGGAACGGCAAATGAAAACCTCTACACTCACGGCTTCGCACGTAAAAGAAAAATCCAAAAAATTTTCTCTTACAGACTTGAACTTTGGGCAAAACCTTATGCCCAAGCTCCAGAATGAACTCAGTTGGCTAAGTCCAGTTGGTTTTTATTACTATTAATTTAATGGCAAACGTTAATGTTAAAATTATAACCTAATTTGCTATCCCATCATAACTAGAGAGACTCATTGTGTTTCTTTTATATTACAGTTTGCACTCTTTTGGACTTGTTGCGGATTCAATTATGAAACAAAGGGACTATTGTTGCTGATTGGCTAAAGTTCTCAAACCCAAGACTTTGCTTAAGCCCATGATGTTGACCCATGGGTCCAACGGTTATTTTTGTTATAATACGCTAGCTACCAGCTAGGGTTTCGTTGTGACAGTATGTGTGTCTTTTTTTCATATTACTCTCTCTCTCTCTCTCTCTCTCTCTCTCTCTCTCTCTCTCTCTCTCTCTCTCTCTCTCTCTCTCTCTCTCTCTCTCTCTCTCTCTCTCTCTCTCTCTCTCTCTCTCTCTCTCTCTCTCTCTCTCGTTGATATCTGTAAGCCCTAGATCGATCTTATTTCTTTTATGTTTTGATTTGTAAAACTCTTATCATGTAGATAATAGGACTACAACTGATTAGTAGTGATAGTCTTTTATATTTTCTCTTTTTTGATCTTTTAAATCTTGATTAATATAAGTAAAACTATTTTGGGATCTATTGAATCATGTTGTTCTACATTGTATCAGAGCCTGGTTGTTAAAAATGAATAAAAAACTTTTTAGGGTTTTGATAAAAATTAGGGGTTTTTGTTTATATATACTTTTTTGGTTATATCTGATATGGAGATAGTTATATCTGTTAATATTACATCTGGATCTTTTGTTTTACTGCTTTATTTTTTTCTCAAGAAAAAATTAAGGTTTCGGAGATCTGGTGGTGGTTATCTTTTTTGTTAGCGATTAAGTTGATTGGTTGGCCTATCTTCCGATTGAGGTGATTCCTCTAATTTTTGAGAAAACAAATTTAAGGTTTTACTTTTCTGGAAGATTGGTTGCTTTGTGGTGGTTATTGTGACTTTTTTTTATTGATTCGGTGGTTGATATACTCATGTTGGTATTTTGCCCTAATTTTTCCCGAAAAGAATTAGGGTTTGTTCGTTGGAGGTTCTGTTACATCCTAGACTAAGTGAATCTAGGAGTTACAGTTTGATTATCCTTGTTTGCGTGCATTGTAATAACACCTCTCATCACTCTCTCACTTTCTCTCTCTCTCTCTCTCTCTCTCTCTCTCTCTCTCTCTCTCTCTATCTATCTCTCTTTTTATTTGCTATGTGTTGCTTTTTTGTTGTTAATTATTGATCATATCTGTTGATTGTTTTCCTTTTGTTATTCTTGGTGGGGTTGGTTGTTTGTTTATTTTGATTCTACCTTTTATCTGGACCCTCAACCTTGGCCTCGCCTTTAACCTACCACCTTGAGTGGTTTGGAAGCCTAGGACCTTAGTTGGCTCTGGTTGAGTTCATTTTTTGACCTTGTTGACCTTCACCATGTCTGGACATGGTGAATCTGATACTGAGCATCAGTAAACTAGATGTGAGCAACCCTTGCATTTACACCCTAATGACTCACTAGTGTTGACTGTTGTGTCTGTTAAATTAATAGGAACTGAGAAATTATCAAGTTTGGGATAATGCTATATTGTTAGCTTTGGAAGGAAAAAATAAATCTAGTTTCATTTATGGTACTTGCAAAAGGTCTTTAACTGATGAAGTTTTGGGAAAACAACGGGATAGAGTTAATGTTGTGATTTTGGGGTGGATTCTAAACTCAATATCTGAGGAGTTGTTTCTTGGACAAAAAATTTCAAAAAAGGTCAAACATGTTTGGAAAGAATTAAAAGAGACATATCATAAGGTTGATAGTTCTATTATCTTTAATTTACATCACAAGATTAACATCTTGAAACAAAATGGCTCTAATATTATTATCATAAGCTGAATGCTTTGTGGAAATAATATGATGCCATGAATGAATTGCCTAACTGTGTGCACTGCTTCTAATAAGTTTAAAAAACATAATCAACTGTTAAAATTGATGCAATTCTTGATGGGACTTGATGATTCTTACATAAGTATTATGAGTTCTATATTGTCTAGGGAGAATCTCCCTTATGTGAAGGGATCCTATGCCATTATTTCTAGTGAGGAGCTTCACAGAATGGCATTGGTAGTAGCTTTGGGTCATCTCATAGAACTCAGAATTTTGCTTTCTTGTCTAATGGACCCATTAAAAACCACTTTCAGAGAAATCAGAACCCTAATGCAAATGTGTTAAGACCTATCACCAACTATTTTAGACCTACCAATAGCACCATTGGATTTAGACCTAACAATCAGAATGCTACTAGACTTAATTTTACCACTAGTGCTGAGTTGGTTTGTGAGAATTGTGGGTACAATGGTCATACCATTGATAGGTATTTTAAAATCATTAGGTACCCCACTGATTTTGGGAAGAAAAAACAAAGTCAAAATTTGAATGGAAAAAATATGTCTAATAACTCTGTTAGTTCTACTTGTGCTATTGGTTTTTCTGATAAACAAATGGCTACTTTACTCTCTTTTATTAAGGATAACAATGGGACTAGAAAGAATGTGCAGGATAATATGGTAGGTACATATTTTAACTCTAGCAAAAATTTTAATGATAATTTCAACAAATTTTATTGTTCCAACACTAGTGCTAAGACTGGTATGAACTATAATGGGAAGGTGATTGATTCTAAGGCTAACCCACACATGACCAACAATAATAAAGAACTTGATAATGTTTATCACATTTCCCACCTTAAAATCAAAGTTGCTCATCCTAGTGGACTGAGGCTATAATATCTAAAATTGGAAACCTTAGAATTCCTCATGGGTTGATTTTGTTTGATGTGCTTATCATACCCGAGTATTGTGTTACCTTAATCTCTGTCCATAAATTGGCAAAAGACAATAAACTTTTTGTTGTGTTTGATGAGAGTAAGTGTTTCTTTATGAATCAAGATTTGAATCTGAAAAATATGTTGGAGATTGGTAAATGGTGTGGTGGTTTATACTACTTAGACATTGAAGGTATTAATTATAATAGTTTTAACGTTATTATTGCTTGCTCTTGGTCCCATTTTGATTGGCATTGTACACTTGGCCACCCTGCTGACCATGCACTTAATGTGCTAAAGCAATCATTAAAAATTGACAAAGATGATAAAAGTGTTTTTTGTGAAATATGTCAAAGAGCTAAACAAACTAGGAAACCTTTTCTTTTAAGTAACCATAAGACTAAATCTCTTGGAGATGTTGAGCATTTAGATTTGTGGGGTCCCTGTAAGGTGGCCAACTATTTTGGTCACAAGTATTTCTTAGTTGATGTGGATGACTATACAAGGGCTGTTTAGGTGTACCTTATAAAAACCAAAGATAAGGTCATGTCTTGTATTGACATATTTTATAATCTGATTAAAAATAAATTTAAAAGAACTGTTGTAGGATTGTAAATCTTGCTTATGTTTTTAGAGAGAGAAAGAGATAGAGAAATGGTGGATTTCACACAAAGCTAGAGAGAGAAAGTAGAATGAACTATGTGTAAATTATGAAACCACACCCCTCTCCATCTAAGGAGAGGGTTTATATACCCAAGCCCATGTGATGGGCTTGGGTTTACAATAGGCCGCCGACCCATACGATCCATGGGCTCGGTTTTGGGCTTTGTTTGATAAATGTAAATAACTAAACTACGAGCTATAACATATACTATCGTTGGAGTGACCGATCCTTTCTAATACGTAAAACGTATTTCCAACAATCTCCCCCTAAGGGAGGTCACTCCAAACAAGGGCGTTACCCAAGTTACAATAATAAGATAAACCTAGCATACTATGCTTGTCTTGAGCTCGTAGTCTTCGTCTTTCTTTTTCTTTTTCTTTTCTGGTGAACATGCTGATGTGATCTTTGATATCAATCTTTGAGCATCAATCTCTTGCCTTGATCTCGTGCATCCATCACTTGTGATCTTCGCCTCTTCGTGACCTCACGTCCCACATACTTATACCTTTGTAATTCTTGAAAGCTTCAGAGTTCGATACAGCGGAATACTTAACTTTTAGGCTTTCTTGATTTAGATGAGGTATTAAGTGCATAAAGTATAAGCATGTGGGGACGACTTCTTCTTGGATCCCGCAACGCCACCGTCTTCAAATGCCGCAACATAAGTGGACACGAACGAAATGGCTTTGAACATTTCATTCTAAATTGGTAGCATTTTACCTCCGGTCGGTGAAGACCGTTGGACGATATTAGATATCGTACCCGTGACGGATAGTTTCAATTAAGTAACTTCCTGACAGGATTTCGCGGGTAAACCCGTTCTCTTTATTCGACCGTCCAAAGCTGACTGCGAACATAAAGAGTGAATCATTTGGATAATAATATCCACATGAGTTGAAGCCGTCAATTCATGTTCCTGGAACAAGTGAAATTCAATTAAGAATCGCACCATCGTTGCTTTCCAGTTGTCACGAGCTTGATTCGTATAGAATCTTGCAAGTTACCTACCAAGTGTTGTTTGAGGTTAACACTAGAAGGATTTCCACTCATCACTGTGAACACTAAGGTATCACTCTGAGTGTTCTGGCAAGATCACTAAGATATTGCATAGAGGCCTGGAACGTGTTTAAATTCAGTTAAGAATTAAACAGCTGTTGCTTTCCAGTTATCACAAGTTTGATTCATAAAGAATCGCACAAGTCACCTACCATGAGCTTTTTGATATTCGCTCAAGAAGGATTTCCATCTTCATTGTAAATACTTTCGTATTACTCGGATGTTCAGGCAAGATCATGAAGATTTTACGTAGGACTCTTAAAATCTTTCTTACTTTTCACAGTGTGTGAAGAAGCAAGGAAATATGAAAGTGTGTCCTAATGAGATATTTGATGATCTCAAATGGCTCTAGACTCGATCGTGCACTTTGGATTTTAGTGATCGGAGGCTGGAGAGGAGTGCCACCTTTTCAATACCAATTTATTCGGAGTGAATAAATCAATAGATAATGCGTTGTCTCCGTGTGAATAAAACAAATACCTTTTGAGAGATATCTGAGTTAGCTGGGATGGGTTGTGCATTGTCTCACTGGGTCCATGATGTCTGTCTTCAATATCGAGAATCATTAAAATGATCTCAATAGCATATGTGTTGACCCGGTTTCTGCCTAAAGTTGTAAGGAGGGCTTCTTTCTTTACATCCTTTATCTTTACAATTCTTTTTCATTCTTCAACCCCTTCAATGCTTACCAATACGTCATAGCTAGCACCTTGTTGTGATTGTTCCAGTGCTAACTTAAGTACTTGGTCGGCATTCAGCTACGTTCACAATCTTTCTCCATCTTTCCTAAGGACTACTATTTCTAGCTATGGAATGTCCTTGGGAAGATTCCTCTGGTTCTGGAAGAATCATTGGACTTAACCTATCCTACCATCCTTATGTCACCACAATCTTCATCGTCGTGAAATAAATGGGTGTTGGGTAAGTATATGTCACCATGAAAATCCATTTTGATATGCAAATCCATTTTGCTCCCCCTTAACATATGCCGCGATATTCGAAAACATTTCGCACATGTCGGGATGAGCCAGCACATTAAGTCAAACCATTTGTGATAATATCCCATATTAAATCACATTTTCTCCCCCATATTAAAAATATTAACCCAATCGATGTTTTTAATATCAATTGATTTAATGAAGTTTTAACAAAGGTTTTGGGAAGAAAAATGCAAGTCCGTTTTATCTTCATGATATCAAACGCATGAGATATGATACCGATTTGTAACATGATCACATATTCACCATATAAGAAAAGAATTGACAAGGTTGGACCTGATAGATGAGAACATCATATGATAAGATCAAATGGTTCTTGTCAGCATATGTCGATTGCCTCGTCACGGCTGAAGTCATCTCTTGACACCACGTGTACGATTGGTATTGTTGTCTTCACACCAACTTGTGAACTTGGCACGTTCGGCATCGAAGATTCTGAAAGCTTGACAATTGCTCCCCCTCAATTGTTGACCCGTGTTCTATTGAAAGAGCTATAGTCGTCGGTTGAGTAGTCGCATCGTCGAGTATGTAGATACCAATTGTAGATTGCTATGGTTGTAGAGATGATAGCTTCATAAAAACAAGACTTCTCTTGTTTTAACAAATAAATGCACTGAAACGTACATATATTTGTGTTAGACCAAGTTATAAAGTAAACTTGATCCCTTACAAGGTTTTAAAGTAAACCTTGCCCGAGAAAATTAATTCCCGTTGTGAGCCAAAGCTTTCATAAGAAATACTTGACTTTAATGTGAAAACCGGGTTGCAGTCAGAAATAACTACAAGCCATTTAGGCATGTTTTATGAAATATTTACAAGTTTTGTACGAACTCTATTTATGGCGCCGTGTCGATATTAATCAACATTTCTAAGGCCGTAAATATTATCGTACCAAAAGACATGCCTTTGAAAAATAAAGTAAAATTTTTTTAGATTTTTCTGAATTTTTCAATTTTTATGGTTTTTATATGGTTTTATATTTTTGTATTTTGATTTTGTGGATAAAAATATAAACAATATATACAAATGATCACCAAGGATACGGAGAATAGTTTTACCACCACTATTCTTTCGCTTCATCTGCTAGTTCCTTTAGAGTCTCAGGCGAGAAAGTTCTCATTCCTAGCTTGTCGGCCAAGAATTCAATTCGAGCACGATCTAAAGCCTTCGTGAAAATATCCGCCAATTGATACTCAGATCGGACAAAGTAAAGCTCGATTACTCCATTTTCCACTTGCTCCTTGATGAAATGGTAGCGAATGTCAATATGCTTCGACCGGGAGAACTGAACATTGTTGCAGCATAAGGCAATTGCACTCTTGTTGTCGCAGTACATCGGAATCTTGTTGAAACCTAGACCATAGTCGGTTAATTGCGATCTCATCCAAAGAATTTGAGCACAGCAACCGGACATAGCTATGTATTCTGCTTCCGTACTTGAAATTGCAGCGCTTTTCTGCCTTTTCGATGCCCAACTGATTAGTCGATCTCCTAGTAGTTGCAAAGTTCCACTCGTGCTACGCCTGGTATCTTGACAACCCGCGTGATCCGCATCTGCATATGCCATTAGTGCAATAGAAGAGTCCTTCGAATACCAAAGTCCCCGATTAATGGTTCCTTTAAGATATCGAAAGATCCTTTTAACAGTAGCTAAGTGTAACTCAGTAGGCCTAGTTTGATACCTGGCACACATACATATAGCAAACTGAAGATCAGGTCGACTGGCTGTGATATACAGAAGAGTACCGATCATTCCACGATAAAGTGTCGGATCAACGGCAACTCCATGTGGATCTGCATCAAGCTTAGATTTCTCCACCATTGGAGTGTCCACGGGGTCGCAAGATTCCATCTTATATTTCTTAAGCGATTCAAGGGCATATTTGGATTGATTAATAAAGATGCCTCTGGGACTCTGAGATATCTGAAGACCTAAGAAGAATGATACCTTGCCCATCATTGACATCTTAAACTTGGGAGACATGAGTGTCCCAAACTCGTCGGATGAAGTTTGGGTCGAGGCTGCAAATATAATATCATCAACATATATTTGTACCATAATCATATCTTTACCTCGTTTCTGAATGAACAGCGTGGGATCCACCTTGCCTTTTGCGAAGCCTTGCGTAATGAGGAATTGTGACAAAAGATCGTACCATGCGCGAGGAGCTTGCTTCAACCCATAGAGAGCCTTCTTAAGCTTGTACACATGATTAGGATAATTAGGATTCACAAAACCATCCGGCTGTTGAACATAGACTTCTTCCTTGATTTCACCATTGAGAAATGCCGTCTTCACATCCATCTGATAGACAATCATATTCATATGGGCTGCATAAGCGAGGAATAGTCTAATAGCTTCCAAACGGGCAACAGGTGCAAAGGATTCCATAAAGTCGACGCCCAATAATTGCTTGTATCCACGGGCTACTAGTCGAGCTTTGTTTTTCAATATTTCGCCTAACTCATCGAGTTTCACCTTGTAAACCCATTTCAAAGTGAGTAACTGCACTTGATCCGGGCATGGGACAAGTTCCCATACCTCAAGACGTATAAACTCATTAAGTTCTTCTTGCATAGCTTCTATCCAACAGGATTGAGTAAAAGCTTCTTTCCATGTCTTAGGTTCAACTTCAGTGAGAAAAGCATCAAAGTGATAAAACATTGCACTTTCTTGTAACTGACTTCGTATGGATACCGAACAATTAGGGTCACCAATAATAGAATCTATAGGATGATCCTTTGTCCACTTGCTGTCATGTTCACGAATCCGTGGATTGGAGTAAACTGTAGAAGGAGCTTCCTCTGAGGTGGACGACCCGGCTTGATTAGGGTCGGGAATAGGTACACCAAAGAATGGAAGTTCACGCATTTGAGCGAATTCCAAATCGTGATCATCATCATCCTCTTCATCATCAATAGGCATGACGTGGGTAGTTGTTACATGTGTTGGTTGAGAATTACTTGTGGATGGTATATCTTGACCAATTGTAGGTGCAGATGTATCTGATTGTGCTTCGGTTGCTGGAGCGACAACTTCGGTTACCGGAGCTATTACCTCAGGTTCTGGAGTAACAATAGTTGGAGGAGTAAAGAATTCATCAAAGAACGGTTGAAACAACTTATCCCATTCATTCCTGGTAGGTGGTATAAATGATGATGAAGTAGGGTTGTTTGGGACAAGACCAGAACTAATGTTACTGGGTCCCATTTCATGAAGTGCGGGTTCAGAGCTGCTTTGCTCAGAAGCCATTGCTGTCAGCTCATCAAAATCAACATTCATAGTTTCAAGGATTTTGCGAGAGTTACGGTTGTAGATTCGGAATGCCTTCTTTGCGGGTGCGTAACCAATGAAAATACCAATATCAGCTTTTAGTTGAAGTTTTCCCAAATTGTCACCATCATTATTTGGATAGCAAAGAGAACCAAATACATGAAGATATGATAAATCTGGTACTTTTCCATGGAGAAGCTCATAAGGTGTTTTGCCATGGCGTTTACGAATTAATGACCGGTTTTGGGTGTACACTGCTGTAGATACTGCTTCTGCCCATAAAAACAATGGAGCCTTTGCGTAAATTAACATCGTTCGAGCAACTTCCATAAGTGTGAGATTTCGCCTTTCAACGACACCGTTTTGTTGTGGAGTGCGTGCGACAGATGTTTCATGAGATATGCCAACTTCTTCATAATAATCACGCAAAATTTGATTCACAAATTCGGTTCCATTATCTGTATGAATGCGTCGGACAGTAGTGTTGAGACGCACATGAATCATCTTGAGAAATCTGATGATGAATTTAGGTGCCTCATTTTTTGCTTTAAGAAATTTCACCCATGTAAACCGAGAGTAATCATCGACAATGACGAGGATGTACTTTTTGCCACTAAGACTTTCAACACGCATTGGCCCACAAAGATCCATATGCAACAGATAAAGTTTCTCTTGGTTGGTGTCTTCAGTCTTGGGTTTGTAAGACTTCTTAGTGCTTTTCCCCATTGTACACGCGGAACACAAATGATCCTTGTGAAATGATAGTTTAGGAAGACCACGAACAAGTTCGTTTTTCGCCAAGTGATTAATAGCGTCAAAGTTAAGATGAGATAACCGTCGATGCCATAACCATGACTTAGTCTTCGATGCTTTGGAGAGAAGACATACGGGAGAGGCGGCCATCATGTCTTGTAGAGACAAAGTATACAAATTATTCCCTCGATTACCTTTCAATAAATCAACCCCTTCCAAATTACGAATGAAGCAGGTATGCTCTCGAAAAGCAACTTCTAGGTTTGCATCACAAAATTGTCCCACAGAAAATAAGTTGTGACCGAGACCTTCCACGTAATACACTCTTGAAATTATAACATTCCCAATATGATATTCACCGTAACCCATTATCTTAGCAATATGATCATTTCCAAATCTAACCGTACCAAGAAACTTGCTGACGAAATTTCTGAGCTGAGAGCGATCTCCGGTCATATGCTTGGAGCAACCAGAGTCCAAATACCAGAGAACAATTTGGACCACCTGTTTTCAATAACAACAGTAGACAATGCATTGGAAACTATTGGTTCCGGAGTGTTAGCAGATACAGATATAGAATTATCAGAATTGCTAACATTTTTGAGACCCTTGGATTTCCTGCGTTTTCTAATGTGAGTTTTAGCACTAACAGGTTTTACTGTTCCAACTTTCTTAGGTTTTGGATTATTCGCGGGCACTACAGTGGGAGTAGACCTATTTAAAGGGCACTTGGTTCCTACAGTAGTGTCGGTGTTCCTAGTTAAAGGACATGCTTGTGTTTTGGTAGCCTTGGTACTCCTAGTTAAAGGGCACGCTTTCTTCACTTCAGTGGGAGTGATCCTAGTTAAAGGGCACATATTTCCTGCTATAGTGAAAGTTCTACCAGTGGGGCGCCACATCCAACCAACTTGAGTTAACACTTTCCCAGTCGGTTTCTATTCTAATCCATTTTTCCGGGCATACATCTCATTCACATGGTCAATAAGGCAAGAATCATGACGACTAGAAAACATACATTCATTGCAATTCCAACATTTCAAATTAGAATTCACAGTAGGCTTAGAACGCTGCACAACCGCAGAGCCTTTAGGTTTAGCTACATGATTCTTTTTATTCAAAACAGAAATAACATTCCTAGGATGGGCTTCTACTTTTTTCTTCACTTGACTACTAGATGGGGGCAAGATCCTATCATTCTTCTTGTTTCTTTTAAGCGTAGATCTTTGAGCCTTAGTAGTGGTGCTTACTCCTGTAGAAGGCAACACGGGAATATTAGAAGCTGGTTTTGATTCCGCCTTATCTTTAGTGACCAAAGTTTGAGATGGTTTAGTCCTAGGGCCCTTGTTAAGTGGTGTGACGGCTATAAGGTTCCTTTTGATTGCACTAGAGGACGATGCTGAGATAGTGGCTGCGTTATCCTCAACATTCTTACCTTTTACAGTACGAAGTGTTTCCTTTAACTCAGCCAAGACCAGATTCTTATCACAAATTTGTTCCCTCAAATCAGATATTTCCACCGACTTTCGATTCAGTTGTTCAATCAATGATTGATTCTGTGCAGTGGTATCAACACATGCGGGCTTTACTGAATCGAAGAGTCGTGTATTTTTCTGTTTTAAGTTATCAACTTTGGACAAAATCTTGGAAACTCGATTATCTAGATCAAGTTTAAAATTCTAAGCTGCCTCAAGTACGTTCACACAGTTAAGCTCCTTAGATTTCTCTATTTCTATCGGCAAAGAGTTAGCAACTTTGTCACTTGGCTGACGTTGTTTTGATTGTAAATTCAATCGAAAATTCTTTTCAAAATTTGCATCATCGATATTAACACCTTCGAATGACGTTTCAAAGATTTCTTGAATAAATTGTTGCTTGCATTCAAGCGAAATACAATGTGTTTGAATCTCATCAAAACGTTTTGAAAGCGATGAATATGAATCTTGAAGCTTTAAAAATTCAGCGTCAGATTCGTGACAAGTACTATCTACCACAGTATCCACAGATTCAACATTATGCACAATAGAATCATTATCAACACTTGTATTCACACAGATAGAAACTATATCATGAGGATTTGAAGAGGTGCGGAGCTGATTGTTTGTTGGTGGAAATCCTCTAGTTGCAACAAGTTTTGACAAGTAAGCAGTGAGATGGTTTAGTACATCAGTTGGCGTATCATTTGGAGTAAAGACCGGTGCTTGGATTGGTGGAAGTTCATTAGAGTAGAAAGCTTGTGCTGGTTGTGCTTCTATTGGAAAATATCCTTGCTGAGGAGTATAGCCCAATGGAGAAGTGTTGGCTTGTGATAGTGATGTCTGATATGGTGGTTGCTGTTGAAAAGATTGTTGATGAACACTTTGTTGATATTCTTGTTGTGGCATCATTGGTGGTTGATAAGATGGTTGCTGTGGTTGCTGATAGATGTGTGGTGGTGGCTGCTGCAAGTATGATGGTTGTTGATAAGTATAAGCCATGTTTTGTTGAGAAGCATACATTGCAAGTGGATCATGAACTTGAGGTGTAACCAACCGAGCCTCGATCACATGGCATTCGTGTTGTTGAAGAAAAGCTTGAAGTTGATCCACATTGGTGTTATGCAAGTCCTTAGCCAATTTAACATCCGTCACGTATTTTTTCCATTCTGGAGGAAGAGTGTTCAAATACTTGGTGTTCAATTGAAAGGTAGGAATTGCCATGCCATAGATATTGAGCTCATTCAACAATAGGGTAAATCTCAGATAGTAGTCATTGAGAGTCTCCCCTGGCACATAGGCAAACTTATCAAAAGTATCATAAAGCTTACACTCTCGTTCTTGTTTAGTTAACGAGGTGCCTTGCATTAGAACACGAATTATATCCCATAACTCTTTGGCAACTTTATGTTTGCTGACGAGTTTGTAGACATCTGGAGGAAGGGCTTGGAGAATGATGTTTGTAGCATACTTATCACATTTATCTTGAATCTTCATATCTCCAGTCAATTCACCCGTTGTGCAAGGACGAGTAGTTGTGTCTTCCGTCACTGTACCATAATCTAATGGTCCATTGAGCACTGATGCCCAAATTAGATGTCCATTCTCCTTGTTAAACATATAAAGTTCCATTCGGGAAGCCCATTCCTCATACATAGTCTTCACCAACATTGGTGGACGATTATCCGTACCCGAGAGGATGGACTTATCCGTAAGAGATGTGTACTCCATTTCAATAAGTGAAGATTTACAAAGTTGATCGATCAATGAAAGAAAGTAAATGTGTTTGTTGTAGTGTGTTAAAACCGAGAAATAATGGTAAAATCCCCTAAAATATGTCCTCCATAAACCAAAAAATCCAAGTCAAAATTACACACGATTTAAAAATTTTCAAAAACACGTTTTTGAAAAAAATATTGGATCGTACTCAGATGTAATACCCCCATATTTCTGATAGGCAGCGGACGGGTCATTTGGGTATTACTTCATAGCACATCACATAAGTTATAGAAAACGACCTCTATATGGGACGTTTTCAAAAGATAGTTATCATTCGAATAAAAAGTGTTATCAGAGTTACACCAGGTCCCTACATTATAAGTACATAATATAAACATAAACAAACTAGAAGGTTTTCAAAAGTCTTTCGAATGATAACATATGCATAGTCTTCAAAACACATTTCCATGCGACATCTTGCATCCTTGCATTACCTAAACACCTGAGAAATACATGCTAAAACATCAACACAAAGGTCGAGTGAATCCATAGGTTTATATAAACAATCAATTTTTGAACACAAGTTTTCATTCATCGAGTGATAATGTAACACATACAATATCATATAACCACGCTATTGTGCTAAGCCATGACACCGAAGCCTTAAGTATAAATAATGCCCTAGTCAGGTATCTTGCCTAATACCCCACTTACTTCTCATACAACACACCTGGCTGAGCCTCCAACCCACAGGTGCGACCTGCCCAGGTGGGGGCCATCCCCAATGGATCCATTTGTCTGTACCAGCGCCTACCCATCATAAGTAGTTAACGGTTCATGGGTTTTAGGGACTTTCCAAATTTTGGCAATATAGCACTTAGCACACATAATAGCTACCGGGAAAGCATACCATCAAATCATTGTGTCCAAATTTAAAAACAAGCATGTATCCCCCCTTGCGGGATTTATAAAACAATTAAATGGTAAAAAGCGAGGCTATGAACTCACTTGATATAATAGTCACAAACGTCAATCGGAAACAAACGCCAACAACTGATACACGATCACACGACACCTAAAGATGACGAAACGCGTCTTAGGCTCGGTACGATAAATAAGTCATAATTATGCAAATAATGTATTTTAATATGTTTTAGGCATTGTATTAGTTTTATAGACTTTTTATGCAACTTGTAAATAAACATTTATCATTTTTAAAATGTTACCCATTTTTGATAAATAAGCCATTTTTTTTATGTTTACTAATATTGTTGAATCTTGATAATTTCTGACATGCTCTGTTCATTAGGTCATTTCTCCTAAACTATAAATCATTTAAATGAGTTATTTATATTAAAATGACTCTAAGCTTGTTTACTACAATTATCTTAATTCCATTTGTCCTCAATCCATATTTAACATAGTTTAAAACTCATTTTTATTATTAAATGTATAGGCTGCGTTTTACATTTAATTTCAGTTTACCCGTTTTGGCCGCTATTTTCAAACCGTATAGAATTGAAAAACCACCCAATGCACGCTGATTCTATATGATTATATCTACAACTTTTAGTTTTGCATATTTAAGGGTTGGTATATAAATTTTATGAGAAAACAGCCCCACAAAACAGAAGGTCAGATTTGAACCTAGTTTTGTATTTTGGCCGTAACTCACTATCCGGGAATCGGCCAAAGACGGGCCACCCGGCCAAATCATCACAAAAGACATGCCTATCATTCTAATCTACTTTCATATATCATAACCCACTGTATGTTCTCAAATGACCACGTTTTACCACTGATGTTAAATCAGTCCTATTATTTTATTAGAAAACAAATCTACTAGTGTTAAAAAGTTGTATACACACTTATACAATGCCTTAAACACATAAAATATCATATATGTAGGTCCTCGAGATCTTGGATTATCCTTGTGTTGGAATGATTTAAAGAAATAGATAGATAGATGAAGAAGTAGAGAGAGAAACTAGAGAGAGGTTGGAGAGAAAATGAAAAATTAGATTGAATGTGTGAAAGTGAGAATGACCAACCCCTCCTAACATGCTAGGAGGGGGTTTATATAGCCCACCCTACATGTGGGCTATATGGACTATATTGGATCACGAGCCCAATATCATTGGAGTGACCGATCCTTTCTAAATACGTAAAAACGTATTTCCAACAATCTCCCCCTAAGGGAGGTCACTCCAAGTTACAATGTCCTAAATAGTCTATAGCTCGTGATCTATGCTAATAATGATGTGATCGATACTTTCTTTGAAAAAACGTATCTCTAACAATCTCCCCCAAAGGTAGGTCACACCATTTTACAAAATCTTAAACCTAGCATACTATGCTTGAGTCTTCGATCTTGTTCTTGCGAATATGCTGGTGAGATCTTTGACTTTGGTCTTGAACATGTGTCCTTGCTTTGACCTTGTGCCTTCATCACTTGTGATATTTGCCTCTTCGTGACTTCATGTTCCACATACTTATACTTTTATAAATTCTTGAAAGCTTCAGAGTTTGATACAGCGGAAGACTTCACTTTTAGGCTTTCTTGAATTAGATGAGGTATTAAGTGCATAAAGTATAAGCATGCGGGGACGACTTCTTCTTGGATCCCGCAACGCCACCGTCTTCAAATGCCGCAACATAAGTAGACACGAACGAAATGGCTTTGAACATTTCATTCTAATTCGGTAGCATTTTACCTCCGGTCGGTGAAGACCGTTGGACGATATTAGATATCGTACCCGTGACGGATAGTTTCAATTAAGTAACTTCCTGACAGGATTTCGCGGGTAAACCCGTTCTCTTTATTCGACCGTCCAAAGCTGACTGCGAACATAAAGAGTGAATCATTTGGATAAAGATATCCGCATGATTTGAAGCCGTCAATTCATGTTCCTGGAACAAGTGAAATTCAAATAAGAACCGCACCATCGTTGCTTTCCAGTTGTCACGAGCTTGATTCGTATAGAATCTTGCAAGTTACCTACCAAGTGCTGTTTGAGGTTAACACTAGAAGGATTTCCACTCATCACTGTGAACACTAAGGTATCACTCTGAGTGTTCTGGCAAGATCACTAAGATATTGCGTAGAGGCCTGGAACGTGTTTATATTCAGTTAAGAATTAAACCACTGTTGCTTTCCAGTTATCACAAGTTTGATTCATAAAGAATCGCACAAGTCACCTACCATGAGCTTTTTGATATTCGCTCAAGAAGGATTTCCATCTTCATTGTAAATACTTTCGTATTACTCGGATGTTCAGGCAAGATCATGAAGATTTTGCGTAGGACTCTTAAAATCTTTCTTACTTTTCACAGTGTGTGAAGAAGCAAGGAAATATGAAAGTGTGTCCTAATGAGATATTTGATGATCTCAAATGGCTCTAGACTCGATCGTGCATTTTGGATTTTAGTGATCGGAGGCTGGAGAGGAGTGCCACCTTTTCAATACCAATTTATTCGGAATGAATAAATCAATAGATAACGTGTTGTCTCCGTGTGATTAAAACAAATACCTTTTGAGAGATATCTGAGTTAGCTGGGATGGGTTGTGCATTGCATCACTGGGTCCATGATGTCTATCTTCAATATCGAGAATCATTAAAATGATCTCAATAGCATATGTGTTGACCCGGTTTCTGCCTAAAGTTGTAAGGAGGGCTTCTTTCTTTACACCCTTTATCTTTACAATTCTTTTTCATTCTTCAACCCCTTCAATGCTTACCAATACGTCATAACTAGCACCTTGTTGTGATTGTTCCAGTGCTAACTTAAGTACTTGGTCAGCATTCAGCTACGTTCACAATCTTTCTCCAACTTTCCTAAGGACTACTATTTCTAGCTATGGAATGTCCTTGGGAAGATTCCTCCGGTTCTGGAAGAATCATAGGACTTAACCTATCCTACCATCCTTATGTCACCACAATCTTCATCGTCGTGAATTAAATGAGGTTTGGGTAAGTATATGTCACCATGAAATCCATTTTTGATATGCAAATCCATTTTGCTCCCCCTTAACATATGCTACGATATTCGAAAACATTTCGCACATGTCGGGATGAGCCAGCACATTAAGTCAAACCATTTGTGATAATTTCCCATATTAAATCACATTTTCTTCCCCATATTAAAAATATTAGCCCAATCGATGTTTTTAATATCAATTGATTTAATAGCATTTTAAGAAAATTTGGGAAGAAAAATGCAAATCCGATTATCTTCATGAATTACACAAGCTCCCCCTCAAATTAATGAGGGTGTACTTAAAACGTAAGTTAAATACCTTTTAAACACAAGTGTAAGGTATTTATCACGTGCAAAGATCATATATGATAATGTATTCACAAGATTAGCGATTTATGAGGTTGGACCTGAATGATAAAGAACATCATATGAAAGAGGCACATGGTTCTTGTTCACGAATGTTGGTCGCCTCATCACGTCTGAAGTTATCTCTTGACTCCATATGTACGATTGATATCGTTATCTTGACACCAATATGTGAACTTGGCACCTTCGGCGTCAAAGATTCTGAATGCTGGACAATTGCTCCCCCTCAATTGTTGACCCGTGTTCTATTGAAAGAGCTGTAGTCACCATTTGAGTAGTCGCATCGTCGAGTATGTAGATACCAATTGTATATTGCTATGGTTGTAGAGATGATAGCTTCATAAAAACAAGATTTCTCTTGTTTTAACAAATAAATGCACTGACACGTACATAAATTCGTGTTAGATTGTGTTATAAAGTAAACACAATCCCATACATGGTTATAAAGTAAACCATGCCCGAGAAAATTAATTCCCGTTGTTGAGTCAAAGCTTTCCGGTGAAATGCTTGACTAGAGTATAAAAAGTGGGTTACTATCTGAAATAATAGCAAACCATTTTGAGCATGTTTTAAAACATTTGAACTTCTGCTCGAACTTTATTTGCAACCCCGTGTCATTATTGAATGACATTTCTAGTATCGTAAATATTATCGATTCCAGAAGACATGCTCTTTTTATGAAAACATTTTTGAACACACAATTTTGAAAGATTTAGAAAAACCTTTTGAGAAATTCTCGAAAAATTGTGTTCATTGTTTTGAAAACAAATTACTTGAGCTTAAGATGTTGAATATCTTACAAAACGAGCTCAAGTCCGAGAAGTTGTAAACTTCCCGTTGTTAAGGATAAGTTTATCATCGGCGATAAACTTTCCTTTTAACTGAAGAACGAGTCCTAAGTTGACATTTACTTAGAAGTCGTTTTCATGAGCTTGAAAAACTTTGAATGTTTTAACGAAAAGCTCATGACCGAGAAAGGTGAATTTCTCGTTATGAGGAAAAGTTCTCTTATTTAAAAGATTCACTTTCCCTTCTGAGCTTAAAACCTGGAATGTTTTAATACAAGCTCATGACCGAGAAAGGTGAATTTCTCGTTAAGAGGATAAGTTATCATAAAAGATAATCTTTCCTTTAATTTAAGTTCGAGTTACAGTCTGACATTTAACTGTAAGTCATTGTGCATGAGCTTAAAAACTTCGAATGTTTTTAATATAAGCTCATGCCCGAGAAAAATTAATTTCTCGTTGTGAGGATAAGTTTATCATCGGCGATAAACTTTCCTTAATTTGAAGATCGGGTCATCATCTGACATTTAACGAAGAGCCTTATACACGAGCTTAAAACCTTTGAATGGTTTTAGGATAAGCTCGTGTCCAAGAAAACTTAATTTCTCGTTAAAAGGGTAAGTTATCGTTGCGTAGATAAACTTCCCTGTTTCTGAAGTCCGGGTCATCGTCTGTCATTTAACGAGGAGCCATTGTGCATGAGCTTAAAAACTTGGAATGTTTTTTCATAAGCTCATGCCCGAGAAAATTTAATTTCTCGTTGTTAGGATAAGTTTACCATCGGCGATAAACTTTCCTTTCTTTGAAGATCGAGTTATAGTCTGTGATGTGACTATAAGTCCTGATGCACTGTAAGCTTAACTGGAAATCCCCTGAGACACTTGTTTCTTAGATATCAGCTTCTTTAGCAACCAAACTCTGAGAGTGTCCTTAATTGAGTGGTATACAATGATTGGACCGCTTCTTTCTTTTGGAACATTCTTTTTGGTACCTGCATTCTCATTAGGATTTTGCATGCTTTGATATGGGTTAGCGATATCTATCTTAGAAGCAAGTGGGGGTTCACAATTTTCTTTTCTTGTGCTAGAGGTGACCTGAGGAGAGGATTCACTTGTCTTAGCTGGCAAACGTTTCCTTTTATAGAAAACCTTAAGTTCAGGCTTAAGTGATGTATCCTCCTTTTCAATTTCCTCCCTAGTAGTCTTAGTAGAATCAGAGACTATCCTAGTGAAAGGGCACTCGTTTCCTACAAGAGTGAAAGTTCTACCAGTGGGGCGCCACATTTTACCCATGGGTTTTATTTTAGCCACCCACTGGGATTTAAGTCTAGCATGGGAGTTCACCTCATTAAGTAATTTCTTGACACAAGAATCATGATTGGCTTTAAAGACACATTTCCTACATGTTTTACAAGTAGCATATTTAATGTCCGAGTAAGATCTAGAATTCCTAGATGATTGATTGATGCTCCTAGGATATGATATGCTACGGTTAGCAGTGTTGGGTAATCTAGAAGGCATCTGACTAGGTTTAAAGTTCCTATCTCTTACTTGTGTCTTCTGAATAGCTTCCCTTAGACCAAATTTATGGCGAACATCATTTGAACTAGTTCGAGACGTGTTCTTTAGACTATGTCTAGGGAGGCTAGATGCAATCATGTGATTAGGTCTTGCAAAAGCTGTTTTAGTCACATTGGGCCTAGATAGTGGAGTGACTGGTCTAGAGAGATGAACCATATCAACTTGGGAGGCAAACCGCGGTCTCGAGGATTTTGGTCGCTCAGATCTAAATGCAGTCGGTTGTCTAACAGACTGAATTTGAGGCGGTTTCCCCAAGATTGATGGTTTTTCAAGCTTAGTATCCACACTAGATCCTTTAGTTTTTCTCAATTCGTTTTTCAACGCAGCTATAGCAAAGACCTTTTCTTGTACTTGAGCCTTTAAAGTCTCATTCTCTTTGAGCAATTCATCTTGGGATGCCAACTTAAATTCAAGCGACTTAATTTGTCTCACAAAATTATCTTTTTCAGCTTTAGAATCTTGAATTTTTTGATTTAATTTTCTTTCAAGAACAACGTTTGAATTTTCAAGTTTTTCAAAATACTTTTCAAATTTATCCGTTTTCTTCGAAAATTCAATTTTGGCATCCTCAAGAGCTTTAGATTGCTGAGCTAAAATAGTTTCAAGCTCTTTAATCTTGGAATCAGAATCAGTTAGAGAAGCAGTCATAAAGCATTTATCATGATGAACTATAGCATTCTGAACAATTTCTCCCCTATTTTGACTCACATCGGATGAATCTGAAGTGGTAAAACTATCACCCTTTTCCATCCCATGTTTGTCATAATTAGGTTTGGAATGCGCAACATGCGGTGGTTCATCGATGTAGACATCATATACCACATCCCTTTGTACCGTGTTTGTAGACTCTTCGTCAGATACGGGTATGGTGTCATCAATCCCTGACATGCTGCTTGTATCATGCTTACCTCCCGAATCCTTGCTCTTGCAATCTTTAGGCTCCAAGTTGTCAATCGTATGATCATTCTCCTCTTGCATCTGCATCGTAGATTCTTGCACTCCATTATCATACTCTTGCTGAAGTCTGGATCTTTCATAAATCGAAGACGAAACCGATGTCATAAATTTCAATAGTTTATCACGGAAATCTTTAACCTCGTTCTGTGTGTATTGAAAAAATGACCGGCATATCTCTGAATTGTCAGACTTGATGATATTGAATTGGAGGAAAGGCGTGAGTTGTGTCACTAGAGCTTGATATGCAGATGCTGATGCAGAGTGATTAAAGTCTTCTTTGTGAAGTTGCTCAGCTAGTTGGTTCAAGTTGAGGAACATTGAATCGATGAATATATAACGATCTTGACCGAAGAGTGTCAGAAATTCGCTTCCTCCTTGAAACCAAGAAATGGTCACTAGATGAGACTGGAGTAGTCGAAAGAACGTGATACCACTTTCTCTAGCTGTGTTTTGCATGAGAAGCAAGTCTCCCTCTCGAGATGTCGAGTTCAACGAATCCATTGAAAATCGATGATAAATGAATGTAAGGATTACTTGTCGATCGATCAATGAAAGAAAGCAATTGTGTTTGTTGTTGTGAGTAGAAGTCGAGAAATAATGTTAAAATCCCCTAATAATTGTTCTTGATAAACCAAAAATTCCAAGACAGAATTACACACGTTAAAAATTTTCAAAAACACGTTTTTGAAAAATCTTGTAATACTTGTCACTGTATCGGAATCCTCAAATTTAATCCGTCGGAATATCCATCGGAATATCCATCGCAATACCCATCGCAATATTACCCATCGGAATGTTTGATCGGAATGTCACACTATCTTAATGTCCAGATCGGAAAGTCCAGATCGGAATATCACTATCGGAATGTCCAGATCGGAATGTAGCTAAAATAAAATGGGCAGAGTGACGACACAAGGATCCCTTAAACCCGTCGGAATCCCAGATCGCAATGCTCGATCAGAATGCTCAGATCGGAATAAGGTGTCGTAATACAGTGATCGCAATGTGGAACCAACTGGTTATTGCGATCAAATTCCTCTCAGTTGTACTTTCCGGTGGTGACCTTTGCTAGAATTTCGGAAATAAGAACACAATGCCTTTTTGCACTTTTGATCCAAGAAAGAACGTGTTTTAACCAAAATAAAGATACCAAAATCACTACAATAAGTAACTAGATAACTTGTATCAAGATCAAAGCATAAAAACACAAAAAAAAAAAAAAAAAAAAAAAAAAAAAAAAAAATTGGACGAGGGTATGGATTATCAAAACACAAAATCAAGAACACAAGAACAAAACCAATCAAACCAAGGCTCTTGATACCATTTGTAGGTCCTCGAGATCTTGGATTATCCTTGTGTTGGAATGATTTAAAGAAATAGATAGATAGATGAAGAAGTAGAGAGAGAAACTAGAGAGAGGTTGGAGAGAAAATGAAAAATTAGATTGAATGTGTGAAAGTGAGAATGACCAACCCCTCCTAACATGCTAGGAGGGGGTTTATATAGCCCACCCTACATGTGGGCTATATGGACTATATTGGATCACGAGCCCAATATCATTGGAGTGACCGATCCTTTCTAAATACGTAAAAACGTATTTCCAACAATATATATCATTAATATACAATTTATATTAATAAAAATAACTTGGTAAATAGAATAATAATAAAAAATAATTAACAATCCTTACAAGATGATGAAAATGGTAAGATAGTTGATAGGTACTTCAACTCCAAAATCAATTATTATACCCCAAGATTAACACATGAAATAGTAGTAGTAATAACCCTTGCAAATTCTCTCAGGAACTAAAACCTTGGATGAAAGTTTTAAATGGAGTGTTTGTAGCTTTTTGATGTACGTCAATTAAAGGGAAATTTAGGATATAGATAAGTGGTAGGATGAATGTACATGCTAAATTGCAATCACAATACACGTATCTACATTTAGATACGTGTCACTATCTTTTTTTTATTTTTATTATAAGAGATGTTAAGATTAGTATAATCTTTTGTCTCGCAAATTGGTAAAGCGGGTATTATCGGAACCCGATATTTTAAAAGTTACGCGATTTGAAAAATACGCCTAAAACAAAAAAAATAAACTATCAATATGAAATAAAAACATCGACATTCAGAGAACGTTGATATTTTGATATTAATTCTAGGCGCAATGGACGTTAACGCGTCTAACGAATGACACGTTAATAATAATTACGATTCATTATCACCGGTTAGTCGTAAAATGACTAAAATTCATAAACGATAAAATTCAAAAAGCGTCAAAATAATAATTTACATGAAATAAGTTTCATTAACGTTATAAAGGGATTGTCCATATGCTTAGAAATTTAAAGGGACACTAAAGCCTCCTCTCCATAAAGAAAATCTGTCCCATATTTTTAACTTGATTAGCTTGTCGACTTCTTCGCGAAAAGATATGGGTACATCTTTCGGAATTGGTCTTCGCGCTCCCAAGTGTATTCTGGTCCACGGCGTGAATTCCAGCGGACCTTAACAATCGGAATCCTACTCTGACGAAGCTGTTTCACTTTACGATCCATGACTTCCATTGGTTCTTCAACAAAATGAATTCTCTCATCAAGTCGAATTTCTTCTAGTGGAATAATGAGATTTTCATCCGATAGACATTTCTTCAAGTTAGACACATGAAAAACATTATGAATGCCACTCAGCTCTTGCGGCAATTCAAGTCTATAGGCTACCGGACCTATCCTCGAAAGGATTTTGAATGGTCCGATATAACGAGGACTCAATTTCCCTTGCTTTCCAAATCGAATTACTCCTTTCCATGGCGAAACTTTCAGCAACACTCTATCTCCAATTTTAAATTCCAATGGCCTACGCCTCACATCAGCATAACTTTTCTGACGACTTCTAGCGGTCAACAATCGATTCTTAATTTGCACAATTCTTTCCGTCGTCTCATGGATAATCTCTGGTCCAGTAAGCTGACTATCTCCAACTTCACTCCAACATACGGGTGATCGACATTTTCTTCCATACAAAGCTTCAAAAGGTGCAGCTTTAATACTTGCGTGATAGCTGTTGTTATAAGAAAACTCAACTAGCGGCAAGTGCTTATCCCAGCTGCTTCCAAAATCAATGATACAAGCTCGTAACATGTCTTCTAAAGTTTGAATTGTTCTTTCACTTTGACCATCTGTTTGTGGGTGGTAAGCGGTGCTCATATCCAATTGAGTACCCAAAGCGTCTTGCAACGAATTCCAAAACTTGGAAGTAAATCGACTATCCCTGTCAGAAATAATCGACACTGGGACTCCGTGTTTGCAGACAATCTCCTTGAGATAGATATCAGTCAGTTTGTCCATCTTGTACGTCACTTTCATCGGGATAAAGTGAGCAGATTTTGTTAAACGATCCACAATTACCCAGATTGTGTCGTAACCACTCGGCGTCTTCGGTAACTTAGTCACAAAATCCATTGTAATACGCTCCCATTTCCATTCAGGAAGTTCTGGTTGCTGCAACAATCCAGACGGCTTTTGGCATTCCGCCTTGACCTTCGCACAAGTCAAACACTTACTGACATAAGTAGCTATATCGGCCTTCATGTTGGGCCACCAGTAAAGTTGCTTCAAATCATGGTACATTTTATCAGATCCAGGATGAATGGAATATTTAGACTTATGTGATTCATGCATGATTATATCTCTTAGTCCTCCAAAGAGTGGTAACCATGATCGATTCATGAAACACTTAGTACCATTAGCACGAGTTTCAAAGGATTTCTTGTCAATACCTCGAAGATTCTCGGCATTGAGATTTTCTTCTTTCAAGGCTTCAGATTGAGCATCAAGAATTTGGGACGAAAGATTCACAAGCGATTCAGCCAAAACCAACGCTCGGACGCGCATTGGCTTAACCCTTTCTTTTCTACTTAACGCATCGGCTACAACGTTCGCCTTCCCAGGGTGGTAGCGAATTTCACAATCATAGTCGCTGAGAAGTTCTACCCATCTTCTTTGCCTCATGTTCAGCTCTTTTTGGTCAAGAATATGTTGAAGACTCTTGTGGTCGGTACAAACCACACATTTGGTACCATACAGGTAGTGTCTCCATAATCTTAGAGCAAACACAACGGCTCCCAGCTCTAAATCATGTGTTGTGTAATTTTCCTCATGAGTCTTGAGTTGACGAGAGGCATAAGCAATAACCTTTTCCCTCTGCATTAGAACAGCTCCAAGACCATTAAGCGAAGCATCACAATACACAATAAAGTCATCGGTTCCGTCCGGCAACGCTAAAATAGGTGCACTGCAAAGTTTTTGCTTTAGCAATTGAAATGCTTTCTCTTCATCATCACCCTATTCATACTTCTTATTCTTTTGAGTTAACTTGGTCAACGGTTTGGCTATAAGAGAGAAGCCTTCGATAAACCTTCGATAGTAACCCGCAAGACCTAAGAATTGTCTCACTTCAGTAGGTGTTGTCGGTGAAGACCAACTTTTGATAGATTCAATCTTTGCAGGGTCGACATGAATACCATTGCTATCGATCACGTGTCCAAGGAATTGGACAGAATCTAACCAGAAGTCGCACTTTGAGAATTTGGCATATAATTTTTCTTTTTGGAGTAACTCCAAGATAGCCCTCAAATGACCCGCATGCTCTTCTTTGTTTCGCGAGTATATCAGAATATCATCAATAAACACGATAACAAATTTATCGAGATACGGCTTGCACACCCGGTTCATCAAATCCATGAACACCGCAGGTGCATTCGTCAATCCAAAAGGCATTACTTGAAATTCGAAATGGCCATACCGGGTCCGAAATGCAGTTATCGGAATATCTTCTTCTCGGATACGAACTTGATGATAACCCGACCTCAAGTCAATCTTCGAATATACGCTAGAACCTTGAAGTTGATCGAACAAATCGTCGATCCTAGGAAGTGGATAACGATTCTTTATAGTCAACTTGTTTAGTTCACGATAATCGATACACATTCGGAATGACCCATCTTTCTTTTTAACAAATAATATTGGGGCTCCCCATGGCGAAGAACTTGGTCTAATAAAACCCTTATCCGAAAGTTCTTGCAATTGCTCAGATAATTCATTCAACTCGGACGGTGCAAGACGATAAGGTGCACGTGCCACAGGTTCAGCTCCGGGTACTAACTCAATCCTAAACTCCACTTGTCGGGGTGGTGGAAGTCCAGGTAAGTCTTCGGGAAATACCTCTGGAAAATCACGAACGATCGGCACATCCTCCACGCGCTTAACATCCATTTCCTTCTCTACGACACGGGCTACAAATTATTGACACCCTTTTTCCATAAACTTTCGAACCTTAACACCAGAGATGACGTGCAAGCGAGGCTTACATCGGTCGCCATCTACAATCAAAACTTTCCTATTGTACGCAATACGAACGGTCTTATTTCCACAATCGATAACCGCATTATGACGAGACAACCAATCCATCCCAACAATAACATCAAAACTACCCAACTCGATCGGCAACAAATCAATTTCAAACAAATGATTTACTAGTCTTAAGGTGCAATTCCGCAAAACCGTACGAGTGCTAACTATCTTCCCATCGGCCAGTTCAACATCATACTTATTTTCTAGTCTAGACGGAACTACATCAAGCAAATCACTAAACCTAGAAGCAATAAAACTTCTATCCGCACCGGAATCAAATAACACATTAGCATAACGGTTATTAAGTAGGAACGTACCAGTAACAACATTGGGGTCTTGTTGAGCCTCCCCATCCTTGATGACATACGCCTTCCCACGTGCGTTACCACCGTGGCCATTACCCTTCTTGGGACAATCTCTGCTTATATGTCCTTTTTCACCACAAGTATAGCAAGTAATCACTCGTTGTGTATTCGCGCCCGTGGCAACATTCCTTCCTCTACAATCCCTTGCTATATGACCACCTTTTCCACAATTATTACATACAATAGCACATGGACCAGTGTGAGTCAGCCTACATCTATTACATAATGTACGAACCCATTGACCTCCATTACCACGACCATCATTTCCTCGACCGTCGTTTCCACGACCTTCATTTCCTTGCCTTACATTTCCTTGTCCTCTATTCGGTGCATTCGTAACAGCATAGTTATTACCCCTATACTGATTCCTTTGGTTATGACGTCGATTATCACGATAGTTACTGTTATTGTTATTATTCCTTCCTTGTGCACCATCCCACTTTCTCTTATTATCTTCCCCAGTCTTTGGTTTCACATTATGAGCATTCACTCTTTGAGTCATAAGATTGTGAGCCATGCGAATAGCTTGATTAATATTCACAGGTTGAGATGAAGTCACATCTCCTTGAATATTATCAGTAAGACCACGTATATATTGCTCGACCTTCTTATACTCGGGTTCTACCATAGTTGGACACATCAAAGCTAGTTCTTGAAAATGGTTGGTATAGGTGCTGATGTCAAAACCTATCACTTTCAGATTCCATAGCTCTTGTTCCAACTTTTGCACTTCACTTATGGGACAAAATTCTTCGGTCACAAGTCTCCTAAAACCAGCCCAGGGTGTCTCATAAGCTTTATCAATTCCTATCGATTGGATATAGGAATTCCACCAAGTAAGAGCTTGTCCTTGAAGAGTATGCGAAGCAAACTTGGTCTTATTTGCCTCTAAACAGTCACTAATCCTAAAAACAGCCTCTAACCTTTCAAGCCATCGAGTCATACTCACAACTCCATCCGTTCCATTAAAATTATGCGGTTTACATTTCATAAACTGAGTATAAGTACCTTCACGAGTTCTAAATGCATTTTCTCTAGCATCATTCGATTTAGCTCGACTTACATTACCACTGCTACTTAAGTTATCACCCATGTTTCCAACATTTACACCATTTTCTCCAACATTCGCGTTAGCATTCGCGCCTCTAACATTAGCATTAACATTTGCACTACCAACATTAGTATTCACATTATCTCCGCCAACATTGTCATTCACATGACCACTGCCAACATTATCATTATTCCCGCCAACATTATCGTTCACATTACCGTTGCCAGCATTGTCATTGACATTACCTCCGATGTTTGGATTGTCACCTCTAGCATTATTATTTGCCGTATTCACACGGTTTGCCTCATATTCTGCAATCGCCGCGGCCACACGGTCGGCCACTAGCCTTTCCACAGCAGCATGAGTTAACTTTGGCGGCATGATTCTACCATAATACAATAGCATAACTTGGTTAGAATCACACAGTTGTATAGATCTCACACATAGAGGTAATACAATCATACAAGAGGTTTCACAATAATGCATGGTACAACACCATAGTAATACTCAATATAACAACATTATGCAACAGAAGATATATCAACATACATCATAATATTAACAAAAGGGTACAATGTTACATCATCGTTCACTACACTATTACATATCCGAATCCTAATCTATATCAAAACTTCTACTAACTCAAACTATCAGTTTAGTAGATACAAAGGTAACACGTACAACACACGTCTAGTCATCACTCGTCATGTGGAGCATCATCAGGATCATCGGTTGAAGGAGTCTTTCCATAAGTGGCTAACACATCGATCGCCGCAGAAGAACTAGTAGTTGGCACTCCATTAGATCTCATTATCTGTTGGAACTCGTAAGCCCAAACCCTAGTATGATATAGGTCACGTTCCAACCCTTCACGATACACTGTATCCAAAGTAGCATTAATCTCTAATGCCTCTTTATCCTTCTTTAACTTCTTGTTCTCATTCATCACTTGGCCAAAGCCTTCTTCCAACCTCTTAAATCTAGCATCATTAGCTTTCTGGGCTTCCTTTAAATCACTTGCGTCTTCTTCAACCTTTCCCAAATCTCTATCAAAATAACCCATACGCCTACGCGTACCATTAAGTCCAGCCTCAACCTTTATCATATCTTTCTTGATAGTGTCCACATCAGTTGATAACACATTCACTCTTCCACTCTCAATCTTCACATGAGAGTCAACCAAAGAAATCTCATACCTCCTAACCTCATTCGCCCTAGTCAACAACCGCTCACGAGTCTGAATCATATCAATATCATTCTTCATAACACTCGGATTCAAAGCTGATGGATGTGATGTAGGAGCAACACTTGAGGGGCCTCCCACATCAAAAGTGTTTCTGCCATGTCTAGGAATAAAAGGTGAGTCAATAGTACGAGTAACATGACGATTATCCTCAGAGTCAGAAGAGACTAACGAAGGTGGAGTAATAGGTAATTCAGCAACCAAGTTAGGTGCATCCCCCTCCATGTCCTCATCAGGATCCTCTTCTTCCTCATCGATATTTAGATCTTCGTCTTCCTCAAGATCTTCTTCTTCCTCGGGATCTTCTTCTTCCTCGGGATCTTCTTCTTCCTCGGGATCTTCTTCTTCCTCAATGTCATCGTGTTCGAGAAAGTTCACGACATTGGGAAGTGCCATCGGTGGCTGAGCAGGAACAATCTCAGGTGGATTAGGAACATGATTAGGTGAAACAGGTGGAGAATTAGGAACAACAGGTGCAGGAATAGGAGAAGCTGGTGCTGACATTCTGCAAATAAAAGGGTACAGATAGTCAGGATCTAAGCATAGTCTATACAATTCCCAATACATATGAAATTATTATCACATAACAAAATACGCAGAGTTGATCATCTCATATAGCATTTATACATATATGTATCTTATCTCATATACATATACATTTACATATCAGCCAGTAGTGATACAGGCCTAACGGATGAAACAAGTAGCAAGCACGGATAATAAAGACGATACCGAAAGTCACAACGAGCATCTCAGTTATAGTCTAGGGTATTATGCAATCCTAGTTCTCTATAACTCATGCTCTGATACCAATCTGTAATACCCCCATATTTCTGATAGGCAGCGGACGGGTCATTTGGGTATTACTTCATAGCACATCACATAAGTTATAGAAAACGACCTCTATATGGGACGTTTTCAAAAGATAGTTATCATTCGAATAAAAAGTGTTATCAGAGTTACACCAGGTCCCTACATTATAAGTACATAATATAAACATAAACAAACTAGAAGGTTTTCAAAAGTCTTTCGAATGATAACATATGCATAGTCTTCAAAACACATTTCCATGCGACATCTTGCATCCTTGCATTACCTAAACACCTGAGAAATACATGCTAAAACATCAACACAAAGGTCGAGTGAATCCATAGGTTTATATAAACAATCAATTTTTGAACACAAGTTTTCATTCATCGAGTGATAATGTAACACATACAATATCATATAACCACGCTATTGTGCTAAGCCATGACACCGAAGCCTTAAGTATAAATAATGCCCTAGTCAGGTATCTTGCCTAATACCCCACTTACTTCTCATACAACACACCTGGCTGAGCCTCCAACCCACAGGTGCGACCTGCCCAGGTGGGGGCCATCCCCAATGGATCCATTTGTCTGTACCAGCGCCTACCCATCATAAGTAGTTAACGGTTCATGGGTTTTAGGGACTTTCCAAATTTTGGCAATATAGCACTTAGCACACATAATAGCTACCGGGAAAGCATACCATCAAATCATTGTGTCCAAATTTAAAAACAAGCATGTATCCCCCCTCGCGGGATTTATAAAACAATTAAATGGTAAAAAGCGAGGCTATGAACTCACTTGATATAATAGTCACAAACGTCAATCGGAAACAAACGCCAACAACTGATACACGATCACACGACACCTAAAGATGACGAAACGCGTCTTAGGCTCGGTACGATAAATAAGTCATAATTATGCAAATAATGTATTTTAATATGTTTTAGGCATTGTATAAGTTTTATAGACTTTTTATGCAACTTGTAAATAAACATTTATCATTTTTAAAATGTTACCCATTTTTGATAAATAAGCCATTTTTTTTTATGTTTACTAATATTGTTGAATCTTGATAATTTCTGACATGCTCTGTTCATTAGGTCATTTCTCCTAAACTATAAATCATTTAAATGAGTTATTTATATTAAAATGACTCTAAGCTTGTTTACTACAATTATCTTAATTCCATTTGTCCTCAATCCATATTTAACATAGTTTAAAACTCATTTTTATTATTAAATGTATAGGCTGCGTTTTACATTTAATTTCAGTTTACCCGTTTTGGCCGCTATTTTCAAACCGTATAGAATTGAAAAACCACCCAATGCACGCTGATTCTATATGATTATATCTACAACTTTTAGTTTTGCATATTTAAGGGTTGGTATATAAATTTTATGAGAAAACAGCCCCACAAAACAGAAGGTCAGATTTGAACCTAGTTTTGTATTTTGGCCGTAACTCACTATCCGGGAATCGTCAAAAGACGGGCCACCCGGCCAAATCATCACAAAAGACATGCCTATCATTCTAATCTACTTTCATATATCATAACCCACTGTATGTTCTCAAATGACCACGTTTTACCACTGATGTCAAATCAGTCCTATTATTTTATTAGAAAACAAATCTACTAGTGTTAAAAAGTTGTATACACTCTTATACAATGCCTTAAACACATAAAATATCATATATATCATTAATATACAATTTATATTAATAAAAATAACTTGGTAAATAGAATAATAATATAAAATAATTAACAATCCTTACAAGATGATGAAAATGGTAAGATAGTTGATAGGTACTTCAACTCCAAAATCAATTATTATACCCCAAGATTAACACATGAAATAGTAGTAGTAATAACCCTTGCAAATTCTCTCAGGAACTAAAACCTTGGATGAAAGTTTTAAATGGAGTGTTTGTAGCTTTTTGATGTACGTCAATTAAAGGGAAATTTAGGATATAGATAAGTGGTAGGATGAATGTACATGCTAAATTGCAATCACAATACACGTATCTACATTTAGATACGTGTCACTATCTTTTTTTTTTATTTTTATTATAAGAGATGTTAAGATTAGTATAAACTTTTGTCTCGCAAATTGGTAAAGCGGGTATTATCGGAACCCGATATTTTAAAAGTTACGCGATTTGAAAAATACGCCTAAAACAAAAAAATAAACTATCAATATGAAATAAAAACATCGACATTCAGAGAATGTTGATATTTTGATATTAATTCTAGGCGCAATGGACGTTAACGCGTCTAACGAATGACACGTTAATAATAATTACGATTCATTATCACCGGTTAGTCGTAAAATGACTAAAATTCATAAACGATAAAATTCAAAAAGCGTCAAAATAATAATTTACATGAAATAAGTTTCATTAACGTTATAAAGGGATTGTCCATATGCTTAGAAATTTAAAGGGACACTACATCAGATCGTGGTTGTGATCGTACTCAGATCGCAGTTGTGATCGCACTCAGAGCGTGGTTGTGATCGTACTCAGATCGTGGTGATGATCGCACTCAGATCGCAGTGATGATCGTACTTAGATCGCAGTGAGGATCGCAATCCCTATGATCGCACTTAGATCGGACTCCTAGATCGTACCCAACGATCGTACCCTGATCACACTCCCTTATCGCAACAAGTGATCGGACTATGGATCGCAACGAGAGATCGTACTGAACAAACTTACCTTGATCGTAGTATGGATCGTAGTGAGCTATCGAAGTCAAGATCGCAACTTGGATCGCACTACCGATCGCAGTTAGATCGTAACACCAGATCGTGACGATGGATCGCAAGTAGAAACCCCCAGGGTTTATGCAATCGCAACTTCAGATCGTACTATGGATTCCCTTTTTCCTTGTTTCTCGGACAGTACACGAACACCAAAAAATTCAAGATTCTAGGCCAAAAAAATGAATCAAACAACCAAAAAATTTTGTGTTTTTAACCCAAATAACAATACCAAATCACTATAACAAGTAATAGGATGAAGTAAATCAAGATTAACTCATAAAAACACGAAAAAAAATTTTGGTTCGTATGAAAATGGATAAAAAATGGCGAGAATCAAGAACACAAACACAAGAACTAAACAATCATCCCATGGCTCTTGATACCATTTGTAGGATTGTAAATCTTGCTTATGTTTTTAGAGAGAGAAAGAGATAGAGAAATGGTGGATTTCACACAAAGCTAGAGAGAGAAAGTAGAATGAACTATGTGTAAATTATGAAACCACACCCCTCTCCATCTAAGGAGAGGGTTTATATACCCAAGCCCATGTGATGGGCTTGGGTTTACAATAGGCCGTCGACCCATACAATCCATGGGCTCGGTTTTGGGCTTTGTTTGATAAATGTAAATAACTAAACTACGAGCTATAACATATACTATCCTTGGAGTGACCGATCCTTTCTAATACGTAAAACGTATTTCCAACAACTGTTAAGATTTCTAGAAGTGACAATGGAACAGAGTTTGTGAATTAAAACTTTACCAAATTTTGTAACGACAGAGGAATAATACACCAAACTTCTTGTGCATATACCCCACAACATAATGGTGTAGTTGAAAAGAAAAATAGACATCTGCTAATGTTGCTAGATGCCTTATATTTCAGGTGGAATCCCTATTAGATATTGGACTGAATGTGTGCTTAGTGCTTCATATCTTATTAACAGATTGCCCTCTTCTGTGCTAAATGAAAAATCTCCCTTTGAAATGACTTACAAATATTGCCCTAATCTCTCTCATATTAGAATGTTTGGTTGTCTTTGTTTTGCTACTATTCTTAATAGTCATGACAAACTCATTAACATATCTGAAAAATGTGTTATAATGGCTTATTCTAGTTCTCAGAAGGGTTATAGGGTTGATAGTCTTGATAGACATCGGTTTCTTGTTTTTAGAGATGTTAAATTTTTTGAGACCATATTTCATTTTGAAGATTCTTCTTCTAAAACCTATAAAGATAAGAACTCAGATATTTTTCAAGATTTAAACCTATTAAACTTCTTTGATTATGATAACCATGAGCTTCCTAATGATGATGAGAGAGTAACACCTTATCTGAATATTGGCCATGGGTCACATAGTAAAGGTGACCACTCTCCCAACCTTGGGGATAATGTAGACATTTTTGATTCCTCAATTATCGGGGATGATGCTCATAACAATGAGAACACTAATGCTAGGATGGAAGAGGGGGATGCTACACTTGATGAAAACAATGAGTTTGAAGGAAATTTGGATCAAAATCTAAATACCTTAGCTCAGGGAACTCAAAATTGAGAGGGTCCACCAGACCTTCTATTTTTCCAAAAAATTACAGTGATTTTGTTGTCAACACTAATGTCAAGTATGGTCTTGAAAAGTTTGTTGGGTATTCCAAGCTTAATCAAGTAAATCTATGTTTTGTCACTCAACTTAATAAAAATAGTGAACCTAAAAGTTTTTTTTGAAGCATCTCATAACCCTCTTTGGGTTGATGCTATGAATTCTGAACTTACTGCCCTTCTTGAAAATGATACTTGGGATATTGTTGAGCTTCCTAAAGGTAGGAAAGCCTTAGACTGTAAATGGATATGGAAAATTAAATTTAAGTCTGGCGGGGAGATAAAAAGATACAAGGCTATGGTTGTTGCTCAAGGGTTTGTTCAAAACGAAGGAGTAGATTATGAGGAAACCTTTGCCCTTGTTGTTAAGATGGTTACTGTTAGATGCTTTCTTAACTTAGCTATTGTCCAATCTTGGCCTGTTTTTCAACTTGACATTAATAATGCCTTCTTATATGGTGACCTTGATGAAACTGTGTACATAAAACCACCTCAAGGATATCTTCCTAGAGGTGAAAACATGGTGTGCAGACTTAAAAAGTATCTAGATGGCCTTCAGCAGACACCTAGGCAGTGAAATCCCAAGCTCACCTCTGTTCTAAATGAAAATGGTTTCACTAAGAGTAAATCTGATTACTCTCTTTATACCAAGTCTCATGGTGATACTTTTCTTGCTTTACTTGTGTATGTTTTTTATATCATTATCACTGATAATGACACTATTGAGATTGAGAAGTTTAAAATTTTTTAAGAACCAAGTTCATGATTAAAGACATGGGCAAGTTAAAGTATTTTTGGGCATTGAAGTTGTTGATACTGAATCTTGTATTTGTTTGAATCAGAGAAAACGTGTGTTAGACTTGTTATCTGAGTATGGTATGCTTGCTTGTAAACCTGCTAAGACTCCTTTGGTGTCTAAGCTTACTATATCTAATGAGCCCGCTGATGGTGACCCCTTACTTGAAAAACATTGTTGATTATCAGAAGCTCATGGGCAAGCTTATCTACTTGACTAACACCAAACTTGATATTTCTTATGATGTGCATTGTTTAAGTCGGTTTATGCATTCTCCTTTGAACTTTCATCTCAAAATTACCTTCAAGATATTGAGATATCCTAAGAGCTCACCAGGTTTGGGTATTCATTTCAAAATAACATCTGGTATGAAGCTTAATGCTTATTCAAATGTTGATTGGGCTAAGTGTGTGGTAACTAGAAAATCTGTCACAAGGTATTGTGTGTTTATAAATGACGATATGATTTCTTGGAAAAGCAAAAAACAAAATACTATCTCTAAATCCTCTTCTGAAGCAAAGTATAGAGCTCTTGCTTCAGTAATCAGTGAAGTGATCTGGTTGTTAAAAGTCTTAAAAGAGTTGGAGTGTGAAAACCTACTCCTAGTGACACTTCACTATGATAGTAACTCAGCTATAAAAATAGTTGCCAACCCTGTTTTTCATGAAAGAACAAAACACCTTGAGATTGACCTACACTTCGTGAGAGAAAAGATTTTAAGTGGTGTTGTTAAAACTGCAAAAGTGGATTCTACAAATCAAATTGCAGACATCCTAACTAAGTGGTTGGACACAAATCTGCACCAAAAGTTTGTTGAAAAACTGGGCATGATAAATTTGTATGGGTTATCAGATTAAGAGGATGTTAAATTATAATCTAATCTGCTATCCCATCCTAACTAGAGGGACTCATTGTGTTTCTTTTATGTTATAGTTTGCACCCTTTTGGACTTGCTGTGGATTCAACTATATAACATAGGGATTATTGTTGCTGATTGGCTAAAGCTCGCAAGCCCGAGACTTTGCTTAAACCTATGATGTTGTCCCATGGGTCCAACGGTCATTTGTGTTATAATACCCTAGCTACCAGCTAGGGTTTCGCTGTGACAGTTTATATGTGTGTTTTTTTTCATATTACTCTCCCTCTCTCTTTGGTTGATCTCTGTAAATCCTAGATCGATCTTATTTCTTTTATGTTTTATTTGTAAAACTATTATCATGTAAATAATAGGATTACAACTGATTAAAAGTGGTAGTTTTTTTTTATGTTTTCTCTTTTTAGATTTTCTAAATCTTGATTAATATAAGTAAAACTGTTTTGAGATCTTTTGAATCATATTTTTCTAAAGTTAATATGTTATAACTATTTTTAATCTAGGTATATAGTTATTTATCAGTTCTCAGTTTCAGTGTTTTTAGGGAAACCGAATTTCCTTTTATATAGAGCATTGATATGATTTTTAATCAAATGTATATTAGTGATTTAACAAGTAACATATTTCCGTTTTGCAGCATAGACAATTCTGAAATTCATTCTGGTTCAAACAAGTAACATACTTCTGAAAACCTGATTACTGATTTGGTCTATGTTCCACGCCTCCGCTTGAGAGTTTGGCGAGTCTTTTTGAGAAAAGTTTAGACTCGGCCTGGCAAATATTTAAGTTTGACTCGGTTGCGTTCGACTCGGTTGCATGCATGATGCATCCTAACTTTAGTCATTAACAAACAAGAAACGATTGCGGCCAAAATTCATACCTGTACTTATTATCGAAGATTTTTAGCTTAAACTTACCAGACAATATATATGGTCCATGCGAACTCGTTATGGAAGGATTTTAGCCATTGATTTGAACCACAGATGGTGCTCCATTCCCATCAACCTCCACAAAGCATGATGACCAGTGTTCCCATGAAAGCTCATGTACGAGGGATAATCAATTATTGTCATGGCTAACCCTAGTCAACAGTAACCATACGTACTCCACACTCCACTAACCAACATACATATACTATATGTGTCACTATGTTACTCGATAAAACCCTTGTTACAATCGCCCCGCAATAATCAATAATCCAACTGTCGGGGACATGTAGGTTAAAGGTAATTAAAGTCATATGGCTCGAAGATTGGACCGCACAGTGTTACGTGATTTACCTTCTCGACATATGTTTTATACCGGTTGTAAGAGCAACCCGGAGATCCGTTAAAATTTTGCCTAGTAAAAATGGCAAATGCACCCACGGTATGCAACCCTACCAGCCAAATTCCAGAAAAACGGCTACTATTTGTGTGGGGAATGTTGGCCTCAATAAACCAAGTGGCCACACAAATTCATCATGTGCTGCAGCCACCAAGTTTAACCATATTCACTGAACACCACTTTATTTTTTGGTTTTCATTTTCAACATTAGAGAATCCATGCCACTTATGGTGTCTTTCACAATTATTATAAAAGCAGAACAGTTTGGAAGCTTTGTGTTGAATATAAGCCAAATGGGCATGATGCACGATTTCAAGTCAAACAGCATTCGACAAGAAGGTATGTGGAAAAAAGTAAGAACAATAATACACATAAAAGTCGTCCAATGACCAATCAACTATTTACTCAATTATTCATAGGCCCGATGATCTGACCGCGAAAACCACTTGGATCTTGTTGGATCATGGTTTCTGAAATGAATCGAGCTACGATTAATCAGTTTTGATTTTGTTACGTCTAATAGTGTACGTTTAGTTAAAGTACACTAAACACGTCCGGGGGAATTCAGAGTGTGGTTTAAAAAAATTCGTTACAAAATTTATAACATTTGCTTACTAATTTAAATACAAAAAAGTAAGTAATAAGGGAACACTAAAAGTTTATATTTACTCAAAAAAAAGTAAGCAAAAGTATTTTATATAAATTTCTACTCAAAAAGAGTAATCAAAAGTTATTTTTATCAACTCATACTTTTAAGAAAAATAGTAAGTAATAGAGGGAGCACTAAAAGTTATTACTTACTCAATATTTAGTAAGTAAAAGTGTAAAACTTTTAATAACTTTTTTTTAGAAGAAAAAGAGTAAGCAAATATTGTGGGTTTCTTTTGCTTACTTTTATATTCATTATGTTTTGTTAAGAAAAAGTTATATTGACTTAAATCTTATTTATTTTGTAGTGATTGTATATGTAGAATGTGAATGACATGTACTGTTATTGACATATTATTCGAAAATCGAAAGCTGTTACAGTAAAAGGTTGCAATATGTCTTTCTGAATGCATTATTGATTCAAAATTACAACAGACGATCCACCTGAGATGTTCGTCAACGAGTGAAAAGAAGAAATCATATAATGATGATCATCAATTCGAACTACGTGATTATGATCGGAGAGTATTACTTATGTAAACAAAGCTCTAACAAGGAGCGTAATGGTAAGAAATTTCATCGTCGCTAGTTCAGCCACACATACATACATCTCTCCTACACCTTCTCGTCGTTCTTAACCCCGATATGACTAATATTTATGCTTTTCATCACATTTTGTTTACCTCACTTAAATACATATATTCCCCGATTGAACACCCTAGACGTACACTTGCACAAAACACACTTTCATCTTTCAAAGTTAACAAAAGTTAACGGTAAGCCAGTGATACACGCGACCATATTTCCGGTTTGGTACTCTTTCATCATCGTGACCATACAAGAGTATTTTACATTGGCTAAACGAGGTGTCTACACGATCGCCTCCGACCATTAATTTGGCCTAGCCACCTCCAAGTATACACCCGGTAAGGTTTGAATATTAAGACATTTTGCAAATATGTTAATTAACTTACCAACAGTCGTTTAATGGTTGAAGATGTACATATATAGATATGAACTACAGTAGTTTTTAGTTGACAAACAGTAAAAAGTGGGACTTATGTGGATTGAGTCATGATTAGATTATCCAAAAATGAAGGTAATAACTAGGGAAGTTTCTTTGTGAAAATTTTGCAATTATTTTTCTTTTAAAAAGCTCCCACTATAATCGTAAATAATGGCTTAAATTAATTCATATGGCCTCTTCTTTTCCATGAGGTCACCAAATGGTTGGTTTGATGGGAAGTTCATGTAGCCATGTGGTAAAAGATGTTCCTTTGAAGCTTCTTGTAGCCATTATTTTGAGTAATAGTAGTAAAAACTGTAGAACAATAAAAATGAAATATAAAACAATACCAAATAACCTCTTGAAGATCACTTGGAGGGATACATCTCATTAGAATGTTATTAAGCTAAAAAATAAAAGTTTTGAACGATGATATTTATGTAAAGATTTATCTAGTAAAAAAAGATTTTTTTTAAGAAAGAACTTGTGTGAGGAATGCATAAAAAGAAACTTCAAATTTATTGAACTAAATATTACATATAATTAAGGTAAGTTATAAGTTTATGTAGTGTGCGCATTGTGCATTTTTCACCCCAATTTGATGCATGGGTTTGTTAACTTTAATTAACTTGGAAAATCAATGATTAATCATCATTAGAAGGGTATTCGCGCGTTACAACTGCGGGTACTCTGAAATTAAAATTCTACAAGAGTAATTTTTATAGTTATATTCACTACAAAAATGCAACCTTTCCCCGACTAATATCCGAGCTTTTCCCTGACGACATGTCGCCAGAGAAACCAATCTTTGGCGACAAGTCGTCAGGGAAAGGTCGCATAGGATCAGTCGTAAGAGAAAGTTTTCCTGGCGACATGTAAAGTTTTCTCTGGCGACAAGTGGGTCCCACTGCTTTTGACCATGAGATTATTTTGTCATGCTGGCACTTGTATGGGAAAGAATCCCCGCGCGACACATGTCGCCAGGAAAAGCGGGCATTAATAATCACACTTAACCAAAATGCTAATTAATCTTCACGTTTCCCGGCGACGTGTCGTCAGGGAAACTTTCCTTTTACGTTGAAAAGTCAAACGCGCCACGTTGCAGCTTACTATATTGACAAGTTTTCCCCGGCAACATATCGCCAGGGAAGATTCTTGACTTTTTCAAAAAAGTCAAACGCGCTCATATTTCCCCTGGCGACATGTCGTCGGGGAAAGTTCGATGTTTTTTTATACAGCCTGCACAGCAGGCTATTTCCAGATTTTTTCCGAAAAAAATATAACAAAACCTGGGAATACTATCTGCTATAAAACATCAACAAAGCTAGTACCAAAACACAATAACATATAACCTCTCGATCGATCAGCTAAATAAGAGAAATACATCACAACTTGGGTACGAATATATCACAACCTGGGTACAAATACAAATACAAATACATTGGTTCCTAGTTACAATTTGGAGTTTACAATTATTAAACATGCATGTTAAGGTACGAAAAACAAGAAATACTAGCCATTGGTGTCATTCTACTCGTCATCATTCCCATTACCACTCCCGCTAGCACCACCCGCGCCACTCCTGCTGCCGCCGCGTCACTCTTGCTAGCACCATCCGACTGATATTGTGAGAACGCATCGGCGAACCTATGGTCACTTCTAAAAAAATTCCACATGTACCGATCGGAATACCTAAAACTGACACGTTGGGGAAGGGGGGTCCACTTTACGGTCGAGACGATTAAATTTAGTAGTAACATCATTCCAAAAATACTGAGAACTGAAAGTCAATACTTCTTGTGCAACATAACGCTCCGCAATCGAACCTTTTGGCTTAGCTTTATTTCGTCATAACCTTTTTGCGTTTTCATGTATCTTTCAAATAGAAACATCCACCGGGGGCGGATAGGCCCGCTTTCAATGGCCTCTATAGGTAATTGGATAACCAAGTGAACCATAATGTCAAATAAATCAGGAGGATATATGAGCTCAAGATCGCACAGAATGTCAACCACCTTTTTCACAGCATTCAACATGTCCTCCACCATTAAAGTTGTAGAGCAGAGTTGCTTAAACAAGTTACATAGGTCGATTAGTGGTCTTGCAATCTTATCAGGCAAGTATTCTGGAGTGAGAAAGAAAGTAAACATTGCATAATTAGATGACATTCATGAGACTTCAGGCCCATTATATTGGTATCGTTATCGGTTACTTTGTGCATGAAGTAGGATCTGAATCAATTTGGTAGTTTAACTCCTTTGATGTACTGACAAAACTTTTTCCCGTTCTCTGGTGTGAACGAATACGAAGGCTGAGGCTTCTGGCACTTCCCATTTGTTTTTTGGGTGAGCCACAATCTTTTTTGAATGTCCGACTTTTGCAAGTATTGTCTTGCCTTGGCGGTGTCTTTAGATTTGTCATTCATCAACAAAGTGTTCAGGATGGCCTCCAACACATTTTTTTCGATATGCATGATGTCTAAATTGTGGCTTAATGAAAGAAAAAGCCAATACTCAAGCTCGTAAGAAATTGACCGTTATCTTCACACCCCCATATTTCGGATGTTCAGTATAGCATGATGAACCTCAATATGGTCCATCTCAAATGTTCTAGGACGGGGTGTGTGTTCGGTTTCACCATTGAACATATAACGTGTAATCATAACCTACTGACTCATCCATTGAACATATGGCGTGCAACCATAACCTACCGACTCAACCATGGAACATATAATGTACAACCATAACCTACCGACTCAACCATTGAAAATCTAACGTGTAACCAATACATACCGACTCATCTATTGAACATTTAACGTGTAATCATAACCTACCGACTCAACCATTGAACATACAACGTGTAACCATAACCTAACGACCCAACAATTGAACATATAACGTGTAACCATAACCTACCGACTCATCCATTGAACATATAACGTGTAACCATAGCCTACCAACTCAACCATTGAACATCTAACGTGTAACATAACCTACCGACTCATCTATTGAACATATAACGTGTAACCATAACCTACCGACTCAACCATTGAACATATAACGTGTAACCATAACCTATCGACTCATCCATTGAACATCTAACGTGTAACCACAACCTAACGACTCACCATTAAACATCTAACGTGAAACCATGACCTACTGACTCATCCATTGAACATATAACGTGTAACCATAACCTACCGACTCAACCATTGAATATATAACGTACAACTATAACATACCGACTCGCCATTGAACATCTAATGTGTAACCAATACATACGGACTCATCTATTGAACATCTAACGTGTAACCATAACCTACCGACTCAACCATTGAACATCTAACGTGTAACCATAACCTACTGACTCATCCATTGAACATATAATGTGTAACCATAACCTACTGACTCAACCATTGAACATAAACCTACCGACTCATCCATTGAATAGATAACGTGTAACCATAATCGTGATGAATGTTAACTAATCATGATGAACATTGGCGGGAAGACGTTGGCGGGAAAACGTTGGCGGAAAAAAGGCACTATGTTATCTTTATAACCACACACGCTCCTTATCATCACAACCACCACCAGATCACACACACTTATCATCACAAACACATTGTTATTATGAAGATGTTGCTGCATGAAGATTTTCCGTGTAAATGTGGACATGTAGATGTAGTTCTTCAAGAATCGTGACAAGCTGAATCCTTTGGTAGACAAAACTATGCTTGTCCACATTCACAGGTGAAACCTCTAGTTTCATATGGATGCAAAAAAAATTATGGAAAGACGAACGAGTCAGAGTGTCAGACTACTAGTCAGTTCTCTTGGAGCTTCAACGAGCTTTTCTCCTCGACCTTCAACGACTCCAATTTCTTCTCCAAGCTCTTCAATGTGTGCAAACTGTGTGCACTTGAATGGAAAGATAAATGTACTTGAGAAAATAGTAGATATGTACCGCCATGGCGATAGGCACACAGTGGATTCAGCTGCACTACTTCACGATCTTTACGATGACATGGGGAACATTAGTTTGAACTAGTTTGTGATGTGTTTTTTCGTGTTTATGAGTCTATTATCGTTGTAATATCCGTGTTTAATTAAGCGCGTGTTTAAGTGTCCGTGTCGAATAAAAAATTATGTCTAGGCGTGTCTGTCTGTAAGTCTCTCATGTGTTTACACAAGGGGTATATGTAATATTTTGAATAAATAAATATTTGTTTTACAAAAGTCTCATTTTGTATTATATAAACGTCGCAAAAATAAAATGACAATTGATCGATAGTTATATAGTTATATTAAATATTAAAAATAATAATTATATTGTTTTTTCTTAAGTAATAATTATATTGCAAATAAGTAAAAAACAAATAATAATTTTTGGTCAATATTTTATAATAAGCAAAATATAACTAATAATTCTTGGCAGAAGGTATCCCGGCGACATGTCGCCAGGGATACATTAGCGGGTAAAAGCCCGCCAACCTTTTTGCTAAATAATTTGAGAGTTTGTTGTTTAGCGAGTGTATCCATGTCGACATGTCGCCGAGGAAATTGTTGGTGAGTTATTAGCCAACATGATTAACGTTAATTACGCGTAGTTGTTCTGGATAACTTATCGCTGGCGACATGTCGCCAAGGATAATTTGGGGGGAAATATCCCGCTTTTTCTTTTGGTAGAAAATTTTGGTCAAAGCTGGTCAACTATTTCCTGGCGACATGTCACCAGGGATACTCTGGTTAAACTTTGGCCAAAAAGTCTTCATGACTTTGTGCCACGTCAGCGAAGTCGCCAGAGATTGTTTGCTTTCCCCGGCGACATCCTGTCGCCAGGGAAAACCCCGTCACCTGATCTTTCAATTGTTGTAGTGATGTAACATTAATGACGATATCTTTAAGTTGGAAAAACTTTGAATAATTATGGGATTGTGATGATTGATGGTGAAAAGTATTTATAAATTTGTGTAACATTTGTATCAATATTATAACATTTAAATATAGAAAATCTTCTTAATTTATATGTTTACACGTTTTCATACATCATAATAACCTTAAAATCTTCCTACTTTGATGTATACGATTTAATCAAATTAATTAGCAAAATGATCAGTATTTCACTAAATTTATACTAAAATACATACACAGACGATATATGTCTTTGAAAATGTAAATTTATAAAAAAAATTCAATAGTTCAAAATCAAACACAGATTTGATATTAAACTTACATTAGTAAATAATTTAAGTAGTTGTATCTGAAAAATTAGAATTTATAGCAACAATTATTTGGTGATGTTTCATGTTAGTTTGTATTATTCATTTAATGTGTATTGTCCGTCAATTAATATAGAAATAAATTTATGAAATCATTGTGTAGTAAAGGTTTGTACCGAAACTTTTTAATTGTACTACTTAAAATTTTGGTGAGGGGGAGTGTAATCTCTTTTATAAGTAATAAATTTATGTGTTGTTCAAAACAGTAGTACAAACTAATTTAACGGTGTCGTTTTTATCAGTTTTAGTGGGTCCTTTCCGGTTTGTCTTCTGACGGTTTTTATTTGCTAGTTGAACCGACTGTGACTCGGTCTCAGTTGAACCTCATCATTTTAGGTATATAATATATACGATTTTGTATATATATATATTCTATTAGTTGTTGTAGAATGTGAATATATAATAGTATTTCTAAGTAATGAGGTGTATTAATTAATTTTTAAGTGTGTATTAATCATTATATATTAATTCATTTTAATATGAGTATATATTATGTTATAATTAGTTTTAATATTATGTATTAGTTAGTTTTAATAATTATTATTAAATTATGTATGAATTAGTTTCTAATTATGTTTATATACTTTTATGAATATAGTGTTGTAAGTTGATTTTTCAACATTTCTTGAAGTAAAAAGTGTTTTCTTTTAATATACTAGCAGTATACTCTTGCGTTGCGGATGCGGGTACCCCAGAAACTAAAATTCTGCAAACACAATATTTTATAGTTTTATTTATAAATAATTACGATAGCTTTAAGTTGAAATAACTTTGAGCAATAACAAATCATTTCATATAGAAATAGTATTACGGGATTGTGATGATTGATGGTAAAAGGTATTTGCAAATCTGTGTAACGTTCGTCGCAATATTATATAACATGTAAGTATAGAAAATCCTCTTAATTTATATGTTTACCGTTTTCATGCATCATAATGACCTTAGATTCTTTATACTTTGATGTGTCTGATTTAATCGAATTAATTAGCAAAATAATCAGTATTTCACTAAATTTGTACTAAAATGCATACATAGACGATATATGTCCTCGAAAATGCAAATTTATAGAAAAATTATATGGTTCTAAATCAAGCACATAAATTTGATACTAAACTTACCTTAGTGAACAATTAAATAATTATATCTAAAAAAATAAAGTTTATAGCAATGATCATTTATAGATGTTGTATATTAATTTGTATTAATTTTGTCATTTAATGTGTATTGCCCACCAATTAATATAAAAATAAATTTATGGAAATTTTGTGTTGTAAAGGTTTGTACCAAAACCTTGTAACGTTGTACTACTTAAAATTAGAGAAAGGGGTGCCATCTTTTTTATAAGTAGTATATATTTATGTGTTATTCAAAAAAAGTAGTACAAATAAATTTAACGGTGTCGTTTTATCAGTTTCGGTGGGTCCTCTCTTGTTCCTCTTTTGACGGTTTTTATTGGCTTGTTGAACCGAAGATGACTCCAGTTCCTAGTTAAACCTCATCATTTTAGGTAGCCAATATGTATGATTTTATAGATATATATTCTTTTAATTGTTGTATAATATGAATATATAATAGTATTTCTAAATAATGATGTGTATTAATTATATTTTTAAGTGTATTAATTATTATGTATTAATTAGTTTTAATATGAGTATTACGTTATTTATTAATTAGTTTTGCATTTATCATTAAGTGGTGACAGACGAAACCAAAACAGAAAATGAAACGGTGAGCATTTTAATTAATACATAATGTAATACTCATATATGTTGTGGCCAAAACAGACCACTTAATGTAAAATTTGGTGGCCTTCCACAAAGTTGTGGTCATGTGCGCACGCAAAACACAAAATGATCAGAATGAGAGCATTTTTGATTTTAGTATATGTTTGGCAAAAAAAGTAATGAGCTTTTCAATTTTTAGTGATCGTTTGGCAAACGAAGCAGTGAGCATTTTAAGGCGGTGCTATTTTTAGAAAGACTATTTTTTCGATGCTTGTTTTAAAAAACAATAACAAATGAGTGATAAGTTGTCACACCTATTACTCATCGTTAACAATTATTGCTACTACTCACCGCTATTGCTCATTGTTACTACCTATAGCTACTATTATTTTTTACAAACACACCCATAATCTCAAGTATCCTTCAATAAAAAAGCCCTTTGGGCTTTATTTATTGGGCTTTGGGTAATACAAAAGGTAATTAACAAAATGACCATATTCTTTAGGGTTAATTAACCTTTTTAAAGCAAACGGAATGGTTACGGCGTAGTGCTGCATAGGCCGGCGTGACTACACCGTGATCTTTCCCGTGAATCACACCGTGGCACAGCCACTCGCGTGGAACCAGTATTAAAAAATTCATTTAGCCCCCTTGCTACACTTTTGAAAACTAGCCTTTATTTTTGGATGTTGTCAAAAAACACCCCCAACGGCTATATTATCCTTGGGTTAAAAAAATTTCAATTTTTTTAAAAAAAGCCTATAACGACTAGTTTTTTGAAACCCCTATATATATACAAACCTAACTTCATTATAACTTTACAAAAACACAAAGTTTTACACACACACAAAAATAATGGCGTACCGACCTTCCGCGTTTGACATTGATAATGAAACCGACATTGATATGTTGGTTACCCGTATAATTATTATAATTACTTGAAAGAACAAGAAAACAAACCCCGGCTCGCCCGAAAAGTTATTGAACGTGATCGTGAGAATGCCGAAGTTCGTTTGATGGCGGATAACTTTGACAAGCCTTGTAAGTATCCGTTACATATTTTTCGTAAAAGATATCGTATGAGTCGAACATTATTTTTAAAATTTGTCCATGATATTGAAAATTATATGGCGGATCCTCTTCCAAAACACTTTGATTACTTTAGAGTTCGGCCCGATGCTACCGGTCGAATGAGTGCAAGTGTTATTCTCAAATGCGCAGCCGCCATACGCCAACTGGCATACGACAGCGTGCCCGACCAGTTTGATGAATATTTGCAATTGGCCAAACGTACTGTTTCTGAAAGTTTGTTTTTATTTAATATGTGTATTATTGATTTGTACATGAACAAATATTTGAGAAAACCAACTCTTGAAGACGTTTATAGAATTCATGCGAGGCAAAACAATGTTCATAGTTTCCCGGGAATGCTTGGAAGCATGATTGTATGCACTGGGAATGGAGAAATTGTCCAGTATCATGGCAGGGACAATACGAGAGGGGTGATAAAAAAATAGCCAACAATTATGCTTGAAGCAGTTGCTTCTCACGATTTGTGGATTTGGCATGCGTTTTTTTAGTGTAGCATGTGCAAATAATGATATAAATGTTTTGGACGTTTCTCCGTTATTTGACGACCTTCATAATGACGTAGCACTTGTAGCTCCGTTTAGAGTAAATGGGGTTACGTTTCAGAACGGGTATTACTTAGCTGACGAGATTTACCCACAGTAGGCTAGTTTTGTGAAATCGTTCTCGGTTGCAAGTCAACCCAAAAACATACATTTTAAAAGGAAACAAGAAGGAGCATGAAAGGATGTCGAACGTGCTTTTGGTGTTCTTCAAGGTCGTTGGGGAACATTACGTCAATCGGCTCGATCATACAGAGTAACCACCATCAGTAGAGTCATGTATAGTTGCATCACATTGCATAACATGATTTTAGAAGATTAAAAGATGGTGGTGGTCAAGAACATGAAGCCGAATTTCGTATTGATGATTCCAATGATCTGTTTCTAAATCCATCGGCAAGAATGCAATGTCGGTGGATAGATAGACATGACATCAACTGTACCAAAACAAAAGAGTTACGGGATAAAAATTCACATCTTTCATTTCAACGACACCTTATGGAACACTTTTGGGTACGATGACTACAAAATGAAGATGAAGATGACGATGAAGAAATGGAGGATTAGTATTTTTATTTAGTGTCAATTGTATTTTTTTAATTTGGTATGTTATGATTATATTTATGTTATAATGTTTTTTATTTGAAGGAATAAAGTAAATTAAGATTTGAATAAATTAATTGTTGAGTGTAGTTTATGAAAATAAGTGAAAAAATTGGTGTGGTAGTGTGAAAATTATGTGATGATAAGATGAGTTTTTTTTTTTTTTTTGTAGTTGTTGATGTAAAAAAGCTGACATAACAAAGTGTTTTTGATATGAGGATATGATCACTCCTTTTGTGCTCTTAGAGATGTAATGTGTTGGATGACAATATTGACGATTTAACATATCACTTTCAGCATGTTCTAGCTTAATTTATATATAAATGTAAATATATAACGGAACGAAATTTAACTGGAAATAACCTAATGTAATTTTAGCTTTTTGCTAATTTTGTTATTTAATAAAATACCGTTTCAAAAAAAAAAAAATGAAAGTTACCCGAGCTTGATCAAGTTAGTGGAGCATGCGTTGCATGCTGACTATTTACTTTTAGGACACGTTTATATTACATGTTACATGTCCAAATTCAAAATAGCTTTGACTTCTATTTTGTGGCTAAAAGTTTAATGTTAAATTAATCTCATACTTTTGAACACAACTTGTCGCGGCTCGGACCTTATAATTATCTTAACAGCCGCTCACAACTTGTTCGTTTGTCTTCTCGTATGATGTAAATAATAATTATTTTTATTGAAAAGAAATTTCAGTCACGACGGTCATCACGTCATGAGTAAAAGTTATTGACTTCGTGATTAAAAGATGTCGCGGCTAAAAGTTTTCCCGAGTCGCGGCTAAAAGTCTTTAGACACGAGTATTCGACTACATCCTTTTAGCCACGACATTGAATAAAAAATATTGCACATTCTTCGGGTATATCCTTTTAGTCACGATAGAAACTTGGAATCAATATTGATCAATCGTATTCGATTATAGTTATGTATCTTGAAAGTTAAATTTGATTCGACTTCAAACTTTCACTTTGTATAAATTTAAATTATGAAAGATGGATCTTTTGTGTCTTTTTTCTTCTTTAGGAGCATATGATTCTAGCTTATCTCTTAGATATGTTTTTCTTCTTATTTAGATGCAAAAATTCTTATGAATGGTTTGTTTAATAACATTAAAAAACGTTCTTTTTGTTCTTTATTGTAACTTTTTCCTCTAGATGTTATACTGTTATACATGTCGGTTTTATTTAAATCACACCGAATATGATAAGCACTTGCAACATAAATTTATAGAAAAAAAATGCTCTTATATATATATTTGTGTAGTGATTACTCACTATATTCCTATTTCTTTTGATTACTAAATTTATATTCTCTTATCCACAATTATAGATATTTCTACCAAGAAATCTTGTAAAAGCCATACTGCTTTATGAATGAGTTGTTTTTGTCCTAAATGCTTATTGTATCATCACGGTTCATCCAACCCAAAAGTTCAAACAGTTTGACCTCATCCGATCCAAAAGTAGTACTCCTATCATTTGACAGTGGTTCTTATCGTAAATCATTTGTCTTTACATACATTGTTAGAAAAGTTCCATATGTATTTCATATTGATAAAAATACTATGTGATTTATCCATTAAATTAAAAATTGTGTGTTCAAGTTTCACAGAAAGTATTTGTGACATAAGTGGTATAGATTGTGAAAAAAAGTCGCCGTTAAAAAAATGGTATTAAGATAAATCGTACGTTCGATGTTAAGTTTATCTTAGACAACTAACAATTGTCCCACGTGTTAGCTTTCATGTCTTGTTAATTTTGTGAGTTTATAAACTAACTTAATGATCAATCTTTTGTATTTATCTCATTAAAAATGTATCATGATTGAAGTCTAGAGTGTAAGTAACGGTTAGCCAAAAACATATACTGGTACAACTTCTAGATGGTTACGATTTGTCTCTAACGATAGTTTTAGTCAATTGTCAATAAATCAATCAAGATGGTATTTTTAGTTATCACAATGTAGCAGTCAATATCATCCATTTTGTCTGTGTTAGTACTCTCGTTTTCTTAATCAAAGGTCGGTGAGAAAGTTTGTTAAGATTGTCTGTCTTTCGTTCTAATCTTGCTTGTGTCAATTATGGTTTCCGAAAAGATTAGTCACTTCCACGAATTTTTATAAGTAGTTTATAACTTTATATGAACAGATATGTGGTCTCCCTTGTGTGATTGCATGTGTATGATGCGTTTCTTCGACGGGGTTTATCCGATGGTACGTACGTAGTCAAATAAAACGATACTAAGGTGTGCATGCATAATCGTCTCGGCGCCCGGCCATTAGCTTAGAACATCATAGATTAAACGTTGATGTTTAATCTATGATGTTCTAAGCTAATAAGTACTTGCAAAAGACCATGCAAGTACTTGCAAAAGACCACCGCAAACCCTAGCCGCCGCCACCACTTTCCTTCATCCACCACCGCAAACTTCTACCACATCCGCAGCAATCCCGTTCTTCACAGAATCCAATCCAAATAATCAACAAATGATAGGTGTTTTCAACCTTATTTTCGGATCTTGGCTATCCTATTGTTAACGATGACAATTGGTACAGGCCACGGATCTAATAAATCTTCAGAAAGGAAAAGGAACGATCATCTCGATAATAATCGTCGTCAAGAACAATGTAACGAAGGTATTTCTAACAAATCCCACCTTAATTTTCGTGAGGAACATAAGTCGTGGTCATCTATCTTTGTCTCTAATATCCCATGGAATGCGTCGGTCCAAGATCTTCGGGACAATTGTAACAAATGGGGTGTGGTGATCGATGTTTACATAGCAGCAAAGAGATCCAAATCGGGTCATCGATTTGGTTTCGTTCGTTATATAAACGTTAATGATATCAATCAGTTAGTTTCGAATCTAAGAACGACATGGATGGGCGGTTTTCATTTATTTGCCGATGTGGAGAAGTATGGTCGAAATAATAATAGACCTGTGGAACGTTCTGGGGACGACAAACCCATGGCAGGTTCGAACAATCAATCTGTTAGAGGTAACGAAAATGTTTTTCAGTCTTTTAACTCGTACGCTAAAGTGGTCATGGGCAGCAAATCAGTGGACACGTCGGGCAAATATTGTAAGAGTAATGCTAGAGCAGAATCTGAGGGGGTGTCGGATTGTAATAAGGTACACAAGGAAGAGAGTAATGAAGCAGTGATGTCTATATCGGTAGACGATTGTATTGATTTGGATGGTATGGAGCGTAGTGTTCGTGCTAAAGTAAAAGATTTAAGTGTCATTGCAGAGCTTCTAAAACACATGTCTTCTGAGGGATTCGATGATGTAGGTCTTAGATATGTTGGGGGACGTTGGGTTTGGTTGGAATTTGACTCAATGGATCAAGTGGAAAGCGTCAAGACTTCAAAGGCGTTAAAGGAGATATTTTTGGAGTTCAAAGATGTTTCCCATGATTTTATTCCAGATGAAAGATGTGTTTGGATAGACCTGGTGGGTTTGCCATTAACATCATGGGCTTCAGAGGTTTATAAGAAGTTGGGTGGTCGGTGGGGAAGCAGCGTGTTTACGGACGTGGTAAGTGATGGACCAATGTCTCATGGAAAGGTTTGTGTCCTTACAGAGTCTTTACATCGTGTGGTAGAGTCATTTTTAGTTTCATGTCGTAATCGGACCTTTCGTATTATTGCTACTGAGTTTGCATATTGGGCGCCCAATATTGAATCGTTGGATGTTAATTCCGAGTCTAATCCTCTCGAAAGTAAGGATGTAGAGGGTCCTATTTTGAATGAAAGTTTGGAAAGTGTGGAGCATTTAGAGGTTGGTAGTTCTGATCGAGATTCCTCTAAGAATGTTAACATTGATTCGGTGTCGCCTTCTAGTCGGGTTCTGCGAGAGGAGGATGTTCGTGGTATGGAAAGTGATATTGTGGAATCCCTTGAAGAAGGTGAGATTCGTGATGATACGTCCTTGTATAATGATGGGTGTGTTAAGGATCGTATGGATCAGAATTCAGAAGACGATGCTGGCGAGGTTCTTGGAGTGCATTCTCAGGGTGATAAGGATGCTCATCTCTCGTCTAATATCTTTTCGTATGGTAATCTTGCAACTGAAAAAGACTCCCTCATCCCGCCTCCAGCTACACCCATGGGTAACGATTTAAATATTGCTGTTGAGTCTGATTCTTCGTGGCTTGATTATGTTGGTCCTCTATCTAATGACGAGCTAGATTCTGATAAACGATGGAGCTATAGAGACCCCAAGGGTAATATACACGGGTTGTTCTCTCTCGCGCAATTACGTACGTGGAAAGAATATTTTCCTAAGGATCTTCAGATTTGGAGTTATTCTGGCAACTCTAAAGAAGTTATTCTTCTTCTTGATGCCTTATCGAGACAAACAAAGGACGCTGGTTAGTTCGTTTTGGTATGATGCTTCGGGTTCATTCATGGGAGTTTTTTGTGTTGGCGTCATGGTGGGATCGTTGTTCAGGGTTGGTTTGCGAGTTGTCTCGTTTCATTAGAGTTTTCTGTTCTTTTCGTTTTTGTTGTTGGATCGTGTTTGCGTGTATTTCGTGTGCTAGTTTCTTTCTAGCTTTTTTATAAAAATTTATTTGCCGTTCAAAAAAAAAAAAAAACGTTGATGTTTTGGGTCGAATTGTTGTTGTTTAATATGAAAAGTGAAACAAATACCAAACGTCAAACTTGCTAGTCATGTTATAGTGAAAGGTTGTTTGTCGCTTCAAAAGATAGATAACTTTATGATAAGGCATTAATCTCATGTATGTCACAAGAGTTTAATTTTGACTATAGCTCCCGATCGAACGTACCTGGACCAGAAATTATTGCACATGAGCAATTGTACGTCAACATCGCTTACCAACATGAAGAATGATCCTTTAATCCTGTTGATGGTTTAACACGTAAGTTTCTCAATGTAACATTCAGCAAAACTTCAAGTGGATAAGCAGCAAACATATTAACATTATTTTCACGTAACCAAGTGTCCGGTTAACTTTTATTCTTTCTGATTTGATAGTTGAAGTTTGAATATTACCAAGAACAGTTGAAGTTTGAATATTACCAAGAACATGATTAACCGCGCTGCAATCGTGTCCGGTGTCCATGTATGCTAAATGTTTTCGGATTAGTTGGACTCGGATACCTGAAGAATATTGACTTAACACATATCAGTGCTACAAAATGATATCAAATAGCAGTCTAGTTAGGACATTAACGAGACGTACGTCCAATAAACTGTTCTTAAACCTGACGAATATGATAACTCTTATAAACAAGTTGAAGTCTCTTTCGTTTATTTATGTATTCGAAATTATTTAGGTTTTGTTTGCGTCCCTTTGCACATATCCCTATTTTTTATTGAATTTTTTAAGCAACACAAATCATCTTTACTAAAAATAATTACACTTAAAAGTTAAAAGAGACTTAAATGTGTTTTGTTCTATTGTCGTTCAACATTTTTATGTCTCTACGGAATGAACATTCCGTCATTTTAATTTGCGATGACCTGAAATTTTAATTTTAACAAATATAATATCTCTAGTTTTTACTGTTAGAAATATAGTTCAATTGTAGGCTAGTTCATACTGGTGAATGGAAAAGGAGTTACGGAGTGTACACCCATAAGTCCATGGACACCCTGACTCATATTATAATTAAAGTTTGTTCAGCATCGCTGATGATCTTCAGAGAGTGTAACTCTGGACTGAAGGTATTCATCAGGGAGTAACACCACTGAAGACATGTCTTCAATATTTACTCATCAGCTAGTCTTCTTCAGTACTGAAGGCTTCAGCAGGAACATCCATCAGGGTTTGTTGATGCTTCAGTGGGACTGAAGGATGGACTAATGCTGGAGCTGAACAAGTATACTTGTAACGGTCTTTGACCAATTCAAGTGCATTAAAGACAACGTTTAATTGGTCTTGTAACCACTTTGACCTGGTATTATGGAGCCTATTAAGAGGAGATTAATTGGCCGTTAATTCCTCTTAATACCATTGACTAGGGTTGAGTACTCCACCTATAAATAGGTGATCATACTTGCATGAAGAGAGATAGAAACCACATAGCAACGAAAGGGTTACAGATTTGTGCCTAAATCTCTAACTACATTTGGTCTTATCCCAAGTAGGTATTCGTGATACCCATGCATTAGGGTCGAATAATTTACTTCGGAAAGTGATTACACGATTGCAAGTGATATCCGGTAACCATTATTTTGGTACGTAGCTAGGATTGATTATCTATACCCTGGTTGGACGAATTTAAACACCAAAAATCAAAGTAAATTATTCTGTGATAATCAATGGCGGCTGCTATGAAGCATATGGTGGCTAACTTCTATAAGGTAGATAAGTTTGAAGGGGTGGATTTCAGAAGATGCACTATCTTCTTTCTACCATGAGCGTGGTGTACGTGCTGACAACTCCTATTCCTGATGGTGGTGATGATGCTACTTTGGAGGAACTGGGGAAAAGGAGCAAATGGGAGAATGACGACTATGTGTGTCGTGGTATTATTCTCAGTGGTATGTCTGATTCCTTATTTGATATTTACCAAAATTCTGAATCTGGTAAAGAACTATGGGATTCCTTGGAAGCCAAATATATGGCTGAGGATGCATCAAGCAAGAAGTTCCTTGTGAGTGATTTCACAAATTACAAAATGATTGATTCAAGACCAGTCATGGAATAATACAATGAACTTCTTGGAATACTCGGTAGATTTACGCAACATAAAATAAACATGGATGAGACCATTCAGGTCTCTTGTGTCATTGATAAATTATCTTCTTCTTGGAAAGATTTCAAGCATACCTTGAAACATAAGAAGGAGGAATTAACTCTTGTTGAGTTGGGCAGTCATTTGCGCATTGAGGAATCCCTCAGGGTGCATGAAAGTGACAAGCCAAAGAGCAACAATGTTGTTGGTTCATCAGTTGTCAATATGGTGGAGCATAACCACTCCATCAGGTACAATGACAACAAGGGCAAACGTAAGCATCGGGATAACACCAAAGCAAATCCTAACAAGAAGTCATCAGTGGCTTGTTGGAAGTGTGGGAAACCTGGACACTTCAAAAGGGATTGCAAAGGTGTTGGTACTAGCAACAAAGCTAGTGGATCAGGCATAAATGGTTCAGTGATTGCTTCTAACCACACATTACTGAAATGTCAGAATATGTTTAATGAATCTCTCCAGATTTATTATGTTTACATATGTATCTGAAGCTTATTTTGTGTAGGATGATGATGTAGCGTGGTGGGTTAATTCTGGAGCAACTGTTCATGTGTGTAAAGATAGATGCTGGTTCAAGACTTATGAGTCACTGAATGATGGATCTATTCTTCACATGGGAAATGAGTCAACAGCCCTAGTGTATGGATGTGGTCGTGTAGATCTTAAGTTTAGTTCTAGAAAGATTGTTAGCTTGTTTAATGTTTTGCATGTTCCTAATATTAGGAAGAATTTGGTCTCTTGTAGTGTTTTGAATAATTGTGGTTATAAACAAGTGATTGAATCTAATAAATTTGTTTTATCCAAACATGGTGTGTTTATTGGTTTTAGTTATTTGAGCAATCAAATGTTCAAGCTTAATATTGAAACAACCACCAGTATTGACTCAGTTAGTGCTGGTAGTGCAAATATTTGTTTAGCCTTTGTGTCCACCAGTAAAATGAAGGATTCTTCACTATGACATGCTAGGCTGGGCCATGTCCACTTTAAGAGGATGCAAGATATGTCTAAGGATGGGTTAATCCCAGCATTTGACATGGACACTAAAAAGTGTCAGACTTGCATACTGAACAAAATAACTAAGAAACCATTTCAGGATGTAAAACGTGAAACTAGAGTTTTGGAGCTAATCCATAGTGACCTATGTGATTTGCATGCTACTCCCTCATTAGGGAATAAGAAATACTTGATAACATTTGATGCTACAAGGTTTTGTTATATTTATTTATTACATACCAAGGATGAAGCATTAGATAAATTTAAAGTATTTAAAACTGAAGTTGAATTACAACAAGGAGTCCAAATCAAAAGATTAAGGACTGATAGGGGAGGTGAATATATGGATACTCAGTATTTTTCAGTCTGTTGGTATTATCTATGAAACGACTGCTCCCTATACCCCTCAGCAAAATGGCATATCTGAAAGGAAAAATAGAGTACTGAAAGAAATGGTTAACTCCATGTTATCCTATTCAGGATTGAGTTAAGGGTTTTGGGGTGAAACTATGTTAATAGCTTGCTATATACTAAATAGGGTTCCCAACAAAAGGAACAAAATTACCCCTTATGAAATCTGGACTAAAAGGAAACCAAACTTGAACTATCTCAAGGTTTGGGGTTGTAAGGATGTTGTAAGACTCCCTTATCCAAAGGTGAAAACCTTGGGTGAAAGAGGCATTGAATGCATCTTTGTTGGATATGCTGAGCATTCCACGGCTTATAGGTTCTATGTTACTGAACCTACTGATTCAGTTTCAATAAACTCAATCATTGAATCCAGGGATGCAAACTTTGATGAGACTAGGTTCTCATCAGTGCCTAGACCAAGCCTCAGGACTCTTGATGGAGCTGAGGACATTGGTGCTTCAGTGGAACCTGAAAGGGTCACTGATGAGGTTGTGGTTCAGCAACCTGAGTCTGAGATTAGAAGAAGCACAAGGCATAGGACTCCAAGGAGTTTTGGGCCTGAGTTTCAACTATACTTGGTTGAAGGAACAAGGGATGAGGTCTCTGATCAATACTCCTATTGCTTTAATGTTGAGGATGATCCCAAAACATTTGATGAAGCAATGAAGTCCCAAGATGTTGCTTTTTGGAAAGAAGCAATAAATGATGAGATGGATTCCATCATGGGCAACAACACTTGGGTGTTGGTTGATCTACCTCAAGGTTGTAATCCACTTGGTAACAAATGGATTTTCAAAAGGAAAATGAAGGTAGATGAAACTGTTGAAATGTTCAAGGCAAGGCTAGTCATTCAAGGCTTTAAACAAAAGTCAGGGATAGACTATTTTGATACCTATGCTCCAGTAGCACGTATCAGTACCATAAGAACGCTGATTGCTCTTGCAAGTATTCACAATCTGATTATTCATCAGATGGATGTGAAGACAGCATTCTTGAATGGTGATTTGGATGAGGAGGTTTACATGAACCAACCTCTAGGTTTCATCATGCTTGGTCATGAAGGCAAGGTGTGTAAACTGATTAAGTCCTTATATGGACTGAAGCAGGCACCTAAGCAATGGCACCAGAAATTTAATGAAGTGATTTTGTCTAATGGTTATTCACTTAACCAAGCTGACAAATGTGTATATAGCAAATTTGATGAATCTGGTAAAGGAGTCATCATTTGCCTATATGTTGATGACATGTTAATCTTTGGTACTGACCAAGCTAAGGTTGATCAGACAAAGGAATTTTTTTCATCAAAGTTCTCCATGAAAGACATGGGGGAGGCTGATGTTATCCTTGGCATTAGGATCAAACATGAAAGTGATGGTATTGTAATTTCTCAGTCTCATTATATTGAGAAGGTACTGAAGAAATTCAATCACTTTGATTGTACTCCAGTGAGTACACCAATGGATACAAGTGAGAAACTGATGCCTAACAATGGTTAGGCTGTCTCCCATCTTGAGTATTCTAGGGTGATTGGTTGTTTGATGTATGCCATGACAAGTACTAGGCTTGACATTGCATTTGCTGTGTATAAACTGAGTAGGTATACTAGTAATCCTAGTACTCAGCATTGGCAAGCAATTCAGAGAGTACTGAAGTATCTGAAAGGAACAATGGATTATTGTTTGTCATATACTGGATATCCTTCAGTGTTGGAATGTTACACTGATGCAAGTTGGATCAGCAATACTGAGGATAATTCATCCACCAGTGGCTGGGTATTCCTTCTTGGTGGTGGTTCAATTTCTTGGACATCCAAGAAACAAACTTGCATTACTAGCTCTACCATAGAATCTGAGTTTGTGGCTCTAGCAGCTGCTGGTAAAGAAGCTGAATGGTTGAGAAACTTGCTTCTTGAGATTCTATTATGGGTCAAACCTATGGCACCTATTTCTATCCGTTGCGATAGTGCAGCTACATTGGCTAAGGCATATAGCCAAATGTACAATGGTAAGTCTAGACACTTAGTTGTTAGACATAGCGTGATTCGTGAGCTGATCATGAATGGGGTGATTAAAATAGAGTTTTTGAGGTCTCAACAAAATTTAGCTGATCACTTGACGAAGGGATTGGCTAGAGACTTGGTTATAAAGTCTGCTAAAGGGATGGGTTTAAAAGTCCACTCTAGTCACTGAATGCTAGGACACCCAACTCCCTCCTGAGGAAACTTGGGAGCTGAGTTCAATGTGGAAAGCTGAACATTCAGGGGACTGAAGCACTTGTATATCATCCCAAGGATGTGCTTGTACTTGCTGAAGGAGGATGAAGTTATAAACTTCTAAATGGTTAATGTTTTTGAAAAAGTGTTGAAGCAACAGCATGAACTAAAAAGGAACCACCTATGTAAATGTTGAGGTTTCGCCCCTCATGGAGCATGGACTTGGCTCTTACAACATTTATTAATTTGGATATGGACACATGGATAGTAGTGTCAGGTGTTGTTATGTATTTGAAAATTTGTGCGTAATTTATCTTCAGGTATTCAAAGTATTTGAAGGGTTCAATTCTTAGAACACCCTGATTCTCGAATGTTTGAAGTATTGTACTAAGATGGAAATTCAATCCTTAGGATATTTTCATTTATGCACTGGTTTTATTAATGTTAATTTTCATGCAAAAAGAATTGTACTATATTGGGGAGGATTGTTGGAAATATATTTCAATTGTAAGCTAGTTCATACTGGTGAATGGGAAAGGAGGTACGGAGTGTAATCCCATAAGTCCCTGAACACCCTGACTCATATTGTGGTTAAAGTTTGTTCAACATCGCTGATTATCTTCAGAGAGTGTAACTCTGGATTGAAGGTATTCATCAGGGAGTAACACCACTGAAGACATGTCTTCAGTATTTACTCATCAGTTAGTCTTCTTCAGTACTGAAGGCTTCAACAGTAACACCCTTCATAGTTTGTTGATACTTCAGTGGGACTGAAGGATGGACTAATGCTGGAGCTGAACAAGTATACTTGTAACGGTCTTTGACCAATTCAAGTGCATTAAATACCACGTTTAATTGGTCTTGTAACCACTTTGACCTGGTATTATGGAGCCTATTAAGAGGAGATTAATTGGCCGTTAATTCCTCTTAATACCATTGACTAGGGTTGAGTACTTCACCTATAAATAGGTGATCATACTTGCATGAAGAGTGATAGAAACAAGAAACACATAGCAACGAAAGGGTTAAAGATTTGTGCCTAAATCTCTAACTACATTTGGTCTTATCCGAAGTAGGTATTCGTGATACCCAGGCATTAGGGTCGAATAATTTACTTTGAAAAGTGATTACACGATTCCAAGTGATATCCGGTAACCATTGTTTTGATACGTAGCTAGAATTGATTATTTATACTCTGGTTGGGACGAATTTAAACACCAACATTATCTAGCTCTTTTGTCGCTTTAATTAGCCAGAGGTTTATCTGAAATCTATCTTCCTATTCTTGGGTTTTTTTTAGAAATAAAAGTATGATCAGTTTATATCTCATCTTTTTCATACAGTTGCTTTAGCGCGATTGGATATCGTTGTTGTTGTACATCGTCTTTCGTGACTCTCATCAAGTCTAGTTTTATTAACTTACGTAGTACTCGTATACAATAAGCGTTTGTATGCTTAATTATTGACCTGATTCACTAAATTTTGTGTTACAGTGTGTTAAACTTGATGGTTCTTTTATTTTTTTAATTCCTAGAATCATAAGATCGTTGTAGAAATGGACAAATGCGTTTCATTGATAGGTGATTGTGACTTAACAAACCAATATAGTATGATGCCATGGACCGATATGTGACTTGTAGGTTGATGATCCACATTTAGTGCTATTCCAACTTTATTTTTATTTTTATTTTTATTTTTAACTGGCAATGATGTCGTCATTTTATTTACGTGTTGATTCCAATGGACCCTCAGAATCTAAATAAAATAATGGTTTAGCCCCAACAATTAGCAGCTAGCTTATCGAATTTGACCCATACCATCCCACCAATTTTGGTAGATATTTAGACATAATTTATGCGTGTACACACACTATATTAGTGTGTATTGGCAGCTATAGATGTTTTTTTTTTTAATTTAGATTATTTAGATATTTAGACATAATTCAGATTTACCTGGCTTTTTTTTGTTTAGCAAGAAACTAGAACGTTAAAATATTTTACATAAAATGTTACAAATAGATTTAACGTGGTTTAAGCGATACAAATATATACATAGTACGTGTGTTTTTTAAGCCTAGACTTCTTGTGAGAAGTTTATGTGGCTTAGCACCAAGTGAATTTGCGGTGTTTTATCTTTCGTGTAAACATATGACGTTTTATCTGATTAAATTTTAAAGGATATTGATTTTTAACTCAGATGTACCCAACTTAATCAAGATATGTCGATGACTATTTCTCCCCATTTCCAGAAAACCTTGGAATACTAAAAGAAAAGAGATTTCTTCTTCCACAAAACATTTAAAAATTTGAAAAACACGTTTAATTGGAGAAATATGTGTTTGTGTTTTTTATTTCTAAAAATATAAAGGAAACAAAGGGGGAAAATGAATTTTCTGTGTTTAAAGAAAAACTTATAAAAAAAATTGTTTTATGTACAAAAGGGTAAAACATGATTTTGCATTTTATAGAAAATATTTTTGAAAAACGACAATTTGAACGTGTTTTCTGTTTTCTTTGTTTTGAAGAAAACATTTTATAAAATATATGATGTTTTCTATCCAACTAAACGTAGCCTATGCATTTAAGCAACTCGATTTTAAATAAAATGAGTGCTTTTTTGTTTGTTTGTCATTCTCTAAGAAAAATTATGATGGTCTTGTCTATTGCTTCTCTTTACTTGTTTTTGCTTGTTTATTTAGTCGCTTGTTTATTGCTTGTGTGCTAGGTTTGCTTGTTTACTTTGTTTTTCGTCATATGTTTTTATTTTGTTTTCAATCTTTTGTTTTTGCACTTTTTTTCTTGAATTTTTCCCAATTTCGTAATTACACTTTGTAGGAGATCAATATGAAGGTAGTCTTTTGTATTTGGGTTTATTTAGATGATAGAAGTAAGATCTGTCTATATTTCATATTTTTAATGCTCAGCTTTGATGTAATGGTAAATTTTAGTTTAAAAAATGACGGGTCATTAATAAAGCTATGTCATATAACTAAGAATTGAATAGGTTAGCTATATGTACATAAAGTATTATGAGTAAATCCATAAGAAACATTTTGCTAAACACTAATTCTTTTGTATGAAGTGTTGATAAAAAGAATTAGGCATGGTGGGCGCCTACTATAAAAGGAAAGCTTAGGTGGTCAAAATGTTTCTTCTTTCTTTAAGTCGGCATAGACTATAGTTGACCTCTTTTTAACTAATTATATTTTCTCTGTTGCGGATGATAACGTATGGTATAACATAAAGTGGATCAAACTAGGGGAGCAAATCCGACCGATAATCGAAAAACCGACAGAAATCGACTGAAACCGAAACCGACCTACACAAACCGACTAAATTCGGGTCAGGATTCGGGATGGGTTTTTCATTATTTCGGGACTCGGGATTAATTCAGGATCGCACAAAGAAAACCACACAAATCGGGAGTAACTCGGGCTTAACTCGGTTCGGTTCGGGACTTGGGACTAACTCGGGTCGGGATTCGGTTTGATTTTTTCACGATTTCGGTTCCGGGATAAGTCGGGATCGGGTCAGGACGGGTTGGTTTCGTCCCGATGCTCACCCCTAGATCAAACCGATCAAGACCGTGACGGATTAAAAATTGATATCGATCAAAACGTCGGACTAAAGACCAAATCAGAGTATTCGGTTCACAATCAGTTTGGTTCGGTTCTTTAGTATTGTTCGGTTCAACAAAGTATAATAGTCAGTTGTGCGTAACGAGGAAAAGAATAGATAGATCAAAGACTAGACCGAGATATGTCCGATTCTCCACTCCGGTTTGATCTGATTTCTTGATTTGACCTTACCCGCAATCAGGGATGGAACCAGGGTGGGTCCCGGGGTCCCGAGACACCCATGAATTTTTGTTGTGTAGTGTTAAGTTTGTTAAAAAAAACTTTGATTATTGTTGGATTTATGTTAAATGCATTTTGTCCCTAAAAATGTTGTCTTGTACAATTTATTATAGATTGTTTTGTTTACTAGTTCGTCTAAAAGTTGTTTTTAAAGTATTGGAGCACCCGTTAACCGTTTATGTCTCTATGTATGTAACACTAACTATGTATATTCTTGTGCTAAAATACTAACATAAGGTTACTCAAAAGTTGAGACATATATTGGATACTACTCATAACCGCCACTAAGCCTTATATCACCTGCCAAATCTGTTTAACCAGTCATATTTCACCACGTTATTGGAAACGAAAGATATGCATCCTTCTGGTTTCCATAAAGTTGATCACTTTCTTAACGGCAATCACTATTATTAAACTTATTTTTTTCAACACATTATTTTTCGACTTATGACTTAAATTATTCAAAAAACTACACTGGATTCATTTTTAAGCGCTGGCATATCTTTTTGGTAGGCTAAACATAATTTATTTATTGACGTCATGGGCGAAACTTGACATAATTGATTAGATGGTCAAAATATAACGTATTTGTTTTAAGATGGTTATTTCACATTTTCATTCGGCATTCGTACTAATATTAATGGCCAACGCTATCAAGTGTAAGGGTTTAGAATTGTCCCTAAAACTTAGTTAGCTGTGATGACGACCCGCAACAAGAAAAAAATGCGAGGAAGTTGTCAGTATATAAAGCTGATATTACGTTGGTGTGGCATTAACGATGGTGAAAAATGATACATTGATGTATACACAATAAGTCAATAATAGCTCATGGTATTAAAAGCTTGCGAAAAAAACTTTCATTTTCTATATGTTCCGGATTGTAGGTTGCTGACAAATTCGTAGCAATGGGCTACGATGCAAAACATGATACCAGATTGGATGCTCTCTCAGGCTTTCAAGTTTCTATATTTCTATGTGCTCAAGATTATACTTTGTCCGTATGAATTTAATCCAAATACAGTATAAGATTGTACTTTTTCTATATGATACCAGATTGGATCCTCTTTGAGGCTTCAAGTTTCCAAATTTCTATGTGCTCAAGATTGTACTTTGTCTATATGAATTTAATCCAAATACAGTATAACTTATACGTAGGATGTCTTCCACATATTTACAGTGTCCACAGTATATGAAATTAAAACGACTACATGTCTAGTTTCTACATAGTACATCCAAAACACTTCATGCACGAGTTAACCTTGTACTTGCTAAATTAAAACTCTACGATAACACTCTCACATATGTTTTGAAAAACGGTTTTTGAATCAATCTAGTCGAGTTATCAGATCAGTCTGGTTTCATAAAATAGAAAAAGAAATCATATTAGCCTGGTTTCATAAAGAAAGAAAAAAAAATCATGTTTGTAATAATTTGAAAAAAAATTATATATAAAAATCATAAAATCTTCCGTATATCGAGCATATAAACTATTTCTTTTATTTGTAAAATTACACTAGAAACCTAAAATCCAATTAGGTCTTCAAAACTGAGTTGACCTACGTCACTCTAAATTGGATGAATGTAACTATATTTTGACAATACAAAACCTGAATTTTTTTTAATTTTTTTTTAGACGGCATCTCAATCTCACTGAAATCCGACTCCCGAGTTATACCATCCATAACGGACAGGCCCGGGACCCGAACCACTAAAAAAAACCCCTAGTCGAACCGATTTTTTTACTAAACTAATTTAACCGATCAAACAACCGAGTCGAACCGACTCTCACATTGTGAACCGTCTTAAAAACATTTCCAACTACTTAAGTAAGCAATTCAAGATTGTATAACTCCACAATAACATTCCCCACGTGGCATAATTTCACTAGTACCATCACAAAAGTAGGCCCCATATTTCCACTCAAACACCAATATATAAAGCCACTCTATTACAACACATATTCTCCATCTCAAAACTCAAACTCCTTCTTATAAACCGCCATATTCCACACTTTTAAACCACCACAAAGACATCCAAAACTCGATCAATAACCAACTAATGGGTACCGGAGAATACGAGTACTCGAAACCGGACTACACGAAACAGCCGCATAAAGTTGCAATACCACCACCACAACCTTTTTTTAAGTCATTAGCGAATACGGTTAAGGAAACTTTTTTCCCTGATGATCCTCTTAGGCAATTTAAGAACCAAAAACCGGCGCGTAAATGCGTGCTAGGAGTTCAGTATTTCTTCCCCATTTTCGACTGGGCGAGAAGTTATAATTTGAGTTTCTTTAAGTCGGATGTTATTGCTGGTATTACTATTGCTAGTTTGGCTATTCCTCAAGGGATTAGTTACGCGAAACTTGCTAATCTCCCGCCTATTCTCGGCTTGTGTAAGTTCCTACACTTTTTCGTGGTGTTCAAAATTGGTTACTAAAACTATATATAGGCAAAATAACCGGTTCGTGGTAGTAAAAGGCATTTTGTACAAACAAAAATTCTTAAACGCCATCAGAACGGTTTATTATCTGTAATAAACCGTTCTAGGGTCGTCCTCAGAGTTTCACGAGGTTTTTATGCACCCAAGGGATAAACGAGAAAAAAAAATAGCCATGTACATTTTTTACTTTTTCGTAAATGTACATGGCTAATTTTTTGTTCTGGTTCCGTCTTCTGGTTAGAAAAAGCTAGTTCTACTAAGTAATCACTTATTTCAAATTATTTGTCATGGTTTTGGGACATATTTAAAAATGCTTTACTTATGTAAAACAAGATGATCATAGAAAAATAAAGTGTATACTTTGTTGTACTTTGCAGATTCGAGCTTTATTCCGCCACTAGTCTATGCCATGATGGGAAGTTCAAAAGACTTAGCAGTCGGGACCGTAGCGGTTGCATCTTTACTAACAGGCTCCATGCTAGGCGCAGTTGTGGATCCTAAGGAAAACCCGATGTTATTTCTTCATTTAGCTTTCATGGCATGTTTCGTCGCAGGAGTACTTCAAGTTTCATTAGGACTCTTAAGGTTAATATAATAAATACCAATAACCTAATCTATTTTCGCGTTTGTAAATATATGAACTTAAGCTAAGAATAACATGTTAAACAATGCAGGCTTGGATTTATCGTCGATTTCTTATCACACGCGACAATCGTAGGGTTTATGGGTGGCGCCGCAACAGTTGTTTGTTTGCAGCAACTTAAAGGAATACTTGGTCTCGTACATTTTACTCATGGGACTGATCTTGTGTCTGTTTTGCGATCTGTGTTCTCTCAAACTCACGAGGTAAAGTTTCTTATAAACAATAGGCTATTTTTTTGCTAAGTAAATAATTACTCCGTAATTAAATTTTAACATATTTTTTTTGTGTATACCTGGGTTTTTGACTCGATATTATGAGCCGATTAATCTTAGTGCGACTACTGTTTAGCATGTTACTAATTAGTAAATTGTTTTTTTAATTTCAGTGGAGATGGGAGAGTGCACTTTTGGGTGTTTGCTTCCTGTTCTATCTTTTGGTTGCAAGATATGTTGTAAGTATTCCATTTTTTTATAATTAGTATCTACCAAAATCTATATTAAAAAGTAAAAATAAATAAATTTAAAGTCGTAGAAATTTTAACTGTGGGATAAATTTGTGGTGTATATATATTAACACGGACGATACAAATTACTGATCGATATTATAATGATATGTGAACAGAGCCAGAAAAGGCCAAAGCTGTTTTGGATATCGGCAATGGCTCCATTGACATCGGTCATTTTAGGAAGTGTGCTTGTTTATCTCACCCATGCCGAGAAACATGGCGTCCAAGTGGTTAGTTTCCTTCTCTAACTAGCTAAACACATGGTACACGGTACTAATCATTAACATGTTAGATACACGTCGTTATCATCTCACTCGAGTACTCGACATACTTGAGACAGTTTATAAAGTCATTTGACTACTAGTCTAATTTCAACACAAGATTCTTAAGATTAGTTTGTTAGACAACCAAATTATATATAAGTAGAATAATTTTGTTTTGTATCTTGTGTTAAAACAGATTGGTGAGCTAAAGAAAGGGTTAAATCCAATAACAATAATGGACTTGTCTTTTGGATCACAATATCTATCTACAGCAATCAAGACTGGCATTGTCACGGGTGTCATTGCCCTCGCTGTAAGTTACTTGTCCTTTACGCTTTACCGCTTGTACTTTCAATTATTTTTTCCACTTGCAACATTATTTTTTCTTATTGTCACAAAGTAACAAACAAAATGTTTCACTCACGAGAGTACTTTTTTATATATCAAAATTTGGGTAGACAAAACTCGTACTTAGTACCCGGCAGCAAAACAAACACAGAGTCGGATACCAGGGACGGAAACATGACACAATTTGACCAGATGTATTTACGCAAAACTTGAACATAACTTTTTCTAAAAAAACCGACGCTTTTTACAAAATTCATACTACCAAAGTTTCGCCCTGATGATAGAGTCATGATGTAATTAAATTATAATACTTTGAAAAACTATGTTTTAGCCTTTGTTTCCTAATTGAATGTGTAACAAAAAATTGTACTACAAAGTATACAAATTTTTAGTCATATCTAACATAAGGGGTAAATATGTCATTTCATACAGGAAGGAATTGCTGTTGGAAGAAGTTTTGCTATGTTCAAGAATTACAACATTGATGGTAACAAAGAGATGATTGCCTTTGGCATGATGAACATTGCTGGTTCTTGCACTTCTTGTTACCTCACTACGGGTGTGTAAAACGATCATTTTACCCTTTCTCGAGAATTATTTGGTAGTATTAGTTTCTAATATGTGTCATGTTGTATAATATTGGATTTTAGGGCCATTTTCACGTTCGGCTGTGAACTTCAATGCTGGATGCAAGACCGCGGTGTCAAACATTGTGATGGCAATTGCGGTTATGATCACATTGTTATTCCTAACACCACTGTTTTATTACACTCCTCTGGTTGTATTGTCTTCGATCATTATCTCTGCTATGCTTGGTCTTATTAACTATGAAGAAGCGATTCACCTATGGAGTCTAGACAAATTTGACTTTGTTGTATGTATGAGTGCATATTTCGGTGTGGTCTTTGGAAGCGTTGAAATTGGGCTGGTCATTGCGGTATAATACTTGACTATGATTCTTATAATTTTTAACACACTATGTTGTGATTTCACTTTTTCAGTATCATAACTTGGTTCAAATTGGATATATATGTAGGTCGCACTGTCGTTGCTTAGGGTACTCCTCTTTGTCGCAAGGCCAAAAACATCCGTACTAGGTAACATACCCGATTCCATGATTTATAGAAGCATGGACCAATACCAAAATGCAAAAACCGTCCCGGGAATTTTGATACTTCAAATCGATGCACCTATTTACTTTGCAAATGCCGGCTATTTAAGGGAAAGGTATATTTCTTTTTAACTCAACGACTTATAAGTTATAAACATATAAAAACATCATTATGAACTAGTTCCTAAAGTTTTACTCTTTCCTATCTATCAGGATTTCGAGATGGGTTGATGAAGAGGAAGATAGGTTGAAGTGTTCCGGGGAAAATAGCCTACAATATGTCGTACTTGCATTGAGTGGTAAATGATCTATGATCGTCTTAACATTTTGAAAAAAATTAAACAATAGGGTCGAAAAATAACATTGTTGTGTGTTAACGCAGCGGTTGGAAATATTGACACAAGCGGTATTACAATGCTTGGAGAAGTTAAAAAGCTAATGGAAAGAAGAGGACTAAAGGTAAATCTATTGATTTTCTCATAAGTTTCTATCATAAGCAACGCAGTGTACTAATACTAACAATATCTATTTGCAGTTGGTTTTGGCGAATCCAGGAGGCGAGGTGATAAAAAAGATGAACAAGGGGAAATTGATAGAGGCGATAGGGCAAGAATGGATCTATCTAACGGTTGGAGAGACCGTGGGAGCGTGCAACTTCATGCTCCACACCTACAAGAGTGATGAAAAGGCGACTTCGACTGGTTCATCGTCAGGAAAAGAGACATGGAGTGATAATGTGTAACTCGATGTCACGACCATAACAACCATTTGACAATATTTTTCGTCAAAGGCGTATTGATATTGATAAATAACACTGTAGTCCTGTAGTATATTGAGTAGCCCGTTTTGGATGAATATTAGCTTCAACTTTTGCTTATTCTTCTTCTCTTAATGCATTCATAAATTTCTCTTTGGCACAAATACAAATCTGTAAAACAAATGCGACCTTAAACTACATAAACTATAAAGTATAAAAGTATCAAATAGAACAAAAGGTCGTACATCAAATTAGGCCCATCAGTTTGGCCCAGTACCTAATATAAAAAAAAAATTATATTAGCCCATCATTCTACTATTTTAGCCATCTTAAGTCCAAAATCACGTCTTAACGTTTGCACTACGTATAACGGTATAAGAGGGCTAGGAACCATCACTCCAAATGATAGGTTTTTTTGGTGTAATGTCAGCGAAACTCACACTCACATTCATTTGGAAAAACAGGGGAGTCATCACTTGGACATCATTTGGAAAAAACAGCCAATTCACACTCACAAAATCCCCACCACGCCCCGTGATTTGACTCACTTCCACCACCCACGCTATGGGTTTTGGGCTTCGCCGGAATCATCACGCAAGCCACGCCGCGGGTTTGGCACCCACGACGCCACCACTCCCAGCCCTCTAAGTAACATAAATTTACGTTTAATACGAACCATAAATAATTATATTCAACATTAATAAATGAGTTCATTAAAACTGATACTTTTTGTTTTTGTATTATTCTAACAATTCCTTTTTAAAAATTATTCTCACTGCGACAAACATGGACGGAACTAGGGTGAGTCCGGAGTCTCAGGACACCCATAAATTTTTATTGTATATTGTTAAATTTGTTAAAAAAACATTGATTTTTGTTAGATTTTTGCTAAATACATCCGGTCCCTAAAATTATGTTTGTAATGTTTATTGTAAGCGTATCTTGTCGTTTTGTGTCCTGGTTCCATCCCTGGTGACAAAGCTTGAGATGAGAGTCTAGAGCGAAGACAAAGAAAATGTCCGAGATCTTGAGTCTTTATTTTAAAATTTTACGAATTTGCGACAATTTAAAGAAAAACGATTAAAATCTTACATAAGATCTTTGCACGCCTAGGATCTTGTATACTCCCGACCCGATCTTGACCATAAGATCTCAAGATCTATTACGATGTGATTTACATATCTCAAACCAAAAATTAGAAAATTTCAAATTTATTGATCAAGTCTTGTATAATTTGAAAAAACAACATTTTTATCTCTTAAACATTTCATAATTATAATTCAGGATAATATTTTTTAATAAACATTCATATATTTTTATGTTAATAGTATATACAAATTTGTAGATATGAATAATATTACAAAAACTAATAAGATATGACACTATATTAGGATCTTAAGATTTCGATCCGGTTTAACGATTCTGATCTTACAATAACGAAAACGATCTATAATAAAATCTCGATCTTAACAACCTTGTGAGATAGGGTTAGTTCGGTTTATTTAGATAAAAAAATTTGTTTGATGAAATCAAAATAAAACCAAATCAAACCAAATGTAAATTGGATTAAGCAGAATCAGAATCGAAAACCTAAATAAAACTTATCAAAAACAAAATCGAACAGCTCGGATTACGTAATCATATAAACTACTTTATAAAGCATTTTAGAACTTATTACAACCGAAAGACATAATTTTCAAATTTTTTTTCATACTAAATAAAACAAATTGTTATATATATCTTGACATTTAGTAATAATCTTTCTAATAAACATTTATAACAATTTATTAAAGTATCAAAAAAGTTTTCAAATTTCAAAATATCACATTTATAAACAATTTTTTATACTATAAATATGTAAAACATACATATAGAGAGTAAGATCAATGTAAATTTTATTTTTATTATATATCAAATCAACCAATAATATTTATTTAAACCAAATTACCACATTTTTTCTTAAAAATTAAATTTTTCACAAACGGTAAATCGTCAAACGACAAAAAATAATTCTTTATAACGAGAATTAAATAATTTCTCTGTTGAGGGTCACATGTATATACTTTCGACAATTTTTTTTTGTTGAAAAAATTATATATGATATGTATTACGAATCAGAATTAATATCTATATAGACACCTAAATTAGCATAGATCTATCCAATCAATTATAATCATTCATTTTAAAAAAAATCCACTTCCCACCACTTTTTTAAAAATTAAATATCTCACAAACGGTAAATCGTCAAACGAAAAAAAATACACAATTGTGACGAGAATTAAATCATCTATCTATCGAGGGGCACATGTATATACTTTCGACAAACTTTTTTTTCGACTTTTTTTTTCTCAAGTCACGTTTGGAGACAATCATATACGATTCGTCACGAATCATATATGATTCGTCACGAATCATATATGATTCTCTCCAGACGTAACTTAAGAAAAAAAGTCGAAAAAAAAGCTCGTCGAAAGTATATACATGTGCCCCTCGATAGATAGATGATTTAATTCTCGTCGCGATGATATGTTTTGTTTTACGTAACAATGAACGGTTTGTGAGATATTTAATTTTTAAAAAATGAATTTTTTTGTTATATAATAAAAATGGATGATTGTGATTTGTTAATTGAGTGTATACTAAAATAACCTTAGGGAATCATATATGAATTTCAAAAATGATATAGTCCGGCTTTTTTGTCTCTGTTAAAAAGAACTATACGTGTTAATTTGGTCCGGTTCAATTTATTCCCCTTACTTTCACAGACTGTTCTACAGTCCCCCTTCCACCAGTCACCACCATCATTTTCATTTCCACCAAAACCCCCCACCCAGTTGAAACCCAGTTGTAATTCACACAAATCCAAACACCCAAAATGTCCCCAAAGAAACCAGCCAGTGAAGAATCCCCACCAAGCGAACTGGAACTAATCAAAAAGAAGAAAAAGAAGAAGAACGAGTCATCATTAAATTCATCTTCACAACCATCAATGAAAACCATTGATATTGAAAACAGAGGAGTTGATTCTGAATGGTGGGATGTGTTTTGGGTTAAAAACAACCAAGGTACTCTACTAACCCTTTTTCTTTTCTTTATTCAACTCAAAATTAAACGAGTAATTTTATGTTATGGGTGTTCGGGTTAGCTTATTTTATGGGCTTATCACCTTATTAAGATTTCGAAATACCCCGATAAACCTCGCTTTTTTCACCTTATTGTTAATATATTATGGACTTGAGCCACAGGCTCAAGCTGATAACCACTTTATAAGATGAAAAATTCGAGCTTTATGGGCTTTTCCAAATCTTAATAAGCTCATAAGCCCATATAATAAGCTAACCCAAACACCCCGTTTAGTAATGATTACTCGCTTTACCTTGTAAGGAAGTGTTGAAATTAGGAATTAAATATAGCCAGCTTATGGCTTGTTTGGAAGCCGTATAACCAAATCTTAATAAAGGTTATACGCTCATAAAATTAACTAACCCAAACACCCCTTTTAGTAATGATTTACTTGCGTTTACGTTGTAATCAAATGTGCTTCTAGTTTATGTATGGGCTTACGACCTTATTTCATTTTTGTTTATACTATTTCATAACTCCGGCTTGTTTTGGGACTTATGGTTTATATATCTTTATCATATGGCTGGTAATAAACTTATATAAAGTCCACAAGTCTCAAAATAAGCTGGAAATTTAGGGCTTATGAAGTATAAGCCAAAAAAGAAGAAGCTCATAAGCTTAAGAAAAAACCCGGGGTTTTTGTTTCTGCTTCTATATAACGGGCTTATGAAGTATAAGCCAAAAAAGAAGAAGCTCATAAGCTTAAGCAAACACCCGGGGTTTTTGTTTCTGCATCTATATAACGGGCTTATGGTTTGTTTGGTTTTAGGTACTCTTTTTTATAAACTAACTTTTTGTGGCTTATTTTCAAACTTTTGTAAGATCATTATGATATAATAAACTTATATAAGCCGAAAGTTTCGAAATAGACCATATAAAGTGAGCTTATGGAACATAAGACCCAAACCAAATAAGCCATAGGCCTGTTATATACGCAGGAACAAACACATTTGGTAATAATTTGCTCGGGTTTTTTACCGTGAAATGAAGAGTTGAAATTAGAAATTCTTGTTACTTGTTATGTTAGTAATTGTTTTCTGGTGACTTCTTTAGTTCTGTTAACTTCCTTAAGATTTGGCTATGAGAAGTGATTGTAAAACTGAACTGATTTTTTAGTTAAGCTGAGTAATTGGTTATATGGTATATGTTCTTTTTTTTAGAATTAGGTTTTATGTTTTTATTAAGCTCTTCATAATCCAAACTTTTTGAGAAATTTAATGTTAGTAATAAATTACTCGAGTTTCTTACTATGTAATGAAGTGTTGAAATTAGAAATTAAATATTTAGATACACACTCTTGCCTTAGGTTTTTGTAGTCCATTCCCCGTGTATTGTTGTTGCAAGTATAAAGAGCTGTAGGCAATTAGCATTGTATCTTGGAAGTCGTTATTGGAGTAATGCGTTTCAATAGTCATTTTCTAGTGTTTTGGCTTTTTAGGTAATGTAAGGATTGGTATAAGATTTTGGGGTCCCGTAATCAGTTTAGTAGCATTTGCAACTAAATTCATTCTGATTTATATGACTATTTAGTAGTTGGTCGGCTAAACTTAAATGGGTGCTTATGGGCTTATCATGTTTGAAAACACTACATACAAAAGTGCTTATTAGTTTTTTGAATGGTTAAACAGCTTGTTTTGATAGAACACCTTAGGAGGTGCTTTTATAAAACACCGCTAAGCTCATCTCAAGAAGCTTGGCTTACTTATTAGTATATCATTAATGAATAGGACTTCTGTAATTAAATTTGTTTTCAAGTGATTTGGTATAAAACTAGATATATAAATTAATAGAACACTAAAAAAAATTGGAAAGTTTTCGTCATTCAACATGTTTTTCCTTTTTATCAGATTTGGTATAATAGGGAGTCGGTTATGTGCTGGGGTGGTCTACAAAATACTTTCAAACATTCAATAGATAGATGTTTGTTTATCCCAAATTACCTAGCTTGAATTCATATGTAAATAATGTTTGTAGATGCAATGGTCCCACAAGACGAAGAAGAAGGATTCAAGTATTTTTTTCGTCTATCAAAGAAAACTTTTGAATACATATGTACTATAGTAAAAGAAAATCTCATTTCACGCCCACCTTCGGGTCTAATCAACATTGAGGGTCGTCTTCTCAGTGTAGAAAAACAAGTTGCAATCGCTTTAAGAAGATTAGCATCTGGTGAATCACAAGTTTCAGTAGGCGCGTCTTTTGGTGTTGGTCAATCAACTGTTTCTCAAGTCACATGGAGGTTCATAGAAGCAATGGAGGAGCGTGGGAGACACCATCTTAAATGGCCCGATGATGAAAATCTAGAAAAAATCAAATCAAGATTTGAATCAAAGTTCAATTTGGTTAACTGCTGTGGAGCAATTGACGCAAGTCATATCATTATGACACTTCCAGCTGTTGAAACATCGGACGATTGGTGTGATCAAGTTAATAACTATAGCATGTTGGTACAGGGGATTGTTGATGATAAATCAAGGTTTCTTGATATTGTAACGGGTTGGCCGGGTGGTCTGAACATCCCAAAACTATTAAAATTTTCGGGCTTTTATAAACTTTGTCAATCGGGTGAGCGTTTAAATGGAAACCCAAAATCGGATATCAGAGAATACATAGTTGGAGGGTCCGACTATCCCCTCCTTCCATGGTTGATAACACCTTACCATGAAAATGATGAGATGCCGGGTTTTAATAAGATCCATGAAGCTGCAAGATCGCTTGCTGAAAGAGCATTTTCGCAAGTTAAAGGAAGTTGGAGGATTCTTAATAAAGTCATGTGGAGACCCGATAAAAAGAAACTTCCTAGCATCATTGTCGTATGTTGTTTGCTTCATAATATTATTATAGATTGCGGTGATTATGTAAATCCAGACGTTCCTTTGTCGTGCCATCATGATGTTGGGTATGCTGCACGGTGGTGTAAGCATGTTGATCCTTCGGGGAAAACTACGAGAGAAAAATTGGCTACACATTTGGAGCATACAAAGTAGCTTTCTTTTATGCCTGTATCAGTGCAAAAGGATTAGAGTTACCATGATTGATGGTTAGTTTTAATGGAGAGTTTAATGCTCATGTCGGATTGAAGTTATGTTTACCAAATTTGCAGCAAGCTGTAACTGTGATTGTATGTGATACAAATTATTGTAACAGATAGACTCGTGTATCTTCTGGTAATAATCTGGGATGTGAAATTTTGAATTCTTTATAATTTGTTACCAATTTTTACATCCATCATTTTCTTTGCGGCTTTACTACCTCTGTCCTTTGTTTTGTATTTCATCGAAGCCTAGATGGGAACAAGATCAAAATTGTCTAGGTAACAGAACCTGGTGTGTAGTCCTTAAGTAAATTTCAGGCAGGACTCTCAAGAAACACTTGAGAGAACATACTAAACTTTCTCCTGATCTAGCTAGAGGGCGAGTTTTTTCAATAAATTATTAGTATCATCTAATACTTGGATATCGAATGAACTCATACCGTTGTTGGAAAATATGATTAGATACACATGAGTGAGACTCATTTCGGTCGTGTTGTAACTAACTACTAAATCTATTGATGATGTAGTTGAAATTTGGTTTCATAAATATAAGTTAACCAGGTAAAACCTTCCCTTTTCATAAGGTTCGTGTAGCCATTTCAAGTTTGTTTACACCTGGTAAGAATCGACGAGAAAAGGATAAAGGTTGATCGTAAACATGTTTCTATCAAAACAAGTCCTACTTGTTAACTAAAGGCCCATTTGTATTAGCATCACAATTAGTTTAGTCTATTATGTGATGTCTTCTTCAAGGACAAGTGATTTGAAAATTTGGTGGGTTATTTAGAGCTGGCAAAATATACCCGTAAGTCAAGATTGGGTCAAATAGGCTCTTTTTTAGTTTTATGGGCGGAATGGACGTCCACATTTCCTCATTTTTTTCTTTCAAGCGAAGCGGAAGAATGTCATTTTCGAACCCTCGCCTAGTTATATTAGACTTTTTATCCGTTTCGCCTAAAAGACCTTTGACAGATATTCAACCCAAGACCTTCAGGAATCCTCTCAAAAAAACCAATTAGTGAAACTTTGGTGGCTAACTGAGCTAAGCCAGTTAGTTGGTCTGACACGAAATTGACGTCGGGTTCTTTTTGTCCTAACAATCTAACACAATTTCATAAGGTACTCGTTACCCAGTTACCAGTTACCCCACCTACAAATTCAAACAACTAAATTCTTCAAGGTATTTGAAACTTCTGCATTCGTTTTAACTTTATTTTTTGTCTTTAGGTATTTCTTTGCCCGTTTGAGCTACGCCCATTTGGCCTGTTATTTGACCTACGCCTGTTTGACCTAAGTTTTGAAATTACCCGTTTGACCCGTTACTCATTGAGCTTGTTACCCGTTTGGCTTCTTGTCCGAACCCATCCGACCCGTCCGTTTTGTCACCTCTAGTTATTATCAAGACAAAGCAAATGGCCATACATGAAGTAGCAGAAAGTTACAGTGATGTTGTCGATGACGGGAATGTGGACGATGAGCGTACATTTAAAGAAATTTATTTAGTGAAATCTACAACTAACTAAGTTTGTCTGATATACATACTTCTATTTATAATTAACACAAAGTACCACTAAAGGTAAGTTTGTCTGTATGTTATCTTTTACCAATTACTTGTAATAAGGTTTTTTTTATGTCCATTAGTAAATACATATTTTGTACATGATTGTCATGTTCGCTTCTTTATGCCATTGGCGTCTTAGCAAAAGAATAAACATAAATGTATACCTAACGATCTCACTTTTTAAAACGAACATACACATGCAAAAAAAATACGTCCTTTCGATCTTTCGTATACGTTTGGTCATAACATGAGTAAATACAACTCAACAACTCACTGCCACTATCATTATCTCTATGCACCAAATACACAATTAAATACAATCCAACAAGTTAATGCAACTAGTGCTAACTTCATGCAATATATACGAAGTATATATTCTTTCCGTCCTATTTTTATAGTTTATTTTTCTTTTTTTACGTCCTAAATTAATTGTTCACTATTAGATATAAATAGAAAAGTTTGATCAAATTTACTATGTTACTTTTGTTAGAAATTATTATTACAAAATTTAAATTAAAATTTAAATACTTAGTTAACGATAAAACTGTTATTCTATCAAATATTTAAAAAAAATATAATAAATACATTTTTCTTAAACTATATTCTTTTTTCAAAAAAACAATAATTTTAAAACGAAAAAAATTTAAGACAGCAACGTATTGCTATTAAGGGTTAAGTCCATATATTACTAGCAATTTAAAATATCCTGGCTGCTAAAAACATGAAAAATTGTGGGAAGAATGATCGTCTTTTTTTCTTCCGAGGCTTTCCTTCAACGGATGATCCAATCCCGTTGTTACTTTAAACTTTTACAATATATGTACTTGTAACTTCCTTTACTTCCTTCAGAGCTCCATTTTGCACTCTTACTACTTCTATGATCACTGCTATCTTTTTCTTTTCGCCTTTGCTCGTTTTTAGATCTTCATGTTCTAAGATCTTGCTCGTCTACCAGTTTTTCTTGGCCCTCTCAGCATCTTAATCTTTGACTTTGTTTCTATTAGGATAGACATATATAATTCTTGAATGGGGTTATTTGCTTGGTATAATGTTCACAGCTAGCCACCACTCATATCACAAGACTTCTCATGAACCAGTATCTCCATCCACCATATCTCGTTCCTCCTCGTGGCGTGTTTGTGTTTTTTTTATCTAAAAACCTTCGACATAGATAGGTACTTGGATCTAGATTTGTGGATAATAATCGTGTTTAGATCACGTCTCTTTTTTTGTGTTTTTTTGTTTTTTAAAACCATCGCTACAAAGGGATAATTGAATCTGGTGTTGGGATGTAGTTTAAAGGTTTTATGCTTTAAGGTTTTTGTGGTTGGATATGATTTAAAGATTTTTGTGGTTGCATTTGCAAAAATTTTGCTGGAATTTGCTGGTGAAGAAGATGGTGTTTATTTGTAGTATATGAAATGAAATATTAAAGATCTGATGTTAATTTTCTAAAAATGAATTAATGTGGACTGTATTTTTTTATGGTCAAAGTTTATAATGAAGTGTTTGGTACATGTCAGCACAAAGTTAAGTCAAAAGCTGATCTATAATTGCCATGTCACAAAAAAAAGACGTGTCGGTCACATTTTGGTTATAACCGGGAATGAACCGGTAATGTTACCTATATTTCAAAAAAATAATAACTCACCATAATAGTAATATATTAACATTATTACATAAATGTGTAAAAGATGGAGAATATATTGCTAATATATGGACTTAACCCTTGCTATTACCGTTAACTTCATTCAACAACCTTCTCAACTTAGTGTCATGCATTAACTTCATGCAACAACCTTCTCTGTTATTCAAGCATGTGCTACATTTATAAATTACTACTTTCTACTAGAGCTGAGCATGACAGACCTAAAATCGACTTGGATCGAAAACCGGACCGGACCGAATCAAATTGAATCATACAATTTTGGTCCGGGGTTTTGGACCATTTCGGTCCTCTGTCCGGTCGGTTCGGTCCGGTTCGGACTTACAAAAAATATGATCGATTTTGCCTAATAGGACAGAACCGGATTATTTCGGTCCGATCTCGGTCCGAGGTTTCAAACCATTTTGATCCTCGGTCCGATCCGGTCCTGGACCGATGCTCAGCCCTACTCTACCACTCCCTCCATTTCATAATTACAGTCCATTTTATTATTTACGAATGTCCCAAATTAATAGTCTAATTCAATAAATAGATAATAAACGTAAATTAAATTTACCATATCACCCTCACGTGAAAATATTATTACAAATAATAAACAAATTGTAAATTAATTGGTTACGAGTAAAAATATAGTTATGTAAAAATAAAAGAGATAAAATTAAAATAGTGATAGTTTTATTAAAATACGTGATTTTTTAAACTATAATTATGAGACGAAAAAAGAATCATTTAAAATCCCTTTTATTTTTATTAATTTTCGTTTCATAATTTTATGGTATAAACAAAATTATAATTTTTTTTTATAAAAAATAAACACAAATTCTAAAGGATAAATACAATGTTTTAGGAGGGTCTTTCAACCACAAACACAACAAAAACCTTGTAAAAAAATAAAAAAATAAGAAAAAAGGAAAATGGCTAAGGCTAAGACTATGTTTATTCACAACCTTCTCCAACCCAATCTTTCACTAAAATATTATTTTTTTACTTCTCCACTTATACAATCTACACATACAACCAATATATACCTTTTTATCATTTATCAACAACCCAACCCAACCCAACTTTTCATACAATATTTTTTTCTTTATATAAAATTAAATTCATTTTATTTTTTATATAAAACTATATATAAAATTCAAATTAATTAGGAACTTGGAGTAATAATCTACTGTAGTACATATAACCTCAGTGTATTTAAGCCTACTTAACTTAATAGTAAGCCCAAATGAAAACCATTTTTTTTATCTAATATAGCCCATCAACAATTTAACCTACATAACCCCTAAAACCATTTCTTAATTCTAAGCAGCCAGAAACATAAAAGCAATATACATATCCATCCATCTCTTTGAAGCCATACGCAGCCACAACTCTCTTTCATTTTAATAAAAGAGAACCAGAAATCCTTTTTCTTCAAGATCTTCTATACAGTCAAAGGTAGGTTTTTTAATTTCCGTTTTGACCTTAAAGATTGATGATGAATTTCTTTAATACTAGTGTTTTTAAGATCACGCTGTCAAGTATTAAAAGAAAAATCTGAGATTTTTTAATGTTCTTTTTTCATTTGGATTTTTTTTTTTTAATGGCATGATTTTTTCTCTTTGTGATTTCTGTTTATTACATGGAAAACTCATTTTAAATAAATGAAAATATGGCTGGCAAATAATATTATGCCATGTGGTGAGGTTGGATGCACAATCTGAGAATCACCAAGTGAACTGGTCGGTGTGTAGGTTGGGTGGCTTTTGTACTTTGTCTAATTTAATATGCCATATTTATTAGGTTGTACCTGCAACCGGTTGAAGCAATGTCACCAATAAACCTAGTCTAAGCACAAACACAAACCTTGTACAGAAAGAAAATAAAAAATAAAAAAGAGGAAAATGGCTAAGACTTTGCTTTTTCCCGCCAAATGCATGCACTATAATTACGATTTTGCCTTTGAAGTGTGGCTATAAATAAACTCACAATAATTCAATAAATCATTCACATTTTTCTTTAACATTGTTACTACTATCATTTCATTCTTTTAAGGTACATTAGTCGAACCAACTCGAGCTTGTAAGAGAGTCGAAACTTTCACTTTCAGACGTGCGTTTATCCAAATGTAGTAATTGCCATGTCGATTTATAATTGTTGTTCAAGTTCTTTTTTCATACCGAGAATATCAAATCAATTATTTTATTTCATGTTTTTTTTTCTGCAGGAGCTTTCATACCAACAACGGTTTTGATGCTTCAAACCATCACGAAGTAATATGTTTGCTCGAAGTGGTGATGAAAACCCTACGGTATCTCGGCTTTTGTTTTACGATTCAAGAGCAAAACAACGTTCAACTTTGTTGAAATAGGTAGTCTCGAAAATTATAAAAAACACACTTCACGGGATTAAACGTGAGTTTGGTTGTAGTTCTACCGAATCTTTAATTGCAACATAATACATAAGCCACCCTTTTGGATTATGTTGCAATTAAAGAGCCACAGACACTACCATGCAGCTCATGTTCAATCTCGTTAAAGCTGTACGACTAAGTGGCTCCATAATGGTTTCATATGTAAAAGACAACCTCGGAGATCGTGTTTTCTCAGAAGTATAATGCACTTATCTTTAGAGCTGATCCAACTAATTTACGGGCCTGCACAATGCTTTGGCACGAAGTGCCTTTACGCCTCCGGATGCAGACATATTTAGTGGGTGACTTAATACAAAGAAACGTATGCGACGTACGATCTTTTAAAGGTTCATTAAGTGTCGAGTGGTTCAAGTCATGTAAAAGTCCATCAATTGTTAAGTAAAATTGGCTTGTTAGTCACTTTCTTAGCAAGTTTAGTTGCCGCTGCACAAATCCGTGTTGGCCGTACCTGTCAGTGGGTGCCTCAAGATTGAGGTATTTCTAACGGATGTTGATTCAAAAAGAGTTATGGTGCGTGAAACGCGAGACCAGACGATGTCAAGGAGCTGTTATTCAGTTTGTTGATAATGATTGGTGTTTCTTTTGTTAGGTCATTCGGTTACTTATAGTAGTATGCTTTGCAGTTTTGCACCTACACAAAGATGTAATCTATAATTAATTTATGACGCCACAATTACAATGCATTATCTGTAAGTTGTAGTTTTTCTCAGAAACTTAATTAAAGGAACAATTAAAACCAAGTGAAAATAGATCGTGTTTTACAGTGTACAAAATTCAAACTTGAGCTTCTTAAAGTCGGCATATGTTAATGTGTTTACTTATTGAAGGAGAAGATCAGTAGACTCATCACTTTTGCCCCATTCTTTCGTTACAAGTCGACTATGTGTTCCTTTTCTAGCCGCACATCTCTAAATGTGCGCATCAATAGATATCCTAACGCATTTCCAACAAACGTTTCAATTGAATACTCCCATGACATCACACAAATAAGTTGCATTAAGCATGGAGTTACCATGTCATGTCACACAAGTATCTACTTAATATACGTAGAAAATGTCGAATCTTCAAGTTCTTGAGATGGCAATATAGAGGTCGATCGAATCTTCACGGTTATGTGTCTGCCATACTATTTGCGTCTACCATTGTTCTCAAAGTTTTGCAATCACTTTCATTTGGCAGTGCAGGGTTTAATACCTATAACCCTGATTACTACACACAACAGAATCGACAATAAGGAAAAACGACGCCCACAAGGTAAATTCCTAATCGACTGATTAGTTTATTGAAAGAATTGACGTATCTTGGTTCGTCCCCCCTCACCTCCTTTTATAGTGGTGAGGGGGAACCGACTATTACAAGTCCTACGGGTCGGGTTGGGCTTGGACCAACCGACCTTTATTCATAGCTATTATTAGGATACTCGACACTATCCCTAGACACGACTTAGGAAATATAAAGACTAAACATAATAATTTCCACCTTAAACTTTATATTAGCCTATCCCAACACTCAACAACTCCAAGCAGTGTTGTAACTTGCGTCCAGGTACCACCTTCATCAAGGCACCCGCAACATTGTGTTCAGTACCCACCTTCAGAACTTCAACCGTCTTTGCTTCCAAGACTTCTCTGATAAAGTGATAGCGCACATTGATGTGCTTAGTCCTTTCATAAAAAACATGATTTCGCGATAAGTGAATCGCGCCATGATTATCACAATTAACTGCAACAGTGTTGAGCTTCACGCCCAACTCTTCCAAGAGTCCCTTTAGCCGAATAGCTTCCTTCACAGCCTCCGTAAGGGCCATATGCTCCGCCTCTGTAGTTGAAAGAGCCACCACGTGTTGTAGCGTTGCCTTCCAACTTACAACACATCCCTGTACTAAAAATACGTAACCAGTGAGAGACCTACTCTTATCTGGATCCTTAGCGTAGTCTGAATCAACAAAACCTGTTACGTCCACATGGTTGCCACGATTTGTCTCATACACCAAACCCACGTTTACAGTGCCCTGCAAATATTTCATAATCCACTTCACTGCTTCCCAATGGAGTTTACCCGAATTCGCCAAATATCTGCTAACTACACTTACTGCATACGCTATGTCTGGCCTCATGCACACCATCAAGTACATTAAGCTCCCAACCGCATCTGAATATGGCACCCTACTCATTCTTTCAACATCACAATCCCTAACCGGGCAATCCTTCAACAACAACTTGAAGTGTCAACCCAATGGCATCTGAACCGATTTCCCATTGTTTATTGTAAACTTGTTTAAAACTTTAGAAACGTACCCGGATTGTGACACCCTCAGAATCTTGCGACTCCGATCCCTGAAGATCTCGATACCAAGAATCTTCTTTGCTTCCCCGAGCTCTTTCATGTCGAACTTCCTTTTAAGCAAAGACTTGGTAGACGCGATCTCAATCTTGCTCTTACAAGCAATCAGCATATCATCTACATATAAAATAGATAGATATACTCCCCTGGTGTATAACTTCGGTAATATACGCAACTGTCGTAACTGCTACGCTTAAACCCGTTGCTCAGCATATACTCATCGAACCTTTTGTACCATTGCCTAGGTGATTACTTGAAACCATAAAGAGATTTCTTTAACAAGCATACCTTGTTACCTTGTTCAAATCCCGGTGGCTGCCTCATGTAAGTCACTTCTTCAAAATTTCCATGTAAAAATGCCGTCTTTACATCAAGCTGCTCCATCTCATATTCTTTACACACAGTCAATGCAAGTATAACCCGAATAGATGTGTGTCGAACTACTGGCGAAAATACTTCATTGTAATCAATACCTGCCCTTTGTGTGAATCCACGAGCCACCAACCTTGCCTTGTACCTAGGATTTTGAACACCTTCAATCCCTTCCTTTATTTTTTACAGCCATTTGCAACTCACCAGCTTTTTCCCAGTTGGATGATCTACTAACACCCAGGTCTTGTTCTTCCTTAGAGAATCCATCTCTTCTTTCATAGCAGCTTTCCACTTAGAACTGTCTTCACAATCAACTGATTCCTGGTATGTCAATGGTTCATGAGTATTTTCTTCCTCTGCTGCAACAAACGCGTAAGCAACCATATTACTCTCATCCCGAAACCTTGCCGGTTTCGTTCTTTTCCTTGGCTCTCTATCCCGAACCAATTGATAATCTGTGAGATCCGGTGGATGATCAACTTCTTGAACCCCTGCATCTTCATCATAGCCATCTTCCCGATCTGACTGATCTTCCTGATCTGTCTGGTCTTCCTAATCTGTCTGATCTTCCAGACGTGTCCGATCTTCCTCAGGCGTATGATTATTTAACCTCTGCAGTTCCACCTCAATCTGTAATTCCTCAACAGACTTATCATTACCTGCACCAGTATCCTATAATGTGTCTTTGTACATGACATTTTCATTGAAGACTACGTTCCTGCTTGTGACTATTTTAGGTGATTCATTATCAAGCCTATATAGTCTGTACCCCTTCACACCTTCAGGATACCCCAAAAGAACGCATTTTACCGCTCTCGGCTCGAGCTTATCTTGTTTAACGTGTGAATACGCGACACAGCCGAAAACCCTCAAAATCCCATAATCACTAGGATGTCCCGACAATATCTCCATAGGTGTCTTCTTCTCAATCGCCGTCGATGGTGACATATTTATAAGATACGCGCCCGTACATGTCGCTTCCGCCCAGAAGGTCTTGGGCAATCCAGACTGTATTAATAAACAGCGTACCTTGTCCATGAGAGTTCTGTTCATCGGTTCTGCTAACCCATTCTGATGCGGCGTCCCAACAACTGTCAAATGTCTAGCAATACCACTCTCAGTGCATAGATGATTAAACTCCCGGTTACAAAACTCAAGACCATTATCCGTCCTAAGCTTCTTAACCGTCCTCCTAGTCTGATTTTTTACTAACTGCTTCTACTCTTTGAACTTACCAAATGCTTCGTGTTTGAACCTGAGAACATAAACCCATACCCTCCTGGAATAATCATCAACTATAGATAAGAAATACCTCTTACCTCCTAATGATTCCACCTGCGACGGACCCCATAATTCTGAATGAACATAGTCTATCACTCCTTGAGTAGTGTGCCTTCCTACATCAAAAATGACTCGATGTGACTTTCCCAGAACACAATTCTCACAAAAATTGAGTTTACCTAGACTCTTCTTACCAAACAAACCCTGATTTTCCAGCACGTCGTGTAGTCCCGCCTCACTGATATGTCCCATTCTTTTATGCCAAACCTGCACAAGACTGTCTTTTTCTTCAACACTAGCATTAAGCTCACCGGCCACTGCATGGCATCCAAAGAGTACACATAGTTCTCTCTTTGGGGTTCCAGATATAATAACCCTAGAACCATTAATCACCTTGACTTTGCCCGACTACAATTTTACGGTATATCCCTCTTTTTCAAGAGTTCCCAGCGATATCAAGTTTCTTTTCAATTCAAGAATATACCTGACATTGTGCAACACAAAACTTGACCCATCTTTCAGTTGTACCTTTACCTTGCCAATACCCCTGATCTTGCACTCCCTGTTGTCGCCCAACAGTACGCTGCCTCCATAGCATTCCAGAAAATCAAAAAATACATCTAACATGGGTGACATGTGATATGAACCTCCTAAATCCATGATCCAATCTTGCAGCCTTTCTGCACTCATCACCATCATAACCTCAGAATCGTCGTAAATCGAACCATTGGAGCTTGGTTGATCATCTTTCTTGACGTAACCTTTTGACTTCTTGCGATTGTTCTTCGGACAGTCTCTTCTCAAGTGCTCCTCAGATTGGAAAATAAATCATTTGAGTCTTCCACCTCGAGACTTTGATCTTGAATTTCCCTTTGACTGATGAGAATTCCTACGATCAGTTCTTCCCCTCACGTTTAACCCTTCACCACCATCCCCCTTCGCCTTGGACCTTTATTTGATTTCCTTTGAATTTAGTGTGGCCATCACGTCCTCCAAAGTCAAAGCTTCCCGTCCATAAAGCAAGGTATCCACAAAGTGTTCGTATGATGCTGGTAAATAAGTGAGTAACAATAAAGCAAGATCTTCATCCTCGAATTTTACCTCAATATTTGCTAAATCAAGAACGATTTTGTTGAACTCATCTATATGCTCGGAAATCTTTCGTCCAATCGGCATATAGAATGTATAAAACTTCTTCTTCAAGTATAACTTATTGGCCAATGACTTTGTCATATACAAAGACTCGAGCTTTGACCAAACCCCCGCTGTAGTTGTCTCCTCGGTAACCTCTCTCAGTACCTTGTTACCTAAACACAAAATTATGGCACTGTGAGCTTTCTTGTCAAGCTTAGATTTCTCTTCAGCTTCCATAGTCGCAGGTAAAACCTCCAGAGCTGATTCACATCCGTTTTGGATTAATAAAGCACGCATCTTGATTCTCTATAACCCGAAATCACCAGTTCCATCGAATTTCTCGATGTCAAACTTGGCTCCCGCCATTCTTCAATTCCTTTGTTGATTTTCTAAACCTTGTGATAAACCCTCACAATCACAAATCGACAAAGCCCCTCCGAAAATTCGCTAAACCTTGTGATATATTAAACCTCACAATCACGAACTACGAAGTCCCCTTGTGTTTTAAAAAAACACTCCAAAATATATAAACCTTTTGTTTTAAAACAAAACAAAAGTACTAGTCCAATACTATGGCCCAAACTTTAGCCCAACAAGTAAAGGATCGATCTATATAAAAACCTCTGGAGTATTTTATGTCTAGGTTTTAGTTGACTTTTATTGAAACAATAAAACTGTACTTCGTCTTCCTTGTTTTCCTTGTTTCAATGGCGGCCAAAACACATCAACTAATACCACGAATTCTTGTCGATCTTCAAACAATCGACAACCCTTTTACAGTCGATCCTTGTTGCTGCTTTGTTGATCTAAACCCGATCAACAAGAACCCTGATTACTAGATGCGGAATATCAATCGAAAAACACAGACAACAATGAATCGACAGAAAAGTAAATCGACGCCCACAAGGTAAATATCCCTAATCGTTACTTCGATTAGTTATTGAAAGAATGACGTGCTTAGTTTGTTCCCTTGTGTAATACCCGAAGTAATAATACTACCTTTTTGTTTTTTTAAATATAAAAAAAACAATCTTAACCCAATATACTAGGCCTAATATTCTTGGCCCAATAGTTTTGGCTGGCCCAAAATAAACCACACCAAACCGTAGTAGTATTACTATTACTCTCCTTTTTCCTTTGTTGACTTTTAGAAAACAGCCACAAAAAAAACCCGCGTCTTCTTCTTGGTGGTATCGCTGGAAACCAGAATCACCAAGAACACGCACTGATCTTCGATAAATCGAAAAACAGAAAACCCCTTTAAAGTCGATCCTGATTGCTTGTCGATCTAAACCCGATCAACGTCGATCGATCCTAGATAACCAGAAGACTCGTTGACCTGAGCTCTGATACCACTTATAGGGTTTAATACCTACAACCCTGATTACTAGATGCGGAATATCGATCACGAAGAACACTCACAACAGAATCGACAATAAGGAAAAACGACGACCACAAGGTAAATCCCTAATCGACTGATTAGTTTATTGAAAGAATTTGTAGAAACTAGAAGGGGGGGGAGGGTTGAATAGTTTCTCATCGGTTTATCTCTTAATTAAAATTCCTTTCAATTAGGTGAGTGCACAAAACTATCTTTTACTTGAAAGCTAGTTGCATAATGATTAGGTTCAATTCTAATGCATTAACAATGTATAGTAAGTATAATGATAATGAATGTAAGTAATGAGTAAGGAAAGAAACAACCTAGTAGGAAGACACCAAGATTTATAGTGGTTCGGCAACGAGGCTCTATCCTCGTTCCTACTCCACTCCTCGAGTACACCTTACTCGAGATTTCCACTATATCCACAAGCTCCCTTCTTGGCAGAGAAAACCTTACAACGTCGCTTACATTATTTTCCAACACTAAGCTAAATGTCGAGACCTAATCTTAGCTAGTACCAATCTACACAACGTCGCCCACTTCACTATTTTACAACACAAGGCTAGATGTCGAGTTCTAATCCAAAGCTAGAACCAATCTTCACAACGTTGCCTACTTCACCATTTTCTGACACAAGGCTAGATGTCGAGTTCTAATCTGAAGCCAGAACCAATCTTCAAAACTCTTCACTTTGAAGCTAAGTGAGAACTTCACACAACTCAACTACATATCACTTTATAGTTTAGTAAGAACTCACAAGACACAACCACATCACTTTATAGTTTAGTGAGAACTAACACAACTAATTACAACTCAACTAAACATATCCAAGTACACACATGTAGCTTGGATCTACACAACACAAATCCAAGCATACACATGTGCAATGGATTTACACAACTCTAATCCAAGTATTCACATATAGCTTGGATGAACACAACTAGTCCAAGTATTCACAAATACATTGGATCTACACAAGACACAAATAAACAAATGATGAAAATGACTAGATCTTTAGGAGAATGTGATCTTCATCAATGCTACATCTTTAATCACATCACAAGTGTGTGAGTCATCTTCTCTTTCGACAAGGTAAAGAAGTAGATAAAGGGGATAATCATGAGTAAACATACTTAACACATTAAGTGATCATTTACAAATGACTAGGATTAGATAGGAGAAAGAAGGCTGAAAGAGATGTCCAAAAAGGGTTGATGAGAATGCAGATTTGATCCACTATTTATATGACAAACATCCAACCGCTATATCTGCCCGCGGTTCCTTATTGGAGCCCACGGTTCCTTATCCATATGAAAGTCCTTAATATGACAATTGTTGATAAACTATAACTCTTGAAACCACGAAACACAATGAAATACTTTTCAAACGCGTAATGCTTTATTAAGTATTATAAACAAAGTATTACAAAGTGCTATGAATACACTCTGTTAATGCAATAATGCCTAAAAACGTTACTTGCATTTTTCGATCTCGCTTTGTTTTGATTACGACAATATGTAAAAACAAGCATTTACGAAAACAACGAAAAACAAATTCTTGAGTTCAAGTATTTTTTCATTTTACCCATTTTCACTTAAGGTATGAATAAACAAGTACTAACCTTAATCAAGTGATCAAGTGATTTAAACTTTCTTAAAACTCACTTTTTATTAAGTGTGACAAGTTTTTATTAAACTTTCTTTTTAAGAAAATGTTTTATTAAATTAATTATTTGAAATTTGAAAATGGCATATTCTTATTTGGTTAAGAATATCCTTTCAGGATATTTTTTATATCCAGATAAGACCTCCACCACTAAAGGACAAAAAATGGAGCGGAGTCTAGGCAACGATTCTCTAGTGCCTAGGCGGTTCCTTATCGATAAGGAACCGCCGGCTGAGCTAAGGAACCGCGGCCAGATATATCCGTTTGGCCTTTGTCCTATAAATAGTGGACCATTCTTAGCTTTTCAAATCACCACTTTTGCACATCTATTTCCAGATTCAAACCCTCTTCTTTAATCACTCAAATCTTTGATCATTTGTTTGATTACTACTTGTTTAAGAAGTGAATCTTGTTCTTCCATCCCTTCCTCTCTAAGTGCAAAGAGAAGAACACTATCCTCGTGAAGTGTTGAGTCCACCACCAAAGATCCATTGAAGATCTACTTTTATACATTTGTTGTTGTGTCTTAGTTGAGAAGATCCAAGTAGTTGTGTCTATTTGGAAGTTGTGTATGTACTAAGTATAGTTGTGTAGATTGGTCCTAGCTACGATTAGGGCTCGACTTTTAGCTTAGAGTAGGAAATTGGTTAAGCGACGTGTACGGTTTTCTCCACCATAAGGAGCTTGTTGTGTAGTGAACTCTCGAGTAAGGAGTACTCGAGGAGTGGAGTAGGAACGAGGAGTGAGCTTCGTTGCCGAACCACTATAAATCCTTAGTGTTCGGTTTGATCTTTCTTTACCCTTAACTCTTTACATTCTTTATTCTTTGTGCATATATATTTGTTAGTATTAGCTTAGTTACACTATCATTGTTCATATTGTGCATAAGAAGATTTCACACAATTCCTCAAGTCTAAGTTTTTGAAAAAGGATTTTTGAAAACCACCTTTTAACAAGTAAATTATAAGAAACTATTCAACCCCCCCTTTTAGTTTCTACAATTGGTATCAGAGCGTGGTTGCTCAATAATTTTTAAAGCATATTGTATTTGAAAACTTGAATCGATCTATGGATTCCAACAAATACCTAGAAGGGCAATCTATGCAAAGACCACCACTTTTTGAAACCGATAGTTTTATCTATTGGATAATAGATTTGAAACTTATGTGAAATCAAAAGATTTAGATCTTTGGCATGTTATTACTGATGGTGATTTTTTACCTTGTCAATTTAATGAAGTTTCTAAAACAAAAGAATTGGTCACTTTTGACAAAGCTAATGACGATACTAAAAAGAAACTTTCAAAAAATAATGAGGCTAAAATGGTGATTTATAATGCTTTACCTAAGAAAGAGTATGAAAAGATTTTTATGTGTGAAACCACTAAAGATATTTGGAACACTCTTTTAGTAACCCACCAAGGTAATAGCCAAGTCAAAGAAAGCAAAATCGATCTTCTTGTCCAACAATATGAACAATTTGTCATCTTAGAAGATGAAACTATTGATAGTGCATTTGCTAGGTTTAACACCATTATTACTAGTCTAAAAGCATTTGATGAAGGTTTTTCTAGCAAGAACAATGTTAGGAAGTTTCTAAGGGCTTTACATCCAAAGTGGAGAGCAAAAGTCACGGCGATTGAAGAATCGAAAGATCTCTCAACTTTATCACTCGATGAACTCATAGGCAACTTGAAGGTTCATGAGATGATAATTTTGAAGGACTCGGAATTAGTGAAAACCAAGAGTGAAAGGAAATCTCTTGCACTTAAAGCCAAGAAGGAACAAAGTGACCACGATAGTTCCTCGGAAAGCGATGACGAGGAGTATGCATTGGCGGTGAGAGATTTCAAGAAGTTCTTCAAGAGACGAGGTCAACACGTTTGGCAACCCAACAATGACAAGAAACCATTCTCAAAGAATCGGTTTGCCAAGAACTAAAAAGGTGATAGGAATTGCTTTAGATGTGGTGATCCAAATCACTTCATTGGTGATTGTCCAAAGCCCGCTCGCGATAAGAACCACACGACGTTCGTTAGTGGCGCTTGGAGCGATATCGGTGAAGATGACGATGACAACCCCAAAGAGGAGACATGTCTTATGGCTCACACTTCTAAAGAGGTACATTCCGAAACCGAATATTATAGTTATGATAGCTCTACCTTTGATGATATTGAATTTGAAGGCAAATATGATAGTTTACACAAACTTAGTCTCAAATTCATAGAAAAGAACAAAACCTTAAAATCAACCAAAACTAAGCTCGAAAATGAGATCAATGAACTTAGGGAGAAATTTGGCTAAACTTGAGAAAAATAAAGAGGTTGATTTAAGTTGCTTAAGTTGTGAGAAGCTTAGATTAGAAAATGAAGACCTCAAGAACACCTCCATTAAATTGGAAAAATTCATGAAAGGTACTAGTGCTCTTAATGAAATGTTAAACAAACAAGTTCATTCAAAGGAAAGACTTGGTATAGGTTTTAACTCAAATGAAGCCTCAACTAGTGAACCAAAACAAGTCAGGTTTTCACAAAAAAACGTCTGCTGTACGCGGTCCCAAATTGTATGGGGCGGTTCCTTATCACTATGGAACCGCCACCATAGATAAGGTACCGCGGCCAGAGGGTAATTTTGGTGAAAATCATGAACTTTCTGAAAAGTCTAAGTTAGATGAAAAACCAAAGCATCTTATTGTTAATAAAGTAAAATTACCCATACTTGACAACAATATCGTTGATAAGTTCTACAAGCCATTAAGTAAACCTCTCATGGGAAATAGAAGTTTATCAAGAACATCTTCTACTCCACCTAGAGTACGAAATGTGTCTAAACCTAGAAGTAGAACAACAACTCCTAGAAAGGATAATCAAAACAATTCGCGACCTAGAAGTAAAACTCTAACACCTAGAAGGAATAATCATAACTCTAAACCTAGATCAAATACACCTAGGAGAAATAATGAACAACAAAATGGTTGCATGAATTACTACCCTCCTCCATTTTGTTCTCCATGGGGAACCCCTCCTTCATTCATGCATCCCAACCAAATGCAATGGATGTTTGGAACTAAGAATTTTGGACCCATGAGATATTGGGGACCAAATGTTTGATCTTGTGTGTTGTTACCTAGATATGCTTGGGAATTGATTTGGAGCCCGATGAGTGGATTAAGGATAGTGGATGTTCTAAACACATGACGGGTAATCGAAGCTTGTTCTCGCATTACAAAGCATATGATGGAGGTAACGTCACATTCACTAGTAGTCTACGTGGTAATATCATTGGCAAAGGTACGGTTTCTCTTGACTCCATGACCATTGAAAATGTTGAGCACGTAGATAACTTAGGGTTTAACCTTTTAAGTATAGGTCAAATTTGTGATAATAAGTGAAAGGTCATCTTTTCGGAACATGACAGTGAAATCGTAAAAGATGGAAAGGTCATTGGAAAAGGTATTAGAAAGCATGGGCTTTATGTTATGAAGGTCAATAAGAAGTCAAAAGACAACATATGTCTTGCGACTATAGATGATAGTTCTACTCTTTGGCATAGGAGATTAGGTCACGCTAATATGCGTTTAATTCAATCTTTAGTCTCTAAGGAGTTGGTAAGACACCTCCCCAAGATTAAGTTTGATAGTCACTTTTGTGATGCTTGCAAAGTTGGAAAGCAAGTTCACTCAAGTCACAAAGCCAAGAATTTGGTTTCGACCTCTCGGTGCTTAGAGCTCCTACATATGGATCTTTTTGGACCTTCCGTCATACGGAGTTATGGAGGTAACCTTTATACCCTAGTTATAGTTGATGACTATTCTAGATTCACTTGGACTAGATTTTTGGCATATACGAATGAAGCTTTCGATCACTTCGAAATCTTTAGTCGAAGAATTCAAAATCAACTAGGATGTTCAATTGTCTCTATTAGGACGGATCATGGTAGGGAATTTGATAATGAAGTGCAATTTGGTGCCTTTTGTGAAGCTCATGGTATTACCCATAACTTCTCGGCTCCTCGCACTCCACAATAAAATGGGGTAGTTGAAAGGAAGAATAGGACTCTCCAAGAGATGAGTAGGACGATGTTAAATGAGCAATCTTTGCCTCAAAAGTTTTGGTGCAATGCCGTGGACACATCGACTTATATTCTCAACCGAATTCTTATTCGACCTTTCCTAGGAAAGACCCCCTATGAGATTCTTAAAGGTAAGAAACCCTCATTGGAATACTTTAGGGTGTTTGGAAGCAAGTGCTTTATCCTCAACACCAAAGACTACCTTACCAAGTTTGACCCAAAGTCTTACGAAGGTATCCTTTTAGGTTATTCCCAAACTAGCAAACCCTACATAGTCCTAAATAGAACCTCGGGGGTTATTGAAGAATCACTCAATCGTAACCGTTGATGAAACCCCTCCTTTACCCAAGACACCACCATTGGTAGATGATGACTTGGATGAATTAGAAGTAGTTAAAGCCAAAGAGGTTAGAAAAATAGGAGTTGAAGACCTTAGTGTTGAAAAGGAAGTAAACATTAAGGAATCTAGGGATCATACTCTCAATAATGTCATTGGTGACTTAAATCAAAGGACCCTAAGATCTCAAGTCCAAAACCAAAGCAACTTCTTTTGTTTTGTCTCCTTGATTGAACCAAAGAATGTTAAAGAAGCTTTGACGGATGAGAGTTGGGTCATTGCGATGCAAGAAGAATTGAATCAATTCGTTGCCAATGATGTTTGGGAACTTGTTCCTCCACCTAGAAGTTCTACCATTATAGGAACCAAATGGGTATTTAGGAATAAGTTAGATGAGAATGGCGTTGTGTCTCGTAACAAGGCTAGACTTGTAGCTCAAGGCTATAATCAACAAGAAGGGATTGATTATGACGAGACATATGCACCGGTAGCTAGATTAGAATCCATTAGAATCCTCTTAGCCTATGCTTGTGCCTTAGATTTTAAGCTTCAACAAATGGATGTAAAGAGTGCATTTCTTAACGGTTTGATCAATGAGGAGGTATATGTGGCTCAACCTCCCGGCTTCATTGATTTTGAGAAACCGGATCATGTTTACAAGCTTAAGAAAGCACTTTATGGACTCAAACAAGCACCCAAAGCTTGGTATGATAGACTTAAAGCGTTTCTTGTTAAACATGAGTATACCATGGGGATGGTAGACAACACGCTCTTTACAAAGAAGAAAGGTTCTCACCTCATAATTGTACAAATATATGTTGATGACATTATATTTGGATCAACTTGTCAAGAATTGTGTGATGACTTTGCCAAAATCATGCATGATGAGTTTGAAATGAGTATGATGGGAGAACTTAACTTCTTTTTAGGACTCCAAATTAAACAAATGGATGATGGTATTTTCTTTAGTCAATCTAAGTATGCTAAAGAAATGATAAAGAAATTTGGATTAGAAGAATCTAGACCAATGAAGACCCCAATGGCCTCGGATACTAAACTCACCGTAGATGATGATTGTGAGTCGGTAGACAACACCAAATATAGAGGTATGATTGGTAGTTTGTTGTACCTAACGGCAAGTCGACCGGATATCATGTTTAGTGTTTGCCTTTGTGCTCGCTTCCAAGAGGCTCCCATAACCTCTCACCTTGAAGCGGTTAGTCGTATCTTCCGATACATTAAAGGCACTATACATTTAGAATTATGGTATCCTAAAGGGACCAGCGTAGAAACCATTGTCTACGCAGACTCGGATCATGCGGGAGACTATGTGGACCGGAAAAGCACTAGTGGAGTTTGTACCTTCATGGGTTGTTGTTTAACTTCTTGGTTCTCCAAGAAATAAACCGCTCTTGCAATATCCACCACGGAAGCCGAGTATGTGAGTGCCGGAAAAGCATGCCAACAAGCTCTATGGATGAAGCAAGCGCTTGTTGATTACAGGATTTCTCTTGATGATGTTCCCATCATGTGCGATAATAAAGGCGCTATAGACCTTAGCAAGAATCCCGTGCAACATTCGCGAACCAAACACATAGAAATTCGACACCATTTCCTTAGGGATAATGTTCAAAAGGGGAACATTTCTATTGAAAAGGTGCCCTCCGAGGACAACTTAGCCGACATCTTCACTAAGCCACTTAAGAGGGAACCTTTTAATTACTTGCGTATAGGTCTAGGATTAATGGAACATCTTCCTTAATTACCTTCTTCTCTTTGTGTGTCTCATTTTACCACTTTGAGTCATTGAGTCTTCCAAACTCTTTTTGATAAACCCTCTCTTTCGAAAATGGTTGAGAAATGCTTTTGACATTGTTAATTCAATCTAAAAACGGTTTTTCATAGATTCTCGCTATTAATCTAGAGCTTACATAATTCATATGTATGATTCTCTCAAACATAGCAAGAACAAAATAGAATCATGGAGGATCATTGTGTCATGACTTAAGGTCTTGTCTTACACACCTCCTACATCGATCTTTTAATCCATGTACTTTGGTCAAATCTCTATCTGGTAAGTTTGTATATGTTTTCTTTGTCTATCTTTGCTTTTTAAGCATATCCCTATGATAAGTTAGACCAGAAAAATAAGATTTGCTGAATTGAAAAATCTTCCACCAAACACCAAACACAGCCCTTGTAGGCGGTTCCATAAGTGAACCGCGGTTCCTTAGTGATAAGGAACCGCCAAGCATGATAAGGAACCGCATATAGTGCCTTCCTTTTTCGGGTTTTTCTCTGAAACTCCAGATTTGCTCCAACATTTTTTGAGAATCTTTGTTTCAAACCCTTTGACCAACCCAAAATACCTTAAACCTTCCCTATTTAAACCTTAAGCATTTTGCAATACTTCACATCCCAAAATGTCTTATTCTCCCAATGAAAGCCTTGAATCTCCTCCATTTTCTCCAATTGCTTTCAACCCAAATTCACCCAAGAACACTCTTAATCACATTTCTCCTACCAAAAATGTTGATTGTGGAACTTCTTTGCTTCCACCACCACCCTTTAGTGTTCTTCCTCCTTCTCATGATAATGTCATACACCATGGAACATATTGTCATTGTTGTCAATATCAACATCTTGCTATGGCACACATCTATGAGGAGTTGAGCTACATCAAGAGTCTCTTAATCAAGCCTCCTCTTCACAATGATTATGAGACCTCCAACAAGCCACCACCACCACCACCACCACCCTCCGCCATTACCTTGTCTTTCATATAAGCATTGGTTGCTTATCCACAAGACACCAAATTCAAGCAAATCTTAGAATTCTAGAATAACTAGGATTAGATTTTTGCTTTTGGCTTGTTTCTTTTTCCATACTTCTTTGTATGATGTTCTTTTAGTAACCTATCTTGGATCTTTGTCTTTGTGTTTTCTTCTCTTTTATTTTTGGTGACCTATTGCTATATATTGTTGGTTGTTTCTTTTGTTCAACTAACCCTTCTATGTAGCTTGTCACCATATCTCGATTCCTCGGTGCCCCAAGCTAGGGGGAGTAAGCACAACGGGGGAGTCTTTGCTAAGTCCGTTTCTTCAACACCGACTTGTGCAACCTTTTTGCTTCGACAAAGGGGGAGAAATGAATAAACTCGTCTTCGAAAATCTTGTTTTTTTGTGTGATTGAGTTTATGTATTGTCGGAATCAAAAAGGGGGAGATTGTTAATGCAATAATGCCTAAAAACGTTACTTGCATTTTTCGGTCTCGCTTTGTTTTGATTACGACAATATGTAAAAACAAGCATTTACGAAAACAACGAAAAACGAATTCTTGAGTTCAAGTATTTTTTCATTTTACCCATTTTCACTTAAGGTATGAATAAACAAGTACTAACCTTAATCAAGTGATCAAGTGATTTAAACTTTCTTAAAACTCACTTTTAATTAAGTGTGACAAGTTTTTATTAAAATTTCTTTTTAAGACAATGTTTTATTAAATTAATTATTTGAAATTTGAAAATGGCATATTCTTATTTGGTTAAGAATATCCTTTCAGGATATTTTTTATATCTAGATAAGACCTCCACCACTAAAGGACAAAAAATGGAGCGGAGTCTAGGCAGCGGTTCTCTAGTGCCTAGGCGGTTCCTTATTGATAAGGAACTGCCGGCTGAGCTAAGGAACCACGGCCAGATATATCCGTTGGGTCTTTGTCCTATAAATAGTGGACCATTCTCAGCTTTTCAAATCACCTCTTTTTCACATCTATTTCCAGATTCAAACCCTCTTCTTTAATCACTCAAATCTTTGATCATTTGTTTGATTACTACTTGTTTAAGAAGTGAATCTTGTTCTTCCATCCCTTCCTCTCCAAGTGCAAAGAGAAGAACACTATCCTCGTGAAGTGTTGAGTCCACCACCAAAGATCCATTGAAGATCTAGTTTTATACATTTGTTGTTGTGTCTTAGTTGAGAAGATCCAAGTAGTTGTGTCTATTTGGAAGTTGTGTATGTACTAAGTATAGTTGTGTAGATTGGTCCTAGCTACGATTAGGGCTCGACTTTTAGCTTAGAGTCGGAAATTGGTTAAGCGACGTGTACGGTTTTCTCCACCATAAGGAGCTTGTTGTGTAGTGAACTCTTGAGTAAGGAGTACTCGAGGAGTGGAGTAGGAACGAGGAGTGAGCTTCGTTGCCGAACCACTATAAATCCTTGGTGTTCGGTTTGATCTTTCTTTACCCTTAACTCTTTACATTCTTTATTCTTTGTGCATATATATTTGTTAGTATTAGCTTAGTTACACTATCATTGTTCATATTGTGCATAAGAAGATTTCACACAATTCCTCAAGTCTAAGTTTTTGAAAAAGGATTTTTGAAAACCACCTTTTAACAAGTAAATTACAAGAAACTATTCAACCCCCCCTTCTAGTTTCTACACACTCGTTGAATGACAACAAGATATGAACCCTAGAAACAAGTAAACTAGATTCGAGACTCAAGTTTACAAGGGAACCAATGAGACGCTGGTAGACAGCTGAGGGCTCAACGGTTCCAAGGAGAGAATTAACTTAGATAAATTATCCAAGCACAAGGGTTGAGTTAATTCTTCCTTCTCACTCCTATTTATAGTGTACGAGGTTGCTTCCTTAGTGGGAGTAGTTGATACGTGTCACCTTCTCAATGGAAGAGTATAACATATTAAATGCATGTCTAAATCAAGACTTACCTTTAAACAACTTTAGGTGAACAGTTCTGCCAACTGTTCACCTTTTGTCCCACTAGGTCGTACTAGGCTTTATCTTTGAATCTCTTGTTTTGTCCCGCTCAAAACACTTGGAAGATTATCCCGCCTAAACTATAAAGGATTGGATAAGCTTTGCTTATCCCAGACTTCTAGGGTTCTTAAGTGATCTTTGAGTGTTGTCAACTCAGAGATCCTTGAACACCAGTACATTCCTTCAACATCCCAGCTATCCATAATCGCTGGTGAGTCTGACTTCAGATTGTCTTCGACTTCTCTGACGTTGTCTTTGACTTGAATGTTCCTGGTGTGCCAGCTGAGGCTTTGCCTTCCACTGGTCTAGTCTCTGTCGCTGGTCCTCTCAGCGATCAGCAAACACTTAGTCTAATTAAACAAATCTATACTGGGCCATAGTTAAAACTTTCATTGGCCCAACACCATAAGGAACCTCCGTAGGTGCTAAGGTATCACCGGTGTAGAGGCCGCTCCTTTTTGTCTTTTAGTGAATTTGAAATATCTGAGGCTGTTTAAACCTTCAAAGGATATTCTTATGGCATTTGGAATATGCCATATTCAAATTTACATTTTCATTTTAATAAAATATTTTCATAAAAATAAAGTTTATTAAAAAATCTTTTTTTATATTTGACAAAAGTAAATTTTAAGGCTAATCACTTTTATGATCACTAAGCATGATTAAGATATGTTAGTGTAATGATTATTACCTCGATGATAGTGTTTGTAGATAATTCGTTTTATGATTGTGTTTGACAATAAATGTCTTTGTAATTTGTCGTGATCAAACTAAGAAAGATTAATTAATACTAACATTGTTTTTAGGCGTTGCTTTGCATTAACAATCTCCCCTTTTTGATTACGACAAACTATAAAATCATTTATGTAAAATATAAGTTTATTCGAATTATTTACGAGTTTATCACTATCATTTCTCCCCCTTTGTCGAAGCAAAAAGGTTAGCACAAGTCTTTGAAGAAGAAAAGAACCGGACTTTTGCTAGTAGCTCCCCCTTGGTGCTTACTCCACCTTGCTTGGGGCACCAAGTAAATTAGCTAAGGTGACATGCTACACAAAGGTTAGAAGAAAGAAAAGAAACACCAATGTATGTATGTGTAATACTTACTAGCTAACTTGAGAGGGAGAAGGAAAAGAAATCTCAAATTAGAAGCAAGCATTTACTAAGTATGTCCAAAGAGTGTGTATTGACACATCATAGTTCAACTGGTGGAATTAAGGAAGAAAAGAAACATCCAAACCAATCAAATATGATTTAAAATGTAAATCGGTTAAAATTTAGAATTTATGGAATCACCCATAATTAATTTTAAGTTTTAACCATGATCAACTCTTTAACCAATGTGTGAAATAGAATTAGAGGGAAAGATAACACACATAACATTCATATTACATAAATATGAAATAACATACAAGAGAAATCTTCATACACACAATATGAATATTTAAAGCAAAAAATATGGAAAATAGACCACAAAGCATAAACTACTCTATTAGTGATAATCTTCCAAGATTGCCTAATCTTTATTGACTCAAACAACTAAAGTACAAAATGTGCCTTAGTTGGAAAAGAAAGACGACGAAGCATCATTCGAAGTTTTGTTCACGGGAACGAAAACTTTGAGAGGAGGTCGAGTGAGGAGGAATTCAAGGAAATTTAGGTTGTCATAGATATGAGAAAGTTCAATTTGTTGAAAACGACAACAAGCACACGAGGAACCATGATGCAAAACAAAGTCGTTAGATGGGGGAGGTCCATCAAAATTAGAGGTTGGTAGAGAGGGAGATAATGGATAAGAGATGTTTTCACAATGCCTAGTGAGGTTAGGAAAAGAAGATAGGTCATTGAGTTGAGGAGAGTTGAAAGGTTTCGGTGGTGGTGGAAGAATTTCTTTTTCTCCGGTAATTGGATTTATAGAGTAAGTCTCATTCCAATATTGAATCGGGGAGAAAGAGGAATTCTTGGAGGATTTTGGAGAAGAAGAATCATGAGGATTCTTGTTCTTTTTGATCCAAATGGGTTTAACCGAGATTTTCGGTTTCTTTGAAAGCTTAGAAAAGAAGCTTTAGGTTGAGAAGTTTGTGACAAAGAAATGTCAAGGTTAGGAAAGGAAGAATTAGGCATTATGAGGGATGAAGAAAAGAACTCCCAAAAGAGAAGAATTTAAAGAAAATAGACAAGGCAAAGATTTGAAATGAAAAAGAAAGGTTTTAGGAAATGTTTAGCCAAATTGGGCAAACAAAGAATCTTAACCAAAACAGTGGTCAAAGAAGAAAGACAAAAAATAAGCCAAGAACGGCTTTACTGAGCGCGGTTCTTTAAAATAGCCCGCGGTTCCATATCGATATGGATTCTCCTGGAGGCTAAGGAACCGCGTCCAGTGGACAGCAAACCTTGATTTTCAAAAGTTTTGGAGAAAAATAAGACTTTTTCAAAATTTTAAAATCTTGGATTTTTACCTCTTTTAGCACTAGAGTATGCTAGGGTTTGTATAAAAGCAACACATTTACAAAGAATGTCTTGAAAAAGGGTGATAAAATATTTAAATAACATTTTGGTCCAATTTTAAGTCAAGTTTTTAGAGGTTGTAATAGATTTAGGTTCAAATTTAAATAAATTGAAGTTGTTTAATGTAATCACATAGATTAAAGCACATAAAAACTAAATCCCTAAATCATCCACATGAGAAAACGATGAGGTAAAGGAAAGGAAATACAAGAAATAAAAAGACAATTAACTACTACAAAGATAGCTAAAAACTAGGTCTTGAATTCATAGATCTATTTGGCTTGACCTTCTTTTAAAAAAACATGTCATTTTGAAAACCATCATTCATCTCCTAGGAGGAGGCATGGAGAACAAGACAAGCAAAAAAATCATGCAACCTTCTATGAAGACCAAGCATCTCCATCCTTAGGTTTTGAATGATGTAGTTATTATTGAGAAAACATGGGCAATTTGCACCATGAGCTTCTAATAACCCAAAGAAGTAAGGATCACCCATGAAGTGAGGGATAGGAATTCCCAAAATAGGAGCATTAGTGTTAGAGGGTGGAGAAGGTGGTGGAGGCATAGTGTCCAAGGGTGAGATGGGAGAATTTGGCAGAGTGAAAGGAGAGGTGACGAAAGGCGCAAGTACAAAGGGAATACTTTGTAGAGGTTGAGGTTGAGAAATCCCATCCAAAAGAGGACTAGGGGTGAAAGGTGAAGAAAGTTCATTCATTCTTGATTGGAATGAAGAGGAGGTAGAACTATGTGAATGGTTAGTACCATGGGTTGAGTTTGTCTTGCATGGAGCAAGGGGTGGTGAAGGTGAAGATGAAATGAGAATGGGAGAGATCTCATTTTTGGGAGTGTGGAAAGATGAAGAACCAATGTTAGGTATCTTAATCTTAATTTTGAGGCTTCTTTTTGAGGAGGAAGTTTTGGAAGAAGTGGATGTTCTAGTGGACACCATGGTTGTGTGTCAAGGTTTAGAGAAGAGTTGAAGGGATGAAGAACACAATCAACATGAGAGGGTTTAAGAAAAGAAGGGGATGATCCAAACTAGTAATAGGTTAAAATTATTTTAGGTGAATAATGAAATTAGGTACCCTAGTTTAGGAAAGTGCAGGTTTTTCAAAATTTTTATCAAAGTTTTACACGGATTAAGGAAAACAGTGTAAAGCAAAGATTCTGTCAAAATAGGGACATGCGGTTCCTTATGTAGGTCCGCGGTTCTTTATCGCTAAGGAACCGCGGGTTCGATATGGAACCGCGTCCAGTGTTGTTCAAAACTAACACCTCCTCAAACTTTGGTCAGCCCATATTTCACACAGGTAAATAGCAAGCCAAAGTTAACTATAAGTCAAAATCTAGGAAGCTAACAAACACATAATATGCATAAAGTAATGCAACTATTAGGATTAAAATACTAATAATCCAAACATAAAGTATTAGTAGACTACCATAACAACCTAAAAAAAAGGAGAATAAAAAAATTGTTCAACAATTCAAACATGTTTACAAACATGTTAACCTTGATAAACCAATGCTTCATTTCTTCTTTTTGCCAAGTCCCTTGATCAATTTGGCTTTGTTCTTGAACGATCCTCTTGACTCCACTCGATGATCATACAACTCACCTTGAGTTTTAAGATTAGCTCGGTAGACATCCGCAAGACCGAAGTTTTCAGGAAGTCCACTAGTAGCATAGTGAGGAGGAGGGATGATTTCTTCTAACCCTTCCATGAAAGAGTCCATGGATGGGTGGGAGTTACTCGAAGAACCAACATGAGCACTTGTGCCTACGCCACCACCATCACTTGGTGACATATCAAAGTCCTCATCATCGGACTCTTGTAGATCAGACTTTCTCGAACCTCGATCACTTCTAGCTTTTCGTGGTTGTACCTTTTGAATAGGTAGCATGACACGTTCGACCGAACGAAAGTGAGAAATGTTGATGTCGGGATAGTCTTCACCAACCTTCTTAAGAAGGCGAGTAAGGAGCATGGCATAGGGAAGATTTGTTTTGGGTTTAGAAAGAGCATAAGTGATTCGTCGAGCGATATAGTATGCGAGATTGTACTTGGCGTTGGTAGCGATGCAACATAACATGTACGCCATACACGCCGGAATATGATCCCGGTTTCCGCCAAGAAAAATACATTCTCCCTAAGGATGTCGGCCTAACGGACCATACAATCATTTAGGTCGCTTAAGAGAACCTTATAGCGTTTTACTCGACGCTTAGTAGAGTGGAGGCTTCTTACAACGTTTCCACTACGATCTTTACAATTGACATCAAGAATGAAGTCAAGGTCAATCTCTTCATTTTCATTTGGAGCACATTCGAATGGTTCAAGAAGATAATCAAGTTTCCATTTATCAGTAAATCGACAAGTGCCCACAAATGGAACACGAAGAGCTTGACCAAAGTCTTCAAGAGAGAGTTTAATGAGTCGACCTTCAAGGATGAACCTAACATATACTTTATCATCATCATAAATGAGAGAGTATGTGCTAAAGAACTCTAAGAGAAATTCGGGATATATATCCTCTTTGATGTCCAACAAACAATCAAACCCAATTTGTCCGAACATTGATCGAGTATATATATATCCCTCAATATCCTCTTCGAAAACTCTACCCTCGTGAAAGCAACATTTTTGGAGTGAGGAATAGGTGTTTGTAAGTTGAGAGGAAGCACACATTTCAGAAAGGTTTGGCATGTATTGTCTAGTGTATCAGTGGTCTTGTTGATATTCCGAAGGCATGATTAGTACCTAAATAAACACAAAAGTATTTCCCCCAATTACTCATATGTTACATATAAACTAAAAACAAAAAGATGAGAATGCGTTTCATCAATCACTTGACAAATTAAGGTTCAATCATTATCATTCTCATATTCACAATGTTCGTAGTTCATCATTAATCAAAACATATGAACTATGTAAAATCAACAATGAACTAGAACATTGGTATTTCAAAACAAGGTTTTTTTAGGTAAGCATTTAACAATGCCATTAACAACTTGTTCATGGGTTCATATCAATTCCATCAATCAACCAAAATATTTAGTCAAAATTCGGATTTGTTCTACAAACGAGTTTTAGTGAAATCTTAATGAATATGAACCTAAGGAATCATAGTAACAATACTATGTCAACTCTTATTCCTAGTAAGGTTCTAATTCAATGTCAATTTTAAAAATCCCCAATTATGAATGTATGAACTCTTGAATAAATTAGATGAAATTGAAAGAAATAACTTACAATTAATTGATCCTGGACGATGGATGAGTGAAACCCATGACCTTGAATCAATTAATTTGGGTGATTGAAGGTTTTTGAAGCTTCAACAATGGTGGAAAAAACAAGAAAACCGTCGGCTATGTGAATGAGAGAGAAGGTTTTGTTTGAAAAAGTTATTTTAATAAAACTGGCGCTCTAACAAAAGATTCTGCCCGCGGTTCCTTATCGATAAGGAACTGCGCCATTGAACCGCCAGAGATAAAGAACCGCCTATAGAGGCAGTTTTTTTATCAAAGAAAAACAATGAATTTTTGAAAACCAAATTTTTTAAAATACTTAAAAATATATCTTAAACCTTTTAGGATATCATTGGACCACCACAACACTAGGTAATAATGCCTTGTTGAAGTATTACGAGTTGAATCGAGATAGGAAAAGACCAAAACGAACAAATGACTACTCGTAGCAAAGAAGCAAAGGGAGAGGAGTTAAGGGAAGTGAATCAAGACCAAGAAAATTGCTCAAGGGACAAATGACATTCTTCAAATTCAGGAGGTGAAGAGCTTGCGTCATATATAGTGGTTTAAGACGTGCCTTTCCGATGAAAATCTAAACGACTTTTGTAATGAATTACACCAAGAAATTTTGATGCATAGAATAAAATCATTTTCAAGAGTAGTCTTATTCTATTTAAAAATATAAGCAAAGTATAGATTCACTTTCTCTCCCACATGATCAGATAATTATTGCTAGAATTAACAATAACAATATCCTTGGAATATTTCAAATCTAAATGTGTAAAATCCACCTACAGCTTAATGAAGTAGTTTGGTATCTCAAGGATTCACTAATCATCCTAGAGATGAGCTTACTTACACAAGTTATACATGATATAGGGCCTACTAACCGTAAGGGTGCAAACCATGGAAATCATGCTTGATACTTTAAGCTTCTACTTACTCACCCTACATCCCCATAGTGAGTCAAGTATTCAAGCAATGAAGGTTTGAGAGGGAAAAAGGAAAGAATCACAAAACACAAGTAAATGTCAAGGCAAGGATGCCAAGAACAAGCATATAGTCAATTAATGATCAAAAGAATGATCAATAGGGCGTGTGGAAGAACGAAAGCGTACCTAGGCCACAAATTGCATTCCGAGCTTTCAAGGAACCGATGCAAAGCCGAACTATGACTAATAGTGACCACTAAGTCTTCAAAGACCAGTATCACTCCTACCATTGTTGATATTATCATTCAATGATGTTGGAAATCAAAGAAGACGAGTCTTCTACAAGTGTAAGTAACTCAATCCACAATCAATAGAATGATTTATCTTTATGAGTACCTATACATAACAAGATGCAAACTAGTAGATACATTTCAAGAATAAATCTAAAATGCATTAATACTACTAATTTAGGTAATATGCAATATTAACAATTTAAAAGGCTTATTTTCAACAAAAAAATAGTTTTGACCAAAGAAAAACTTTAGTACAACTTAACCTTCTAATTTAAGGAGACAATGGATCGATCCAAGTTTTAAAGTACAATATACTTCAAAGATCTTGTGTCACCATCGCTCTGATACCAATTGTAGAAACTAGAAGTGCGGGGGGGGGGGGGGGGGGGGGGGGGGGGGGGGGGGTTGAATAGTTTCTCATCGGTTTATCTCCTAATTAAAATTCCTTTCAATTAGGTGAGTGCACAAAGCTATCTTTTACTTGAAAGCTAGTTGCATACTGATTAGGTTTAATTCTAATGCATTAACAATGTATAGTAAGTATAATGATAATGAATGTATGTAATGAGTAAGGAAAGAAACAACCTAGTAGGAAGACACCAAGATTTATAGTGGTTCGGCAGCGAGGCTCTATCCTCGTTCCTACTCTACTCCTCTAGTACACCCTACTCGAGATTTCCACTATATCCACAAGATGCCTTCTTGGCGGAGAAAACCTTACAACATCGCTTACATTAAGCTAAATGTCGAGACCTAATCTTAGCTAGGACCATGATGAGACTGCTTTTATACATAGTCTCATCGTCCAAAACGGGCTTTAAATGCATTAAATATCATCAAAAATGCCAAATATATGCTTGTGTTGGTTACTTGTGTATTTTAGGAACGGATATTGAGAAAATGAAAAAAGATCACAAGAAACAAGCAAAAACGAACACGGGAAACGAAGTCGCACAATGAACCAAGCCCTAGTGTTGATTTTCCAAGAATAACCCTTGAAGATTTAAAGATTGTACAAGAAGGGTCCTCCAATATTGAAGAATTGACACTTTAAACCCTTGTATAATCATAATTACAAGATTGGTCCTTAAAGTTTGTCAAAATTACAAAAAGGGCCCTCCACTTTGAAGAATTGGCAAGTTTAGTCCCTCAACAAAACTAAATTGTCAATATTAGTCCTCCTCAAAGTCAAACATGCCATGAAGACCTTCAAGATACAAGAAAGAACAAGTTTGGTCTTTCAAATATCAAGAAATGGCAAAAAGTACCCTTGAAAATACATTGCTAAACTATTTGGGACAAAAGTGTGAAAATGGAAACTTGATTAACAAAGGAAATACGGTTTTGGCTTGCTTAAACTTCAAATGACAAAGAAAGAAGAAAAGAGGGGCTAAAGACGGACGACAACAAACTTACCTTAACTTGCGAGGGGGTGACACGTGCCCCACTCACTCTCTCCACCAATCAAAACCCACCCTTTTTCCACCTCACCATCCCACTCAGCTTAATTAAACTAATCATAACTGATTAGTTTATTTGGCGCCTAACATACTTTTTAAACCCAAAAACAGATCAAAACTTGCACTATTCACGTATGAACAAAAATTGGGCATTTGTTAATTACTTGTAATTAACCCACCATAACCTCCAGAATTATGATTAGGGTGTCCCTAATCACATCCTAACTCTTAAACCTTGTGCCACATCACCCCACAACTCACATGATAAACCCTTATTCCAACTTTTGGAGAAGATGCCAAAACAGTGACATCCAATCTACCACTCACAAAGCTGCTTCAAACTTAAGCTCATTGTGAGCCATTGATCAAATTTCCACCTTTACAACTCACACAAACAACCAAAGAAACCTTCACATGATTCCAAGGTTTCAAAAATCTGCAAGGGCAATATTGGGACTTCATAGCATTAGGGTTTACGTTTTTTATGTTTCTAGATAGTCATAATAGCCTATAAAAGTCATAGGACCTCATGCATTGAGGCTTGCTCTTGGTTTTTCCTTTGTTCACTTTTCTGTAAATCCTCCTTCATGTTTAATGAGAAGTGATTGAAATTGTGAAGAAAAACCAAGTGCCAATCTTATTTACTGCTTGTTATTGATAATTGTTTATGAATCTTGAATCCTAAAACATGTTTTTAAAGTTTGTGCAAGAAATTGCATATTTTTCAAAAATCTTAATATTTTGCTAAGTCTTTGGTACACCTTTGGAATTTTTGGGCTATAAGTTGATCATAGAACCCTGATAAGAAGTTATCAAGGTGTTGTGAGGCTTGTGGTTTGGGGATAATCAAAGAGTGGGTACAAAGGTTGCATCAATCAAGCTTTGTCACTTTTTAGATTTTCATATTTTTTGTTCTAACCTTGTTGAATCTTAGCAGCTTGTTTGTGGAAGCTTGTGCCTTGTTTTGCTAGGCACATCAGCTCAAAAATTCATGAGTGTGGATGTACATTCATGAGGTTTGAGTTCTTGAATCCAAAAATATGTCAAAATACTTGAGTTTTGTGATTTTGTGTTCTACTATTGTTCTTGTTGTTTTTGTGGCTTAATCTTGCGTGATGCTGCATAATATATATGTTATTGTGTTTGATTGGGCTTGGGTAACATTGAATCATACTTATACTTGTTTAAATCTTGGATTGAAAAAGATAAGGGGTGTTTGGGTTAACTTGTTTAAGTGCATAAGTTGGAATTGAGTTCTTGTTTGTTGCTTATTTGAGTTTGTACCTACTTAATACTTGGTTGTGTGCTAAAATCTGCAAGTTTTCATCTTTAAAACATCAAATCCAAGATTGTGCTATAACTCACTTGATTTTGCTTATTTTGACCTAAGAATTTGGAAACACCTAGAGTGTATGCATGTTTAGGGCTAAAAAAATGTTTAATCAAAGTTTGTGTAACCTGTTTAGAAGATTTGAGTGTTTGAAATTGGATTTGTGGTAAAGTATATCAGCAAAGTATCATAACTGCTTGTTCTTGTTCATCAATAACATTCATAAGCTTGAATCTGGATCTATACTTTGAATCAATGCATGAAACCTGTTTATATTTGTTCATTTGAATTAATTATAGCTTGTGTATGCATTTGGTTAAGTTTGGCTGGCTCATTCTTGCTAAAAGTGCTTATTTGGTGAAAACTACTTAATGTTCATGTCTGATGCATATCTGGTGATGTTTTGATTAAACTGTATTGATTGGTTGAGTGAATTTGTGTTATTGTTATTGTTGTTGACTCCTTGTGATTAACTGATCACTTGGGTGCCTTTGCTTAACCTAAATCCACAAAAAAGTCACATAAGACAAAAAGTCAATTTGGTCAAGCAGTGGAAACTATTCCCACTACCGAACCTCCAAAACTAGCCACTGCTAGTGTTAAACATCAAACAGCTTATTCATAAGCCATTTTGGCTTATCCAGACTTGCAACAACTTATTTTTTGTGATAGATCTTCCTTATTTGACCCATTGATTTGATCTGGAGCTTATTAGGGTTTGACTTTTAAGTTTGACTAGAAAACTCATCAAGTTGACTTTTACATAAGTGCTTAATTGATTATTCTGGCTTATTGCTTGTGCTTATTGGAAAACTTTTGATTATTTTTCTTAATTAAGTCATTTAAAACCTTTTGAAAGTTGAATAAGCACTTGAGGTGGTCTAGAACTCAAAAATGACTATTTTGTCGTTTTGTGAAGAGAGTCTTGGCTTATTTCAGGCTTATTTCTGGTGATTTTTCAAATTTTCTTTTTATAGATCTCTTTGGTAACTCAAAAGAAGCTTGTGTGTCAAATTTTAGCTTATGGCATCAGCTTATAGCTTAATGGGCCAAAAAGCCCATTAAGAATAAGCTGCTTTGAAATAAGCTAGCTTAAACACATTTTCAGCTTTTGGGCCTTCAGAATTTTGTTCTTAAAATCAAATTTTAAGTCAGATAGGAAGTTTTGGGCTTATTTGGTTGACTTTTTCTTATTGGGCCAAATTCTAAGCCCATTAAGGGACTATTTTGTCATTTAGCCCATTTTAAGGCCCAATAGGGGTATTTTTATAATTTCAAGTGTATTTCTATTTTATTTAGGTTAAAATAAACTAATTTGCAACTTTTTAGAATTTTTTATAAATTTTGGATTTTTATTAATATTTTATTATTATTTTATTATTAAAAATTAAAATTTAGATGTTTACAAGTTTTTCATTTTTCTTAGTTCAAATACATTAAGTTAGGAATTTTACAATTTTTATATTAATTTTATTGTCATTAGATTAATTTCTAGAATTATTTTAAGTTTTAATAGTTTTTAATTGTTCTTAAATAGGTTTAATTAATTTTAAAATTTCCAAAAATATTTTTAAATTTTGTTAAGTCATTTTAGAGGTTTACAAGTTAAAAATCTCATTTTGGGCTTTTTGTTAATTAAATTGATTTTTTGGGCTTTAATTAGCATTAAAAAATTATTATTTAATTAAATAAAAGGTTTGAGTGATTTTTGATTTTTTGTAAACTTTCTAGGAATTTTTAGGGTAATTTTTAATTTTGGTCACTTTTTACGGTTCTACGTGCACGACTTATCGTCTTAGTTTAACTCATAATCGTAACCGTCATTCTCTTCTAATCTCTTTTCTTCTTTTCTTTTCTCATAAATCATAATCATATCATTAATCTTATCTTTACACAACACACTAGCCTCCTTAAGAACGATCCCCACTTTGGGTCATTAGTGCTTGGTTTTCCTAAACCGACACTTAATACTTGCCCTATTTACTCTCTTTTCCTAAAGGGTAGTACAAACACAACATCATTTTGGCGCCGCTGCCGGGGAGGCGTGTTGTGTTTGATTTGAACAATTGTTGTTTTTATATAGCCATAATAGCTATTTGTATTAGTAGCACTCTACTAATACGTATTATCGGTTTTCGTTTTTTGTGTGAATACTATTACTATATTGTATACGTAGAACAATAAACTCACAAGTACTCCAAAAGTGTGAAATCACAACCTTGATTGGGAGGTCATTACTCAATCATTGTATTCGAATCTCAAACAAGAAAGAAAAGGCAAAATAGATAAATACTTTCGTGAAGCTTAATTTTGACAAACACAAGCTATAAGGTGGGTATAAGGCGGGTATTATAAAATATACCCTAAGGAAAAAGGCTCTTAAGTGCTTCACGCCGCCTCGTTTCCCCGCTTGCTTGTGCGTGTTTAGATAAAAAGAGCTAATCGAGGGTTTGCCAACCAAAGTATTATCTAAGTATCATATATATTTTCTTGGTTTCAATTGATTAAACCTCTTGAACGTTTTGGTGTTCCACCAACATTCTAAAGTCATCGAAGGCGTTCACTTCACGTGATCGTTTTCATTCCTTGGGGCTTCTTTAATCAAGAGATTTGATTAAGTAAGATTTGTAGATTTTTGTCTACCTAATACAATCGCAATATCTAAAAAAAGTAAAACCATCAAAAACCACAAAAGAAATTGGAAAAATTAAAAAACCCAAAAGAATCTTCTTTGCTCATCCCCACGTTGTACGTGACGTTTATGCTTACTCGTAATCAAGCAATACGTCCACGTAAACGAAAAAACCGAAATGAGTCCACACCTACTCCTAATCTTTCTAGTGAGGAGTCTCCTATTGACGAACCTATCGTAGAAGAAGAACCAACCATGGCGAATCGAACTATGATGAAGTTACTTCAAGCACCCATCGAGGGTTATGGAGAGGCTATTGTTATTCCCACTATCCTTGCGGAGAATTTTGAAGTGAAAACAGGTTTGTTGTCGATGATCCAAAACAACAAATTCCATGGTGATGAAAAGGACAACCCACACAACCATATCCGCCAATTCAATCGTCTTACCGCCACTTGCAGATTTAAGGATGTTGCTAATGATTCGATTAAGATGATGCTTTTTCCGTATTCCTTAGCGGGGCCCGCTAAAATTTGGTTAGAGAAAGAGCCACCCAATTCTATATTGACGTGGAAGGATCTCGTTTCTAAATTTGTGAACCAATTTTTCCCGCCCTCTAAGACTACGCATTTGAAAAACGAGATTTCAAAATTTTCACAAGAATTTAATGAGAGTTTTTCAACGGCTTGGAATAGGTTTAAGGAAATGTTACATGAGTGTCCTCATCACGGTTTTTCTGACTTGCATAAATTGACACGTTTTACAATGGTTTAAATGATCATGAAAGGGATTATCTTAATGCCGCCGCGGGTGGTAATTTTTTGTGTAAAACGGTTGAGGAAGCTTTGTTGATAATTGAGAATAGATCTAAGGTGTATAGTCCTCGTAACACATCGAGTGTTCGTAAGGCTTCATCTTCGACTTCACCTTCATTGTCCAATACCATTGATGCTTGCCAAATAGAGGCGAACTTGGAAAACAAAATTTTTGATAAGCTTAAAGGACTTTTAATTGAATTCAAAGTTGGTGAACAAAGTGCTCCCACTACGGCTAAAGCGGTTGAGGTTTCATGTATGCATTGTGGTGGAGGTCATGATTTCTCCGAGTGCATTATCAACGGTGGTAACACTTCGAGTGCCTACGCGGCCACGGGAACTTACAACCAAAACGGTCAAGTTACCCGCTCCAATCAATTGACTCCACCGGGTTTTGCTCCCAATCAAAATGCTAACAACAACTATCGAAACAATCAAGTTAGTTTCAAAAACAATTACAAAGGAAACTATGGGAATCAAGGGGCTAATAACAATCAAGTTTCAAACAAAAATCAAAACAATGATTTTCAAAACAACAACAAAGGTTTGCAAACTTTGAAAGATCTTCCAAATGAATTTGTTGAATACGCAAATGGAAACGATGCTAGGTTTGATAATATTCAAAGAGAGATCATTAGCCTAAGATCCGAGTTTAATAATGACTTGAAAAAGGAGTTGAAAAACGAGTTAGCGAATGATCTTAAGATCTATACAAACAAAATGGAGGGAAATGTAACTAGGTTACAACAAAACCAACAAAAAATAGAACAAGGGCAACATGAAATAAAACAAGAGATGATTAAGGCCGAGAAGAGGCAATCTATGTTTGAGGATAAAATTTCATCCATGTTTGAGGCTATAATGTGCAAACCATCTTCGAGTAGTCTTCATAGTAATACCATATCGAACCCTAAGGGAGAGATGAAAGTGATTACCACACGCAGTGGTAAGACACTTAAGGAACCGACTCCTCAACCAATTGCTCCTACGGAGGAGGCAATTGAGGAAGAACCCGAGGTGGTGGTCGAAAAGGAGCATGTCCCAATCCCACGAAGTACCGCTCATGCCATACCTACGGTTGACCCATTACCACATTTGGAACCCGAGATTCCAAAGGCTATGCCTATGCCTCAACCCACACCACCTTTGCCCTATCCATCGAGAATTAGAAAGGAGAAACGTCAAGAGCGTGACAATTACCAATCTGAGCTATTTATTAAAATGTTTCGTGACGTTCATTTTAATATGAGTTTTGACGATGCTTTGGTCATGATGCCTCGATTTGCCGCTAACTTTAAGAGTATGTTGAACAACAAGGAGAAATTGCAACAATTGTCTAGTTGTTCACCGGTTTATCTTAACCGTATACCTCAAAAAGTCGGTGATCCCGGTAAATTCTTGATTCCATGTGCAATCCAAGATATGGAAGAATGCTATTCCTTGGCCGATCTTGGTGCTAGTATTAACTTGATGTCACTTGCGATCTTCAAGTTGCTCAATCTTCCTAATCTTACTCCTTCACTAATGTCTATCGAGTTGGCCGATCATTCCACGATTCCCGCATGTGGATTGGCGGAAGACGTTTTTGTGAAAGTGGAGAAGTTCTATTATCCGGTAGACTTTATGGTTGTCGATATTCCCACGGATCCTCAAGTTCCTCTCATTTTGGCCATTCGTTTTTAGATACATCTATGGCTTTAATTGATGTGCATGCTAGAAAGATCACCTTACGTTTCAACGACGAGGAACTTGTTATAAACGCAACTCAAAATTCTCCAATTTCTCATGTTTATTCCATTTCTACCATAAACCTCGTTGATATGATCGACGTTGTTTGCGAGGAATTTTCACAAGAAGTTTTAGGTTTTGGTGATGATGAAAATAGTGGCAATCCCACTATGCTAGATCCCATTCTTGATAACTCGACACCAACCTTCACTCCATTTGAAGGTGGTGGTTTTACGTTGGAAGAATTCGATGTTCCACGTACTTGTGACGAAGACCTCGACAATGATGAGGACTTCTCGATTATCAAGGATTTTCTTAACGATTTCCCATTTCCTCCAACCGAGGAGGTTATGAGTATCGAGCCCAAATCTTCAATTAAGGAACCACCTATCCTTGAGTTGAAAGATTTACCTCCTCATCTTGAATATATATTTTTGGAGGAGGACGACAAGTTGCCGGTTATTATTGCGAAATATCTTTCGAATGATGAAAAACCGCACTTGTCAATGTTCTAAAGGACCACAAATGGGCAATTACGTGGAAGTTATCCAAAATTAAGGGGATAGATCCCATATTTTGTACCCACAAAATCTTAATGGAGGAGGATTACAAACCCGCAATCCAATGTCAAAGGAGGGTGAACCCCAAAATTCATGACGTCATCAAAAAGGAAGTCCTAAAACTCCTTGACGCGGGAATGATTTACCCTATTTCCGATAGCCCTTGGGTGAGTCCTATTCATTGTATCCCTAAGAAGGGAGGAATGACCTTTGTGCCAAATGATTCCAACGAGTTAATTCCAACTAGACTTGTGACCGGATGGAGAGTGTGCATTGACTATCGTAAGTTGAATGACGCCACTCGTAAAGATCATTTTCCCTTGCCCTTCATGGACCAAATGTTAGAGCGTCTTGCGGGAAACGATTTCTATTGCTTTTTAGATGGTTTTTCCGGTTACTTCCAAATCCCCATCGATCCTCGTGATCAAGAAAAAACTACGTTTACGTGTCCATATGGAAAGTTTGCCTATCGTAGAATGCCATTCGGACTCTGCAATGCACTGGGAACCTTTCAAAGGTGCATGATGGCTTTTTTTCATGACATGATCGAGAAGACGATGGAAGTCTTCATGGATGACTTTTCCGTGTTTGGTTGTTCGTTCAGTTCATGTTTGTCGAATCTTAAGAGAATGTTGAAGCGTTGTGAGGAAATCAACCTTGTGCTTAATTGGGAAAAATGTCATTTTATGGTTAAAAGTGGAATCGTCTTAGGGCACAAGGTTTTGAAAGCGGGGATTGAGGTAGATCAAGCTAAGGTAGACGTCATCGCCAAATTACCTCATCCCAAAACCGTTAAGGGAGTTAGGAGTTTCCTAGGCCACGCGGTCTTTTATCGTCGATTCATCAAGGATTTTTCAAAGATTTCTCGACCTATTACACATCTCCTCGAAAAAGATGCACCTTTTTTCTTTAACGAAGATTGTGTACGAGCCTTTGAAATCCTTAAGAGGAAACTTACCGAAGCTCCCATTCTTGTTGCTCCCAGTTGGAACCTCCCCTTTGAGCTCATGTGTGATGCTAATGACTACGCTATTGGGGCCGTTTTGGGGCAACGTCATGAAAAACAATTCTTGCCTATTCACTATGCTAGCAAGACGATGACCGAGGCTCAACTAAAATACACTAAAACGGAGAAGGAATTCCTTGCCGTGGTGTGTGCATTTGAGAAATTTCGACCTTATCTCGTCTTGACTAAATGCATAGTGTATACGGATCATTCGGCTATCAAGTATCTTATGGCTAAACAAGATGCAAAGCCGAGATTACTTCGTTGGATTCTCCTCCTACAAGAATTTGATCACGAAATCCGTGACAAAAAAGGAGCCGAGAATCTAGCGGCCGACCATCTTTCTCGTTTGGAAGATCCTCATCAAAGTGTTTACGAGCCAAAGGAAATCACCGAAATATTTCTGCTCGAGACACTTGGTGTAGTGAATTCTAATTCATCTACCCCATGGTTTGCGGACATCGTAAATTACCATGCGGGGAACTTCATCATCAAGGGTATGACGACTCAACAAAAACGAAAATTCTTTCGTGACGTCAAGTTCTATTTTTGGAACGACCCTTACTTGTTTCGAACTTGTGCGGATCAAATTATTCGACGTTGTGTCTTTGGTACCGAAGCTTCTAACATCCTTAGAGCTTGTCATGAGGGACCCACGGGTGGTCACCACGGTGCTAATCTCACGGCTAAGAAGGTCTTTGATGCCGGTTTCTTTTGGCCTACTATTTACCAAGATGCACATGCACTTGTGAAATCGTGTGACTCATGCCAACGACAAGGAAAAGCCTCACAAAACGATGAAATGCCATAAAATATCATCCAAGTGTGTGAGATCTTTGACGTTTGGGGCATTGACTTTATGGGACCATTCCCATCATCTCGTGGTAATAAGTACATCCTTGTCGCCGTTGACTACCTATCTAAGTGGGTGGAAGCTAAGGCTTTGCCCACTAACGATGCTCGTGTGGTAGTCAAGTTTTTGAAAGCTTGTTTTCTCGGTTTGGAACCCCTCGTGCGATCATAAGCGATCGTTGAACCCATTTTTGTAACGACCAATTCGAAAGGGTCTTAAGGAAATATGAGGTTACACATCAGCTGTCTACGGCTTATCACCCACAAACGAGTGGGAAAGTCGAGGTTTCAAACCGAGCGTTAAAGAGGATCTTGGAGAGATCTATTGGGGAAAACCGACAATCTTGGTCGGATAAGTTGGACGATGCTTTATGGGCCTTTCGAACCGCTCATAAGACGCCCATCGGGTGCACTCCTTATAAGCTTGTGTATGGGATGAATTGTCACTTGCCAATTGAACTCGAACACAAAGCTTATTGGGCCCTTATGCATTGTAATAATGATATGGAGACCGCGAGAAAACACCGGAAAATGCAATTAAATGAATTGGATGAATTAAGAGATATTGCTTATGAAAATCATTGGTTTATAAAGAAAAAACTAAAAAGTTTCATGACTCAAAAATTAAAAACCGGGTTTTTAACATTGGAGATCAAGTGTTTCTTTTTAACTCTCGTTTGAAAATATTTTCCGGCAAGTTGAAATCCCGTTGGTCCGGTCCATTCACCGTGACTCAAGTTTTTCCTTATGGGACCATTGAGCTAGCTCAAAATGATGGCCCCAATTTCGAGGTGAATGGACATAGGTTGAAGCACTACTTTGGCGGGGAAGTTCCATCCTTGAACTACCTCGACCAAATCACTTTCCCCAATGATAATTAGTATTGAGGGGATCGAGTCGAGCTCATGACTCGGTAATAAAAAACGAGGTGCCTCGTGGGGGAGTCCCATGCTTATCCTATGTACATATTATCGCTTTCTAATGTAGTAATGTGTGGGGATTTGTGCCCTTCCAACCTTTGTTCCATGGTTGTTTGTGATATGTGGTTTTTAGATGATCATGATCTTCACGATTGGAGCCTCTCGTGTTCTTTTTTATGGGAGCACTCGATCGTTTGATTGGAAGAATTTCTCAATATCCATGATATATCCTTTTATGTTCTAACCTTAGGTTTATAGCACACTTCATAAACGACTTTAAATTTAACGGTTACACCCTTTCCATGCTAGATTATGCATTCAACTACGTCTCTAGTATGGGGGTTTTCCAACCCTTAGACTCGAAACATTGAGGACAATGTTTAACTTTAGTATGGGGGGGGGGATGAATAGATACTTCACCTTGCTTACGTCACCACGCTTTCCAAAGTTTATCTTTTTGTTTATCGTTTTGTTGCAAAATAAGGCTAAAAATGGCCAAATTTTAAAATTTTTCTCATGTTTTATAAGTGTTTAAAGACACGAATGTAGGTTTTCCGATGGCGAGAATAAGAGTAATTTTTTACTCGACCGTGCGTGTTGAGCACTTAGCTTCGATTCCTTAACTTTATATTAAGCTAAGTCTCTTAAATGAGGACGAGAAGTGATAGAGTTAATTATAACTTACTATTCTAAACGTAGACTACTCGTATTCTTTAAAAAACTCATGTGTTCTCTTTGTTTGCTTATTCTCCCTTCGCTTGTAAATATTTTTTGCTTAATAAATATTGACTTAGCGGTTTAGTCTTAATTGTTGGTTTCTAGTCTTTTCTAATAGCTTCCATGTAATTAAATTGGGAAGACATTAAGGTATCGCCAGCGTCACGGTTTTGAAGTACTGGCAACCCGAATAATCGAAAGCTTTACCTAATAGTAAGATTTAAAGTGCTCACCTAAATCAAGCAAACAAATTGAAGCTCACAAGGCCGAAAAATCTATGCGAAATTGAAAGTGAATCAAGCCTTAATCTTTGAAGCTTTAAAGATCCAAAATTTGCATTTGGGTGAGGATATACGTCTTTGGCCATAATAAACACCTCATGGCGAGGTTAAATAAAAGGCTAGGCAAGACCGAAGTCATAATAAAAGCTTCATGGCGAAGTTGAATAAAAGATGGAGGTAAACCTATGATAATAAGGCCCATCCGGTAGGGGGCGTATAAAAGTTTTGGTAATAAGTCTCATGTTCAAAACCGTTATAAAACCGTGTTTATCGATCCTTAATGTTGACTTAATTTTTTGACATCGTTGTCTATTAGGAGGGGTTATTAATTCGATGGTATTGGTTACACCGTTAGGACTCTATTTTTAGACCTAAATCTCTATCATCGCATAAGTAAAAAATGTATCCTCGTGAAACATTCAAGACAAAATAAAATATAATAGATACAACTTAGGAAAATGGGAGGATAAGTACGTGATTAGGGCATATGAGTAGTGTTAGCATTACTAACTTATAATGACAATGATCTCGTTGCACGCTTAGCATGGAATTGGGGTAAAAATCGAGGACGACGAAATTATTTCTAACGAAGCATTCACGTGTTCTTATTCTATGAACCTAAACGTCCCATTTTGCGATGAAAATCATACATTATGTCTAAAACGCAAGTAGAAGTAATAGTAGTAGTGTAGCTAGTTTATCATTCAATAAAAGTGAATAAAAATGAATTTTGGAGGTGTTACGATACTTTATTCTAGCATTGCGTGAGGGCACGACAATGGTTTAGTATGGGGGAGTGATGAGACTGCTTTTATACATAGTCTCATCGTCCAAAACGGGCTTTAAATGCATTAAATATCATCAAAAATGCCAAATATATGCTTGTGTTTGTTACTTGTGTATTTTAGGAACGGATATTGAGAAAATGACAAAATATCACAAGAAACAAGCAAAAACGAACACGGGAAACGAAGCCGCACAATGAACCAAGCCCTAGTGTTGATTTTTCAAGAATAACCCTTGAAGATTTGAAGATTGTACAAGAAGGGTCCTCCAATATTGAAGAATTGACACTTTAAACCCTTGTATAATCATAATTACAAGATTGGTCCTTAAAGTTTGTCAAAATTACAAAAAGGGCCCTCCATTTTGAAGAATTGGCAAGTTTAGTCCCTCAACAAAACTAAATTGTCAATATTAGTCCTCCTCAAAGTCAAACATGCCATGAAGACCTTCAAGATACAAGAAAGAACAAGTTTGGTCCTTCAAATATCAAGAAATGGCAAAAAGTACCCCTGAAAATACCTTGCTAAACTATTTGGGGCAAAAGTGTGAAAATGGAAACTTGATTAACAAAGGAAATACGGTTTTGGCTTGTTTAAACTTCAAATGACAAAGAAAGAAGAAAAGAGGGGCTAAAGATGGACGACAGCAAACTTACCTTAACCTGTGAGGGGGTGACACGTGCCCCAGTCACTCTCTCCACCAATCAAAACCTACCCTTTTTCCACCTCACCATCCCACTCAGCTTAATTAAACTAATCATAACTGTTTAGTTTATTTGGCGCCTAACACACTTTTTAAACCCAAAAACAGATCAAAACTTGCACTATTCACGTATGAACAAAAATTGGGCATTTGTTAATTACTTGTAATTAACCCACCATAACCTCCAGAATTAAGATTAGGGTGTCCCTAATCACATCCCAACTCTTAAACCTTGTGCCACATCACCCCACAACTCACATGATAAACCCTTATTCCAACTTTTAGAGAAGATGCCAAAACAGTGACAACCAATCTACCACTCACAAAGCTGCTTCAAACTTAAGCTCATTGTGAGCCATTGATCAAATTTCCACCTTTACAACTCACACAAACAGCCAAAGAAACCTCACTTGATTCCAAGGTTTCAAAAATCTGCAAGGGCAATATTGGGACTTCACAGCATTAGGGTTTACGTTTTTTTTATGTTTTCTAGATAGTCATTGTAGCCTATAAAAGTCATAGGACCTCATACATTGAGGCTTGCTCTTGGTTTTTCCTTTGTTCACTTTTCTGTAAATCCTCCTTCATGTTCAATGAGAAGTGTCTGAAATTATGAAGAAAACCCAAGTGCCAATCTTATTACTGCTTGTTATTGATAATTGTTTATGAATCTTGAATCCTAAAACCTGTTTTTAAAGATTGTGCAAGAAATTGCATATTTTTTCAAAATCTTGATATTTTGCTAAGTCTGTGGTACACCTTTGGAATTTTTGGGCTATAAGTTGATCATATCACCCTGATAAGAAGTTATCAAGGTGTTGTGAGACTTGTGGTTTGGGGATAATCAAAGAGTGGGTACAAAGGTTGCATCAATCAAGCTTTGTCACTTTTCTGATTTTCATATTTTTTGTTCTAACCTTGTTGAATCTTAGCAGCTTGTTTGTGGAAGCTTGTGCCTTGTTTTGCTAAGCACATCAGTTCAAAAATTCGTGTGTGTGGATGTACATTCATGAGGTTTGAGTTCTTGAACCCAAAAATCTGTCAAAATACTTGAATTTTGTGATTTTGTGTTCTGCTATTGTTCTTGTTGTTTTTGTGGCTTAATCTTGCTTGATACTGCATAATATATATGTTATTGTGTTTGACTGGGCTTGGGTAACATTGAATCATACTTATACTTGTTTAAATCTTGGATTGAAAAAGTTAAGGGGTGTTTGGGTTAACCTGTTTAAGTGCATAAGTTGGAATTGAGTTCTTGTTTGTTGTTTATTTGAGTTTGTACCTGCTTAATACTTGGTTGTGTGCTAAAATCTGCAAGTTTTCAGCTTTAAAACATCAAATCCAAGATTGTGCTATAACTCACTTGATTTTACTTATTTTGACCTAAGAATTTGGAAACACCTAGGGGCTGTTTGGTTGGCTAACATTGGAGGTATTTTGATGGATTTAAATATAATACTACTCTTAAATCGTGTTTGGTATGTCTAAGGTGACAGTTTTATTTTTTGTTGGGCCCACAAAAACTAGGGTTTTAAAAACTGGTCAGTAGGTGATGGTTTATAATATCGATTGTGAAATTGTTTGAGTAGACAAAACAGTCCTTTTTAAACATTGAAAAAGCAACTCAAAAGTCAATAATCACTTCACCTGTTCACTATCTTCTTCCTTTCTTCAAGAACAACTTTAATAGTATCTTTTATGAGTTCGATTTGGATCACCAAATCAACAGTATACTTGGTTGACTAAATCTTCTCCATATTAAATTTTCTCTTTGTGGATCTCGAATAGCTACAAATGGATTGATTTAGCTTTCAACCAAGTCGACTTCAATGGTTTATAAAGAATGGCTTATTTGAAATTTATCTATAATTCATTTTGATTTGTAGTAGTATAAATGAAAGATGAGATACAAATGAATTATAGAAAAATGAATGGGTTCAACGATCTGCTCTGGTGGATAAATGAATGGATTGTTTATTTATTTTTTACTTCAAACAGATAAGATGGGTATAACCGTCATTTGTGTTTTATTTTCTTTCTTTAAAATGCTAACCAAACAGAATGGTGTATTATAAATGACCATTTTTGAAACACACCACTATTTGATATTTGACTCTATTTAAAATACCTCTATTTTAAATTCACGAACCAAACAGCCCCCCTAGTGTATATGCATGTTTAGGGCGAAAAAGTGTTTAATCAAAGTTTGTGTAACCTGTTTAGAAGATTTGAGTGTTTTAAATTGGATTTGTGGTCAAGTATATCAGCAAAGTATCATAACTGCTTTTTCTTGTTCATCAGTAACATTCATAAGCTTGAATATGGATCTAGACTTTGAATCAATGCATGAAACCTGTTTATATTTGTTCATTTGAATTAATTATAGCTTGTGTATGCATTTGGTTAAGTTTGGCTGGCTTATTCTTGCTAAAAGTGCTTATTTGGTGAAAACTGCTTAATGTTCATGTCTGATGCATATCTGGTGATGTTTTGATTAAACTGTATTGATTGGCTGAGTGAATTTGTGTTTTTGTTATTGTTGTTGACTCCTTGTGATTAACTGATCACTTGGGTGCCTTTGCTTAACCTGAATCCACAAAAAAGTCACATAAGACAAAAAGTCAATTTGGTCAAGCAGTGGAAACTTTTCCCACTACTGAACCTCCAAAACTAGCCCCTGCTAGTTTTAAACATCAAGCAGCTTATTCATAAGCCATTTTGGCTTATCCAGACTTGCAACAACTTATTTTTGTGATAGATCTTCCTTATTGGACCCATTGATTTGATCTGGAGCTTATTAGGGTTTGACTTTTAAGTTTGACTAGAAAACTCATCAAGTTGACTTTTACATAAGTGCTTAATTGCTTATTCTGGCTTATTTCTTGTGCTTATTGGAACTTTTTTTGATTATTTTGCTTAATTAAGTCATTTAAAACCTTTTGAAACTTGAATCAGCACTTGAGGTGGTCTAGAACTCAAAAACGACTATTTTGTCGTTTTGTGAAGAGAGTCTTGGCTTATTTCAGGCTTATTTCTTGTTCTTTTTCAAATTTTCTTTTTACAGATCTCTTTGGTAACTCAAAAGAAGCTTGTGTGTCAAATTTTAGCTTATGGCATCAGCTTATAGCTTAATGGGCCAAAAAGCCCATTAAGAATAAGCTGCTTTGAAATAAGCTAGCTTAAACACATTTTCAGCTTTTGGGCCTTCAGAGTTTTGTTCTTAAAATCAAATTTTAAGTCAAATAGGAAGTTTTGGGCTTATTTAGTTGACTTTTTCTTATTGGGCCAAATTCTAAGCCCATTAAGAAACTGTTTTGTCATTTAGCACATTTTAAGACCCAATAGGGGTATTTTGTAATTTCAAGTGCATTTCTGTTTTATTTAGGTTAAAATAAACTAGTTTTCAACTTTTTAGAATTTTTTATAAATTTTGGATTTTTATTAATATTTTATTATTATTTTATTATTAAAAATTAAAATTTAGATTTTTACAAGTTTTTCATTTTTTTAGTTCAAATACATTAAGTTAGGAATTTTACAATTTTTATATTGATTTTATTGTCATTAGATTAATTTTTAGAATTATTTTAAGTTTTAATAGTTTTTAATTGTTCTTAAATAGTCTTAATTAATTTTAAAATTTCCAAAAATAGTTTTAAATTTAGTTAAGTCATTTTAGAGGTTTACAAGTTAAAAAATCTCATTTTGGACTTTTTGTTAATTAAATTGATTTTTTGGGCTTTAATTAGCATTAAAAAATTATTATTTAATTAAATAAAAGGTTTGAGTGATTTTTGATTTTTTGTAAACTCTTAATATATTTTTTAGGATTTATTGCAATTTTCTAGGGTAATTTTTAATTTTGGTCACTTTTTACGGTTCTACGTGCACGACTTATCGTCTTAGTTTAATTCATAATCGTAACCGTCATTCTCTTCTATTATATTTTCTTCTTTTCTTTTCTAATAAATCATAATCACATCATTAATTTTATTTTTACACAACACACTAGCTTCCTTGAGAACGATCCCCACTTTGGGTCATTAGTGCTTGGTTTTCCTAAACCGACACTTAATACTTGCCCTATTTACTCTCTTTTCCTAAAGGGTAGTAAAAACACAACATCAGACCTATCTACACAACGTCGCCCACTTCTCTATTTTACGACACAAGGCTAGATGTCGAGTTCTAATCCAAAGCTAGAACCAATCTGCACAACGTTGCCTACTTCACCATTTTCTGACACAAGGTTAGATGTCGAGTTTTAATCCAAAGCTAGAACCAATCTTCACAACTCTTCACTTTGAAGTTAAGTGAGAATTTCACACAACACAACTACATATCACTTTATAGTTTAGTGAGAACTCACAAGACACAACCACATCACTTTATAGTTTAGTGAGAACTAAAGCAACTAATTACAACTCAAGTACACATATCCAAGTACACACATGTAGCTTGGATCTACACAACACAAATCCAAGCACACACATGTGCAATGGATTTACACAACTCTAATCCAAGTATTCACATATAGCTTGGATGAACACAACTAGTCCAAGTATTCACAAATACATTGGATCTACACAAGACATAAATAAACAAATGATGAACATGACTAGATATTTAGGAGAAGGTGATCTTCATCAATGCTCCATCTTTAATCACATCACAAGTGTGCGAGTGATATTTTAAATTCACTAAAATACAAAAAGGATCGGACTCTACGCCGGCGGTACGTTAGCACCTACGGCGGTTCCTTATCGATAAGGAACCGTGGGCTCCAATAAGGAACCGCGGGCAGATATAGCCGTTGGATGTTTGTCTTATAAATAGTGGATCAAATCTGCATTTTCATCAACCCTTTTTGGACATCTCTTTCAGCCTTCTTTCTCCTATCTAATCTTAGTCATTTGTAAATGATCACTTAATGTGTTAAGTTTGTTTACTCATGATTATCCTCTTGATGATAGTGTTTGTTAGATAATTCGTTTTATGATTGTGTTTGACAATAAATGTCTTTGTAATTTGTCGTGATCAAAACTAAGAAAGATTAATTAATACTAACAATGTTTTAGGCATTGCTTTGCATTAACAGAATTGACGTATCTTGGTTCGTTCCACCACACCTCCTTTTATAGTGGTGAGGGGGAACCGACGATTACAAGTCCTACGGGTCGGGTTGGGCTTGGACCAACCGACCTTTATTCATAGCTATTATTAGGCTACTCGACACTATCCTTAGACATGACTTAGGAAATATAAAGACTAAACATAACAGGCAGCATAACATAAAGCAATTCAATTGACGTTACAAATCACATCAATAATCATTAACAAACAAACCAACCAAATTAGACCGACTATCCGCATAACAGATAGATGAAGGGTCCAAATAATTTCTAACAATCAATCAAAATCGACCGTTTAACATATATAAACGAGAATATGAGTTGAAACTAACTAACTAAAAATGTGTAATGCGGCTTCTTTCACCATGATCTTGATTATATTACTTCTCTCAGCTCGCCGTCTAGTGAGACATATATAAAACCTCATGCATGCTCGTCCTTGATCACATCTTTTTTCATCTTTTTATTTTCAGATACATCCTCAAACTCCTTCTCTTCATCATCATCTGATTCGTATTGTAAACGGATATGTCGATTTTGTTTAACACTGGTATTAGCAGAAGGAGGAGATTGACTTACTTTCGGCACCTTGTCCTTGAAGTCGTTTTCTTCTTCTTCGTATTCCACAAGGATGTAACATCAAAATTTAAAAAAAGAACCATTATCTACAGTGGCAGATCCATCATAACAGGCTATGTGTGGCACAATTTTTTTTCTTTACGAGTAGTTACCAATTAGTTACCCATTTAATGGTGTATAATGATTTTTGTATGGTATAGTTTTTTCATTCGAGTTATTTAAACATAATAAAACTAATCTTTTGAAGACATTATACCTAAACTTAGTAGAACCGATCTTTTGAAACATTACGTCTAGCTACATAAACATAGAACTACTCTCTTAAAAACTTGAATGTCTAATACATTAACTGAAAATTTTGATTTTTTTACCAACAAATCTGCTCATGTATCTATACATAAAAAAGTCAAATGTACAAATTAAAAGATAAACTCATGTACTCCAAAAGACCAATATGCCTGCTAAAAGAGTACTACTACTATATTAATTATTTTATTAAAGTTTTGGATTCCTGAAGAAAAAGAAAAAATGGCATAGGAATAAAAGTTGAAGAAGACACATAGTAAAAACTTTAATAAAATAATTAATAAAGTAGTAGTACTCTTTTAACAGGCATATTGGTCTTTTGGAGTACATGAGTTTGTCTTTTAGTTTGTACATTTGACTTTTTTATGTATAGATACAGGAGCATATTTTTTGGTAAAAACATCAAAAGTTTCAATTAATGTATTAGACATTCAAGTTTTTAAGAGAGTAGTTCTATGTTTATGTAGCCAGACGTAACATTTCAAAAGATCAGTTCTACTAAGTTTAGGTATAATATCTTCAAAAGATTTGTTTTATTATGTTTAAATAACGCGAATAAAAAAAACTATACCATACAAAAATCATTATACACCATTAAATGGGTAACTAATTGATAACTACCCATAAAGAAAAACAAATGTGCCACATATAGCCTGTTATGCTGGATCCGTCACTGCATATAATCATAACGTTTTTACTCTTATTTTTGTTCAGGTTTATGAACTTGTCCGATGTACGTGTAGTACTTTCACAAAACAACCATTTTTTACATAAAAATTATACTTAGTCGGCTTAAATTATACGTGGCACGTGCCACATGTGGCTCGCACATAGATCCGCCCCTGATTATCTACAACCGTATGAATGAACATCCTTTTGGTGGGTAATGTTTTAAGGCCTTTCTTAACCAAGATATTTCTCTAGAGATCATCGAGCATGGATTCGAAACAATTATGGTTCAGAGGAAAATGATGCGTGATCAAGTATGGTGTGTCCAACGGCAAACCTTTTCTCTCTAACATTCCTCTCCAGATATCGATTGCTACCATCTCGTCATCGTCTCATGTCAATTTACCGGTTCTAATGTCCCTAGGTCTGAACATCTCCATCGATCGCGTAATAAGGTTTCAGGGTTTTCGTTTTCAGTTTTTGTTTTTTAGAAGGACGGCTTGGGAAGGATCCATATATACGCGTATTTGGTCCCTGTGCTTGTTTGATTTGGTGGGCTTTTTTTTATCTCCCGACGTTTCTTTCCAAAACATTTGTTTCACTAAGATGTTTTTCGTGTGTATTTCAACATCACATTTAATCATAGTGAACATAAAGTTTAAAATTTTGCTGAAATAATTTTGTTTGTTTTTTAAAATTACCGACTTGGTTTTAAAATTTGTTTTTTTCTGTTAGTTCGATTAATTTATAGATAAAACAGAAAAACGAAATGCACCAAATTCAAATAACTTATAACCCAACTCAAAATCGAATTTGAGTTTGTTTACTTTTGATGTTCGGTTCATATTACTTCATTGTAAAGAGTCAAAATCATAGAAACGACTCGAAAAAACATTTAAAAATTTAATTTATCGTTAAATATCATAGATTTTTATTTAGTATAAAACAAAGATTCTTAAATACATAATAATACAAAAACTATGAATGATAACTAGTTTTGGATGTCCTCATTTCAAATGCCGCGCCGTGCTGATTTCTTAATTTCCTTAGATAAATGGCTAAAGTTAACACAACGATTGAGTGAAATTCATAAGTTTAATAGCAATTTTTAAAATAAGGAGCAATGAGGGGTTTTGTTTTGGCTTATTGCACTCATTTTTTTGATTACATTCTAGTTAATGTTATCATGATTGCATTGCTATGATGTTAGGGTAAAGAAATAACTATTATTCGTGATGGTTATATATATTTTTGGGGGTGTTTGGGATTGGTTTGAAAATATATTATTCGTTTTAAAAATTAATAATCAGGTAATCAGCTGTTACGAAACATGATTTTAAAACATAGTGTTCGGGTTTGTTTATGTTGTTTGATTACAAAAAAATCAGATAATCAGTTATTTTAGTGTTTGGAAAATTAGGTTTTTTAATAATTTAACTAGTGAAATGACTAATAAGAAATTATAAGTATTTACCAAAACTCCGTTTTCAAAAAGTAAGTATCCTTCTACTTTGGAAGAACTCCATTTTGAGCATTCTGAAACGCAAATAAGTGATTATTCTTTCTTTTTTGTCAAACACTTATTTTAGATTAACTTCATTTTTAAAATGAAATAAGTAGATAAGTTGGTTAATAACGGAAACACAAACACCCCCTTAGTGATAAAGATGGTTTTTATATGCATTTGAGTGTGTGCCTACAATTACAAGGAGGCACGAGTGAATTTAGTGATAGAAATATGTTTGGTTTGGTTTGCCTACAACTCTAGTTATAGCATGAAGTTTTGTTTTGCCTTAAGTCATCATCTGATAGGACTATTTGCATACTATTGGTAGCCATTGAGTCTATTATCATATCACACTTTAGTGGCAAGATGGTTGACCATCGGCTTCGTTGTTAGTACAATTTTTTAACCTCTGTACTTACATAGCCGTGTTTGGCATAATCACTATGATTATGCACACTAGAATATTGGGTCAATGTTTAATAATTTGTTTCTCATATTTAATCTTTTGTTTTTGTTCAGATGGTGATGAAAATGTTTGGGTTTTAGTAGACTTATCATTTGTTATGGCTTATAATGTATATATATTCGAATATCTAAATGGCCATCGGACATGCGTCCGTTAGGACAAGCTTCTAATGTCCCGTTGAGGGCGATGATTCTAATGCATCATATGGATAATACACCAACCATTTGGTTCTTGCATTTACTATATAAACAATTTAAATTCGATATATTAAATTCATTCCTTGCATTCCTTGCATTCCTTGCATTTACTATGTAAGGTAAGTTGTATAATTTTTTTATTTTTTTTATTTTAAATTGATTTGAATTTAAATGACCAAACTTTATCCATACAAGCTTTTGAATGTAACCTCACCAACCTTTGATTTATTGGTATTTATTATATGCTTCACACAAAGGTGAGGAAAAGACTCGTTTTACTTTTTATTAATGTCGCTCACAATCTAGCAAAAGAAAGTCCAAATGTAATTGGTGAATATGTTGCAAATCGCTTTAACAAACAAGCGGAACTATTGTCCGAGTCATTTCCCACACAGTTGATACCGGAGCTTTATGTCGTGGCGGCAACTACAAAGTTGAAGATGAAGATGGAAGACTTACTAGGAAAGTTTGTCTAATGTCGTCTGCTCATTAAATCAATGTATTGGCGTCTAAACAAATCATATCTGAAATATAGTTGGCGTACTTGCCTCTGTAATTTAGTAATTTAAAGCATTGAGGTTTTTGTGCGAGCCACTTTGTCTACTGATTAAGATAACTGTGAACACATACTTTGCGAATCTCAGGAGACGTACTCATCAATCATGCTAACTATGATCGATGAAGCTTTGATGCAACTCATAGATATTTTATGCGCTTACTGTTAAAGCCAATGACTTTATATATATATGTGATTTGAATAAAGTGTTTTTTTGTTTCAAATTCTGCTTCTGCTTCTGCTATTGTGTTAAGACGTACTAACTTCTGCTATTGTGTTAAGACGCACTAACGTACATGATTTTTTTAGACCAACCTTTATCCTACCAAAACTAAAAGACATATTCTAACCAATGTCATTCATATGTCAGTCAAGCTACTAACACAATTTTTTGCCTTTGAACAACTCTTGCAGCGCATTGGAAATGAAGAGGGTCGTATATACTAGTTTTCACACTTTCATTTAGAACAAATCGATGTCTCGAGGTTCAATACCCAATCAAAATGGTCCATTTGACATATCTTATATCGCTAAACAGTAATCAATTATTATTCTCTATGCTTGTAGATCTTACGTGAAGGAAATGATAACACACCTGAAGTGGGTTTACCTATCTCATGTCATACATAAAACAGGTATTAATGTTCTTATGCCACTAATAGTGACAATTTCTCTCAAACAAATGTAACCTAAGCTATTATTTTGTTTTTTGTTCAACAACACCAGACATACAAGAATATGATGCTTCGTGATTTGTAAGTCTGAACAAGGACTCCATTGCATCTTTTTAGGAGCCATAAGTATGCTTGTGAGTTATCTTCACTTGCATTTTACTTTCTTCACGTGTTGCTTCATATAGCGGTTCCAAATTGTCTTTTATTAGGAGAGTCTTATGTGTTGCGTTCACTTTGTAAACATGAAGCAAAACCAACAAAATATGTTTTAAAGGAGAAGGCATACTCATACTCTTTAATCAATTTGGGTTGAGTTCGTATGTTGTTATTAGCCATCGTTGTTAATAAAGAAATGTAGCATATGTTATTACATGTAATGGGAGTGAAGGATATATAAAGTTCTTCTAAATTTTTTGTTCTCATATATACATGATGAACATGGCTGCAAAATTAACGTGCTTAAATGAGATTTTTCAAAACTACTATAGTATCGTATATTTTTCAAAATACTCATTTTGTTCATGTGGTTTGAAAACACAATGGTCAATAAAAAAACTAAAGTTTGGTGTACCTGTCTTGTTTGTTGTAATTTTTGTTTTTTGTTATTACTAGGATTTGTGCCCGCGTTTCGCCGCGGCGAAGTGCGGGCGTTTTTACCAAAAGGTTTTACTGGTCTTTGATGAATTCCGTCATAATTTGTAGTGTGAAAGCACTTAAGGGGAGCGTTTACAAATGTAGCTGTTATAGTTAAGAAAAAAAGTTTACACGCATTGTTATACATACATAGTTTTTATACTTAAAACCACAACTGACGTTGGTCCGTTGGTAAATTTCTGCTTCTTTTAAGCATGGATGCCAATGGCTTCATCGTCAACGGGTGTGAAGAATGTGAACTGTCAAAAAGCCACCAACCTATATCTCATCAACCATTTCCTTTAGAATTTCACTAACCAAGTACTGGCTTTCTTTTTTACCTATAAAACCCAGTAATTTATGAGAATGTTAGCATTTGTATGACAAACGTATATGGTGCATTGGTGCAACCTTTTATGAAGGTAACTTTTACATGTCCTTAAACCGTAGTCCCATGATGTCCAACATTATAAAATATGAACTGTAAGGATGATGTACCAATACTTATTGGTTCCTAACTTTAAGCCAACTAACAGGTTATTAGTTTCAACTTTAGATACATTAGTATTACATATCTCAATTAAAACTATTGACATTTGTATGTTGTTTCCATTATTATATCAAAGAATTTATAAATAACCATATAAAGTACATACACAGTACAGTAGTAAGTATAATTCATATCCCATCTTACATCAAGCGTTGCCATAAAGAAAAATTATACTGTAGTTATCTAATATTCTAACTTTAACCATTAGAATAGTCTTGAACATTTCTATTAAATATTTCAGTTCCATATATGTTGTCAGGGCGGATCTATGTGTAAAGTATGGGGGGCGTTGCCCTCCATGACGTTCTTGCAGACATACAAATCGTATGAAAAAAGTTGAAATTAGTAGAAAAAATGTGCAGTGCACCCCTCTAAATATTCTGAGTGCCCTCCATATTTTATAAAATAACTAAAAATCGAAGTGTTCTAAAATTATTTCTGGTGATTTTTCTGATCGGAAAACATGGTCTAAAGAAGTTAGAGCTTAAAAAGTGACTGAAATATGGGAGAGAAAAAGTGGGTGTCTGTGCCATCTTTCTTGTCTTTTTCTTTCTATTTATTAAGCAACCTTTTTTTTGTTTAACACTTTTTTTTTCTTTTTTTCCTTTTTATAATAGTAAGATTTTTCAAATTTTGATATACCATGACTAAATATGGACTATAAAAGTTTTAGTACTAGTTCATTAACGTCACATTTTCTTCATATAAGTTGCCAATGTCCTAAATTTTTATAAATAAACATCTCTAAATTGTGTTTTCCAATGATAATCATATTATTTTCAGTTATTTTTATTTTATAAAAAGCGCAAATACAACTCAAGTTAATTCCTTCGAAATAAAGGTCTTTTGTTACCTCTATCTAAACCCGACCTGATTTTCTATTAGACTAATTGATATTACTCGACATTTTGTTTCTCGGTGCCCCCCGCAATGACAATTTCTGGTTCCGCCACTGTATGTTGTTATGCCAAGCAATGCACTGTACCATTATAAATCCCAGGAACCAATTATCCTGTAAATTTGTAAGTAGATCTAAGATCACCAAATCACAAATTGCTAAAAAGGGATTCTAGTTGAGCAACGGTATAAAGGGAAAGGAACCACAATCACGGATTTTGGCCTGGCACACTTGTTTTCCAAGTGTTCCATTTCTTTTCCAAAAAGGTATTAGTATTCACCATTTATGTAGTAAGGAATTTGTGCAGTGTGTTTGTGTATAAGGCAGTAAATAAGAGTATGAAAATAGATCAAAGTATGTATGTAAATCGTATGTATTATTTCAATAACAAGTTTGTACAACTTTTCCTATATATAGCTAATGTACAGGCACTTATGAAAAGTCATGCCTTTTCATGTATAACTGTCATAAACAGATTAACTGTCATAACTGTCAAATGATGCCTGTTGGTCGTTTTGGTTATGTCTGTTGGCCTTTGGCCCAGACAATCCAATATTAGCAGGCTTATTAATGTTCTTGCTTATGGCCTGCAAATCCTAATCTATTACAACATAAATATAATATAAGTACTAAAGATCCAATACATATTTCTATCAGACAAAAGCTTTTGCAGATTATTCCCAACATCACCCCCATAATTTGCAAGAGCTTTTGAGAATCTTGTGTGCTTCTGCGTGTCCTTCTTCTTCGTTCCTTTTCTTGTTTAAGCAATGACAGAAATGTCATCACTTGTGGTGTCATACTCTTCTTCCATTCCTTGTGGCTTTGATGATGTTCCTGCTTTTGATGTACTTGCCCTGTGGTCATCATAAATTGTTAGTTTTGGACATTCAAATGCAAAGTGACCAAATGATTGGCACTTGTAACATTGAATGTTTGTCTGATCTTGATTGTATGCTTGATCCTCATCTTCCTCTTCCAGTTTTATGCCGAAATGCTCCATTGGGTGCTTCTCTTTGTTTCTAGCGTCCTTTTCACAAGTCCATGACTCAAGACATTTGTTGTCTACCTCTTCCTTTAAGGGTGCCATCGCTGTTTTGAAATAGGAAACCAACACCTCAAGTATGTTTTGTAGCATTGTCGTATGGCATCCTCATCTATCTTTTGCAGTCCTAATATCTCAGCAACCATCCCAAATTCGTTTCCAAAGTGAACACTTGTATATCCACCCATGCAGTCAATCAGTTTGTACAAATCAAAGAGATATATGGTTACTCCTTGAATTGTTGGTGGTATAGGGCCTGGCATAGTTTTGTGCAGATAATGGTCATAAAACCAGTGCACAACCTTGTCAAACCTCTCTCTGAATAGTCCCCATCTTTGGCTTATGACCTTATCATCCTTAATCATGTTCAAAAACGCCACAAAGTCATTGAAATTATTTATTTCAATTGGATCTCCCATACCTGCAAGTTCCTGCATTTTTCTCCTTTCCTCCTTTCTGTTTCGATCCAATGTTTCATAGTAATCTTCCATGTATTCATTGTGACGATTTTTAAGCATGTTTACATCAATTTTGGAACCTTGTATATCCTTAAACATGTATTCAAGGATACATTTGTTTCCTTCCCAAATAATCTCAAATCCCTGTTTCCTTAACAAATCATATGATAACGTGTTCAAGGTTATTTCAGGGGTGTATTGTACCCCTGGAATAAGATATCCTTGTTTTTCATTTGGTACTATAACTTCACCTATCCCATAAGAAAAAAGAATTTTCATCTGTTTTTCAAGTTTGTATACTTGAAAATCCTCTTTTATGTTTAAAAATGAATCTAGGTGAAAAGTCATATGTTTATCAGCAGATTTGCTTACATACCAGTAATCGTCCCATTTGCCAATATCTGATCCTTTGATTATACCCTCATTTGTAAAATGAATGAAATCAGGGTACTTCAAACTTACAGAATATTGAGTTTGGTCCTTTGTTGGATACTTGTTGGCATAATGACTCGTCTGTCTGCATTTGAAACAAAGGACTTTGTCCTTGTTCTTCTTAATGTTCTTTATGTTGTCTTTCCTTTCTTCTTCACCACAGTTCTGCCCCGTTTGATCCTTCTCTGCTTTTCCAGGACATACCTTGAAGATGTGCCCCTGTTGATTACAGTTAAAACAAACGTATTGTTTGTATTTACTGTATGAGATTGTAGAATTATAATTCTCAATCTCTTGTATCTTTTTCTTGAGAAGATCCTTGCAATCCTTTGAGATTTTCTTGATGCACTTTCCTAATCTTGCTTCTTCCAAACACCTTTTGTTCTTTCTGTATGTTTGTTCTGTTTCTGCGTACCTTCTTGGCGCTCTCCTAGAGTTTGTGCTCTGATACCACTTTTGGCCTGGCACACTTGTTTTCCAAGTGTTCCATTTCTTTTCCAAAAAGGTATTAGTATTCACCATTTATGCAGTAAGGAATTTGTGCTGTAAAACCCGCATGCTTTTACCATGAATAGTGCCCTTAAGATCGTACGTCCTAGATTAAAACTTACCTTATTCAGTATTGATCACATTCATGTGTTATTAATCAAGTAAGTGCATACGTGTATGACATGATAAGTATCGATTACGTACAAACTCATGATAAGCAGTTAATAAGTAATTACTATGCACGATCACGTAATAATTATTTAAACAATAATTAATCACGAACATGCGATCATGAAATCATGAACATAATTAAAACACGAACTAAAATAATTACGTAAATACATATAATATAATTACGAGCGTTAAGAATACGATAAACTACATGATAAAATAAACAGAAACACTTTAAACACGAACACGTTTAACCACGAACGAACACGAGAACACGCTTATTATTTAGACACGAAAAACATTTGGGTTACCCCTTGTGGGCCCCATATCCACGAAATTTGGAAGAAGAAATGGGCTTAGCCCATGCAAAATTACTAACATGAAAAATTTGGAAAACTTGTTCATTTTGACAAAACCTAGAAAAAAGATAAAACCCTAAAAAGTTTCTCCTCTCCTTCTTCCTCCCCATTTTTGGCCGCCACTTCTACAACACCAAAGGAGGTGTTCTTGTTGATTTTGATCATGGATATTGTACAAGTGTTAGTGTTTGTTCATCCTTTATTGATCCACACATTCGGTATACTTTTTTTTTACCTTTCTTTTTAATTATTTCTTTTGATTTGATTTGGTAAAATTAATTAAGAACATGATGTTTTTAAAACCTAATTAAAAACATAAAATTAACATGTATTTGGTTAAAGGGTAAAATTAAAAGGGTGTTTTACGGGTGTTTGGTTTAGCCGACGCCTAGACCGTGCCCTAAGGGGGGTCACGGCTTGGCCTAGAAACCACCACCGAGACCATGTGGTCCCGGTTTGGTGGTGTGGGTCCCACGGCAGCAAGGAACCAAGGGGAACCCCGATTTGGTTCGGGGTACGGTGTCGATTTCATGCTCGGTTCACGGTTCGTTGGTTAAATCATGATCTATGTTACATGTTAATTTTTATGAATCATGAACTTAGGATAAATTAATTAATAACATGAGATATTAATTAAATCATGACTTAGGTTATTCTAATTATTAATTTAGCATGATATTAATTTAACCTAAGTATTTTATGTTATAAGTTATAATTAATTAATTATTTAAAACATGCCTATAATTAATTAATTTAGACATGACTTAGGTTATATTATTAATTATAATAATACACATTTTAACCTACGTATTTTCATTTCATTTTAATTAAAACATGTTATACTTTAATTAAAATGCTTAACCTATAGTTTAATTAAAATACATGAAATAATAATTAAACTATATACTATATCATATGACTTAAGAAATCAGCTTATAAACACGTAGACTTATATGTTAGCTTACGTAACCAGCTTAATTCTAATTATGGAAACTTCTATTTATAGAAACTTAATTAAATAAGGCAACTAATCTATTAATGGAAACCTTCTATATATGGAAATCTATCTATTTCAGGCAGCTAATCTAATCATGGAAACCTTCTATATATGGAAACTTATTTAATTAAGGCAGCTGATCTATTTTTGGAAACTTTCTATTTTTAGAAACTAATCTATTTTAAGCAGTAAATTCTATTTTAGGAAACTTTCTATTTTTGGAAACTTTCTATTTTTGGAAACTTTCTATTTTTGGTAACTTCCTATTTTTGGAAACTTTCTATTTTTGGAAACTTTCTATTTTTGGAAACTTTCTATTTTTGGAAACTTTCTATTTTTGGAAACTTTCTATTTTTGGAAACTTTCTATTTTTGGTAACTTCCTATTTTTGGAAACTTTCTATTTTTGGAAACTTTCTATTTTCGGAAACTTTCTATTTTTGGAAACCTGCTATTTTTGGAAAGTTACTTATTATTACACAGTAAGTATAATAATACATGAAACACCAGTAATACTTAATCAGATTAATCAGAATACTAGATAAACACAGTTTAAGGCTTTAAACAGTGAACCATGACCTAAAACATACCAAATCAGCTAAAATGAGACACAAAACCCAGTACGTAATCAGTGAATCGATACTTATACACGTGTGTATTCATGTAGCGTTAGTGATCCAGAAGTAGGAGTCTTTCTTCCGTTCATTCACTAGACTTGAGGTACGGATTCCCGTCCTTTCAGTATGGACATTCTTTCCTTATTAGGATTTCCCCGTATGCAGCCAACTGTTTTCCCCAGTAATTGTTTTATTGTTTTGAACTGCTTATGTTTAATTAGCATAATCTATAGCCATATACAAGCATGACCAGTTTCACCTAGTTATGGAGGTACCATAACCATAGCATTGGAGGCACCGATGTTATGACTTCCCCACGGCGGAGTGATTGCTCGTGGCGTCCCTTTCAGTTTGGCCATATTATTATATCAGGTGGGGCGTATGGGTGCATCCTAGTTACATGTTTTATTCAGTTTATCATGGTGAATGTGGTGTGTGCCTTGCACCCTTCACAAGGAGTTGATCCCTCCTACCCAAATCAGTATATTGATTAGAGGCATCCCCTCTAATCAGCATGATGAGGTCACCCCTCCAAGTATTCATGCACGTGACCTTTTCATGACCTATATGGGTATGGTATATATATGTTAAACAGTTTTCATAAGATAAACATAAGGCTTTTCAAACTATAAAACCAGTTTTCTTAATACTTAACCAGTTTACTCAGAACTTAGTCTTCCGCTGTTATATGTTACATGCTTATCCTATTTCATGCTATATTGTATATCCGTGCACTGAGCGTTTTGCTCAGCCGTTACTTTCCTTTCCATGTCCCAAAACGGCAGGTACCCAAGACTCGAGCATTTGGAGGACATGCATAGGATGGAAGCTGCCATAGACTTCTTCTCCTGTTTCCTTCATATATTTATGCTTGTTTAGTCTTTCATTCAGTTCATTTACTTTCTTATGTTTTGGGCTTATGTTTGGGAACCGATGTTTGATTCCGGTTTTCCCTATGGTCATGTATGTTTTACTACATATTACCTTGCATGCTTTGATGACACGCCATAATTACGCGTGACATTCCATTTATCAAAATGGGGTGTTACAATTATGGTATCAGAGCCAAGGCTTCGACCTGTAGGCTCTAAAACTCGACCTGTGACTAGTGGGTAGTCACCAGGAGCTTCCTAAGCCAACGATTGTTATTCCACGTATTGATGTTTCAGAGCGTTGTTGTTTTAACCATTATGTTTTCAGCACCTTTTTGTTTAGCCATGACGTCTTCAGCACCTTGTTGTTTTCACCATGATGTTTTCACCAGTATCGTCTTACTAATATGGAATGAACAACCGTCATCCATACTTAGTTATGTGTCAGTGTCTATGCATGATGTTCCTAGTGAACTGTGATTATGTGAACTGAACCCCAGTAGTTCATAATTTTCACATAAAATTTTTTCTGTTAAGTTTTGACAATGACTTTTAATTATTATGTTCCATGCATTCATGCATTTATATCATATGTCATCTGTTGCAGGAATTTTGACTAAGTAATGGTTGGTACAGGACTGGCCCTATTTAGTCGCATGTGCTTTTATCGAAACTTTTAACTTTGGGACCGACCCATAGGCGTCCCCTCGCCATGTCTTTTGTTTTGGAACCGACCCATAGGCGTTCCCTCGCACATATAAAGGTTTTATAAACTACATTACGCATTCATGCACTGTTTTCTTGCATAAAATTTTTCTCATGATTTAAATTGGCATAAAAAAAAAAAAAATTTCATGTCCCATCATAAGTTATTATGTCTTTATGTCAAGTATGCCTTCATACTGTCATGGTTAACTTCAGTTTCATGCTGATTATGTTATACACTTCTTCGTAATAGATGGTTTCGTGTTTCCTCGTGATAATTACGTCTTCATGTTGATTATGTTTCACGCCTCTTTTGTTATTTACGTTGTCCTGCAAGACATTGTTAGATTTCTTGAATCATGCTTTCATGATAGTCATGGTTGGTTTTCATTGATCATGCTGTCAGGCAAATCATCGTTGAATTTTGTGTAACCACACTTTAGCGTTTCTCTATGCAACCAGAATGATGTCTATGCTAATACTGCCAGGTTATCATGATGGTTTTCCTAACCGTTTAACCGGTTTACTTTCCTTAAATCAGGACAAATGATCGAGCCCATACCGATCATTTCATGTGTATTCCATGTGTACTCCACGTACCGTATTTCATGTGTATTACATGTACCTTAATCCATGTGTATTCCACTTGCAATACTTCGCGAGTATTCGCTAGTCGATTCTAAATCATGTCAGGCGTAGGTTCACTTGCTGATATTCTACAAGATTGTCGATGCCGCTCATAGCTTGGAGATGTTACTGAAGGTTGACGCTGTTGATGTTGGGAGACGCTACGAGATGCTGATGCTGTTCACAACCTGGAGATCCTAAAAGACGAAGACAAAGGCGTCGGAGCAAAGCAATTGGACGAGGAGATGCTTCACCATCAGACAATTCCCATCAATCATTGTCCCAAATTCATAGTTACATGTCACACGTCGTTCGGCTGTCATTTCAGCCATATGAGTGCAAACCAGTACCAGCCGGCCACTCGGCTGAATAGTTACATGAGTCACGGTCATGAGAATGACCGTCATGGAACCTACAGACAAGATGATAGTAACCACTACTATGACAGCAACTATCCTAGAAATCACAACCGAGGCTCCGGCCACGGACGTGATCAGACATACAAATGATCAGTAGTCCAACCGATCCGCCAATTCTGGCATATTAACCTAATATTTGTAATTCTAATTGTTTCACATCTCGAGACACATGTCAAGACATCAGTCAAGACACATGTCTCACGTACACTTTCTGAGGACACATGTCAAGATACCAGTCAAGACATATGTCACGCTTACATTTCTCAAGACACGAGTCAAGACGCATGACTCACGTCTGATTATGGAACATTTCTAAGAAATTCAGGGTACCCTCCAAGGGTATATCTATGTTGTTGTGCCATGTATTAATCAGGCCACAAGAATTTCAATACCATTATCGGCGCATCAGTGAGAACTGTCACGTTGCCGATGTCACTTTCATTTCTTTCACCATAGTTCATATATTCATAACCATGATGGATGCCTTTCGTATTCCCACGCATACGAAGGTTTTCCTTCAGCTTAATGATAAGATCCAAGCTGCTAACGCATTTCCTCGGACAGACACGAGGTGAATTTTATCCTAATTATGTACTATGAACACCACACCATGCTACGATTCATAATTATGTATAGTAATGTTCAGGCTCCTAAATACATTCAGCTTGATTTTCCATCAGGAAAATCCGTACAAATTATCTACGCTTACAAGCAGGTTCGTTGTTAGCCATGGTCGCTAAAATTTTCTAGCTGTCTGTAAGACACAACTACTTAAGTCCTTTTACGCATAGCCAGTGGATTATTCCAAAATCTTCCTATACATTCCAGAAGAACCTACAAGGAGAAGAACGGTACCATGAGATTATGTGTCGACTACCGTCGACTTAAACAAATCACCATTCATGACCGTTATTCTCCTCCTCATATTGACAACATGTCCAATCAACCGTATGGTGGTAATAACTTTTCCAAGATCGAACTCACGATCATGCTGCCAACAGTGATGAGTGAAAAAGCAGGACATGTCCATGACTGCTATTCGTACACGACTCGGTCATGCTAGATTTATGATTTTGAATCAGTCTCATCAATGCTCCAACCGCATTATGGACTTAATAAATTGAGTTTCCATGAACTCCTAAACAAATTCATCAACGTTTTCATTGAGGATAACCTGATTTCCTCTAAGCCTAGAGAAGAACAGGAAGACCATATCTGCACTATGTTGCAAATTCTATGACAAGAGAAATTCTACCCTGGAATTCTTTCCGATATCAATTCTGTTTGATTTCAGTGACACGCTGAATCACATGGCATTCTACGGTTAATCTTACCATGACTCAGCTTATGCGTAAAGGAGAGAACCCTACACTGCATTAGGTGTTCCAGAAAATTCTACGCTGGGAAAAGTCTAGAGTCAGAGACTCAGAGTTTCGCAACCTTCTATGTATCAAGTTTCTATGAAGCAGGATACAGCTACGTCCATATCTAAGTACCTGACATACCAACAGGCTATGATAGGACACCAACAAACTGGGATGTTTTCATCATATGAAATTGTGAATCGAAAAGGGACAAGATCTCCATGGATTTTAGTTACCAGATTTCAGCAAACTCAGAAGAAGCATGATGCTATCTGGGTTATTGTCAACAGTTTGATCAAGTCTGCAGAATCCTTACATCCGTACGGATTTCAGAACCAACAGATTGAACGAACATGTTCCTGCCAAGGCTCATCCGATCACTTGGCAATCCCTCAGCTATCGGGTCAGACAAAGATTCGTAATTGTACTCCTAACTTACTTCACCTCTTCATTCTAATTCCATGACTTGCTTTCGCGCTCACGTTCATGACACTATTCACGTTCATGATCGTATTTTGGCTTACGATTCTACGTTCATTTCTTTTCTCGTTCTGGAAGTTGCAAGAACTTGTGAGACCAGACCCAAGTTTAGTATAACTCTCCATCATCAGATAGACGTTTCACGTCATATTCCACGTCTCACCTTGTAGCGTTTGGCGTCACCGCCATTATATTATATGATCACGATATGTCTCACATGTCATGTTCATTCCACGTTCCTCATATCATGATCAAGATATGTTACATGTATCATGGATCACGATGTGTTTACTCATACTACACTCGCCATATCTCCACGTAGCACGTTCAAAATTTTTCACGTATCACGTTCAAAATTTTTCGCGTACTACGTTTTTTTATGTCTCGAGCATCGTTTCTAATTATCAGTTAAGTCAGATTGTCTCGCATCGTAACGTTTAAGCTACCCTTGCACGTTAACTCTTATTTTCCTCGATCGAATTTAGGGGATCTACCTTCCGTTGATAACCAAGAATTTCTTCGTATTCCAAGTCAAGGTCAGGAGGACCAAGATTTATCATTAGTGTCAGGATCTTCTGAAGGAACCGTTCCAAGAGGGAGGCCACTTGGAAACGGACAAGTTCATCCGGACTTCTTATCCGTTTTTCTCATCAATTAGATATGTCCATTCAGTCACGTCACGTTCCATGTCCTTTCAAGACATGTCACGTTCCACGTTCCCTTCTACCATGTCACCTTAATTTCCGTTATTTTGCATACCTTTCCAGTTTGATTCGGGTATGTTTCGCTTCCAGTTACGTTATCTATAATTCGGGGACGAATTATTCTTTTTAGGGGGGAAGAATTGTAAAACCCGCATGCTTTTACCATGAATAGTGCCCTTAAGATCGTACGTCCTAGATTAAAACTTACCTTATTCAGTATTGATCACATTCATGTGCTATTAATCAAGTAAGTGCATACGTGTATGACATGATAAGTATCGATTACGTACAAACTCATGATAAGCAGTTAATAAGTAATTACTATGCACGATCACGTAATAATTATTTAAACAATAATTAATCACGAACATGCGATCATGAAATCATGAACATAATTAAAACACGAACTAAAATAATTACGTAAATACATATAATATAATTACGAGCGTTAAGAATACGATAAACTACATGATAAAATAAACAGAAACACTTTAAACACGAACACGTTTAACCACGAACGAACACGAGAACACGCTTATTATTTAGACACGAAAAACATTTGGGTTACCCCTTGTGGGCCCCATATCCACGAAATTTGGAAGAAGAAATGGGCTTAGCCCATGCAAAATTACTAACATGAAAAATTTGGAAAACTTGTTCATTTTGACAAAACCTAGAAAAAAGATAAAACCCTAAAAAGTTTCTCCTCTCCTTCTTCCTCCCCATTTTTGGCCGCCACTTCTACAACACCAAAGGAGGTGTTCTTGTTGATTTTGATCATGGATATTGTACAAGTGTTAGTGTTTGTTCATCCTTTATTGATCCACACATTCGGTATACTTTTTTTTACCTTTCTTTTTAATTATTTCTTTTGATTTGATTTGGTAAAATTAATTAAGAACATGATGTTTTTAAAACCTAATTAAAAACATAAAATTAACATGTATTTGGTTAAAGGGTAAAATTAAAAGGGTGTTTTACGGGTGTTTGGTTTAGCCGACGCCTAGACCGTGCCCTAAGGGGGGTCACGGCTTGGCCTAGAAACCACCACCGAGACCATGTGGTCCCGGTTTGGTGGTGTGGGTCCCACGGCAGCAAGGAACCAAGGGGAACCCCGATTTGGTTCGGGGTACGGTGTCGATTTCATGCTCGGTTCACGGTTCGTTGGTTAAATCATGATCTATGTTACATGTTAATTTTTATGAATCATGAACTTAGGATAAATTAATTAATAACATGAGATATTAATTAAATCATGACTTAGGTTATTCTAATTATTAATTTAGCATGATATTAATTTAACCTAAGTATTTTATGTTATAAGTTATAATTAATTAATTATTTAAAACATGCCTATAATTAATTAATTTAGACATGACTTAGGTTATATTATTAATTATAATAATACACATTTTAACCTACGTATTTTCATTTCATTTTAATTAAAACATGTTATACTTTAATTAAAATGCTTAACCTATAGTTTAATTAAAATACATGAAATAATAATTAAACTATATACTATATCATATGACTTAAGAAATCAGCTTATAAACACGTAGACTTATATGTTAGCTTACGTAACCAGCTTAATTCTAATTATGGAAACTTCTATTTATAGAAACTTAATTAAATAAGGCAACTAATCTATTAATGGAAACCTTCTATATATGGAAATCTATCTATTTCAGGCAGCTAATCTAATCATGGAAACCTTCTATATATGGAAACTTATTTAATTAAGGCAGCTGATCTATTTTTGGAAACTTTCTATTTTTAGAAACTAATCTATTTTAAGCAGTAAATTCTATTTTAGGAAACTTTCTATTTTTGGAAACTTTCTATTTTTGGAAACTTTCTATTTTTGGAAACTTTCTATTTTTGGTAACTTCCTATTTTTGGAAACTTTCTATTTTTGGAAACTTTCTATTTTTGGAAACTTTCTATTTTTGGAAACTTTCTATTTTTGGAAACTTTCTATTTTTGGAAACTTTCTATTTTTGGAAACTTTCTATTTTTGGTAACTTCCTATTTTTGGAAACTTTCTATTTTTGGAAACTTTCTATTTTCGGAAACTTTCTATTTTTGGAAACCTGCTATTTTTGGAAAGTTACTTATTATTACACAGTAAGTATAATAATATATGAAACACCAGTAATACTTAATCAGATTAATCAGAATACTAGATAAACACAGTTTAAGGCTTTAAACAGTGAACCATGACCTAAAACATACCAAATCAGCTAAAATGAGACACAAAACCCAGTACGTAATCAGTGAATCGATACTTATACACGTGTGTATTCATGTAGCGTTAGTGATCCAGAAGTAGGAGTCTTTCTTCCGTTCATTCACTGGACTTGAGGTACGGATTCCCGTCCTTTCAGTATGGACATTCTTTCCTTATTAGGATTTCCCCGTATGCAGCCAACTGTTTTCCCCAGTAATTGTTTTATTGTTTTGAACTGCTTATGTTTAATTAGCATAATCTATAGCCATATACAAGCATGACCAGTTTCACCTAGTTATGGAGGTACCATAACCATAGCATTGGAGGCACCGATGTTATGACTTCCCCACGGCGGAGTGATTGCTCGTGGCGTCCCTTTCAGTTTGGCCATATTATTATATCAGGTGGGGCGTATGGGTGCATCCTAGTTACATGTTTTATTCAGTTTATCATGGTGAATGTGGTGTGTGCCTTGCACCCTTCACAAGGAGTTGATCCCTCCTACCCAAATCAGTATATTGATTAGAGGCATCCCCTCTAATCAGCATGATGAGGTCACCCCTCCAAGTATTCATGCACGTGACCTTTTCATGACCTATATGGGTATGGTATATATATGTTAAACAGTTTTCATAAGATAAACATAAGGCTTTTCAAACTATAAAACCAGTTTTCTTAATACTTAACCAGTTTACTCAGAACTTAGTCTTCCGCTGTTATATGTTACATGCTTATCCTATTTCATGCTATATTGTATATCCGTGCACTGAGCGTTTTGCTCAGCCGTTACTTTCCTTTCCATGTCCCAAAACGGCAGGTACCCAAGACTCGAGCATTTGGAGGACATGCATAGGATGGAAGCTGCCATAGACTTCTTCTCCTGTTTCCTTCATATATTTATGCTTGTTTAGTCTTTCATTCAGTTCATTTACTTTCTTATGTTTTGGGCTTATGTTTGGGAACCGATGTTTGATTCCGGTTTTCCCTATGGTCATGTATGTTTTACTACATATTACCTTGCATGCTTTGATGACACGCCATAATTACGCGTGACATTCCATTTATCAAAATGGGGTGTTACATGTGCAGTGTGTTTGTGTATAAGGCAGTAAATAAGAGTATGAAAATAGATCAAAGTATGTATGTAAATCGTATGTATTATTCCAATAACAAGTTTGTACAACTTTTCCTATATATAGCTAATGTACAGGCACTTATGAAAAGTCATGCCTTTTCATGTATAACTGTCATAAACAGATTAACTGTCATAACTGTCAAATGATGCCTGTTGGTCGTTTTGGTTATGTCTGTTGGCCTTTGGCCCAGACAATCCAATATTAGCAGGCTTATTAATGTTCTTGCTTATGGCCTGCAAATCCTAATCTATTACAACATAAATATAATATAAGTACTAAAGATCCAATAGATATTTCTATCAGACAAAAGCTTTTGCAGATTATTCCCAACAACGGATCATTATGTTTTTAGAAGAGATAAAGGATCTGCTTAAATTCCACATTCTTATTGTGAACTTGAGTTTGCAGGTTCCAACCATATTCTCAAGTTTGAAATGTATATCTAGTCAATGTCTTTTCTAACATACTTAGTTCTAAAACTAAAGACAGGGACAAAATTATTACACGTTTGATATCCCTATATAGCATGCTTTAAAAGATGCAACACAGATAGATGCAGATACATTGGCGATGACATGCTGCATAGATCCCTAAATTATACACCACAACAGAGATGAAATATAGGACGGGTATTGGACTGTTTGGAACAGATAGATGCATATAAAGAGTCATGATAAGCGATCAAGTGTACTGTGTAAACTTCTAAAGTAAACCTTGATCTACATGTAAGCTGGTAATCCGCGGATGAAACAAATAAAGAATTTGGACAAACTAAGTGGATGCTTTATTCAAAATTATAGAAGTGAACACAAATATTCCAAAGCGAGACGACCTATAACTAATCCTAATTTGACTCGAACAAAAAAATACCAATCAAACAAATTACAGTAAAAAAATCGTCGCACAACCTTTAGAGTATGTCACTTTTGTAACAAACATCATAGGTACTAATTCGTATGAGGTACTTTAGTATTACATATATTTTAACAACTAACTTCATGAGTATCTCATATGTATCAAACTTTTCTACTTTTCGCGTGAACTACGAATAAAATGCACTATTCACAAAACTGAAGTATGACAATGCATACCTGGATATTGCTCGCGAAACATGGTGATATTCACAAATTAGGGATTGACAAAGAGTCTAAAACAGCCCTTCTCGTACCTGAAGGGGTGTTTGGTTCCTGGTTTAAAAGGAGAACCAACAGAATCTGAGTTAGTTGAGCGGGTAGAAAAGGCACTGAAAGAGAATGCAACATATAACCGGAAAAAGCTCATTAGTCACTACGTATAATGAATTCAACATCAGAGAAAACTTTCAATGTAAGAAACCTTAGAATCTTAGATATGGCAATACACATTTAAGATAAGTTTACATGATTAATTTCGTGGAGATGGCTATGGGTACCTATCTTCCTATAACTAAATGTTTCTCCTCTGTCAGACAGTCATTTCTAATATAACTAAGTCTGTAATAGATGCAACAGAAGGGATTTTTGTTTTTTGTATTTATATAAATTCCCTAGAACAATATGCTAATACTTAACTTATTAAGAAAGATTGTTTAGTTAAGGGGGTGTTCATAATCAAGTTCTAGCAAATGATGAGACATACAATTATCAGACTCAAATCGACCACATTTAAAGCAACAATATGGCGTGACATCATGTATTCAATAATTTATAGGTTACTAACTTTTTAGACTATTGGATTTTTGGTAACAATAATAAGAACCATCTGACCTATTTTTAAACCCATTTGACCCATTCTCAAACCTATTTGACCTAAATTTCATTTTACACAAAGAAAGGGTTGACCCATTTGACCCATCACTCTATTTTTGCTCAACCCATTTCAACCAATAAGGTTATGAAATTGAACTCAATTGGCCTACTTTTGGTGGAATGGGTTGAAATTGGCACCTCTAGTGTGTGTGTTATATTATTATTGAGGTGTGTGTGTGTTATTATTAATCGGAGTCAGATTAGGGGCAAAGGGAAAATAACGAAAAGCCAACCAAGCATTAATGACGAACGGAGCAACGGATGTTGTGGGAAACGGTATGGGAAGCCAACGGTGTTTGTTTTGTGTGTGTAAAGTTTGTGAGGGATGAGAGTTTTGTGAGGGGGGAAAATAAGATTGTTTAATAATCGTGTAAGGGAATCACTGTTCATTGAGAATGTTATTCCCCTCTATAGTAGAATTGTTCTAATATGATTTTATTTTATTGTGTCACTATAGTTTCAGTAGAATTGTTCTAATATGATTTTATTTTATTGTGTCACTATAGTTTCAACCTTTAAGTTATGCTGAACATGGTCACTGACAAAGTTGACATCTCTGAGGATAAGAGCACAAGGAGTCATCATTTCAAGTGAGTCGATTTTGCGGTGCCACGTCAGCGAAACTCACTCACTCACTCACATTAAAAAAACAGGGGAGTCATCACTGCAAGTGATTTCCAGTTTTTCATAATTTTACAAAACACCCCCTAAACAAACTTAAATATTTAACAATAGTATACATTACGAATACTTAATAAAAAAACATGCTCGTACACTAAAAAAACCAAACGAAAAAAAAAACTTAAACAAAAAAAACATATTTTTAAGCATGTTTAACTTTGTAAGCCTTTTAAAATCTATTGTATTTGTAAATGAAACTAGATTGAATTTATAGGACCAAAAATGTAAACTTTAAAACCTGTGGGGGGCGAAGTGTAGATGACACATAGTCATCATCTTCCTCATCTTCTTGTTCCCAACACAAACCATAAACAGCCACCACCACCACCCCTTCTATAGCCATCAACAACCACCACCACCACTACATCTTGGCCACCAAAACACAACACAAAACAAAAAAAGGGATGTTCACATGTTTTTATACCTTGGGGGTTGAACGAAAAGTTTTCTTTTTTAAAAACCACCCACCGACGCCAAGTGACTTCACCCACGCCCATGGCTCACGTCGTGGGTTTTTGTGCTTCTCAGATTCATCACGCGAGTCGCGCCGCAAGTTTGGCACCCCACGGCGCCATGACTCCGGGTGCTCTAAGCACTGTCTTTTATTTACACAAAAAACTATAATTATATTTTGATGTTTTCGCGTTCTATTTTGAACATTACACAAAACTCTTAATATATATCACATATTGTTAATTATTATTCGCTACAAATTTTCGTCGTTATACGCGAATAATCGTCTAGTATGTTTTAACTACATCATATATACTATTATCAACTCAAACAAATCTACAAAGCCATTAAATGTCACATAGGGCTTGTTTAGTTTTTTAAGTGCTATCATATTAGCCTCTTAATTAGCCACTTAGTGAGAAGAAAAGGTTTTTATGTGGGTGTGTAAAAAGAGGTTTAAAGGGATTTGGGCCCATAACTTTTCTCACTAAAACACAAAAAGAAAAAAAAACACCCATACTTGTATCAACAAGCCCATTGTGAGACACATCTAATAAATTATATAAGCTTAGATTTCATAAATAAAGTGAGCAGAGCGTATCGAGAGTATGCAAGGTGTGCTATCGCACACGACCTCAAATTAATAAATATTTTAAATTTTGTGTGGCGTGACACTTCCAATGAAAATGATTACACTTTTATGTTGTGAATATTTAAAACTTAAAACAGATGATCAAAAATATAATTTTGGTCATTATATTTAATTATCGTATAGACTTCTACACAAAACCTCGTTCACTTGCAAGGCCTATGTTCGTTTAATTACGACACCAGAAGAGAGCACAAAACAAGATATAGAAACAAAAGAAAAAATATTGCTTAAAGACTCTTATTTATACTACTACTCCTACATACCGGATAACAAAATATCAACAAACTCAATGGTCTATATCTACTATTTGTAGTCTTCAACTAAACGTTTTAGTTATATATTTTACATATATAGAGAGACTTACTCTACTCAACTAATATTCGCTTGTAAAATTTTCTACACTCTTATACAGGTGAAACTTTTAAGTAGGATAAAAATTTGGTGCACTACAAGAAAAACGACCAGTTCCTACGGTCGAATCAACTTCTTCACAAAAGGCTTTTAGTGAGGAATTTCCGAGGGAAAAAATCCCTAACGAAAACCATGCTCGGAAACCCTTAGTGACAAAGCTTTCCTAGGGAATTTATACCTTTCTGACGGATCTTTTCCCTAGCAAATCCTTCACAGCTGATCCAACCCCAGTCTCTAAAATGGCCACAGATTTCCTAGTGAATTTGTAAATTTCTGAGGGATCATTAGTGATGGATTTAAGAAACAGATTTCCTAGCAATTTCCTATGGAATTTCGGTTCGACTTCCTTGTTATTTCCTACAGAATACCTACTAAAGGTATAAGCGTTTCCTTGGCACTCCCAACAACAATATAGCACTACATACTTACTAAGAAAAAAATAAAATTTTACCAAATCATAAATAAAATTTCCCAAAATAATCCATTAAAGAACGAACAATTTGCAAAGTATAATGGAACCTCAAACACATACACGTTTAAGCTTATACAATGATATCTAGAAACTATCGTGAAGGTGAAAACTATTTGTCCCTGATTGCAGCTGATTGGTTCCAACTCTTCGCCCCCTGCTTGATCTTGTAGTTGTTCTCAACGACTGATTGTAACTAGGTATCAAGGTTCAAACTTTCGAGAAACAAAATAAGTTTGATCGATGATACCAATAACTAACTAAATCAACTAACTAGGAGGTGAAAAGGGTGGCGGTTTTAGAGTTTTAAGCATTCTTGCGATGTCTTTTTCTTGATCCTCTAACTCCTTAACCCACTGCTCCGCTATCCTTTCCGCTCCTCAGAAGCATGTTGCAACTCCTTCGCAACTCGTTCTCGTTCTTGTGCCACCTTCTCTTGCTCGGCTAGTTGGTCTTTCAGGTTTTCAACCTACAATATTAGACAAGTTTGAAAATAAATTATAAATAAGATAATAAAACTAAAATAAAAGAATTGTTCAAGATTTTATATGTTTGCAAATCTGTAAAGAAGTTCCTATAGCTTGTTAAGGCTTTTATATGTTTGCAAATGTTAACTTAGACCAAACGGGATTGTGCCTTCATATTCAAACCAACTACAAGTATACATCTAAAAAATGCTTATTAGTCGCTTAAAGCTCAGGTTGCGGGTTACAAAAATATTCTTATTGAGTTAGCGGGTCAACGCGATAAGACCCAATTATCAAAATGTATACTTTTAAGCAATAAACTTTGCCCGGCTTTGGTGACATGCATAAATCTGGAAAAAGAACCCATATACATTAATAAATCAAAATAACCTATTAATCCATTGGCATTAAAAAAAATTAGCAGGTTGTTGGCACCAGATAACATCCCTCGTTGTGACCATATAAACACAATAGAACAAATATATTACATACCTCTTCTGAAGATGCAACACTTGAGTTTCCGGTACTTGACGTGATCGGTGTACCTGTCAACGCTAAATCAAGATCCATCGGGGCACCAAATCCAAAAAACCGTCCCTTTTTACAAGGTCCACCACAAGCCCGCTCCCAAATATCTCTATTACCAACTTGAGGATGACGTTCAAGGTCTTCCCCGTACTTCCCCTCCATCAAACCAGAATACTTGTCCTATAAACACAATTCTAGTTTAGATATACAAATAAGTACTGAGACACTTTATACTAAGAGGACATATAATGTTTTACCGCCACATTCTTCGCCCTAGTGGTAATGTACTCTGAAACTGAGCCTTTCTTTGTATGGCAACGCTGATAAACTTCTAAGGAACATACTGGACCACCTCTTTCCTTTTCCTATGAATTAAATATTTTAAGTTACATTCAAAAGATCATAGAACTAAAAGGAAATGAATAACAAGAATACTAGAGTATATATTTACCATTCCTAGACGATGTTGATTAATTCGAATTGAGCCAGCGGTATGTTTTGAAACCTGGCCTTCAACCAAGGTGCTCCTATTTTCTTGACCAGCATTTGACTTTTTTTTTCATGCAGCGGTATTCCACACCCGATCAATCATGTCACACCAATCTTTAGGCTCACTCCGGGGATAAGGCTTAAGGATTGTATAGTCCTGGTCAACAAGTGGCGTACCCGCATCATTAGCACGATGTGAAGCTTCTAGTCGACATTCCCTCATCACATCAGAAAACCTCTTACTCAGATAGTCTTTGAAATTTCTTTCAACTAAGGCTTTCACTCGAGCATCCCATTAACATAATTCCTACATAACAATTACTTCTCATGTTGATATATGGTTCTACATTTGTTTATAATCTAAATAAATCACTTTATACATAAATCACTTTATAAGACTATCTGCAAGTTCGATTTATATTTCTGAGGTAAAAACTAATTGCAAGTTCAATTAAGACTAGTTGCAACCAATTATCAATCGCGTAAAAAATTATCAACTGAGGTAAAAACTAATTGCAAGTTCGATTTATATTTCTTAACCAAAAAATTATCAATTGAGTAATGGCGTTCCTAATGTTGAAACAAAAACAAAGATTCTAGTGAATACAAAATAATAATTGTTCCATATTAATTAAAGAAATATAAAAGAGGACACACACTAACCTTTGGAATACTGCAATAACTAGGTAGTCACGATCAAAGTAGAGGTCGGCGAAGGAGCAACTGGGGTGGATTTGGGGGAGAAGATGATATGAGAGGATACGAGATCTGGTTTTGGGGGAAAGTGAAAGTGGGTTTTAGGTGGAAAATAGAAAAGTAAAATGGGTTTTGGGGGAAAATAAAAAGGTAAAGTGTGTTTTAGGGGGAAAATAAAAAGGTAAATCGGGTTTTGGGGGGAAATGAAAAGGTGAATTGAGTTTGGTGAAAATGTTTAAGTATTTGGTGAAAATGTTTAAGTATTTGGTGAAAATTTTTAAATATTTGGTGAAAATTTTAGAAGTATTAAAATCTTTAGGAAATTTCTAGGAAATTATAATTTTTTTCCTACGGTTTTCCTAGTGCTTTTGTGAAATAGTTCGAAAAACATATCACAAACTATTGACAAATGGTATATAAACATATACATGTTAGAGTATTATATATAAATAAGATTTATTTTTGCATGATAGCAGAATGACATAAATATGTACATCCATGAAGTGACAACTAAAAATACGCGTACACCAAATTAGAAGAACAAAACCGCTAAAATCAATATTATGTATGGGTGGATGTTGTTTTACAATAATAAAATCACAATATCATGATATTAAGAATCTATTACAATGTAACTTTTTATATTTTAATATTATATAAGTCTAAGGAATGTTATCATTGTACATTAGAGATTCAACGAGGAAGACGATATGATGTTCAACGGAGGGGTTGTACATGAGATGCTAAATGGAGAGTCGATATGATATCTCTGTACACAAAATTTGGCGCCAAAAGTTCCCGCCAAAAACTGGCTAACTCTTACCCTCACGAATTGACGCGAAAAAATCCCGCCAAAAGCTCTGTTTACTGCCATAAAAGCATATCTTATCCTCACAACCATCAAAATATCACACACACTTTTACCATAAGAACCATAAACATACACACTATTATTATGAAGATGTTGCCATATGAAGCTTATTTGTGTCATTGTGGAGCCGGAGATGTAGTTCTGCGAGAATCGCACCAGCCCCACACCCGTGGTAAACTATACTATGCATGTCCAACATCCAAGGTGAACAATTACGTTTAATTGTTGGGTGTAAAATATAAATGATTTAATTAGTTGTTAAGAATTATTTTCTTCTCTTTAATAGCCCCGAGAAAGAGATTTTGGATGTAAAATTTTCTTATGGAAAGCAGAACGAGTTACTCTATTGTGGGTTTAACCTGATTTTAGAACCAAAATGTTTTCCTATCCATTTATAATTCAATAATGTTCCATACTTATCAATCATCGAAATTACCTGAAACGATTCTTCGGTTGACATACGCTTGCCATAACATCTCCATGGGCATTTAGATGCATCATCCTTACCTTCAGATGGATATCTAAAAAACTTCCTTTGCTTTCCTGCCGAAGGATCTTTAACCTTTTCTAGTCTCAAGCCACATTTGGCTATTAGTTTATGTTTTGAACTTCTATAAAACCAAATCAAATATCCATTTGCAAGAGCATAGTATGTCATACACTCTGTTAGTTGCTCAGCATCTACAAATCTTTCACTAATCTATTTTAAATAAATTAAATAGCATCCCGTTAATTAAATATGAACATATAAACATCAAAAGAAAAAAATAACAGTAAAATTATGAAACATTTACCTTTGGCTTCGTCATCCTCCAATGTGTTTGTTCATTGTGAATTGGATATTGTTTCACCATATCCTCAACCAATCTAAAGGGATAAGTAATGCCATTTTCCCCATCTTTTAATTTTCTTAGCAGTTCATTCATAAAACATGAATGTTCAAGCACATGGTGAGCTTCATGCATGTCAAACACCCTTTTAGGTCTATAACATCATCCAATATGGTCAACATCATTAGTTGACGTCTTCCTATTAAGTTGCTTTGCAGCTTTCATGGCTTCATTTTTCCTTTTTCTAAGTTCTATCACTTCATCCTCTCTTACAGATAAATAATCAACAATTTTTTTTGAGTAGCTACTTTCACTATCACTACCACTATACACATTGTTGTTAAAAACGGGTTCACTATCACTATCACTATCACTTGATGTGTCATCCATGAAAGTAAGGTTTTTGTTCTCTTCAATCACAATGTCCTTGTTCCTAACAGTACTTATTTTTTACTCTTTGCAATTAGTTCATCATCTAGCATTTTACCCATACCTTTATCAACAACCCTTAATTGTTCAACTTGATTTTCAACCCATGAAAGTACCTCTTCATGGCCCATGTTACCATCACCATTCTTCCTAATATCGTTAAACCTTCTATATGTAATCTCATCCCCAAAACCAACTAGACACAAGTTTTGATAATAGAAATCTGATAGGTTTTTTGGAATGTGAGCCATATACATATCTAAGACACCATTAACTTCAGTGTAATCATACATAGCAAACGAATCACTATCATTTTTAATAATTTTCAAACCTTCCTCAAGATCACTTTCTGGTAACTTAAAAAACATAGCCCAAATACTTTACGAAGTTTTTTCTTTCAAATAAGCACACAAAGTGACATAGGCCATCTTTTCATTCTTATTAACCCGCAATTCGTATACTACACCATTTTCATACCTTAAGGGTAAGAAAAAGAAAACTCCATCGTTATATACATTTAAAAGTAGATCATCAGATCCAGATGGTGCGATGCTGGTCTAAAAGATAATTGTATTTTAATTAAAAAAAATACTAAAAAACTTACATATATAGACAAAAAGTTAAAGAAATAAAGAGTAAGAAACATAAAAAATAATCTAAGATCTACCTTTTGCACCAATCAATTTTTGAAACACAAGTACCACTTACTCTCAATTTGGAGACCAGTTTAATTAGGGTTTGTGGGGTAATGTGTGAAAAAGTGAAATAGAATATGATATGTGTTGCAGGATTTGAATGTGGGTACAAGGAAAGCAATTACTCACGTGATGTATTTTTCTTATTGCTTCAATATGTGACAATGTAAAATAAACCCAAAAAATTACGGGACAATACATATTAAATAAAAAAAACTTAAGATGGTTTGTTAAGTGTTATGCAGGTCACACGATACATGGAATAGAATGAATCCGAAAGTTCTTTGATATAATAGGAAAAAAAAAGTTTGATGCATAAAACTGTAAAAAGTGGTAATTTAGATACATTTTCAAGCGATTTGCCCTTACATATATATTACATGTTTTTTTAGAATGATGGGTTAATATGTAGTGGGTCACGTAAACAAAAGTAACGTCAATAAACAAAAAAAACTATAAGCAACTTATAACTTAGACAAATATTCTTGCAACATTATTGTTTAACTTCTTTGTATAATCCTTTTTCTAAAATTTTATGTGTATTTAACATTTAAAATTTGCCAAGAAAAAATAAATAGAAAAGTAAACTAAGAGTCATGTATGATGTTTTCCAAAACGTACATCTTGTAAGTATTTTGACTGCTTTAACTATTGCTGTTTGATTATCACTCCGTAGAATATAACGTTTTCTTAGATATACTACATTAAAGTCAAAATCCATAAACAACAATACCTGATAGATTTATCTTCAATTTGAAATATTTCCGATCATTTTGATTCTATTTCTATCATTAACGTTCTCTATTATACAAATCCTGTACCAACACGTGCTAATATATTGATTATAGCCGAGTTTCACTCCAATGCAACTTCAAAATATTATACTAATCCTAATCTGAGACTTATCTATCATCACCACATTATATATAATCCAACACCTTCATATTTAACGTTACTTTTTCTGAGATTTTAAGTTTCGAGTTTTCTGCATTCGTTTCTTTCAGTTTTCAATATTATGGATTCTTCAAGTTCTCATAGTGCGCCGTCCTCTCCTAAGACGCCACATGCGAAACTGGGTTATGTGAGTTCTAAATCAAAAGAGTTAGGGATTCAAGACTTGATACTGAAGGCGGATATACTAGATTTGAAGAAGCAACTCGATAAGAAACTAGCAAAGGTTGCCTTTAAGAAAAGCGAAATCCAGGAAGAATGGGAGATTGATGTGACTAAATTGGAAATCAAGAGTGTTATTGCTAATGGTACTTATGGTATTGTCTACAAAGGTGTTTATAATGGTCAAGATGTTGCTGGTAAGTTTCATCAAAAATTTTCATGCAAGTTCTTAGATGTTTAATTATATAAGGTTTTTATATATGTTGCATGCATGGTTTAAGAGCGTTCTGCAGGAATGATTATGATCACATTATATGTAGAGAGTTTTCCTAGATCAAACATATATATTTTTAGTTTGTTTTGTTTTGGCTACGTATAATATTGATAGAACAATTTGCTACACTGATTTGGATAAGAAAATCTGTTCAATGGTGATTTTATTGACGGCTTGGGCAACTTAATTTTACAGTAAAGGTTCTGGACTGGGGAGAGGATGGTCACCACACAACCGCCGAGATTTTAGCTCTCCGTAAATCCTTAAGTCAAGAAGTTGAAGTTTGGCGAAAACTTCATCATCCGAATGTCACAAAGGTATATAGTTTCGGAATATATATGCTAATTCATGTGTTATATCTAGTCTTATATTTTCGCCTAAGTCGTGTCTAGGGTAATCAAGAGTCGAGTAGCCTAGTTTCCTAGTAGCTATGAATAAAGGTCAGTTGGCAATGTCTAAGCCCAACCCGACCCGTAGGACTTGTATAGTCGGTTCCCCCTCATCTCTATAAAAGGAGGTGAGGGGGAACAAACCTATTACGTCATTCTTTCAATAAAACTAATCGGGAACGATTAGGGATAATACCTTGTGTGGGCGTCGTGTTACTTTTCTGTCGATTGCATCTTCGATCGAGTATTCCGCATCTAGTTAACCAGGGTTGTAGGGATTAAACCCTACAAGTGGTATCAAGAGCTTTGGTTCGCGAGGCTGGTTTTCTAGGATCGATCGCTGAGGTTTGGTTGATCGGATATAGATCGACAAAGGAGCAGCTATCAATCGACTTTAAAGGGGTAGTTGGTTTTCGGTGTTGAAAATCGACTGAAGATCGCCATTGTTTTTTTTTCTCTCTCTTTGTTTCTGTCGCAGGGGTGAGAGGTAGAAGAAGACACAGGTTTTGTTTGGTGGCTTTGTTTGTGTAAAAGTCAAAGGAAAAAAAAACCTACATATACTTCAAAGTGGGGTGGGCCTAAGATTCTTAAGAGGACAACTTTTTGGGCCAAATACAAATATTTTATTTTGTTTTTGTTTGGTTTAACATAAAGAAAAATAAAAAGTTTGTATTAATACTTTGGAGGGTTTTTAAACACAAGGGGACTTCGTAATTCGTGATTGTGAGGTTTAACGTATCACAAGGTTTAGCGAGTTATGGAAGGGACTTTATTAGTTTGTGATTGTGAGGGTTTATCACAAGGTTTAGCAAATCAACAAAGGGATAAAGAATGACGGGAGCCAAGTTTGACATCGAAAAATTCGATGGAACTGGCGATTTCGGGTTATGGAGAATCAAGATGCGTGCTTTATTAATCCAGAACGGATGTGAAGCAGCTCTGGAGGTTTTCCCCGCGAATATGGAAGCTGAAGAGAAATCTAAGCTTGACAAGAATGCTCACAGTGCCATGATTTTGTGTTTAGGTAACAAGGTCCTGAGAGAGGTTACCGGGGAGACGACTGCAGCGGGGGTTTGGTCAAAGCTCGAGTCTTTGTATATGACAAAGTCATTGGCCAACAAGTTGTACCTGAAGAAGAAGTTGTATACATTCTACATGCCGACTGGACGAAATATTTCCGAGCATATAGATGAGTTCAACAAAATCGTTGTTGATTTAGCAAATATTGAGGTAAAATTCGAGGATGAAGATCTTGCTTTATTGTTACTCACGTCTTTACCAGCATCATACGAACACTTTGTGGATACCTTGCTTTATGGACGGGAAGATTTGACTTTGGAGGACGTGATGGCCACACTAAATTCAAAGGAAATCAAAGAAAGGTTCAAGGCAAAGGGGGATGATGGTGAAGGGTTATATGTGAGGGGAAGAACTGATCGCAGGAATTCGCATCAGTCAAAAGGAAAGTCAAGATCGAAGTCTCGAGGTGGAAGACTCAAATGCTTTATTTGCCAATCTGAGGAGCACTTGAGAAGAGACTGTCCGAAGAATAATCGCAAGAAGTCAAAAGGTTACGTCAAGAAAGATGATCAACCAAGCTCCAGTGGTTCGATTTACGATGATTCTGAGGTGATGATGGTGATGAGTGCAGAAAGACTGCAAGACTGGATCATGGATTCAGGAGGTTCATATCACATGTCACCCAGGTTAGATGTATTTTTTGATTTTCTGGAATGCGATGGGGGCAGCGTACTGTTGGGCGACAACAAGGAGTGCAAGATCAGGGGTATTGGCAAGGTAAAGGTACAACTGAAAGATGGGTCAAGTTTTGTGTTACACAATGTCAGGTACATTCCTGAATTGAAAAGAAACTTGATATCGCTGGGAACTCTTGAAAAAGAGGGATATACCGTAAAATTGCAGTCGGGCAAAGTCAAGGTGATTAATGGTTCTAGGGTTATTATATCTGGAACCAGAAGGGAGAACTGTGTGTACTCTTTGGATGGCCATGCATTGGCCGGTGAGCTTAATGCTAGTGTTGAAGAAAAAGACAGTCTTGTGCAGGTTTGGCATAAAAGACTAGGACATATCAGTGAGGCGGGACTACACGTGCTGGAAAAGCAGGGTTTGTTTGGCAAGAAGAGTCTAGGTAAGCTCGATTTTTGTGAGAATTGTGTTCTGGGAAAGTCACATCGAGTCCGTTTCGGTGTAGGAAGGCACATTACTCAGGGAGTGATAGACTATGTTCATTCAGACTTATGGGGTCCGTCTCAGGTGGAATCATTGGGAGGTAAGAGATATTTCTTATCTATTATCGATGATTATTCCAGAAGGGTATGGGTTTATGTTCTCAGGTTCAAACACGAAGCATTTGGGAAGTTCAAAGAGTGTAAGCAGTTAGTAGAAAATCAGACTGGGAGGACGGTTAAGAAGCTTAGGACGGATAATGGTCTTGAGTTCTGTAACCGAGAGTTTAATCAGCTATGCACTGAGAGTGGGATTGCTAGACATTTGACGGTTGCCGGGACGCCGCAGCAAAATGGGTTAGCAGAACGGATGAACAGAACTCTCATGGACAAGGTACGCTGTTTATTAATACAGTCTGGATTGCCCAAGACCTTCTGGGCGGAAGCGACATGTACGGCCGCATATCTTATAAATAGGTCACCATCAACAGCGATTGAGAAGAAGACACCTATGGAGATGTGGTCGGGACATCCTTGTGATTATGGGATGTTGAGGGTTTTCGGCTGTGTCGCGTATTCACACGTTAAACAAGGTAAGCTCGAGCCGAGAGCGGTAAAATGTGTTCTTTTGGGGTATCCTGAAGGTGTGAAGGGGTACAGACTATATAGGCTTGATAATGAATCGCCTAAAATAGTCACAAGCAGGAACGTGGTCTTCAATGAAAGCGTCATGTACAAAGACACGTTGAAGGATACTGGTGCAGGAAAAGATAAGTCTGTTGAGGAATTACAAGTTGAGGTGGAACTGCAGAGGTTAAATAATCATACGCCTGAGGAAGACCATACAGGTCAGGAAGATCAAACAGGTCATGAAGATCAGTCAGATCAGGAAGACCAGACAGATCAGGAAGATGGCGATGATGAAGATGCAGGGGTTCAAGAGATTGATCATCCACCGGATCTCACAGATTATCAATTGGTTCGGGATAGAGAACCAAGGACAAGAACGAGACCGGCAATGTTTCGGGATGAGAGTAATATGGTTGCTTACGCGTTCGCTGCAGCAGAGGAAGAAGATACTCATGAACCATTGACATACCATGAAGCAGTTGCTTGTGAAGATAGTTCTAAGTGGAAAGCTGCTATGAAAGAAGAGATGGATTCTCTGAAGAAGAACAAGACCTGGGTGTTAGTAGATCATCCAGCTGGGCAAAAGCTGGTGAGCCGCAAATGGCTGTACAAAATAAAGGAAGGGATTGAAGGTGTTCAAAAGCCTAGGTACAAGGCAAGGTTGGTAGCTCGTGGATTCACACAAAGGGCAGGTATTGATTACAATGAAGTATTTTCGCCGGTAGTTCGACACACATCTATTCGGGTTATACTTGCATTGACTGCGTGTAAAGATTATGAGCTGGAGCAGCTTAATGTAAAGACGGCGTTTTTACATGGAAATCTTGAAGAAGTGATCTACATGAGGCAACCACCGGGATTTGAACAAGGTAACAAGGTATGTTTGTTAAAGAAATCTCTTTATGGTTTGAAGCAGTCACCTAGGCAATGGTACAAGAGGTTCGATGAGTATATGCTGAGCAATGGGTTTAAGCGTAGCAGTTACGACAGCTGCGTATATTACAGGAGTTATGCACCAGGGGAGTATATCTATCTATTGTTATATGTAGATGATATGCTGATTGCTTGTAAAAGCAAGGTTGAGATCGCGGCTACCAAGTCTTTGCTTAAAAGGGAGTTCGACATGAAAGAGCTTGGGGAAGCAAAGAAGATTCTTGGTATGGAGATCTTCAGAGATCGGAGTCGCAAGATTCTGAGGGTGTCACAATCCGGGTACGTTTCTAAAGTTTTAAAAAGGTTTAGAATGGACAATGGGGAGTCGGTTCAGACACCATTGGACGGGCAATTCAAGTTGTCGTTGAAAGATTGCCCAGTTAGGGATTGTGATGTTGAAAGAATGAGTAAGGTGCCGTATGCTAATGCGGTTGGGAGCTTAATGTACTTGATGGTATGCACGAGGCCAGACATAGCGTATGCAGTAAGTGTAGTTAGCAGATATTTGGCGAATCCGGGTAAAATCCATTGGAAAGCAGTGAAGTGGATTATGAAATATTTGCAGGGCACTGTAAACGTGGGTTTGGTGTATGGGACATAACAGGTTTTGTTGATTCAGACTACGCTAAGGATCCAGATAAAGGTAGGTCTCTCACTGGTTACGCATTTTTAGTACAGGGATGTGTTGTAAGCTGGAAAGCAACGCTACAACACGTGGTGGCTCTTTCAACTACAGAGGCAGAGTATATGGCCCTTACGGAGGCTGTGAAGGAAGCTATTTGGCTAAGAGGACTCTTGGAAGAGTTGGGCGTGAAGCTCAACACTGTTGCAGTTAATTGTGATAATCAGGGCGCGATTCACTTATCGCGGAATCATGTTTTTCATGAAAGGACAAAGCACATCAATGTGCGTTATCACTTTATCAGAGAAGTCTTGGAAGCAAAGACGGTTGAAGTTCTGAAGGTGGGTACTGAACACAATGCTGCGGATGCCTTGACGAAGGTGGTACCTGGACGCAAGTTACAACACTGCCTGGAATTGCTGAGTGTTGGGATAGGCTAATATAAGCCTAAGGTGGAAATTGTTATATCTAGTCTTATATTTTCGCCTAAGTCGTGTCTAGGGTAATCAAGAGTCGAGTAGCCTAGTTTCCTAGTAGCTATGAATAAAGGTCGGTTGGCAATGTCTAAGCCCAACCCGACCCGTAGGACTTGTATAGTCGGTTCCCCCTCATCTCTATAAAAGGAGGTGAGGGGGAACAAACCTATTACGTCATTCTTTCAATAAAACTAATCGGGAACGATTAGGGATAATACCTTGTGTGGGCGTCGTGTTACTTTTCTGTCGATTGCATCTTCGATCGAGTATTCCGCATCTAGTTAACCAGGGTTGTAGGGATTAAACCCTACATCATGATTTTGTATCATAGTTCTTATGTCTAGTTGCGACTTATGAGGAATTGGTCGAATTGTGTTATGTACTTAATCAATAACTGTTGAATCCTAGTTATATATACCAAACTTTACTAACTTTTAAGCATATTAACCCATTATTTGTCCTCCAATATGACAACTATGTTTTCTGATAAACTTAGTTCATCGGCGCATCCATGGGAACATCAGAGCTAAATATTCCTTCAGATGAAGGACGAAATTGTCTTCGTGATGGTTCATGTTGTGTGGTCGTGGAATATCTTCCTGGGGGCACACTCAAGAAACATTTGATAGAAAATTTTAAAAACAAACTATGTTTCAAGACTGTTGTTAAGATCTCTCTTGAACTAGCTAAAGGGTGAGCGTTTCTTTTAATTGTTATTGTCTAGTCGGAAAAAAAAGCCTTAGACTAATATATATCATTCTTGATATAGGTTGAGCTTCCTTCAATCCAAAAATATTGTTCACCGCGATGTTAAAACAGAAAACATGTTGCTAGATGCAAATGGAACCCTTAAGATTGCCGATTTTGGAGTAGCTCGTGTTGAAGCTCAAAATCCCAAAGATATGACTGGCAAAACAGGAACACTTCTGTATATGGCACCTGAGGTACGCATAACATTCGTACCTTTTAGTGTAACATTTAATCATGTCATCATTGAATAACCAAGAAGAGTTCTTATTATGTTTCAGGTGATTGATGGAAAGCCATACGGTAGGACATGTGACGTTTACAGTTTTGCCATATGTTTATGGGAAATCTATTGTTGTGACATGCCGTATGCGGATCATGACCTTGCTAAACTATCATCTGCAGTCGTCCACAAGGTGAAACAAAACTTTTGAACTTATTGTTAATGATCTCTCAAAATATTGACTGGTTTGCAATATCTTATTGGATGTATCTCTTTATTGGTCGCAGAATCTACGTCCTAGTATTCCGAAGTGTTGCCCAAGCTCGTTTGCCAACATTATGAAGAAATGCTGGAATGCAAAACCAGAAAAGAGGCCACAGATGGTTGATGTGGTTAAGATGTTGGAAGAAATCGACACAAGTAAAGGCGGTGGAATGTTGCGTGAAGATAAAGCTGCAAATGGTTGTTTCTTCCTCCAATGTCCTCGTGGTCCTTAACTCAAAAGATGTTTTCTGATATAGTTATGTGTTGTTTTTTGTTTGTTGCAGAAAGTAGTTATGTTTGTTAAAACATTGATTATTGTGGAACAAGATTGTTTTAACTTAGGTACAGATTGGTTTAGGTTTAAGCCGTGTAACACTAAAGTGAAATTATGGTAACTTTTTTTGTTTTTAACTTTTACCCGGTGCAGTATATGATGGTGTCTGCTGTGATTCATGAACGGTCGACAAACACAACTCGTCCATCTTCGTGTAAACATTCTATCTGGAACATATTATAATGATGTTAATATAGTGAAAGCTTTATACTTCTATAAAAAAAAGGGTACAAGAATATATGATCTTACATTCTTACAGTCGGATGAAGATGTAGATTATCATGGAGATCACTTTTGACAGACCCTCTGAAACAGGAAGTGATTTGGAACTAACATGGATAATTTCAACTTATTGGTAAAAGTTATCAGTGATTTAAGATTGATTGGAGAACGGGATTTACTAGTTTTTTCTGCTAAATTTTCTCGGATCTCTTTTAAATATGGGTGTCTTGTTTAGAGGATATAGAACTACATATGCCTTGTACAAAGTGGTTTTACGTGACTAGTAACATGCATTGTTACTATTTGCTGAGACATCTTATAGTAGTATTTAGGGAATCGCATGTTTAGTCCTTATTTTGGATAGTCGTCAAGGCCTATTTCTTTTAAAACGACATCATATTTGAAATTCAAAAATAACAAAACGCTACCTAGCTAGTTTTATACTGTAATAGGACTTTGTGGGCAGTACCTCAAAGTAATTTTTCATGATCCATTTTTAGGTAACTTAACTAAAATAATGCAAAGCCCATGACCTATAACAAAGAACTCACACAAATTTAATTTAACAAAATCAACTATAATTGTATGCTTTCTTATTATAAAGGGTTCCAAATTATATTTGTGTTTTCAGATATAATACTCTTCATTTAGCTGGAATAAAACATCAAAAGATATAAGTTATGATTGCTATGAACATTTGGTTTGTGAATAAAACGAGTATTTATTGTTATATTCGAGCTAACTTGTGTTTTGGTTTGAGATATTGGGGTGAACTAAAAACATCACGAGCTAATTTCTGCATTGGATCTTGTCGTTTGCCGATGCAAGGTACTTCATTTTTCGTCTATTTTTTCATAAAATTTCGGGTTTGGTTCAAAATGAAACACATGTTACGGCTTGTTTCATTGACCGCTCGTTCAAAATATTATTTCATATAAAAAAAGGAAAAAAAAGGAAAAAAAAAAGAACTAATCTTTCGTATACCTAGAGTACGTGTTGTGTTTATCTATGTTGCATGGTTTAAGGGTGTTCTATGTAGCGGTGTTATCGGATCGGGTTGGTTGTGTTGAGTTGATTCGGATTGTGATATCTCAACTATGACCCTAATCCGACCAATATAAAATATCGGTTATCGGATTTCTGGTTGAATCAAGTTGGGTTGTTAGGTTGTTATCGGGTTTTTGCGAATCGACAGTCATAAACACAAAAAAAGCACAGTTTTATATAATTTGCTTATAAAGACATATTTGATATACTCTTTTGGCAACCACATCTTATCAAGTGTCGTCAAATTAGCTCATTATGTCTAAACTAACTAAATAACTAATCTGTGATGACAAAGTCAAAAAGAAAAGTAACCATCTAGTTCCAAATCCGAACAACCACGTATATATTCTATCCAAAAGCTAATTTAATTTTCAATCTTCAACTAAATATTAGCGTATGAGGATTGGGCCTGAAATTAAATTACAATGACATCAGGTAAAAAACACAACGACGGCTTAAACATTTATCGGGTTATCGGGTTGGACCCTAACCCAATAACACTTGAAATAATAACCCTAACCCGATTCTATAAGGCTACGGTTTTTCGGTCAGGTCCACCCATTTGGCACCCTAGTTCTGTGTATGGAATAATCATGATCACATAATCAGTCGTAGCAAATACGAACATTGTATGTTTAAAATTATAATTTTCTAGAACAAATATTAACTAGTTTAAGGTTGTTGCAAGTAATCGTGAACTAATTTGTGGTCCAACTGATATTTTTATATAATTGAGAACCACAATGTAATGTATAAGTCACTAAAGGGTTCCATTTGCATGTTGCTAGTTTTGGAGTAGCTCGTGTTGAAGCTCAAAATCCTAAAGACATGACTGGTACATGACTGGTAAAACAGGAACACTTACGTACATGGCACCAGAGGTACGCATTAAATTCTTACCTTTTGGCGTAACATTTAATTATGTGATCAGTGGATAATCAAGAAGAGTTCTCATTATGTTTCAGGTTATTGATGGCAAGCCTTATGATAGGAAATGTGACGTTTATAGTTTTGCCATATATGTTTATGGTGTTGGGATTTAGAACTAGTTAAACCATTAACTACGAGTGCGCAGCGGAATGAATCTAGTATAATATTCATGATTAACACATAATAAAAACAATAATAAAACCAACCTTTTAATTAATTGAATAAATCAATTAATGATCTTGATCTTGAAGCTATAACGGTAAAGTAACCGTCCCCTAACGATTGCTCACACGACACGTCAAACGAACACACCACGATGCTAGTGGTAACTTCACTTCGATAATCTTGCAACTAGAAACCCTAATATCCAAAACCCTAATTGGGATAACGTAAGGATACGGTTTATAGATAGCAACAAGATTCTCAGAAAATCACCAATATACCCTAATTAGGGTTTATATAAATCAGACCACAAGGGAATACTAAAACCTAGATTATGATATCTTGGGTTTAGTTATAAAGCTTAAATCTTTATAAGAAAACCACCAAAAAGGATTGATCTTATAAAGGTTAAACCTTTAGGTGTGATTTTAGGTTAAAGGAAAAAGTTCGTTCGGTTCGGGTGTTGGGGGTGTTGCGATCGCACGAAACAAAGAGAGGGGAAGAGACAAGAATTTGTGAGGGGTATGGGATTGTATTTATACACATCCTTCCACCTCCTCAAAATTAATTAGGCCCAACCCAACACCTAAATTAAGTAACTAATTACTTGATTAACAAACAAAAGATCCTTCTAGACCCCTTAGGGTATTCGGCCACCCATAGGGCACCGGAGGGTTCTAGAAGTCGATTTCCTTCCTTAAATTTAAATAACGCACTCGCCTTTAATTAATTAAAACCCGTAATTAATTAAACCACCGTTAATTAAATAAAACGTGAAGTTTTTATTATACGTTTAATTATAAATAATAAAACGTAAATAAACGTGTGTTCTCCGTATTGAGTGTGTGCCCCCGATAGGCTCACGCATTTACCGATGGCTAAACGATCGCATATCTCAATAGCTCCCACTTGTGAGAGTTTAGACATACAGCGTCCATAATGAAGCATCTAGTAACACTTCATTATAACCGGAAAATGTTGAGTTAAATAGTTTCAAGAATAAGATCTTAAAGACTAGTAATGGTGTACGATTATTTGAGCTTGCTGATAATCATCCCTTCGTTACAATGTACCGGTTAAACCATGGATATGGATCCTAACTCATTCCATATAGTTTAACTTTAATTCCTCGTTTACAAATTAATTTAGATAGTCCAAATTGTAACAAGCATCATCTTGATTAAATTTTGGGTACGGCCATACAATTACCTAATTAATTCTGGAGGGGATCCAGGGTACTTCACTGCACTATATCAGAGTGGAGGAACGAATTCTATATTGACTGCAAGTGTCTGTGGATGCTGCTTCACAACACTTCCAATTAGAGTCGTTATAGCTAGATCTTCCGAACTAGCGTTGGACATAAAATCAAGAAGCGATATCCACACATGCACAACTTGTTTGCATCTCAAGTCTAAGGATGACCTAATCCTCACCATTTATGTATTCGAATTTACTCATGACAACGGATCCAAAAGTAACCATTCGAAAGTTCGGGGTGTCCAATATTCATATCAATGAATAACATATGAGTTTGGTTGGAAGTCGTCCACCATATATACCAGTATATTACCAACACTCATATTTGTCTTAATGTATACAATATTCCCATATTGTTTAACCGACAATGGACATGTTTAGAATAATTAAATATTCAAGGATTTAAACATACAAACATAGGGCAACAACAATTATATGAAGATAACAAACATCAAATATCTTTATTCATCAGGAAATAATTAAATTGTCTTACAATCCCAAATTACCCAAATACTTACGATAACACATATTACATGAGACTGTTAGCTGGAAGCAAACCAATTCCATGAGTCAACATGGAATGCTTTTTGAGGTCTAACGCCTTTGTGAAGGGGTCAGCTAAATTGTCGTCTGTGTGAACTTTATCCAGACTAACATCACCAAGTTCAATCACTTCTCTGAGGTAGTGAACTTTGGAACGATAATGTTTCGCACCTTTAGTGATTCCTGGTTCATTAGCTATAGTAATAGCTCCGGTATTGTCACAATACATCGTCATAGGTTCATTATTTGTGGGAACAACACCAAGCCCAGAAATAAACTTCCTAATCCAAACTGCCTCTTTAGCGGCCTCCGAAGCGGCTATATACTCAGCCTCTGTAGATGAGTTTGCATGGATGGTCTGCTTTGCGCTTTTCCAGCTTACAGCACCTCCATTCAGCATGAAAACATATCCCGTCTGAGACTTCGTGTCATCAGCATCCGTAAGATATCCAGCATCAGTGTAGCAAGCAACCCTGAGCTCTTTTTTCATACCTCCTCCATAAACAAGAAACATGTCTTTGGTATGCCTAAGATACCTCAGAATGTTCTTAACAGCAGTCCAGTGAGAATCACCAGGATTCTGCTGAAATCGGCTAGTCATGTTCTGAGAGAACGCAACATCAGGTCTCGTACATCTAACAGCATACATGATTGATCCTATTGCCGAAGCATAAGGAACTCTCTGCATGCGTCTCACCTCATCAGGTGTTGATGCTCCTTGAGTCTTAGATAATTTTGATTTAGTTTGCATGGGAACAAAGCCACGTTTGGAATTGTCCATGTTATACTTCTTCAAAATCTTATCTATGTAAGCACTTTGACATAAACCAATTAACCGTCTAGGTCTATCACGTATGATCTTGATTCCAAGAATATACGCAGCATCTCCCAAATCCTTCATGGAAAAACACCTTCCAAGGTAAGATTTTACACTTTGCAACATTGGAATGTCTTTTCCCATCAACAATATGTCATCGACATACAGGACAAGAAACACTACGCTACTCCCACTAGCTTTGATATATACACATGGCTCATCAGGATTTTGATTGAAACCAAATTTCTTGATTTCATCATCAAACCTCTTGTTCTATTGCCTTGATGCTTGCTTAAGTCCATAAATGGATCTTTGAAGCTTGCATACATGGTTTGGATACTTAGGATCAACAAAACCCTCAGGTTACTTCATATAGACTTCTTCGTAAAGCAGTCCATTGAGGAAGGCGGTTTTAACATCCATTTTCCAAATCTCATAGTCATAGAACGCGGCTATGGCTAAAAGAATCCTTATAGCTTTGATATCCACAACAGGAGAGAAGGTATCTTCATAATCAACCCCGAAGGTTTGAGTGAAGCCCCTCGCTACATATCGAGCTTTAAAGGTGTGTACATTGCCATCCATGTCGGTCTTCTTCTTGTACAACCACTTGCCACTAACAGTTCTAGCGTTAGGGGGAAGGTCTACTAAGATCCAGACATCATTGTCTTTCATGGATTGCATCTCCACATTCATAGCATCCAGCCATTTGTCAGATTCAGGATCTGCCAATGCAGCTTTGTAGTTAGTGGGTTCGTTATGATCCCCTAACTCATGTTCCTCAGCGTCAATGTATAAACACATACGGTCAGGAGCACGCCTAGTCCTCGTAGACTTTCGAATGGGAGCTATATCACTTATAGGTTCATCAATTTCTTGATCATCCTCTTCATGATTGCTAGTGTTTTCAGAAGGATGTATATCTTCATCTTGAATTACTTCAAGATCCTGTATACTCCCACTTGCTTCTTGATTCATAAGATTGCTCTCTAGGAATTCAGCATTACGAGCAACAAATACTTTGTTCTCGGGTGGGTAATAAAAGGAGTAACCCATCGTTTCCTTTGGGTAACCTACAAATATACACTTAACAGACCAGGGCTCTAGTTTGTCAAGTTTGATAAGCGTGTCACGCTTAACAAGAGCCTCACATCCCCAGACCTTTAAGTAAGACAACTTAGGGGCTTGCCCATACCATACTTCGTATGGAGTCTTTTCAACCTTCTTAGTTGGAACCATATTGAGTATGCGAGCAGCAGACTCAAGAGCATAATCCCCAAAGGATTTAGGAAGAGTTGTTTGGGCCATCATGGAACGAACCATATCAAGTAGGGTTCTATTTCTCCTCTCAGAAACACCATTGTGTTGTGGTGTATATGGAGGAGTTCTTTGGGAAAATATCCCATGTTCCTTAAGATGCTCCAGAAATTCATAACTCATAAATTCACCTCCACGATCCGAACGTAGTGCCTTTATGGTTTTACCGAGTTGATTTTCTACTTCCTTTTTGAAACACCTTAAATGTTTCAAACACTTCATGTTTATGCTTTAGCAAGTAAACATAACCATAACGACTAAAGTCGTCAGTGAAAGTGACGAAGTAACTTGCACCTTGTCTTGACACGGTTCTAAATGGACCACATACATCGGTGTGGATTAGTCCAAGTAGATCTTTAGCCCTCTCCACTTGATGTGAATAAGGTTTACGTGCCATCTTTCCAGATAAACATGAAACACATTTGTCAAAGGAGTCATCATCGTTTGACTTAAGCAATCCATCAGATTGTAATTGCTTAATGCGCTTTTTGCTTATGTGGCCAAGGCGACAATGCCATAGCAATGTAGAGTCCAAATTAGATTTGGCCCTTTTGTTGCTTATAGCATACATAGAACTATTGTTTGCATTAGAATCACACATATCAATTTCATAAATACCATTACTAGGAATAGCATTAAAATAAAACATATTATTTTTCGAAACCGAAATACTTGCATTATTCTCAAAACGATTAACAAATCCATCGTCATACAAACATGAAACTGAAACAATCCCTCTAGAAATAGAAGGTGCGTAATGACAATTATTCAAAATAACAACTAGTCCACTAGGGAGAAATAATTGAAAAACACCAATGGCTTCAACAGCTGCACGATGACCATTGCCCACGTACAGATTCAAAGCTCCTGGCTTCAGCTTCTTACTTATCCTTAGACCCTGAGTGGTATTACAGATGTGAGTACCACAACCAGTGTCATAAACCCAAGATTTATTAGGAAAAGTAAAGAGTTCTATCGTGAAGATACCTGAAGTGCTAGCTCATTGAGAGGACTTCTTTCTCTTCCACAACTCAGCGAGATACTCTGGACAGTTTCTCTTCCAATGACCAATGTCACCACATTGGTGACAAATGGCATCCTTAGCAGGATTCTCTCTTCTTGGTGGAGGGGGAATCTTGGCTCTGGGAGTAAAGTTTGCTACTTTCTTCCCTTTACCATGATTTTTACCCTTCGCAGCATTAGACGGTTTAGCCTTGTTAGGCTTCTGAACCCTTCCTGTCCTAATAGCATTAATGGTATTAGGAGTAGCAGGTGCAACCTTCTTTGGCAACGTTTTCTCATGTAGCTTAAGCATGGCATGTAATTCAGGTATTGTCTTCCCCAGGCCATGCATGTTATAGTCTTGCACAAACCTATCATAGTCCTTATTCAGTGAGGCTAAAATTAGGCTGACCAAAAGTTTCAAGGACATGGGGTGACCCAAACGTTCCAAATTCTCTATGAACCCCTTCATCTTCAAGACATAGGAGCTCACAGATTGTCCATCCTCATGTTTACACGCGTGAAAGGCATGTGCAACATCAAGGAGTTCTTGATCAGCTTGTTCAGTGAACATGGTCTTCAATTCTTCCATCATAGACCATGCGCCATGACCCTCCAAAAGTTTCTGGAGTTCAGGGGACATAGTCACGAGCATAAGGCCAGCGATTTCTCTTTACCTTTTGACCCAAGTTGGATGTAAATCCGGTCTTGCTCTAGTCCTTCATGACCATGAGGCAGAATTGCTGGTTGATCAGGAATTGGTTGCTCAAGGTATTTAACCAAGTCATCAGTTTCGAGCGCTATCCGAAGAGCACGATACCAATCAACAAAGTTATTCTCAGTCAGTTTCATCTTTTCAAGGAATGACTTAACAACCGTGCTGTTTAAGCAAGAGTTTTGATTATTCATCTACAAAATAAAAGTTCGATTAGTATTTTCGATATTTACATTCTCAAAGAATTAACTACCCAATTAATCATGTTGAGACTAAGATCCTTGCTTGCACTCCCACTTAATATTAGAGGTCCGACCGTCTAGTATCCAAGTGGGGCAAGAGGTAAGCAACGGGCGTTAATTGCATTACAAGTGCAACTCTTAGATTGTATGAGACGATTCATGAAGTTTATTTGTCGTAGAGTGTTTAGATGGGATGTTCTCTCATCTCTTTCGAGCACCTTTGAACATCTCAAACAAACTTGTTCTACACATAATAAAGTCATGAGTATGTTTCATCTCATCTTTATGCCTCGGGTTCCGAATCTGACCGGGAACTCGACTTTAAGTCGTACCAATTTGAAGCATGCAATTATTGGCAAAGGTCTGACCAGTGACAAAGATCGCCTCGGGTATGTAATTCGCCCTAGGTCTGACCAGATGACGAAAAACAACTACAAGCGCTTCTAAATTGGATGGCATAGACTTAAAAATTTCAAATAGGTATCACATAAGTTTTAGAAAAACAAATGTCAAAGTGTGTAAAAGAATGCATGCAATTCATTCTCTTAGCACAAGTTAAGAAAACAATTTGCTAACTTTTTGGTTTAGGCGTGTTTTACCGCAGGAGAAGATTAAAGAGAGATCAAACCCTATATCCTACTCTTCATGCACCCGAAGGTGCAAGTGCTTGGGATAATTATTCCATAAGTGTCGAAACACCTATGGAACACGGGAGAAGATTAAAGATTTCTCAAACCCTAAATAGCTCGACTAGAGCACGAAGTGCAATAGCAAGTCCATCATTAGTAAAGACACAAAACGGTGTTGTAATTTTAAGTATTAAAAACTAATTGATTTTGCAAATCACGTCGTTGAGAAGATAGTTTATAAGCCATCATTACGGTATGTAAGCCCAACTCGAGTGACAATATGATTTCGCAAAACAATTAGAATACAATAAAACCAAGTTTCATAGTTCTTATGTCAATATTAATATTTGTTCAAAAAATCAAGATTTTAACAAATAACACATAGCCGATTCGCAAGGAAAATATGGTGTATTAATATGACATAGTTTTAAAGCTAGTTTCGATATTAGTACCATCCGTTTTTATGATTCCTAGAATCTTGAATTATTACATTTTGCAATTCATAATGGAAAACAAATAAGCACATAAAAACAGACAGAAGGGGGTAGAAGCAGAAGACAGACTCTATATGAAAGCGGTAAATCATATAAGATCCAAGTCTCGAATGAGTCTTCCCCAAATTGAGGACCAAAGACCCTCATCAAGTTTTTGAGCAAGGTACTTGATGACGTGCAAAGTATCACAAAAGTGAGATGCAAAGGTCTTTGACGGATAATAAAAACAAAAGTAATTATTAACCGGTTCAATTTTAACCTACCCAATTTTAATAGATCTAGATCAAGATCAAAACTTTATGACAAGTATGCATGTAATTGTCATAAAACATAAATAAAAGAGATTTTAAAGCGAAGCAAGCGTGTTTTATTCTATGTGTAACCCATGAATGCCATACGATTTGACTCGTGATGCCACTGTTGGGATTTAGAACTAGTTAAACCATTAACTACGAGTGCGCAGCGGAATGGATCTAGTATAATATTCATAATTAACACATAATAAAAACAATAATAAAACCAACCTTTTAATTAATTGAATAAATCAATTAATGATCTTGATCTTGAAGCTATAACGGTAAAGTAACCGTCCTCTAATGATTGCTCACACGACATGTCAAACGAACACACCACGATGCTAGTGGTAATTTCACTTCGATAATCGTGCAACTAGAAACCCTATTATCCAAAACCCTAATTGGGATAACGTAAGGATACGGTTTATAGATAGCAACAAGATTCTTGGAAAATCACCAATAAACCCTAATTAGGGTTTATATAAATCGGACCACAAGGGAATACTAAAACCTAGATTATCATATCTAGGGTTTAGTTATAAAGCTTAAATCTTTATAAGAAAACCACCAAGAAGGATTGATCTTATAAAGGTTAAACGTTTAGGTGTGATTTTAGGTTAAAGGAAAAAGTTCGTTCGATTCGGGTGTTGGGGGTGTTGCGATCGCACGAAACAAAGAGAGGGGAAGAGACAAGAATTTTTAAGGGGTATGGGATTGTATTTATACACATCCTTCCACCTCCTCAAAATTAATTAGGCCCAACCCAACACCTAAATTAAGTAACTAATTACTTGATTAACAAACAAAAGATCCTTCTAGACCCCTTAGGTTATTCGGCCGCCTATAGGGCACCAGAGGGTTCTAGAAGTCGATTTCCTTCCTTAAATTTAAATAACGCACTCGCCTTTAATTAATTAAAACCCGTAATTAATTAAACCACCGTTAATTAAATAAAACGTGAAGCTTTTATTATACGTTTAATTATAAATAATAAAACGTAAATAAACGTGTGTTCTCCGTATTGAGTGTGTGCCCCCGATAGGCTCACGCATTTACCGATGGCTAAACGATCGCATATCTCAACATATGGGACATCTATTGTTGTAACATGCTTATACGGATAATGACTTTGTTAAACTATCATATGCCACAAGGTGATAAAATTTTACGAAACTTGAAAACTTATTGTTAATGATCTTTCAATTTATTGTCTTACTGAACACGTGTTTCTACATTTTGTTGCAGAACTTACGTCTAAGTATTCCAAAATGTTGCCCAAGCTCGTTTGACGACATTATTAAGAAATGTTGGAACTTATGGTAGATGTCGTTAAGATTTCGCAAGATTAAATTATTTTACATTTAGTTAAGATATCGACACAAGCAAAGGTTGTGGAATATTGCCAGAAGAAAAAATCGCAAGTGGTTGTTTCTTCCTCCAACGTCCTCACGCTCCTTGAATTATTCATAAGATCTTTTAGAAGTAGTTATCCTTATTGAAACACTGGTCTTGTTAGGTGAAACTGGTTTGACTTAGGTACATTTGTTTCAACGAATCAATGATTTACACTACTAGAAAATGGAGCAACAACAACGGTGGTTTCCGTCGGAAATCCGTCAGTATAGGTCTTTTCCGACGGATTTACGACAAAAATTGATGTCGGTAAATGCTTAGTCGCTAATTCTTATCAGTCCGGAACAGCAAAGAATCAAACCAGAACTGTAAGAACCGAGAACCGGACCTAAGTGCTTGTTTCGGTTTTAGTTTGCTTATCGGTTCGGTTTAGGTATTTTGATTCTTACCCGATTGGAACCGATATTTTTGTACATCTATTAAATGGTCTTTTTTTACCCGCCCAGATTGAATAATTAAATTACTTTAATTTGCATTCGACTGGTCAAGTTATCTATATATTTGCATTCAACTAGCTCGTGGAACAATTTGAATAACGCCCTTCATCTGTATCTATAAATTTGCATTCAATTGGTCATGTTTTGCATTTATGCCTGTTATATTACTCTCAACAATTGACCCTCTGGTTCCCACCATTTTCTAGAACTGTACAATTACAATGCATAGATGTATACGCAATGGTTCGAGGACAAGTATTTAGAAACACATTTCATATTCTTAGTAATTAACAATAATTGCAACAAAGCATCCCGTAAGTCCGTAATCATATATATGCAATGCAAACAATTTCCAAATTGCTAAAGTTTGCTTTGTCTGAACTTCACATGAATGTTACGTTAATTGTGCATATAGATATATGCAAACAATTTCTCACAAGTGGCAACATCATCACAAGTTAATACGTACACTACTACTTTTTTATGGAACGAATTATAATGAGAAATTGGAAGGAATGTATATAATGGGGCTTAAATATTGAGATTTGGGCGGTTCTTTGGTTCCGGAACCGAGAACCACAGTTTCGAATCAAACCAAACCGAGAACCGAGTTTTGAAAAAATGAGAAACCGAGAACCGAACCGCAGTTCCAAAAGTCGGTTCGGGTTGTGTCAGTTCCGATTCGGTTCTCGGTCCATTTGCTTACCTCTAGTCGGAAGTCTGTTGGTATTTCTATTAGAAATCTATCGGTAAAAAAATATAATCTATCTGTTGGTATTTCTCTTTGTATAATCCTTTTTCTAAAGTCATTTTATGTGTATTTAACATTTAAAATTTGCCAAGAAAAAATAAAAAGAAAAGTAAACTAAGTAATATTCATGTATGATTTTCCAAAACGTACATCTTTGTAATTATTTTGACTTTGCTTTAACTTTTTTTTTGAACGGCGGAGATGTATTAGAAAAAATTCACATGCTAGTAAGAAGCTAGCATGGAAAAAACAAAAACAAGTTACAAGTTACAATTACACTTGAATACAAAGCATACTTGGATTACAACACAAATCAACCCAAGAAATACTACGACACTTAGCTCTAGTTCCAATCCAAAGATAAGAAGTCGCAATGATGTCGTCAACTATATTCACTGCATTTACTTTAACCGCCTGAAAAACAAGAAGATTTCGAGCCCTCCAAATCCACCATACGGCACATAGAACCATAACATCAAAAAAAACAACTTGTTTTCTCGCCCAAATTCAAATCGTCGTCATCTGCCATTTTAAGAACATTCAAAGCACTATCCAAAGGGATCGCATCAAAGCCCCACCACTTGCGAATCAAATCCCAAATATTCCGAGAAAAAGAACATAGGGCAAAAAGGTGATCCTCATCTTCAATTTTTTCCTCACATAACGGACATAGAATAGAGTGAAGATCAATTCCTCTTTTATCAATATATACTCTTGTAGGCAGCCTATTATTTCGAATTCTCCATACCAAAATATTGATTTTGCTGGGAACCACATTATTCCAACGAATCTTGGTACCTAATTGCCCCAACAGCTTGGAATCAATAATTGCTCGAATAGCAGAAACGGAGAACTGACCTGATGGATGGAGTGACCAACGCCAAGAATCTGGATTCGAAGAAAGAATAATACTTGAGACTTCATGTTGTAGATCCTTAAAGTCACATTCTTCCCTACCAGACCTGAGTGGCCTACGCCACGTCCAAAGAACCCGCGAATGACAAGAATCTAAACTTTTGATTCACTTGGCAATTTTGGTTTGTTTCCAAAGCAAAAAGGCGCTCGTATTTTTCACAAAAGGATGTGTTGCCACTCCAAGTTTCAGTCCAAAATCTAGTATCATTACCCGAGCCAATCTTTTTATGAAAAGAAGAAGAAAAGTATATATCAAGTTTTTCAAATTCCTCCCCAATAGATACTATCTTTGCCCAAGCACTAGACGAGCCAACATCACTAACAACATTTAAATTTTCACAAGAACCATGAAAAGAACAAACAACTTTCTTCCACAAGGAATCCTTTTCTGTTTTGAAGCGCCACCACCATTTAGCCAAAAGAGACCAATTGAGAGCTTTAAGACTTCCAATATTCAGGCCGCCGACTTCAGAAGACGAGAGAACCTTATCCCAAGCAATCCAAGAGATTTTATGTGAATCTCCGCGAGCACCACCCCAAAAAAAAACCGTCTTCTAATTCCTTTCAAGACATTAATTACTTTCAAAGAGGCTTTGAAAAGAGAAAAAAAGTATAAAGGAAGACTTCCTAACACTGATTTGACTAAAGTTAGGCGACCTCCAAAGGAAATATTTTTAACTTTCCAAGAAGATAACTTTTCACTAAATCGATCAATAATGGGTTGCCAATGAATAGATCTCGACATGGAAGCTCCAACAGGAAGACCTAAAAAAGTGAAAGGAAATGACGATGGCTCACAAACAAGTTTTCTAGCTAAGGCTGAAACTTCATTCCGAGGAACTCCGACACCAAAAAGTTTACTTTTCTTCAAGTTAATCTTCATCCCCGATGAACGATAAAAACATCTAAGAATTTGGATCAGGTTTTGGGCATTATCATGAGACCATTCACCCATAAAAATTACATCATCGGCGAATTGAAGATGAGAAAGAGAAAGCCTCGAGTTCGGAATCTGAATACCATTAAATCTATCTTTACTCATTGCTTCTAACATAGCAACATGCAATCCTTCAGCTGCGATAATAAACAAAAATGGAGATAAAGGGTCACCTTTTCTAACCCCTATTTTTAATTGGAATTCCTTAGTCGGAGATCCATTTACTAAAACCGACGTGAAAGCCGAGTTTAAACACCCTCGAATCCATTTACGCCAAATAGCACCAAAACCCATCTGTAGCATCATTGAATCAAAGAAATCCTAATTTAATGAGTCAAATGCCTTCTCGAATTTAACTTTAAAGATAATACATTTTTTCTTTTTCCTTTTTACCCATGAGATGACTTCGTTTAAAATCAAAGGACCATCAAGAATATGCCTACCTTCCACATATGCAGTCTGAACCTCACTAACTACCGAAGAGATCACACTTTTTAATCTCATTGCTAAGATTTTAGCGATAATCTTATAAAGGTACCCAATGAGGCTAATAGGCATGTAATCAGCAAGTAATAAAGGATCACGTACCTTAGGAAGTAACGAGATGAATGAAGGATTACACCCCTTATGAATCGTCTCAGTTTCATAAAAGTTCATCACAAACTTGGTGATATCAGGACGTAGCAAGTCCCAAAATTTCTTGATAAAATTAAACGAAAAACCATTAGGGCCCGGAGATTCGTCATTGCCGCATTCCCAAACCGCAATCTTTATTTCCTCCAACAAAAAAGGAGACTCTAAAGAAGCACTCTGCGCGACTGAAAGTTTTTCAAAAAGACTGCTCACTAAAGCAGGTCTATTAAAAGACTCTTCCTGGAACTTAGAAGAGAATAAATCAAAAACCTCATCTTTAATTCGTGAAGGACTTGTGACCCATAAACAGCCAATGTGAAGACCATGAAGACTATTTCACCTCTTTCTACCACTAATGTAGCCATGAAATAAACTTGAATTTTCGTCCCCTTCTTTAACCCATCTCACTTTAGCTTTTTGATTTAAATCTTGGATTCTTTCTTGATCACATTACAAAAGTTGATATTTTAGAATGCATCTATCAAGTCTCTCGACTTGACTAAGGGTACAAGTTTCCGCTTTGAGATCATAAGTATCAACTTTTCTATGCAAGCCAATAAGCCTCTTTTTACTTATGTCATTTTCAACCTTCCTCCACACCTTTATTGCAAATTTAACCGCTTTCAATTTCTTCAGCAAATTGACATCCGGCCTATTATCCAAATCACCCTTGCTCCAAGTAGAAGATACGATATAGGACAAATTTAGGAAATTACCCTTAGAAAAAGATAATAATCCACAAATAAGTCGAAGACGAATTTAATTAAACACGTTGATGATCCAAGTTCGTTGTACACGAAGATCGAGTGAATTTGAGACGTTTTGTTTCGATTTGGACAATTGATTTGAATTGTTTTTTGGTTTTTAAACTAAAATTAATCCTACAATTTTTAAATCCTAAGTGCATGAATCGTTCCCCATTATTTAATGTAAAGACAATTATTTAAAAATTAAAGCTATTTAAAAATTTAAACTACTTAAAAATCTATTAAATATTAATCTATTTAATTGAAATAACTTTTACATTATTTAAAAATCTATTTATGAAACTATTTTATTTAAAATCTAAATTAATTAAAATCTAATCATTTAAAAACTAATTTTTAATAACTAGTTAAATTTCTAAAATTAATAAAACATTTTTTTAATTATTTATTTTTTTTAACTTTATAAAATAAATTTAATGAAACTAATAATTAAAGTTTACTAAAAATGAAAAACTTGTATTTAAATGAAATAAAAAGCTGACAGTCTAATTAAGTAACAATATTAATTACAAGAACTGGAATAAAACACAAAAGAGAGGCTAGAACAGATGGTAGTGCGTTTGGCATTCACCCTTGAGGTCAAGGGTTCAAGTCTCATTGGAGACTCTTTTTGGAAGATTTATTTTTTTGGACAAAGAAATGTAAATTACAGTCACAGGAAGTGACTTAACTGATGATATAACAAATTTTGGAATGAATAAGTGTGACAGATTGGTCACAGACCAAACCAAACGTTCGGTTTACTTAATTTATGACAAATCAAGCATGCTAACAATACCGACAAGATGATAAATCCATCTATAATTCAGATAAACCAAAATCCAATAAAAAGTTAAAAATCAGGCAAACATACCAATTCAGATATGACAATTCGGATAAACTAAAAGCAGACTTAATGCATCTCAATAAATATTCAGTGAAGCCACAGATTAAAAACCAAGCTTTCCTAGATTTATTCAGCAAGCAATATTCTGAAACATATCAGTTAAATGGAATTAACATAATACTCATTTTTAGTGCTTAGCAGTGGAAGTTGAACAAACTTGAATTTAATTAATCCTATAAAATTTATCAGCAGACTAAACCAAATTCAAAAATAGCAAATCCAACTTCTAATCATCAGAATACCAATTAAATTTAACTAACAGCTATTATTATAAAAACTAGATGCTAACCATTAAAATACTCAAAATCAGTACACTAAACTTACTTTAACAGAATAACCCAAATCAGTAGGAACACAAGATAACAATTCAGCAGTAATAGACAAAATAATTCCATACATATAATAAGCCATACATTCAAAATCATCTAAACATAACATCACAAACGATTAACTAAATCATTCTAGATATTAAAATCACATAAACATTTTAAACACATAAATCTAAAAACATAAAGATAAAATGAGGTTTACCCTAATATGGAGATCCTTTGAGTAGAAGGTAGGCGCTGAGCCTCTTTATTGAACCGAATCTACGCTATTCAACACCATCTAACACCATCGAATTACCATTCATAACTCGAACCAAATACCAAAATGAACTTCATGATTCACCAACAAATTTTCTTTTTATTTATCCAGTGGGGATGAATTCATTCCAAATTTACTTTTATTAATTAATTAAAGATATTTAATTAACTTTAATCAACTAATATTCTTATAATATCAAACAGATTATAACAAGAATAATTTTGATTCAATTACAACAGTAAATTAACAAAGACAATTGAAACTCAAATCCACTTTTTATTAATCTCGGAAAAAATATTACAAAACAATTAAAAAGAAGATACAAATTATCCTAAATCTATTTTAACATTATAACTATAAGTAAAAAATGGAATGATTTTACATCTTTTTGGGGGGGTTTTTATAGGCAAACCCCTAGCCCCTTCAATGAGTTTGTTGAGGAAGAATCTTGAATAATAGTCATCCAATCCATCTTTTCTTTCTCTTTCTTTTGATCTACGGCTGAAAATGCACACGAATTGCCAACTTGGCAATCCCTTGTGTTAGTTGTGTTAGTTGACTGCTGAGATGGCATCATCTTATTGGTAGATTGAGGGATGGTGAGTTGTCTCACCCAATCAGATGCAAGGAATGGACCACGTCACCAAAAACAGCTCCATCTTTGAGCTCCGGTAAAGAGGGGATTTAATTAAGGGGCTGTGTGGTACACGCGCCCTTAATCAGTAAAATGCCCCAAAAATTATTAACTTTAGGGTTTGGGTGAATAGTGTTCTCTGGTTATTTGGGTGAAAATAGTGAGAGAGTGAAAGTAAAACTTTGAGAGTATCGAAAGGATTATAAACGTGTGGTGAGTGTGTAAATGTGATGTGTCGAGATGTGTATAGTGATAATTTGATATTACGTTATAGGGTAAATTAAAAAATTACCTTTAGGAAAACGTAATAGACTAATATTACCAATGACGAATTCAATTAAACACGTGGTGAACCAAGTTCGTTGTACACGAAGATCTTATGAATTTGAGACGTTTTGCTTTGACTTGGACAATCGATTTGAATTGGTTTTCGGTTTTTAAACTACAATTAAAATCTACCAATTTTAATCTATTTAGTTTTAACCTAAAGTGCAAGAATCGTAAACCCTGCTATATTTAAAATCTAATATAATTAATTACTTGAAAATTAAAATTATTTAAAAAAAAACTAATCTATTTGATAAAGATAAATTTTAATCTATTTAAAAATATATTTAAACTTTTTAAACTTTATAAAACTTTATTAAAATTACTTTTAAATCTAATCTATTTTTAAACTAAATTTTATTTAAATTTAATTATATAAAAATCTATTTACTTGAAAATAAACTAATTAAACTATTTAAATTTAATAAAAACATTTTTTATTTATTTTTATTTTATTATTATTTATTTATTTTATTATTATTATTATTTTATTTTTAATTAACATTTGCAAAATTAAAATGAACAATTTATTTAACTTAAGGAAGTGAAAATAAATTTATTTTAAACTTTCTAAACTAAAATTATGTAGAACGTGTGTAAACAAAGTTGTCAGCCTAAAATAAAGTAATATAAAACTCTAAATAGAGATATATACCAAAAAGTTAGCAGAGATCAGATGGTTGAGGTGTTCATCCTATAACATGCAGGTCTCGAGTTCGAGACCTGCTGGAGACATATTTATTTTTAACTTAATTCTTTTGTACAGTAACTTTTGGAATTCAGTTTTTTAAAGTTTCCCAGCCAAACAAACAATTCATTTGGATCAGCTGAATCATCAGTTCAATACTTAACACCAAACAGCAAAATTCCACAAGATTATCAGTCAACAGAAATACTCATCCAATATCTAACAGTACTCCAAAATCAAATAGCCAGATATTAAGCAACTTCAAACACTAAACACAATTCTAACAATATTTAAAATCGGAGAAAAACAAATATAACATTACTAGTCAGACTAAAACAGATTCAGATTAGAAACTAGGCAGAATGCTAGTTCGATTCTCAGCACTTACACAATTAAATCTCAAAATCAACTAATAACAGACTTTGTTCCCCAACCTAGTAGCAATCTTAATCAGTAACAGCAATATTTTACTCCCCTTGACGAACTGAAAATAACAAATCAATGACTGCTAAAAAGAACTTACTTATTTCATGTTTCCATACACAAATTACAGTTTTCGTGCAGAAAATTAAAGAAGAAACTAAAGATGCTTCTAAACTAAACACCTAAGCAGATAACAAGCTGTCAATCCTTATGCAAATAAAATGCTTTCCAAGCTATTTTACGCTAAACATGTTCAGCTAACTTTAACTAAGTATTTTTAGAAAATATAGAATGCGCTTAACCTGTGCATCCGAAGTTTAGTCCTTTGATGTCGAAGGTCAGTGCTGAACTGTCTTAATCGACTCGCCAAGAACCGAAAGTTTAGATCTGATATTGATTTTGAATGAACAAATGAGCAAGTATGTTGCGCCGATAGAAATAAATGCCTGCAAAACTTAACAAACAACAATACTATCTATATCTTCACTATTAATCATCAAATAAGAACGATTACAAATTTAAAACGTCATTGACTAAAAACTGATTACTGATTCCACTATTAATCAAGCATCAAACTGATTACGCACATCAAATCTGTGAACATTTGTACCTCTAAATTAAGTAATCAGTGGAGATATACCAAATTTCAACTGATAACGAGATCGAAACCACATTTTAACTAACTGGTGGTAAACAAACTATTTGTAATTAAACGAAAACATTACTTGAACCAACTATTATTGATAAATAACATCAGCTTATATAATAAGCCGATCCAGAACCCACGAATCAACAGTGAATCTAAATCTAAACAGTAGGTTTAGAATTTATCCCAATCTTACTCATAAATGTTTACATAAGCTACGAGAAAAGCTTATATAATCATTCATTACACATAATATTCAATTGTAGGAAATCAAAATGCAATTAAACTTTAACAGAAAAAAATATAATGTGAGAGAAAGAGATTAAAAACTGAAACGCAACTTTTCATTAATTCAAATAGTCATTACATTATTTAAAATAAAAGAAAATTATAATCTAACTACAATTAAACATTATAACAGTAAGAATAAAAAAGGGATAAAATTACAAGATAAATTGGGGGTTTTTATAGCCTCCCTAAGGGCTTGCTGAGGAGCATCTTCGGATATTCCAAGGAATATCCTTCTTCAATCTTGGCCATTAGATCTTTATTCTTCTTTCTCTCTCCTGTGAGGCCTTGATCGGATGGTGGATATAACACTTCTAGCACACGGATTGCCAACGTGGCATCCGTGTGTGCTAGTTGTGTTTCTTTTGAGCCCTATGATTAGAGGATGGTGAAAATGAGGTGTAGCCGCCAGTAATAAACTTCCACGTAGCATGCTCTTTCCAATCTTTCTCTTCCTTAAACCATGGGGGTTTTATTCCCGTTTGAGTGAATTACTTGTTTAAATAAAAAGCCCTAATTTATATTGTTGATTTATTAGGTTAGGGTTTTGAAACAGTAACTTAAAAGTTACTGGTTTTGTGAGGGTGATGAAGAAGAAAAGGGAAGATGACATAGAGTATATCGAAATAATATTTAATGAGTGTGTGTGGGTTAAAAAAACAAAGGGACGGTTTTATTTATTCAATGGAGTGAATGGGATTGGTGATATGGACGTGCTCAAATGATTTATGTAACGTTTTTATAAACTTTTTACTAAAAACAACCCTAGGCCCATATCTCATTTGTCTTCATTTTTCCGTTTCTTTCCCTATTTGGGCTTGGGCCCATAATCACTCCATTCGTCCCATTCTTTTTGTTTTTGGGCCACATATGGGCTTTTGGCTATCAAAAGTTAACTTCACTTCTTTAAATGGGCTTTTAAGCCCATTTCCCAAATGTGGGTCCCACTTGGCCCGTTTTCTTGACAAATGATTAAATCCTCTAAGGCCGAGCTCGATTTTAGCTTCATTGATCATTTTCTTCAAACTTGTGTCGATATTTGCCGATTTTCGTGATCTTGGTACCTACATTCATTGAAACAACAAAACAACATATACAAGGTATATTTGATACATTTCATGCATAATTTCATTGTTATTTGATACAAATGATATGAGTAATTACACTCATATCAAATTCCCCCATGCTAAGCACTTGCCGTGTCCTCACGCAATGATAAAATTAAACATTAGCTACACCATTATTCAACTTATGACACTTTACTATGCAAAGACATAATGTATTGCTTTCATTATTGAAAAATAACTTTAAGGATCATAAAAGCTCAAATAGATTCATCGTCCTTGACTTTTCACTTTTCCATGCCAAGTGCAAAAACAAGATCATTGTTATTATAAGTTGGCAACTAACACGAACTCATGTGGGCCAATTATTCACTTAGACTCCCTTATTCTTAGGTGTATCTCTTATATTTTATTGTTGTCTTGAATGATCACAAGGATGCATTGTTGACTTATTTCGATAATTTATTAGGCCGAAAATAAAGTGAACGATTTAATCAATAGTTAGCTAAAGGACAAAATCTTTTAAAACCGCTTCTCGGGCCCTCATAAAGTTCATATCGTGGCATAACTTGCTTCGCGATTTGAGACCTTTCTCGGATCGATATTTGGCAGCGACTTTATACTTCAAACCTTGAGAGACGTTCATGAAATAATGGTCTTCTCGTCATATAGGAATTTCTTCACTTGAAGTTTTGAGAGATTCATACTTGGACCACGACTTCTTCATTTTTCTCCAATCTTTATTTGAGATTTTGATATACAACGATCCGCCTCCTTTTTGGACTTGGCTTCATTTATCCTCATACCTTGTCATGGTCTTTTTGGATATACTTCTCCATAACTTTTGGGGAGTATTTGCTTTTCGTCGTGTGTCTTGATCCTTTATATTGATTTTTGATAAATGATTTTTCACATCACCTGAGATCTTTAGCAATAAAACATAGCCCTCATGTCTTGTTAGGACCATTTTGGACTCGCCAATCTTCGCATCCCGCTTCAATAAGTTATGCCTTGGCTATGAACTCTAATCCATACCGAGCAACTTTTAAACGATCTTGGGCTAGAAGCTAAGTAACTTTTCAAATCATCCAACCTTATTTATTGCAAATAAATTTATTAACAAGCGATGGGAGAATAGGCTCATAATTAACTCACATAAATTCCCGAAAGAATACCAAACTTATAATTGGCTCTATCATCTCTTGTTCTCCATATTGTAAAATTCCAAAAATGTGAAATCAATGGATACTTAGCCTATTAAATCAAAGTTTTGGGTTTTCAAGTCATCTATAGGATCTTGCATCTTCTTATACTTTTTCAAGTTTTAGAATTTGCGTTTTAAAGTTCCCTTGATAGACGACTTTCTAGGATCAATTATAGGAGCTTGCGAAAAGTTCTTGTTCTTAACTCTTATGAATTAAGACTTTCGCGTTTTAAAGCTCCCTATATAATAGCCTAGCAAAACTTAAATCAAATACGTTAAGGAAAAGCTAAGGTTAAAAACCGAGTCGAGTCAAAAACTATTCTTATTTTCACCAACGGAAAGCCTACATTCGTGTCAAAAGCACTTATTTTATTTATTAAAACTTAAAAATAACACTAAAAATTTAAAATTTTATTGAAAAATGAGAAAAACAATACGTTTGGACACGACAAGAGCAATTGCAAGCGATTATATCGATTGACTCCCCCATGCTAAAACCAAACATTGTCCTCAATGTTTCTTATCTCAAGAGTAACACCCCCTTGCTAAAACACGAAGAGTTTGATGCAAAATCCTAGCATGGAAAGAGCACGCACATCTATAAGCCGTTTATTAATTATGCCTCAAGATAAAACGTTAGTCGATAAAAATCAAGGGTAAAGAGTGTGCCCCTTTATGGCATTCAAAGTACGGAAGATCAAGTGGACCGGCAAAAACCAAACACGAGAGTCTTCAAATATAAGGGTCGTACCTAAGATCACAACACAACAAAACACGAGCACGAGCTTGAAAGATCAAGCCTTATTAGTGTTAGAAAATAGAAAGAAGATAGAATGTATGGGACTCCCCCACAAGGCACCTCGTTTTTGTTCACCGAGTCATGAGCTCGACTCGATCCTCGCATTCATTTTTCCTTAGGGAAAGTGGTGAAAACCGGCATAATGGAATAAAATCCATGATAAAGCACGATGCCGGGGTCAAAGATTACATCCTCGTTGTCGGATGACAAACGAAAGGATAAAACTCCAACACAAATCTCTAAAAAGAGATAGAAGTCACAAATAATGGTATGGATATAGCATGCTCCCCGAGATAAACTCGCACCAAGATGATCGAAAAATCTTTCAATTATTACATCGGTGAAAGGCCGAGATTTCCCTAAATCAACAATTCCGGGGTCGAATACCTCGTCCTCGGTGGAGAAAGGAAAGGATAACACGGTGTCATCCCCCCATGCTAATCCTAAATCATAGAAAGCACATGGTAATGGTGGGATAAAAGTTTCATCCAAAGTGGAATCAACATTCTTTGCTTTAACGACCATTTCACCCTTAGAAATGTGATCAATAGGGTCATGGTACTCAATATGAGACACATGAAAAACTTGCACATTAAGGTCAAAGTGGGTGGGAGGAGGACTAGGGACGAAATCATCATCAAGTAAATTCTCTAAAAAGATAGCGTCCCCCTCCGGGTCGATATCATCAACACCCGGTGGTATCGAATCATTAGAAGCAAGAAAAGTGTCAATCTCCTCCATAAGCGGATCACTATCCTCAACGGGAATAGGAGATGGAGAGAAAGACTTGGAATTAGGCTTAGAATTCAAAACCTCGATCCTAGAAATGAGAAGATAAACTTTGGATAACTTTTCACGAAGAACCACGTCTTCCACATCTAAATGAGTAAGTTCATCAGAGAACTTCTCAAGGATCGGAATAGTCAAATCAACCTCATTTCCCGGTGGAAATGGGTCTAAAGGAGCAAGTTCAAAAGTGAATCTCTCAAAAATCGGATCACTATCATCCTCATTTCCCGGTGGAAATAGGTGAAGAAGAGTAGATTCATCGGTGAACCCCTCAAAATCCAAGTCGTGAATATCATCTTTATAAGAAAGTTCATCGGAGAACTCCTCATTAGAAAATTCACTAGAAGTAGAATCATCCTCAAAATCTTCATTTCCATCACAATTTTCATCATTAGATTTGGAGAAAATATCAAAGTGAATGGAAGAAGTCGAGTCATCACAATGTGGCAAATCACACATCTCATTGGAAATACCGTCAAACTCTCTCGGGTTTTGGACAAGAATAGTGCTAATATGTTCGTCCCCCTTGCTAAGAGAATTTCCGGGTTCCACGATGGAAGAATCATGAATAGGAGTGGTGATGTCATGAGAGATTTCCTCATCATCTAGGATGGGAGAATCCTCGGGCTCAATAGCCGGCAAGATACGAATAGGAAATACGATAGCACTAGACGAAGGATGTAGAGCAATAAGATCTCGCAAAGAAATAGAACTATCCTCGTCATCATCCAAAAGAAGAGAACGCTCGAGTTCACGATAAGCAAGATATCTTTCTTCCTCTTGAATTTTTTCTTTCTTTCGAATTTCAATGCTTAATCCATTATAATCTTGCGAAAGTTGTCGAATCTTAAGTTCACAATCTCTTCTGAATCCCTCATCAATTATTTCTCCATGAAATCGTCGACTTCCTAATTCATTTGTAATGTCATTAATCTCTTGATTAATTTGTCTCTTTTCAAGCAACAAATTTTCAATACTTTTTTCAACAACTTCAATATTTCTTTGATTCATTGTTTCAAATCGTTCAATATCAAAAGAATATTGTGGAGATTGGTCAAAACCGGAAAGAATTGGATTATAGCAAGGATTAGGCTCATAAAAATTTTGATCTCTCGGTTGACAACAAAAACTCTCGTGAGGACCTCCACAATACTCACAACAAAGATATTGTTGTGATAAACTCGGTAAATCTTGTGGATAACAATTATCATTAAAGTTTTTATTGTAGCTCGTTTCTTGCTCGTAATTAAGCGAGAATCGATGCGAACAATCATCACCAAAATGAGAATCGTTTCCACAAAACCCACACGAGGGTGTCTCATATGTGGGGTGTGGAGGTAGATTGAAATCGAGAGAATTATTCGAAAAATTCGGATTTCCACATGAAGTAATATCATTACAAGAAGGACAAAATCCAACTTGTAAATCGTGACGTAAGTCATTTCCACAACGCTCACACGTGCACCACCGACATGGTAAAAAAACCATATAACGGTTCTCCACACCCAACACAATCGACGAAAGAATTCATGGAAGAATTAGAATTTAGAGGGCGAGGAGAAAAAGAATTAAACATGATAGAGGATTAAGAAGATTATTTTTGGTATTTTTCATAAAAACGATACATACTATATAATAAGAAAATAACAAAACTTTCCGAGGACGAAAAGGGTCTTCAAATCAACAATCAACAAATCTCCACAAAGACGAATCGTACACAAGATCCCCGGCAGCGGCGCCAAATTTTTTGATGTGTGGAGATGTGTATAGTGATAATTTGATATTACGTTATAGGGTAAATTAGAAAATTACCTTTAGGAAAAAGTAATAGACTAATATTGCCAATGACGAATTCAATTAAACACGTGGTGAACCAAGTTCGTTATACACGAAGATCTTATGAATTTGAGACGTTTTGCTTTGATTTGGACAATCGATTTGAATTGGTTTTCGGTTTTTAAACTACAATTAAAATCTACCAATTTTAAGCTATTTAGTTTTAACCTAAAGTGCATGAATCGTAAACCCCGCTATATTTAAAATCTAAAATAATTAATTACTTGAAAATTAAAATTATTTAAAAAAAACTAATCTATTTAATAAAGATAAATTTTAATCTATTTAAAAATCTATTTAAACTTTTTAAACTTTATAAAACTTTATTAAAATTACTTTTAAATCTAATCTATTTTTAAACTAAATTTTATTTAAATTTAATTCTATAAAAATCTATTTACTTGAAAATAAACTAATTGAACTATTTAAATTTAATAAAAACATTTTTTATTTATTTTTATTTTATTATTATTTATTTATTTTATTATTATTATTTTTAATTAACATTTGCAAAATTAAAATGAACAATTTATTTAACTTAAGGAAGTGAAAATAAATTTATTTTAAACTTTCTAAACTAAAATTATGTAGAACGTGTGTAAACAAAGTTGTCAGCCTAAAATAAAGTAATATAAAACTCTAAACAGAGATGTATAGCAAAAAGTTAGCAGAGATCAGATGGTTGAGGCGTTCATCCTATAACATGCAGGTCTCGAGTTCGAGACCTGCTGGAGACATATTTATTTTTAACTTATTCTTTTGTACAGTAACTTTTGGAATTCAGTTTTTTAAAGTTTCCCAGCCAAACAAACAATTCATTTGGATCAGCTGAATCATTAGTTCAATACTTAACACCAAACAGCAAAATTCCACAAGATTATCAGTAAACAGAAATACTCATCCAGTATCTAACAGTACTCCAAAATCAAATAGCCAGATATTAAGCAACTTCAAACACCAAACACAATTCTAACAATATTTAAAATCAGAGAACAACAAATATAACATTACTAGTCAGACTAAAACAGATTCAGATTAGAAACTAGGCAGAATGCTAGTTCGATTCTCAGCACTTACACAATTAAATCTCAAAATCAACTAATAACAGACTTTGTTCCCCAACCTAATAGCAATCTTAATCAGTAACAGCAATATTTTACTCCCCTTGACGAACTGAAAATAACAAATCAATGACTGCTAAAAAGAACTTACTTATTTCATGTTTCCATACACAAATTACAGTTTTCGTGCAGAAAATTAAAGAAGAAACTAAAGATGCTTCTAAACTAAACACCTAAGCAGATAACAAGCTTTCAATCCTTATGCAAATAAAATGCATTCCAAGCTATTTTACGCTAAACATGTTCAGCTAACTTTAACTAAGTATTTTCAGAAAATATAGAATGCGCTTAACCTGTGCATCCGAAGTTTAGTCCTTTGATGTCGAAGGTCAGTGCTGAACTGCCTTAATCGACTCGCCAAGAACCGAAAGTTTAGATCTGATATTGATTCTGAATGAACAAATGAGCAAGTATGTTGCGCCGATAGAAATAAATGCCTGCAAAACTTAACAAACAACAATACTATCTATATCTTCACTATTAATCATCAAATAAGAACGATTACAAATTTAAAACGTCATTGACTAAAAACTGATTACTGATTCCACTATTAATCAAGCATCAAACTGATTACGCACATCAAATCTGTGAACATTTGTACCTCTAAATTAAGTAATCAGTGGAGATATACCAAATTTCAACTGATAACGAGATCGAAACCACATTTTAACTAACTGGTGGTAAACAAACTATTTGTAATTAAACGACAACATTACTTGAACCAACTATTATTGATAAATAACATCAGATTACATAATAAGCCGATCCATAACCCACGAATCAACAGTGAATCTAAATCTAAACAGTAGGTTTAGAATTTATCGCAATCTTACTCATAAATGTTTACATAAGCTACGAGAAAAGCTTATATAATCATTCATTACACATAATATTCAATTGTAGGAAATCAAAATGCAATTAAACTTTGACAGAAAAAAATATAATGTGAGAGAAAGAGATTAAAAACTGAAACGCAACTTTTCATTAATTCAAATAGTCATTACATTATTTAAAATAAAAGAAAATTATAATCTAACTACAATTAAACATTATAACAGTAAGAATAAAAAAGGGATAAAATTACAAGATAAATTGGGGGTTTTTATAGCCTCCCCAAGGGCTTGCTGAGGAGCATCTTCAGATATTCCAAGGAATATCCTTCTTCAATCTTGGCCATTAGATCTTTATTCTTCTTTCTCTCTCCTGTGAGGCCTTGATCGGATGGTGGATATAACACTTCTAGCACACGGATTGCCAACGTGGCATCCGTGTGTGCTAGTTGTGTTTCTTTTGAGCCCTATGATTGGAGGATGGTGAAAATGAGGTGTAGCCGCCAGTAATAAACTTCCACGTAGCATGCTCTTTCCAATCTTTCTCTTCCTTAAACCATGGGGGTTTTATTCCCCTTTGAGTGAATTACTTGTTTAAATAAAAAGCCCTAATTTATATTGTTGATTTATTAGGCTAGGGTTTTGAAACAGTAACTTAAAAGTTACTGGTTTTGTGAGGGTGATGAAGAAGAAAAGGGAAGATGACATAGAGTATATCAAAATAATATTTAATGAGTGTGTGTGGGTTAAAAAAAACAAAGGGACGGTTTTATTTGTTCAATGGAGTGAATGAGATTGGTGATATGGACGTGCTCAAATGATTTATGTAACGTTTTTATAAACTTTTTACTGAAAACAACCCTAGGCCCATATCTCATTTGTCTTCATTTTTCCGTTTCTTTCCCTATTTGGGCTTGGGCCCATAATCACTCCATTCGTCCCATTCTTTTTGTTTTTGGGCCACATATGGGCTTTTGGCTATCAAAAGTTAACTTCACTTCTTTAAATGGGCTTTTAAGCCCATTTCCCAAATGTGGGTCCCACTTGGCCCGTTTTCTTGACAAATGATTAAATGCTCTAAGGTCGAGCTCGATTTTGGCTTCATTGATCTTTTTCTTCAAACTTGTGTCAATATTTGCCGGTTTTTGTGATCTTGGTACCTACACACATTCAAACAACAAAACAACATATACAAGGTATATTTGTTACATTTCATGCACAATTTCATTGTTATTTGATACAAATGATATGAGTAATTACACTCATATCAAATTCCCCCATGCTAAGCAATTGCCGTGTCCTCACGCAATGATAAAATTAAACATTAGCTACACCATTATTCAACTTATGACACTTTATTATGCAAAGACATAATGTATTGCTTTCATTATTGAAAAATAACTTTAAGGATCATAAAAGCTCAAATAGATTCATCGTCCTCGACTTTTCACTTTTCCATGCCAAGTGCAAAAACAAGATCATTGTTATTATAAGTTGGCAAACTAACACGAACTCATGTGGGCCAATTATTCACTTAGACTCCCTTATTCCTAGGTGTATCTCTTATATTTTATTGTTTTCTTGAATGATCACAAGGATGCATTGTTGACTTATTTCGATAATTTATTAGGCCGAAAATAAAGTGAACGATTTAATCAATAGTTAGCTAAAGGACAAAATCTTTTAAAACTGCTTCTCGGGCCCTCATAAAGTTCATATCTTGGCATAACTTGCTTCGCGATTTGAGACCTTTCTCGGATCGATATTTGGCAGCGACTTTATACTTCAAACCTTGAGAGACGTTCATGAAATAATGGTCTTCTCTTCATATAGGAATTTCTTCACTTGAAGTTTTGAGAGATTCATACTTGGACCACGAATTCTTCATTTTTCTCCAATCTTTATTTGGGATTTTGATATACAACGATCCGCCTCCTTTTTGGACTTGGCTTCATTTATCCTCATACCTTGTCATGGTCTTTTTGGATATACTTCTCCATGACTTTTGGGGAGTATTTGCTTTTCGTCGTGTGTCTCGATCCTTCATATTGATTTTTGATAAATGATTTTTCACATCACTTGAGATCTTTAGCAATAAAACATAGCCCTCATGTCTTGTTAGGACTATTTTGGACTCGCCAATCTTCGCATCCCGCTTCAATAAGTTATGCCTTGGCTATGAACTCTAATCCATACCGAGCAACTTTTAAACGATCTTGTGCTAGAAGCTAAGTAACTTTTCAAATCGTCCAACCTTATTTATTGCAAATAAATTTATTAACAAGCGATGGGAGAATAGGCTCATAATTAACTCACATAAATTCCCGAAAGAATACCAAACTTATAATTGGCTCTATCATCTCTTGTTCTCCATATTGTAAAATTCCAAAAATGTGAAATCAATGGATACTTAGCCTATTAAATCAATGTTTTGGGTTTTCAAGTCATCTATAGGATCTTGCATCTTCTTATACTTTTTCAAGTTTTAGAATTTGCGTTTTAAAGTTCCCTTGATAGACGACTTTCTAGGATCAATTATAGGAGCTTGCGAAAAGTTCTTGTTCTTAACTCTTATGAATTAAGACTTTCGCGTTTTAAAGCTCCCTATATAATAGCCTAGCAAAACTTAATTCAAATACGTTAAAGAAAAGCTAAGGTTAAAGAGGGGATTTAATTAAGGGGCTGTGTGGTACACGCGCCCTTAATCAGTAAAAAGCCCCAAAAATTTTTAACTTTAGGGTTTGGGTGAATAGTGTTCTCTGGTTATTTGGGTGAAAATAGTGAGAGAGATGAAAGTAAAACTTTGAGAGTATCGAAAGGATTATAAATGTGTGGTGAGTGTGTAAATGGGAGTGGGTAAACGTGTATGGTATTTATTTATTTGACCAAGTAAATAAACTGGTATCTTACTCGTTCCAAAGTTTAAAACCCTAATGGGTTGTCAAGGCCCAAAATTCATGTTTTCATTTTGGGCTGTTAGCTATAACCAACATCCGTCTCATAGATTATCACAATTGGGCCCTTGATGGGCTTAGTAACCAAAATACACAATACTTGCGCCCTTATTGGGCTTTTGGGCCCAATACCCAAATGTGGGGCCCACAAGCCCAAATAATCTTCATAAAGATTAAATCCTCTAAAATCGAGCTTGACTTTGGCTTTGTTGATCTTTTCTTCAAACTCGTGCCGTTTTTGCCGGTTTTTGCAAACTTCGGTACCTACACACATTAAACAACAAACAAGGAAATACAAGGCAATATTTATATATTTAATGCATTTATTGATTGTTTATTGATATAATTGATATGAGTAATTTAGCTCATATCATTGTACACACGTATTTAGCAAAAACAAAATACCCACCCTGCCTACGGGCATCCGGGAAGCACGGGTATCTGTCCTCCCTGCCAAAGTAGTTACGGCTAATCCCTACCAAGAATAGGAAATGCGCCGGCAGGTCCCTATGAAAGTTAGTGCGGTTGGTATATAAAATTCTAATGTCCCGACTGTTGTACTCGCTTGTGGGGTGGGTAATCGTGCCGCACCCTGTTTTTCAGAACAAAAGGCGTGCAGAAGACTTTGGCATCTACAAAGAAGTAATGGTCATACCAATTCTTAAGCGAATCTAAGGCCTTCCTATAACACATTGGGGCGTTTGCGGATCGTTTTTTGAAAGACAACCACCCATTTACCATTTGGGGGCGTAGAATACCCTAAACAAGCTTACGGTTGGGGTTACACTACATGCGTGGCATGAGATCTCAATTTGGTTTATCTTACACACTCCTATGCAATGTAGTTGGGATATGTGAAAATCAAAGTAGGTTAGAACGTCTACAAGGAACCTAGAAAGGGGGATGCAGTAATTGGCCGAGTCAAATAGGCATGTATATACACCTATTTTCCCCTCCGGAGCATTAGTAATGGCTTCACCATCACCCGGATAGGTGGGGTGTACGCTCTCAGGAATGTAATAATCAGACAGGAAGTCCATAAACTTGTCCACCGACATCACATTCAGTACGGTCGTGATCGTGAGGTTGTCCTTCACCATGATTTATAAATATGAGAAGAAGGGTGTGGTGGTCTAACCTGGTACGGTGGATTTCCGTGGAAAGTAAGAAGAAGGAATGAAGGAGTGAAAGGAAATGCAACAATGGTGGAAGAAGGTGTTAACTGTGTGTGTACACAGTCACACGCACATGCCTTTTATAGGGTTGCCTCGATTTATGAGGTGGCCTGGATGATTGTCACGTGTAATCCACTACGCCCATCTAACGGATGGGGTTTCTAACACAGTTGAATAGTCAGAGGGACCCACGGGTCACTTCTTCAACAGTTTCTTGCGTAGCTCGAGGGCAGGCCCATAGGGTGCACTTTTGCAGTCAAACTTGTGAACCATGACTATCATTAATACACTCATTAATATTGTCCCCGTCGACTGTTTTTTGTGGTACGGTTTTATTTGCAAAGGCGATATTAGGGACATTAATTAGTCTAGAAGTTACGCCTACGGCTGTAACAACTAGACTGGAGGGACATGATGACGTATAGTCCCCAACCGGGTCATGGACCCCGCCCACGGGTACTACCCGCATCCGGCCCATCACTGATGGGTTGGATTAATGTCATTTAGGCTTATGGGCTTCGAATGAACAGTGGTCGCATAGATGCATGCGACCCACGACTCGGCACGGCTGGTACAGGGTTAGACAAAATCACAATCTTATTAGGATTGGGATTTACCCTAAAGTAGAGGATATACACTAACCATAATTAGAAGATAACAATCAAACTAATTATGGCACTTATCCTTTGCTTGGGGCCGAAGCATCGGTGACAGCCCATTAGGGTTTCACCGCCTATATTAGGAACCCCCAAGGGTTCCACAAAGGTATCACATTCTTCATACTCTCAACCTACAACCGATTCATAACCCTAAACCGATTACTTACTCTCACGTCGGAGTCTAATCGTGGGATACATTCCCACGGTAAGCTTAACGCGTGTTGCTTTAGTGTGTAGGATCTCTACAAGAAGTTCACTTGGTGTAAGAGACGGAATCCAAGCACCCGAATTAAGCCTAATTCGGGTCAAGGTAGGATCATACAACTTTTGTATCAACACCTACCAAAACGTATGAGAATGTTCCAAAACATAAAAAACATGAAAACCATAAAAAGAATATATAAAAACTATGAAAACATGCAAAATAAAAAACAGAACAAAATGGATACAATAGATATAAACGGATGAAAGCGTAAAAAAGAAAAAAAAGGAACAAAAACTGAGGAGCAAACGGTCAAAAAACGTACAAAAACGAATAAAACTCATGAAAACAAATTAAAACGTATAAAAACTTAATGTAACGTATGAAAATGTAAAAAACGGAGCTGATAAAAACGAATAAAGACATAAGTAAACGTACAAAAATATAAGAAACCAGGCTGAAATTGACAAAACAAAATTAAGGTACAAAAACGGATCAAACAGATAAATTCGGATGCAAACGTACGAAAACATACATTCAAAAATATATAAGTCTACCAAACTGTTTGAAATGTATATAAACGGCGAAAAACAAGAAAAACAAGAAAAACAAGAAAAACATGTGCAAAATGATTAAAAGTTGATAAAGACGGATGAGAACGTAAGAAAAGGTTCAAAACAGAATAAATTTTGGCAAACCACATGGATATTGTTGGAAATATAGAATGTGGTGTCATTATAAAAAGCACATGAAGTTATTAATAGACTTAAACATATAGCCAGACTAGTTGTTCAATTAAGCAAAATAATCATTGTGTGTTAAGCCCATAAATACCTTTCTAATCTTCATTAGAGCATAAGGTGTGGTGTGGTGTGGTGTTGTGGGTTGGTGTTATGGAAAAATGGGTGTCACGTCAGCATCCCACTTCATACGCCAGAATCTCCATAACACCAGAAAACGGACTCTTTAATTAACACCAGATTTTTAGTGTTATAGTGGTCCCACCTTTTTCTTTGCATAAATATTTTCTAATTAAATTAAAGTAAATATTACATTTTATAACTATATATCACATTTTTATAAGTTAATATGATATTTTAACCTATATTTTTAACTAACCCACACTTTCAGATTTATACACATCAGAAAACATTTGGGCAAAAAAAAGTTGGCCCATAAAAATCTAGCCCACAAAACACATTTTACTAAACATTTATTTAGTTTTATACCTAAAATATGATCTTCTCCCACAAAAGCACCCACGAAAACTCCGATCCATATCTGCAAACAAAAAAAAAATCAAAAAAAGAAAAAATCAAAAAATCCTATGACGCGAGAATACAACACGAGACACGGTGCAGTTCTCGCGCCGTGGCCTCGCGTTTTCCCCACCATTTAGGGCTGACAATTACGGCGTCACACACGAAAACGCAGCACTGGTATAAGGTGTAGCGTCATAGAAATCGCGTTTTGGCTATATCTCAAGCCGTCTACTACCATACCATATGCTCTTAGAATGGTAAAGGTGCACATTGTAATTTTCATTCATTTTTATTTTAATAAACTTTTTGTAAAATAATACAAAAGACACACACTCTGTCTCTAGAATAGCTAATTCATTATTTGGATGTTCCTCGACTACCCAATTTAGTGAATCTTATATCCAGCAGATTTATTTTGCAATTTACTATAAATAAATTAAGTTTGCGTTAATTAACAAAAGATTAAAAATGATATTCACATATATGTTACTTGTTTTTCTTAAAATGACAGGGCTAATGGTTAGTTGGTCACGTAAACAAAAGTAACGTGGGTGAACAAAAAGAAACTATAAGTAACTTATAACTTAGATTTCAGTTAAAAAAAAAACTTATAACTTAGACAAATATTCTTGCAACTTTAGTGTTTAACTTCTTCGTATAATCCTTTTTCTAAAGTCATTTTATGTGTATTTAACATTTAAAATTTGTCAAAGAAAAGTAAACTAAGATTCAGGAGTTTTTTACCAACTCTTTGAAAAACTTATTTACCATTATATAGTATATTTAAAAATATTTACTATAGTATTGTTTCACTTCCAATTTAATAAGCTATCATAATTTTACAGTTTACATCCTGTTCTTCCCTTAATTGCTCATCTATACATCCTTCAATTAAAATTCTATATTTGTACTCTTCATAAACGTAGTATAAAGGGTTTCTCGGTATCCAATTTTTAATTTGCGTCATACAGTTTTATATTGTTAGAAGCATTAAGTGAGGTGGGCTAAGTGGATTCCTTTTGTCCGTCTATTTATTAAGAAATCTTTTCACACACCCATAGGGTTTACGATAACTATAGATGATAAGTAGAATTCATGATTTGTCAACTATTTAAAATTTGTGTTTGGTTGATGCTCTTTGCTACATACTGCGTTTGTGGAAGTGGAACCATAATAGCGATCTTTGTTACCACATATGAAATTCATTTGTATAGTTAATTACTTAATTAGCATAACTTTTTCTATCTAAGTATCCGAACTAGCGTATCGATGTATTTGACTTATTATAATGATGTCTGTGTTTATCCTTTTTTTACAATTCGTGTTAAATTTATCATTTAAAATCGATTTTACGAGTCATATAAGTGGTGTTGTAGACAGGGGCGGACATATGTAGAAGTTACGGGGTGGCGGCGCCCCCCATAGCTCGAACAAAAAGACGATATTATAATGTATTTTTTCTTCGATTTTGACAGTTTTTTTAAAATGCCCCCTATTCAAAACGCAAATTGCCCCCGCTCACACAAAATCCAACTTTTAACACTCTAAAACTTGAAAATTTTCAATTTTACGTTAAAATATTCGGTTTTTAATTCGGATTTTATTTTTTTTCCCTTATTATTGTCAAAAAATTTTTTTTTGCCCCCCACTCTCTAATTTTCTGGATCCGCCACTAGTTGTAGATATGATAAAATATAATGACTTCAGCCCGAATTGCTCGGTTCATATATGTATAAACATGTTTCATATACGTGATACTTATATTAGCTTGAAAAGATGGTGATATAAACTAGTTTTGTTAGACAAACTTGTAAAAATGAGCATATTTACACAATTGAAATGTTTAAAGAAATGGAGTGAATTAATAGGGAAAAAAAATACAAGCCCAAAATACTATATTATGGTCAATATTTTTCAACATGCCATACATTGGTAAATAAATTTTTTAAAGACTATAAATTGGTAAAAAAACTCAAGATTCAGTATGATGTTTTCCAAAACGTACATCTTGTAATTATTTTGACTTGCTTTAACTATTGCTGTTTGATTACTACTCCGTACTATATAACGTTTTTTAATATACTTCATTAAAGTCAAAATCCATAAACAACAATATCTGATAGATTTATCTTCAATTTGAAATATTTCCGATCATTTTGATTCTATTTCTATCATTAACGTTCTCTATTATATATAAATCCTGTACAAACACGTGCTAATATATTGATTATAGCCGAGTTCCACTCCAATGCATCTTCAAAATATTATACTAATCCTAATCTGAGACTTATCTATCATCACCACATTATATATAATCCAACACCTTCATATATAACGTTACTTTTTCTGAGATTTTAAGTTTCGAGTTTTCTGCATTCGTTTTCTTTCAGTTTTCATTATTATGGATTCTTCAAGTTCTCATAGTGCGCCGTCCTCTCCTAAGACGCCACACGCGAAACTGGGTTATGTGGGCTCTAAATCAAAAGAGTTAGGGATTCAAGACTTGATACTGAAGGCGGATATACTAGATTTGAAGAAGCAACTCGATAAGAAACTAGCAAAGGTTGCCTTTAAGAAAAGCGAAATCGAGGAAGAATGGGAGATTGATGTGACTAAATTGGAAATCAAGAGTGTTATTGCTAATGGTACTTATGGTATTGTCTACAAAGGTGTTTATAATGGTCAAGATGTTGCTGGTAAGTTTCATCAAAAAATTTCATGCAAGTTCTTAGATGTTTAATTATATAAGGTTTTTATATATGTTGCATGCATGGTTTAAGAGGGTTCTGCAGGGAATGATGATGATCACATTATATGTAGAGAGTTTTCCTAGATCAAACATATATATTTTTAGTTTGTTTTGTTTTGGCTACGTATGATATTGATAGAACAATTTGCTACACTGATTTGGATAAGAAAATCTATTCAATGGTGATTTTATTGACGGCATGAGCAACTTAATTTTACAGTAAAGGTTCTGGACTGGGGAGAGGATGGTCACCACACAACCGCCGAGATTTTAGCTCTCCGTAAATCCTTAAGTCAAGAAGTTGAAGTTTGGCGAAAACTTCATCATCCGAATGTCACAAAGGTATATAGTTTCGGAATATATATGCTAATTCATGATTTTGTATCATAGTTCTTATGTCTAGTTGCGACTTATGAGGAATTGGTCGAATTGTGTTATGTACTTAATCAAGAACTGTTGAATCCTAGTTGTATATACCAAACTTTACTAACTTTTAAGCATATTAACCCATTATTTGTCCTCCAATATGACAACTATGTTTTCTGATAAACTTAGTTCATCGGCGCATCCATGGGAACATTAGAGCTAAATATTCCTTCAGATGAAGGACGAAATTGTCTTCGTGATGGTTCATGTTGTGTGGTCGTGGAATATCTTCCTGGGGGCACACTCAAGAAACATTTGATAGAAAATTTTAAAAACAAACTATGTTTCAAGACTGTTGTTAAGATCTCTCTTGAACTAGCTAAAGGGTGAGCGTTTCTTTTAATTGTTATCGTCTAGTCGGAAAAAAAGCCTTAGACTAATATATATCGTTCTTGATATAGGTTGAGCTTCCTTCACTCCAAAAATATTGTTCACCGCGATGTTAAAACAGAAAACATGTTGCTAGATGCAAATGGAACCCTTAAGATTGCTGATTTTGGAGTAGCTCGTGTTGAAGCTCAAAATCCCAAAGATATGACTGGCAAAACAGGAACACTTCTGTATATGGCACCTGAGGTACGCATAACATTCATACCTTTTAGTGTAACATTTAATCATGTCATCATTGAATAACGAAGAAGAGTTCTTATTATGTTTCAGGTGATTGATGGAAAGCCTTACGGTAGGACATGTGACGTTTACAGTTTTGCCATATGTTTATGGGATATCTATTGTTGTGACATGCCGTATGCGGATCATGACCTCGCTAAACTATCATCTGCAGTCGTCCACAAGGTGAAACAAAACTTTTGAACTTATTGTTAATGATCTCTCAAAATATTGACTGGTTTGCAATATCTTATTGGAAGTATCTCTTTATTTTGTCGCAGAATATACGTCCTAGTATTCCGAAGTGTTGCCCAAGCTCGTTTGCCAACATTATGAAGAAATGCTGGAATGCAAAACGAGAAAAGAGGCCACAGATGGTTGATGTGGTTAAGATGTTGGAAGAAATCGACACAAGCAAAGGCGGTGGAATGTTGCGTGAAGATAAAGCTGCAAATGGTTGTTTCTTCCTCCAATGTCCTCGTGGTCCTTGAACTCAAAAGATGTTTTCTGATATAGTTATGTGTTGTTTTTTGTTTGTTGCAGAAAGTAGTTATGTTTGTTAAAACATTGATTATTGTGGAACAAGATTGTTTTAACTTAGGTACAGATTGGTTTAGGTTTAAGCCGTGTAACACTAAAGTGAAATTATGGTAACTTTTTTTGTTTTTAACTTTTACCCGGTGCAGTATATGATGGTGTCTGCTGTGATCCATGAGCGGTACGGTCGACAAACACAACTCGTCCATCTTCGTGTAAACATTCTATCTGGAACATATTATAATGATGTTAATATAGTGAAAGCTTTATACTTCTATAAAAAAAAAGGTACAAGAATATATGATCTTACAGTCGGATGAAGATGTAGATTATCATGTTTGTAGATCACTTTTGACAGACCCTCTGAAACAGGAAGTGATTTGGAACTAACATGGATAATTTCAACTTATTGGTAAAAGTTAATATGGGTGTCTTGTTTAGAGGATATAGAACTACAGATGCCGTGTACATGCATTGTTACTATTTGCTGAGACATCTTATAGTAGTATTTAGGGAATCGCATGTTTAGTCCTTATTTTGGATAGTCGTCAAGGCCTATTTCTTTTAAAACGACATCATATTTGAAATTCAAAAGTAACAAAACGCTACCTAGCTAGTTTTATACTGTAATAGGACTAGAATTGCATGTGGGCAGTAGCTCAAAGTAATTTTTCATGATCCATTTTTAGGTAACTTAACTAAAATAATGCAAAGCCCATGACCTATAACAAAGAACTCACACCAATTTAATTTAACAAAATCAACCATAATTGTATGCTTTCTTATTATAAAGGGTTCCAAATTATATTTGTGTTTTCAGATATAATACTCTTCATTTAGCTGGAATAAAACATCAAAAGATATAAGTTATGATTGCTCTGAACATTTGGTTTGTGAATAAAAAGAGTATTTATTGTTATATTCGAGCTAACTTGTGTTTTGGTTTGAGATATTGGGGTGAACTAAAAACATCACGAGCTAATTTCTGCATTGGATCTTGTCGTTTGCCGATGCAAGGTACTTCATTTTTCGTCTATTTTTTCATGAAATTTCGGGTTTGGTTCAAAATGAAACACATGTTACGGCTTGTTTCATTGACCGCTCGTTCAAAATATTATTTCATATAAAAAAAGGAAAAAAAAAAGAACTAATCTTTCGTATACCTAGAGTACGTGTTGTGTTTATCTATGTTGCATGGTTTAAGGGTGTTCTATGTAGCGGTGTTATCGGATCGGGTTGGTTGTGTTGAGTTGATTCGGATTGTGATATCTCAACTATGACCCTAATCCGACCAATATTAAATATCGGTTATCGGATTTCTGGTTGAATCAGGTTGGGTTGTTAGGTTGTTATCGGGTTTTTGCGAATTGACAGTCATAAGCACAAAAAAAACACAGTTTTATATAATTTGCTTATAAAGACATATTTGATATACTCTTTTGGCAACCACATCTTATCAAGTGTCGTCAAATTAGCTCATTATGTCTAAACTAAATAACTAATACCGTAACAAGTTAACTAAATAACTAATGTGTGATGACAAAGTCAAAAAGAAAAGTAATTCCAAATCCTAACAACCACGTATATATTCTATCCAAAAGCTAATTTAATTTTCAATCTTCAACTAAATATTAGCGTATGAGGATTGGGCCTGAAATTAAATTACAATGCTTAACATAAGGTAAAAAACACAACGACGGCTTAAACATTTATCCGGTTATCGGGTTGGACCCTAACCCAATAACACTTGAAATAAAAACCCTAACCCGATTCTTTAAGGCTACGGTTTTTCGGTCAGGTCCACCCATTTGGCACCCTAGTTCTGTGTATGGAATAATCATGATCACATAATCAGTCGTAGCAAATACGAACATTGTATGTTTAAAGTTATAATTTTCTAGAACAAATATTAACTAGTTTAAGGTTGTTGCAAGTAATCGTGAACTAATTTGTGGTCCAACTGATATTTTTATATAATTGAGAACCACAATGTAATGTATAAGTCACTAAAGGGTTCCATTTGCATGTTGCTAATTTTGGAGTAGCTCGTGTTGAAGCTCAAAATCCTAAAGACATGACTGGTACATGACTGGTAAAACAGGAACACTTACGTACATGGCACCAGAGGTACGCATTACATTCTTACCTTTTGGCGTAACATACAATCATTGGATAACCAAGAAGAGTTCTCATTATGTTTCAGGTTATTGATGGCAAGCCTTATGATAGGAAATGTGACGTTTATAGTTTTGCCATATATGTTTATGGGACATCTATTGTTGTAACATGCTTATATGGATAATGACTTTGTTAAACTATCATATGCCACAAGGTGATAAAATTTTACGAAACTTGAAAACTTATTGTTAATGATCTTTCAATTTATTGTCTTACTGAACACGTGTTTCTACATTTTGTTGCAGAACTTACGTCTAAGTATTCCAAAATGTTGCCCAAGCTCGTTTGACGACATTATTAAGAAATGTTGGAACTTATGGTAGATGTCGTTAAGATTTCGCAAGATTAAATTATTTTACATTTAGTTAAGATATCGACACAAGCAAAGGTTGTGGAATATTGCCAGAAGAAAAAACCGCAAGTGGTTGTTTCTTCCTCCAACGTCCTCACGGTCCTTGAATTATTCATAAGATCTTTTAGAAGTAGTTATCCTTGTTGAAACACTGGTCTTGTTAGGTGGAACTGGTTCGACTTAGGTACATTTGTTTCAACGAATCAATGATTTACACTACTAGAAAATGGAGCAACAGCAACGGTGGTTTCCGTCGGAAATCCGTTAGTATAGGTCTTTTCCGACGGATTTGCGACAAAAATTGTATGTCGGTAAATGCTTAGTCGCTAATTCTTATCAGTCCGGAACAGCAAAGAATCAAACCAGAACTGAAAGAACCGAGAACCGGACCTAAGTGCTTGTTTCGGTTTTAGTTTGCTTCTCGGTTCGGTTCAGGTATTTCGATTCTTACACGATTGGAACCAATATGTTTGTACATCTATTAAATGGTCTTTTTTTACCCGCTCAGATTGAATAATATAATTACTTTAATTTGCATTCGACTGGTGAAGTTATCTATATATATGCATTCAACTAGCTCGTGGAACAATTTGAATAACGCCCTTCATCTGTATCTATAAATTTTCATTCAATTGGTCATGTTTTGCATTTATGCTTGTTATATTACTCTCAACAATTGACCCTCTGGTTCCCACCATTTTCTAGAACTGTACAATTACAATGCATACATGTATATGCAATGGTTCGAAGACAAGTATTTAGAAACACATTTCATATTCTTAGTAATTAACAATAATTACAACAAATCATCCCGTAAGGTCGTAATCATATATATGCAATGCAAACAATTTTCAAATTGCTAAATTTGCTTTGTCTGAACTTCACATGAATGTCACGTTAATTGTGCATATAGATATATGCAAACAATTTCTCACAAGTGGCAACATCATCACAAGTTAATACGTACACTACTAATTTTTTATGGAACGAATTATAATGAGAAATTGGAAGGAATGTATATAATGGGGCTTAAATATTGAGATTTGGGCGGTTCTTTGGTTCCGGAACCGAGAATCGCAGTTTCGAATCAAACCAAACCGAGAACCGAGTTTTGAAAAATTGAGAAACCGAGAACCGAACCGCAGTTCCAAAAGTCGGTTCGGGTTGTGTCAGTTCTCATTCGGTTCTCGGTCCATTTGCTTACCTCTAGTCGGAAGTCTGTTGGTATTTCTCTTAGAAATCTACCGGTAAAAAAATATAATCTATCTGTTGGTATTTCTCTTTGTATAATCCTTTTTCTAAAGTCATTTTATGTGTATTTAACATTTAAAATTTGCCAAGAAAAAATAAAAAGAAAAGTAAACTAAGTAATATTCATGTATGATTTTCCAAAACATACATCTTTGTAATTATTTTGACTTTGCTTTAACTATTGTTGTTTGATTATCTTTTATATAATAAAATAATTAGATTTTTGACATTTTTAGTAAAAAGTGGAGGTTGTAAAAAAATTAATTGGACCAATCAATAACTTGATTTTGACATATAAGCAAAATCAAACAATGTGATTGGTTCAAAAAAGTCAAAATTGAATTTAGTTTAGTCAAAATAAAAAATCTTGATGGAGGAATTTGATAATTTGATTAAAACACATAAAATATATGTGTCAAATTTATGAAAATAATAACTTAAAAGGAGGAGAGGATTAAAAAAACATTAGTGGTTGAATTCTAAATAAATTAGATGGACTTAAGTGTAAACTTATATTTTTTCATATTTTTTTAGTAACTTTGGAAAATAAATAAAATACCTTCTTAAACTTTATAACTTATATATTTTAAAAATATAACATATTATATAATATTAAAAAATCAACCAATCACATAATTATAAATATTCAAATAAAAACACAAATTATTGTCTATTTTTATTTTGACTTAACAAAGTCAAACAATGCAATTTACGTAAATTATTATTAACACGAATATAAATATCAAAATAAATGATTATTAGACGAGATTTTACATATATATACTACAACAACATAACATATATAATATATAAAATTGCGATAACGAAATTATTACTTAATGTATCATTTATGTATAAGTCACGTGCGTGCACGGGTATTAAAACTAGTTACTCCATACAATATAACGTTTTCTTTGATATACTTCATTAAAGTCAAAATCCATAAACAACAATATCTGATAGATTTATCTTCAATTTGAAATATTTTCGATCATTTTGATTCTATCATTTTGATTCCTATATAGGTGTTCCCGCCAACCTTCACCTTTAATTGTGGAATTTTGATTCATATACAAACACCTGCTAATATATTGATTATAACCGAGTTTCACTCCAATGCAACTTCAAAATATTATACCAATCCTAATCTGAGACTAATCTATCATCACCACATTATATATAATCCAACACCTTCAAACGTTAAGTTAGTTTTTCTCAAATCTCAAGTTAGAGTTTTTCTACATTCCTTTCTTTCAGTTTTCATGATTATGGATTGGGTTCTAAATCAAAAGATTTAGGGATTCAAGACATGATATTGAAGGCGGATATACTAGATTTGAAGAAGCAACTCGATGAGAAACTAGCAAAGGTTGCCTTTAAGAAAAGTGAAATCGAGGAAGAATGGGAGATTGATGTGACTAAATTGGATATCAAAAGTGTTATTGCTTATGGTACTTATGGTATTGTATACAAAGGTGTTGATAATCGTCAAGATGTTGCTGGTAAGTTTCATCCAAATTTTCATGCTAGTTTTTAGATGTTCAATTATACTGGTTTTGCTAGATATACGTAGTACGTGTTATGTTTATATATGTTGCATGCATGGTTTAAGGGCGTTCTGCATGGAATGATTATGATCATATTATCTGTAGAGAGTTTTCCTAGATCTGACATATATATTTTTAGTTTGTTTTGTTTTGGCTACGTATAATATTGATAGAACAATTTGGAAAAGAAAATCTATTCTATGGTGATTTTATTTGAGCAACTTAATTTTACAGTAAAGGTTCTGGACTGGGGAGAGGATGGTCACCACAAAACCGCTGAGATTTTAGCTCTCCGTAATTGCTTCAGTCAAGAAGTTGAAGTTTGGCGAAAACTTGACCATCCGAATGTGACAAAGGTACATAGTTTCGGATTATATATGCTAATTCATGGTTTTGTAGCGTAGTTCTTATGTCTAGTTGCGACTTATGAGGAATTGGTGAAATTGTGTTATGTACTTAATCTATAATTCACGTATGCATGGCTGGAACACTCCTAGTATAAGTGTGCATGTTTTATTTTTTAGTGTTTGAATAATAATAGGACTTAGTAAAACGTTATGGCTGTTTCTAAGGATGTGCATGAAACACATTTTGCCGGTTCTTTAGGAAGTCAGTTAGGAGTGTATGTTAGTGGTGTTGTAGTGCATGTAAGGCTATAAATAGCCATACTTTTGTTAGCAAATTGTATCAGTTTCCTTCATAAATATACAAACAGTTGAAACCCCAAATTCCATCCTGCTGTTTTGATTGGTGTTTGTTTGGTGTGAGTCCGGATCCGAGGAGACTGATTCTAACATTTGGTATCAGAGCAAAGTTCGATCAAAGGGCGGGTTTGAGAGTCGGTTCAAGAAAAGGGTGTAGCCCTTGGCTGCAGGGTAGAAGCTGAATAGGGGGCTGATTGAAACCATGTGCAATCAAGAGCAAGAAAGAAAGAAAGTGAACCGACGCCGTCAAGAAGACCATGAGACCGTGAGACCAAGAAGACCGTGAAGACCGAGGAGCTCCAAAAGACCGGAAGCACCGAGACCGACATAAAATTCTAGACCGAGACCGTGAAAGTTTAGACTGTGACCGATCGAGGCAACCAAGACCGTGACCGCATGTTGCCCGAGAAAGAAACTAGACCGAAGTTGCAACAGTAAAAAGACCGAAGACCGAAAGATACTGTTGAACAATAGACCGAAGACCGAAAGGCCAAAGACCGAAAGGCCAAAGACCGAAAGGGCAAAGACCGAAAGGGCAAAGACCGAAAGGCCAAAGACCGAAAGGCCAAAGACCGAAAGGCCGAAGATGAAAGTCCAAAGATCGACCGAAGAAGACCGAATACTGTTGAATCAAAGGACCGAAAGATTCACAGAACGACCGAACAAAGAAAGACCGCAAGAACTGTTTTATGAAAAGCAGAAAAGTAGTAAGAACGAGAACAAAGAAAAGAGTGACGAGTTGCGCTTAGCAGGGAATAGGCACTAGAAGGCAAGAGCTTCGAAGACCCATCGAATCAGTTAGTTATGCGTTGGAAGTTGAATCCAACGAGATGGCTTCGTGTGTGTTCCAGAATAGTTGAGAAACGAGATGGACAGAAAACGAAGGTGACGATGAAAGCTGTTGTGAGTAAAGGACGTGAACCAACCGATTAAGGGGGTGATTGTTGGGTTTAATCGGGTTGTCAGGTTTACGTATGCATGGCTGGAACACTCCTAGTATAAGTGTGCATGTTTTATGTTTTAGTGTTTGAATAATAATAGGACTTAGTAAAACGTTATGGCTGATTCTAAGGATGTGCATGGAACACATTTTGCCGGTTCTTTAGGAAGTCAATTAGGAGTGTATGTTAGTGGTGTTGTAGTGCATGTAAGGCTATAAATAGCCATACTTTTGTTTAGCAAATTGTATCAGTTTTCTTCATAAATATACAAGCAGTTGAAACCCCAAATCTCATCCTTCTGTTTTGATTGGTGTTTGTGTAGTGTGAGTCCGGGTCCGAGGAGACTGATTCCAACACATAATAACCCAGTATTTTTCCTCTAATATGACAAGTTTGCTTTCTAATAAACTTAGTTCATCGGTGCATCCATGGGAACATCAGAGCTCGATATTCCTTCAGATGAAGGCCAAAACTGTCTTCGTGATGGTTGATGGTTCATGTTGTGTGGTTGTGGAATATCTTCCGGGGGGCATACTCAAGAAACATTTGATAGAAAATTTCAAAAACAAACTATCTTTCAAGACTGTTGTCACTATCTCTCTTGAATTAGCTAAAGGGTAAGTGTTTCTTATAATTTTTATCGTCTAGTCAGTGCTTGGATTAGCTTAGAAAAAAAAGCCTGGTACGTGCCTTGACTAACATATCATTCTTAATAGGATTTAAGACATAAAATAGCCATACACTTTTTGAAATGTATCGATATTATACGTGTACTATTTTTATTATCTATATGGTACGTATACTTTATCAAATGTATCGATATGGCCACTTTTTAACCTGCAACCGGCAAAACCGGTTACCAATTTACCATTAGACTATATAGGTCAATAGCGACAGTTTTTTTGTTAGAATTTCGTCAGTATTCAATAGCGACAGTTTTTTCCGTTAAAAAAAATCATAATTTCATAAAAAACGTGTAATTTTGAAAAAATTCATGAAAACTATTTGTTTTACAAAGATCGCAAAAAAAATATGTAATTTCTAAAAAAATCGTAACTTCATAAAAAATAGTATTTTTTAAATCCAACATAAGATTATTTTTCGAATTCTTTTTCATAATTTTTTTCCATATATTTTTCTGATTTTTTTTTTTAGTTTTTTTTGCAACAAAAATTCAATATTTTTTTCTAACATAGATTTTTTTCTGAATTAAAATAGTTATAAAAATTTATTTATTGATGATGATATAAGCAGAAGAGTTTGTTTTATTACTTGTGCTCTCTAAATTCAACTTATTGTTTAAAGTTATCAGTGATTTAAGATTGATTTGAAAACGGGCTTTAACCAGTTTTTTCTGCTAAGTTCTCGGACTTGTTTTAAATATGGGTGTCTATTTGGCCAATTCTGTTTCTCTCATGGCCAATTATGTTGTATTCTTAGAGGGTAAAAGTGGTATCACGTAGGTGACTAGTAACATGCATTGTCACTATTTTCTATGACATCTTATAGTACTATTTAGGGACTCGTCTAGTTTCTTTAATTGACAAAGGCATGGACTCTTTCAAACGTGGGTCTGGTTATCAAAGGATACACATGTTTGGTCCTTATTTCGGATGGTCATCAAAGGCCTATTTCTTTTATAACGAACATCATACTTGAAATCTAATACTCTATTTAAACCATTCAAACGGGAGCAGGTGTCAGAACTAAACCACTAAAGATAGGCCCGACCCTGGTATTGGGCAGGGCCGATCCTGAAATTTCAAATACCCTGGGCGAGTTGATAAAAGAATGCCCACGTGTAAACTAACGATACATTATTTTAAATTTTTTTGAAACCTAATCATCCTACAACGGTTTATTGTGACGTCTATTTTCATTTAATAAAAACATTATTGAGTAGAAGGTAAACTTTGAACTACATATTCACATATATATTGTTGTTTGCAAAAAGTTGCACATCTATGAAGATGAACATTTAATGTTTAAAAAAAAAGCTAAAAGTATAAAATAAGAATTTGATAGACAAGATTTCAAAAATAAAAACAAACATCATTTTGATATTGTTGTGACAAAATTTAATTTACGCATACGAAATGTCCGATAAATAAGAATGATGTTTGTTTTATTTCATAGATGTGCAACTTTTTGCAAACGACAATATATCTGCGAATATGTAGTTCAAAATTTACCTTATAGTCAATAATTTTTGTATTTTCAAATTTTTAAAGTTAGTGTATCGTTAGTTTATAGGGGCATTCTTTTATCAACTCACTCAGGGCATCCGAAATCTCACAGTCGGCCTTGACTAGAGACGACCCCCGAAAAAAAACTCTATAACTCACGACTTCTTAGGAGGAGGAATATCCATTTTACAGTCTCTCGCAATACTCGAACCCAGATAAAACCCTCCTGGACATAAAACAAAATCTTTACAGTTTATATTAGTGTTTTATTTCAAAGTTTTTAATTTCTTTTGTCTTTCTTTTTTTGGAGAATTACATATATATCTCTCTTTTGGTTCAAAATTACATATATATCCAACCTAATTTAAAACTTACATGTATATCCCTTTTGTTTCAGAATTACATATATATCCATTTTAAAACTTAAAACTATCATATATTCACAAATACCCGATTATATATAATTAAAATCTTAAAATACATATTAGTTACCATTTTTTTAAATGACCATTTTTTCTTTTTTTGTTGTACCCTTATCAATTACAGGTTATAGTTATAAATTCTTTTGTTTTGTGCAATATACGTACTTTGAATTTATTTATAATTAGTTTGAAGAGATTTGAAATCTCATGTTTGAAGAATGAAATTTCTTAGATTTAAATGAATGATAACACGAACTAGCTATTTTTCACCTGATTCTTCAAATAAGTTAATTTCACTAAATAGTTAGTACATGTTTTCATTCATTTAAATACTGAGATTTTACTTTTTGAATATGAAATGTCAATATATTTTTAAACTAATTATAAATAAGTTAAAAATATATCGTATAAAATATAAGAATTTTCAATGACAACCCGTAAGTGATAAGAGTGTAATGACATAAAAAGGGTATAACAGTAATTTAAAATCAAATAAAATTGTTTGTGCATTTTAAAGATTTAATTATATATAAATTGAGTACTTGGGCTTATACGATAATTTTAAGTTTTAAATTGGATATATATATATATATATATATATATATATATATATATATATATATATATATATATATATATATATATATATATATATATATATATATATATATATATATATATATATATATATATATATATATATATATATATATATATATATATATATATATATATGTATGTGTAATTTTTAAATTAGACAAGATATATATGTAATTTTGAAGCAAAAGAGATATATATACAATTCTCCTTTTTTTTTAGTTAAATTTTTTACAAAAGTGCTACAATAATATAAAATAGTAACGCTATATTTATCTTTTGATTCCAAAAGTAACAAAATCATACCAAGTTTTACACTATAATAGGACTAGAATTGCATGTGTGCAGTATCTCACAGTCATTTTTCATGATTAATATTTAAGTAACTTGACTAAAATAATGCAAAGCGCATGATCTATAAGAAAGAACTCACACTAATTTTGATTTAACAAAATCAACAACAATAATTGTATGCTTTCTTATTATAAAGGGTTCCAAGTGAATGATTGTATTTATATTTTCACATAGAATACGCTTCATTTTGCTGGAACAAGACATCAAAAATATAAGTTATGATTGCTATAAACATTTGGTTTGTGAATCGAAAAGAGTATTGATTGTTATATTTGATAAATTGTTCTTGTTTGAGATATTGGTGTGAACTAAAGACATCACGAGCTAATTTCAGTTTTAGTTCTTGTGGGCCAATACAGGTACTTCATTTTTAGCTATCTTTTTCATGAAGTTTTTGGTTTGGTTCAAAATGAAACACATGTCAAGGTTTTTTTTTGTTTTTTTATTGATGGTTTGATTTGTTTTATAGTATCCAATGAGTATAAAACTCTTGTTGTGGTATTGTGAAATGAACAAAGTACCCACCTTTTCATTCTTATTTTTCTGTTCAATTATTTTTAATTTTTTATTATTTGATTAACATTTACGTTTGATTCACAATGTTACTTCCTTTTATATAAAAATAGTAGAAAAGAATAAATCTTTCGTCTACCTATAGTATGTGTTATTTTATCTATGTTTCATGGTTTGAGGGTGTTTAGTGTAGGGGTATAATCGGGTTGGGTTGGTTGTGTCAGGTTGATTCGGGTTTCGATGTCTTAAATATCGACCTTATTCCGATCATATAAAATATTAGTTATCGGCTTTTTTGTTGAATCGGGTCGGATAAATTGGGTCGAGTTGTTAGTATATTATCGGTTTTTTGCAAGTCGACGGTCATAAACACAAAAGAAAGCACAGTTTTGTGTAATCTGCTTATAAAGACATACTATTTGATATACACTTCTGGCAACCGCATCTTATATTCTTATCATTGTGTCTAATTAGCTCATTATGTTTAAAATAAATGACTACAATATCGTAACAAGTTGTCGTTCAAAAAAAATATGGTAACAAGTTAACAATAATATTTGATATATTAAATCATGTGGTTGAAAGATAACAAAGATAATTCTAATTGATTGTTTTTGTGATTACATAAGAAGATTACATATGTATTTATAATGAATACATAGCTTTGTAAACAAGCTACCCTAACCATAAGGGTGTATGTGTCATGACACATTAATTTTGATTGATGACCGGATATAACTATTTTGTGATGGGTTGTAGCTAAATCTGTGATACCATGTAGAATACCAAAGATAATGTTATTGAATTATGTTTTGTGTTGTCTATCTTCAGTAGCATTCCTCTGATGTTTGTAGCGAGCTCAGACTGTTGTTGATTGACAAGGGGAAAGATGTGTTACCTTAAAATTTGCTTCTGAACTTCTAGTGAAGCAGTAGAGAACACTTACCAACATCTCCGATCCCCCAGCCACCGATCCACTAATGTTTGGACCTCCATTGTCATCAAGGACACGTCCATTTGGAGAAAACTAGGACTGTCATGACCACTGTTGCATGCTTGACGATTCAGGCGATGCCCGAAGCTTGCGCAACTTGCTGAAAGTGAGACACGTATGACTACTGCATGTGTCTATTGTTCATCTTTCCTCTATGTGGTTGGTGTGGTCTTGGAGCATTGTAAAAATGAAAATTCAATACAAGATTCTTATTTTTGTTATATTTTGATTCAAGGTTATTTTGATCTAAGACCAAGAATATATTTTAATCGAACAAAACATGCCTTGTTGGAGGGGCATATCCATTACCTATCCATCATGCTATCATGTCCATAGGTAGATACATCATCGACATTAAGTAGTAAAAGGAATGCTGATGAGCTCTTGGACTTGAAAGTCTAGACATATGTTGTGCAAGCAAGCGCGCTTGTCTTAGCTCATTTCTTTCAGCAATTGAGACATACAAACATTTCGTATGAAATATGTTCCATGTAATGTATGTACATCATGCCTTTCCTCATATGGTTTATAGAAGCAAGCAAACCTAAATTCCCTGCAAAGACCGTTATCATCGCGCATCAATTTAACAGATGTGATTGTGCCAAAATGCTTGAAGTGGTTTTGGAGCTGATCCTCAGTGACATCATCACCAATATTCTTCATATAGACATTTGAGTCATGATATTTCCTTATTTGTTCTTTCCTCATCTGCGCAAACTGACTGCGCAAAATTTGTTCTCTCTCAGATTTCTTCTGAGCCCTAGCAACGTATAAAACCTTTGAACCAAGTTGAAATCCATTAATTTCTTCGACCAGCTTCCTTGCATCATTAGAGTTTTCAAACATCACAAAACCAAAGACCTTTGAAACACCATCATCGTCTCTTGTTATAACTAGGCTAAGAATTTTTCTAAAAATAGCAAAAGTTCACTTCAGAACATCTTGTGTCATGTCTAAATCAAGATTCTTAATGTACAAATTTGTGCACTTGGTTTATAGAGGCAGTTGACTGGAAGAGCGAGAAACAGACAACAATTGCAATGCATGCTACTCAATCTGAGTACATGGCTGCTTCAGAAGCTGCAATGGAAGCTGTTTGGATTAGGAAGTTTATTGGAGATCTTGGAGTGATGCCTTCAATTAAAGAACCTATTGATATATATTGTCACAATTGTGCTGCAATAATATTCGACAATGATTCTGGAGTCATGAAAGGCGTCAGACACTTTAAACGTAGACATCACTACGTACGAGAACAAGTGGAAGCTCGTGAAATAAAATTAATAAAAGTTCACACATATGATAACGTAGTTGATCCTTTTACTAAGGATTTTCCTAGACCAAAGGTAGTTAAGCATGCCAAGGCTATTGGGCTGCAACTAGCTAGAGATTTCATGCAATAAATCTGTGATTAGTATTTCGATAAAGGATGTTAAGACATTATTATTTAATAAAATAAAGATTGGGTTTCGTTTATTCTTATTACTTAATTTTGTATCCTATTTTACATGTTTTAATCCATGAATAAATTGTGATGCTAAATGTTCGTTGTCGATTAATAATATGGGAATATTATTAAATTGCGACAATTAAAAATTGTGATAGAGTATACTTGAAAGTATATTGATCGATTTTGGATGATATTCGATGAATCGGGTATTGGACTTATCCCAACTATATGATTATACTTTATGGATCTTTGTCATTAAGTATATTATAAATAGTTATCCTCTGACCTGAGATACCAGAAAACTGTCGTGAATCTAGTGCATTTCTGTGGGATAATCTAACGCTAAACGTAACCGGTAGCTATAGGGATTATTTTCAGAAGTATTGCAAAATTCATAAGTTTTGCTTGTAGTCAATAAGGAATTTATTTCCTCCGATATTCGTTTTGGAGTTATAATATAGCTGGGCCCTCGTGGGATTAGTAAGATGTTTGTGTGGCCGCACCCAAATTTGTTTTGGTAATCTTGCTGAATCTGTGAACGAGAAATAAAATAGTTAATAAAAGGAATAATTGAGATCCATATCCTTATTAACGTTGTATTAGAAATAAAAGGATAATAATAATGACGAATCATTAAAAGGTTTTATCTAGAAGACCTTACTCGGGTTGTACTAGTGACATTGCTAGTGTAACTAGACGCTAGTCAATGTAATCACGATATTCGAAATATGTCCAAGTGGGAGCTGTAAGTTTATGGACTTATATTTAATAGTCGTGTGATAGGATCGAACTCGAGATTACGATATTGCACTCAATACGTAAAGAGTTAATTTAATTAATAAATATATTAATTGTATTTATTAATTTATTTAATAAATATATATTTATTAATTTAAACCGAGACATAACTTTAACCATCGATAAATAAAGAGTTAAGTATTAACGAGTGTTAAATTAATATATAGTAAGTGGAATGAAAAGAAAGAAGTTTGGAAGGTTCCGGAACACCCCAATGGGGGTGTTCGACCGTCGGTTATGGAGGGCGGGGGGGGGGGGGGGGAGAAAGATTTTCTTGCCTTATTTTGTTTATCTTGGACACCAAGTTTGGAGGCCTATATAAACAATCTCATACCCTTATAATTCAACACACAATATTCTCTCCCTCTTCTTTCTTTTGGTCGATCGTAGGAAGAACCCACAAAGGGGTTTCGGTTGGTTTTCTTGTTTGCTCGATTGTGCTTATAATCTAGTCTTAGCCCCTCTCTAGGGTTGTTGGGTAGATTTTCCACAAACGTTATAGCCTGGTTTACATGTGCTAGAATCACGGTTAACTCGTTGTATTACGTGTGTACAAGATCGTAATATAGTCTTACTTTAGACTATATCTTGGTGGTGTTCGATATAAACCCAAATTGATGATTCGTTGGTGATCTTATGGATCTTCGCTAGGATAAAGGTATGTAACCCTAATTCGATTAATTATAGTTATGTTATTATTATGATCTTGTTAAATCACTTCCGTTATGTGTGCTTTGATCTTGTTTAGGGTTTTATGTAATTGTTATGATGTTTATAAACCTTCAGGATCTACCCAAGAAGCAACCATACGGCTAGAACATTAGTCGCGCCTTAAACTTTCAAAGCAAGCCGAAGCTAGGACGCAACAACAATAGTAAGTTCACCCCACTGTAAAAGACTTCCAGGGAGATATTCCTACCTAAAGGCTCAAACTTCCCGAAACCCAGTCCAATGACCAGTGCGCCAGACAAAAGAGACAACAACAAATACTGTGAATACCGTGCCGACAAGGGTCACTCTATTGATGAGTGCATCCAGCTGAAAAAGCACATCGAGAGTCTTGTCAAGGCCAGGAAATTGAATCATCTGATAAAGGACTGGAGGAAGGGCACAGACGCAAAAAAGAGCGAAATCAATAAACAGAAAGAAAAACCCGTAACTATCTATATGGTACAAGGGGGCGAATACAACATGAAGAGAAGAACGATTCAAGAAATTTCGCGCAACAAGGAGATTTCGTTTCCCATCCACACTGATATGGACTACAGGATAGGATCATTATCAGTAGCATAACCCTCGGAGACCACGTCATCCATGACATGTGTATCGATGGAGCATCCGCATCAAATATACTGAACGAGCACTGTTTCGCATAGTTGCCTACGGAAATAAAGAACGAGCTAAAAGAAACCTCGTCCGTACTAACAGGATGCAACGGCGATAAAACCCGACCATTGGGTCATCTCTGCACACGAGTAACGATGGGCAACACAAATCACTCGACAACTGCGTAGATGGACTTTATAGTCGTGCGCTCCCAAGCATCCTACAGCGGCATCATCGGACAACCAACCCTCTTAACGTTACGCGTTGTACCTTCCACAATACATGGCATGCTTAATTTCCTAGTACTAAGCGGAATAGTTACCATCCGCAACATAGACACAATCGAAGGGAACAGCATCACCCCTACCCAGGGTAAAAAAAGAAAAGATGTTGGACAAAGCGAGCATGACACGGAATCTAGCTCGTACACAGTGAGGAGAAAGCATAGTACGGAAAGCTACCAGGGAATAACAAGGAAGGGTGGTATACTCATGGGTAAAGGGTCATCAACCAATCTCACGTGGGTCTTGCTCTCGACAGGTTTCCCACGAAGAGGGGGACCAGATGCAGGTTTTATCCTCACATACCAGAGGGACGTCCGAATCACTCACGTGCTACGCTTCGAATTCAACGCCACGAGCTGCGAGGCGGACCATGAAGCACTAATATCCGGGCTAGAGTTGGCTTCAAGAATGGATGTCCAAACTTGGTGGCCCACGTATATAACCTCCTGATAGCAAATAGGGTAGCAGGGTTATGTGAACCCCGAGGAAACACACTAATCCAGTACACACATAAGCTAAGGGCCATGGCCAGACAGTTCGACTACTTCACTATACAAGAAGTCTCAGGAGAGAATAGTGCAATGATAACGGCTATGGACCATCTCTCAACTATAAGCTTGGAAAAACCACCTCGACAATACTGATTGATTTTATCCTACACAAATAAATACTTTTAGAGACAACACCCACAACTATTAGGGAGGAATCACCCACATGGATGACACCGATCGTCAATTATCTGGCAAACCAGGTACTACCACAGGATAATAGAAGTGCCAAGCGACTGTAGAGAAGGGAAAGGCAGTTCAGAATCATGAACGGGATCTTGTACAAGAAATCCATACACGGTTGGACGTTGCAGTGCTTAGGACCAAAGCGAGCACGAATTATTATGGAAGTCACACATAAGAAAGCATGCCAGCAAGGCCTAAAAGCCATGGTGGACGAAGCTTTGCATTCAGGCTACGACTGGCCTTTCATGCATAGAGATGCACACAAAAGAGCGTCCAGGTGTAGCCAATGCCAGATGTGCATTGGCCCTAAACGACAGCCTCGCATGATGCCCCGTGTCGCGCCACGCGCAACGGTAAACGAACCAGGTATTTTCTCCAACCAGGCCCATAAACTAAATTCCTTCACCATAACGATGGGTAAGTTCGCCAGGCGGATCAAATCAATGTTCCCACCAACAAGTGGAGACCTACGGGAAGTCAAGCAAATCGTAGCACCACCAGTCAGGGCAGCCACCAGGAGGCCAGGACAGGCGAACCAAGCTGAAAGGTTACGGCAGGCGGCTGGCGCGCGACAGAATAAGGAAGTATGGAGGATACCCTACCGGGGCAGGACGAGCATGGACGATGACGTGCACACTCTATATAGCCAGGTGAAGAAAGACTCGGAGCAAACAGGTGAAAACCAGGAACTCCGACAATACTACCTCTAAGCCATCACACCACGGACATGGATTGCTCTTAGGATTTACTCTTTAAATGTTCGAAAAGACTTGCAAAAGTATCAATAAAAAATTGTGGTCCCTAGCTAGTTCCACAACCCCATTTCTTCTTTTATTTACAGAAAAATTGTGCATAAAGTACTTTATCTCCCATAAATATCTTTGGCCCTCCGGCGTACATGTACTATTACGTTTCCAGGCGAAATAAGAGGAGTAAGTTTAACCTACTAATTAAACTTGTCACATAAGAGGGGTGAACCCCAGTGGCGATAGATCAGGTATCCTTTGTTAGACACGTTACTAGAAGACGTTGTGGTAAGTATATCGCATTCCTCACATTCCATGATGATGGATATACACACGACACAGTGTGCACGTCTAACAAACATGTCAGAATTAATGACATCGCTTATACAATTTGAATATTACTTATATATCGAAATCTTTTTCTTTGTAAAGCAAATCCTAAAGTGGGGACGAAATATTTATTTTATTTCTTCTCTTAAAAACATTAATTTTTCCTTAATTTAGATGTGCTTATGCGATTTAAAGACGCAATAACAGATAATGCTTAGTACTGCTACAAGAGTTTTTTTGCTATGAAGACGCTTACAGGGGGCTTACACTGGTAAGCAAACATTATGTATACTTTTTTTCCCTTTTAAAGTGTGTTTGACGGATGTTGGGCAAGCATTAATATGCTTAAAGGTGTTTGGGATTGGCTATTCATGTGCTCATCAATATGCTTAGTCATTACATTATGATTCTATAAGCTAATTCATTTTATTGAGGATGAAGTATATCAGGTTATCCAAGTGATCAAACAAATCTAAATTAAGTCTCATCATATAATAGTATACGAGTCTTATTAATATACCAAAATCTAATGGTGCTTGCTCCCACTGCAATACGGTAAGTATCCTCTGATTCCTGGTCTTTTAGCTCCTTAAAAAATTGATGTTTCATAGAACAATGTTCAAATAACTACTACTAGAATGCCATTTGGTGAGACACAATCCTTAATTTCGCATTATATTTTGAATGTATCAGTTCAAACTAGAGTTTCATAAAGCTTCTGAATATGTTTGTTCCTATGCATTGTGTTGCAGCAACCTGATTGCAACGATGGAGAAAATCCTGTCGGGGTATCAACCAAAAGTTGCTAGACCAGGCACGCATTAAGATCGTTGGGAAGTATCTGCTAAAAAGTGTAAATATAATGTTTTATTATTTTATCAGCTAGAGAAGTGCTAGTTGATCTTTGAATGTAACGTTGTATGCAGAATGAAGTAATGGTTGTGAGCTTGCTAGCTACAGTCTTGAGTATCATCAAAAATGTAGGAAGGATAGTGTGCTGAAGCCGTTCACCTCAATATTAGGTGGTGGTGATGCTAATCGTGTTTATGAATCAAATTAGGAGCACTTGTCACTTTTCTACTTAAAATGCTTAAATCTCATCCCAATGGGAGTGAACATTAATAACTTGCAATGTCTTGGCTTCTCATATATATTTTCTAACAATGTACTATGTTATACGAATGCTTGCTACATATTTTATTGCTTATTTGTTATGTATTCTCCATTAGCTTTTGTTCATAAAAAAATATCACATTTGGATTAGAATGGGAAAAATATATCGTTGGTCTTTGCATCATTAGTTGTTTTTCTTTTGTGGTTATAGATTTGAAAATAGTTTTTGTTTTAAGTGTAATTTATATACTATATATCCTTATTTCATGCACTCTTCTACAATGGTAGAGCTCACCCTATGAACTTATGCACTATATAGAAGTTGAATAAACATTGATATATGAAAGAAAAAAAGCTACAAAAACTTATCAAAAAAACTCGTGCGTGCATATTTTAAATCCAAAAATATATTTTAAATACAGTATGTCTAATATAGCCTTGTTCTACAACATCAGATTATTTGATTTCTTTTTTTTTTGGAACTGATAAATGATCGAGTGTCTTTCACAGTTATAATTGCATACGATGCATGGTTTATTGATATTAGATAATTAATTCCATCAGTAGTCATTTAATCTCATTACCACGTCATAGTTAGTTTGGTTTTTATAATTAGTTGAACCAAATTTCATTGCAATAGTTTTGATTCAATTCAATGCATCACATATTTGGTTGCTCTTTTACTGTTTAATTTTTTACCACACAAAAAAAATATGAACATTTTATGATGTAATGCACGAAGGACTATTCCGTACAATGTAACGTTTTTCAGATATACGTCATTAAAGTCAAAATCCATGTACCATTATCTGATTTATCTTATTTTTGAAATATTTCCGGTCATTTAGATTCTATCCTTAAGATTCTCTGTTATATCAATCCTCTACCAACACTGCTAGACATGAATTATAACCAAGTTTGGTTCCAATTCAACTTCTAAATATTATACCAATCCTAATCTGAGACTTATCTATCATCACCACATTATATATAATCCAACACCTTCATTACTTTTTCTCAGATTTTAAGTTTCGAGTTTTCTACATTCGTTTTCTTCCAGTTTTCATTATTATGGATTCTTCAAGTTCTCATAGTGCGCCCTCCTCTCCTAAGACGCCACACGCGAAACTGGGTTATGTGGGCTCTAAATCAAAAGAGTTAGGGATTCAAGACTTGATACTGAAGGCGGATATACTAGATTTGAAGAAGCAACTCGATAAGAAACTAGCAAAGGTTGCCTTTAAGAAAAGCGAAATCGAGGAAGAATGGGAGATTGATGTGACTAAATTGGAAATCAAGAGTGTTATTGCTAATGGTACTTATGGTATTGTCTACAAAGGTGTTTATAATGGTCAAGATGTTGCTGGTAAGTTTCATCCAAAATTTTCATGCAACTTCTTAGATATTTAATTATATAAGGTTTTTATATATGTTGCATGCATGGTTTAAGGGCGTTCTGCAGGGAATGATTATGATCACATTATGTGGTAGAGAGTTTTCCTAGATCAAACATATATATTTTTAGTTTGTTTTGTTTTGGCTACGTATAATATTGATAGAACATTTTGCTACACTGATTTGGATAAGAAAATCTATTCAATGGTGATTTTATTGATGGCTTGAGCAACTTAATTTTACAGTAAAGGTTCTGGACTGGGGAGAGGATGGTCACCACACAACCGCCGAGATTTTAGCTCTCCGTAAATCGTTAAGTCAAGAAGTTGAAGTTTGGCGAAAACTTCATCATCCGAATGTCACAAAGGTATATAGTTTCGGAATATATATGCTAATTCATGATTTTGTAGCATAGTTCTTATGTCTAGTTGCCACTTATGAGGAGTTGGTCGAATTGTGTTATGTGCTTAATGTATAACTGTTAATCCTATAGTCGTCTATATGGAACTTTACTCTCTTTTATTATCCCAAGCATAGCAACCCATTATTTGTCCTCTAATATGACAAGTTTGTTTTTGTTGATAAACTTAGTTCATCGGCGCTTCCATGGGAACGTCAGAACTCAATATTCCATCAGCTGAAGGCCGAAATTATCTTCGTGATGGTTCATGTTGTGTGGTTGTCGAATATCTTTCGGGGGGCACGCTCAAGAAATATTTGATAGAAAATTTCAGGAGCAAATTATGTTTCAAGACCGTTGTTAAGATCTCTCTAGAACTAGCTAAAGGGTGAGTGTTTCTTTTAATCATTATCGTCTAGTCGGTGTGCTTGAATTCGCTTAGAGAAAAAAAGGCCATATGTGCCTTGACTAACATATCGTTCTTAATACAGATTGAGCTTCCTTCACTCCAAAAAGATTGTTCACCGTGATGTAAAAACAGAAAACATGTTGCTAGATGCAAATGGAATCCTTAAGATCGCTGATTTTGGAGTAGCTCGTGTTGAAGCTCAAAATCCTAAAGATATGACAGGAAAAACCGGAACACTTATTTACATGGCACCGGAGGTATGGATTACATTCTTACCTTTTAGCGTAACATTTGATCAAGTCATTGGATAACCAAGGAGAGTTTTTGTTATGTTTCAGGTGATTGATGGAAAGCCTTATAATAGGACATGTGACGTCTATAGTTTTGCCATATGTTTATGGGAAATCTATTGTTGTGACATGCCTTATGCAGATCATGAATTTGCTAAACTATCATCTGCAGTCGTCTACAAGGTGAAACACTTAGCTTGTAAACTTATTGTCAATGATCTCTTAAATTATTGTCGTGGTTTGCAATATCTTATTGAATATGTATCTCTACATTTTGTTGCAGAACCTACGTCCTAGTATTCCCAAATGTTGTCCAAGCTCTTTTGCCAACATTATGAAGAAATGCTGGAATGTAAATCCAGAAAAGAGGCCACAGATGGTTGATGTGGTTAAGATGTTGGAAGAAATCGACACAAGCAAAGGCGGTGGAATGTTGCCGGAAGATAAAGCTGCAAATGGTTGTTTCTTCCTCCAACGTCATCGTGGTCCTTGAACTCAAATTCTCAAAAGATGTTTTTTGAACACAAGCAATGGCAGTTATTTTTGTTTTTTGTTGTTACAGAAAGTAGTTATATGTCTGTTAAAGAAGATTATTTTACTTAGGTACATTTTATTTAATGAATCATTAATTTAGGTTTTATGCTTTTTATATCTATTATCATTATCTCTGAATTCGTTGATAGTGCAATCGGCCACATGATGCAAATGTCTAAAGTTTTGGGTGAGCAAGTTGGTGGTGGGCACCCTTTGTGGCCTGTTTTCATCCATGGTCATTATGCTGATGCTGGTGAGTCAGCGGCTCGCCTATATGGTGTTCTGAATATGCTAATGCTTTTCACTGGTCACTCACTTGGACGTGATAAGTTGGAACAACTTCTGAGGCAAGGAAGAACAACTAAGGAGGAAATGACAAAAGCTTATGTGTGGGGGTATTGCAGCTCTCTTTTTTGGCATGCCACACATTCCTAATTGCCCACTCCAGTGGCAGTGGGTGATTGTTACTAATCATTGCCTTTGTCGAAGAATCGCTTATGAATAGATCAACTGAGGTTATGTTACATGTTAACGCGTCATATGAGGTTTCTTAACATTCAAAATGCAGGCTTTCGGGTAATTTGTTGATTAGTTAAAGTGGTGGCGACTATAGTTAAAAAGGATCAAGGGAAACTATATAGTAAAACACACAGTATAATAAAGAACTCTTGTAACTCTGTCTTCGTTGGTGTCAAATATCAACAAAAATTTATATTTCCGTAATCATCTAAACATTTGTAAAGTAAACGGATGCAATAGGGCTTTACAGCCATAGAATATGATTGATGTGTATCAACTCTCATGAAGACTTATGAGTTATAACTCGATCAATAAAAATTGGTACAAATAATAATGATCCATAAATAATACAATCAGCCTCTTCACTTGAAAATCACCATGACCACTAGGTTTTATAGACTATCGATGCTTAATACACTATCCCAAAAACATACACATGATCTTTGAAGAAAAATAATCCAATAGGGGGCTGGCAATTAATCAAAATGGAAGATAAACTTCGCCATGCCATACCCGTATATATCGATCCCCACACTATCAAGTAGAGCAGATCAATTTCGCCAAGGCCCAAAATTACCTGCTCTTAGGAAATTGCATTGACCTGACATTATGGTTGACTATGGCAGAAAGACGCTGAATCATACTTTTAATGTCTTATCAGGCCTTAAGATCATCTGACATGGCAGAAGGTATACAATGAGTTGACAGGATGTCCACAGTTGCTGCCTTTGCCGTCTTTGTTTGGAGCACCATTATCTGACGGTTCATAGTGAGTTCGTATCATTAAAATAGAACTAGTTAATTTATCAGACCACTGTTCGTGACTTTGATTACAAATTATAGGCCGAAAGATGGTCAGTTGGATAAGGGGTCAAAATATGGGTCTGTGTCAATATGGAGATTGACCCGAAACTCTCGTCTAGTCTTTAGAAATAAACAATACATCTAATGTATATTCTAACAAAATCAACCAAGCCTAACACATGTTATTGATATTGATTAAGTTGGAGGGAGTTTCGATTACTTCAACCATCCATAAACCTAGACTCCGATAAACTTCATAACCAAAGACGACAACACCAAAAGTCACCAGTTTTGGGGAGAATTCCCAAAACTCCATTTCCATCAAGAATTGAATGGACTTTTCTCGTATTTCGACTGGACAATCTAACAAAGACAGAAAGAGTTTTTTACTTTGGTTGTGCTATCTAATTTAAACTTATTGTTAAAAGTTATCAGTGACTAAAAATTGATTGGAGAACGGGATTTCAGCAGTTTTTGTGCTAAGTTTTCTCGGATTTCTTTTAAATATTCGAACTTTTTGCGTGTCAATTTGATAACGAGTACGTGTAAGCGGCTTGTATGCTTATCACGTTTCTTTGTCATCGTTTCGTGGTCATTTAAAACTTCAAAATTAAGTCACTTAGATTCAAGTAATAACACTTTACCTCCTTACTATTATGAGAAACTTACACTGTTTGTTATATCTTTTGAAAATGATGTCCCGTTTATCGATCGGTCCATACAATGAGAACCCACTGAGTAATCCTTGTTAACGAAAAGATACACATAAATGTATTATGGAAGTTTTGTTGAGTTCAAAATTTTGATGATTGAGTTGATGATCGCAAGGTGTCAAATAAACCTTTGAGCGATAACGAGCACCTCAATCAAATTACAAGGTATTTTTCTGAAATTTAACAAGTTATGCTTTCAATCCTAATTTCAACCAAACTGGAAAACTCATTATCTTGATGCTTCTTCAAATTAAATTGACCACACTTTGCGTGAATGTGCTTATACTCGTTAACTCATACATCAATAAACATCAAGATAAGAACTAAACATCCTATCATGTAGTGGCCAAAAAAGGTATAGATGCTAAAATTAGAAATTTACAGAACGATCCCATTTGTAGAAGATCCAGCAAATATTCGAACTTTGCTATAAGTTTCATTTTGCATGTTAAAAATGTCAGTTGTATTTTTTCAATCATACATATTTTCTTGTGAAGTTTAAGTACTATACGTCTTGGCGAAATATGTTTCATTTTGCATGTTAAAAATGTCAGTTGTATTTTTTCAATCATACATATTTTCTTGTGAAGTTTAAGTACTATACGTCTTGGCGAAATATGTTTATGCTTAGGCTTGACACAACTATTTAATGCATACGACGATGCATTTTAGACAGATCAGGACCAAATATGATAGAATGCAAAAGAAATTTTAAACTGCAACATTAAAAAATATTTCGATAAACTGAATACATTTAAAATATAAATTAAAAAAAATCAACGTTTTTATCCGAAGTTAACGCTATATCAAAAAAAAATCCTTCAAGATATCGATGTGCTGAATGATCAATACGAAATAGACTAAATACATGTTAAGGCCTAACATGCATTAACATGAGGTTTTGATCTTAATGGTAGAGATAGTTCTTTTTAGTTATTATTATTTTTTTAACTTAGTTTTTTACTTACATTGCAAGTCAACTAATTATTGGATAGCTCTAAATCGCGTATGTGAACCTTTGTGTTTTTGGAACGGCAAGATTTTATTAGAAAAAGGTTTTGAAAAGAGGTAAACCCGAGAACATTACAAAATTACAAGTAAAGGACTCTTAAGCCAATCTTACCATGCAAGTAATATTACGCTTAGTTCTCGAGTTACACCACATTAAAGATTAAGAAACTATGTTATAAAAAATACATATTTTCTAAGACGCGCGTGTTAGTCATATGATTAGTTGTCATACATTGTATTAGTTATATTAGCCAGTTGTTGATGATTGTATCGGGCTCAAGCCCATCTATTGTACTCTATATGTACATTGTATCATATTGATTTGTGTCTTCTCATTAAACCGTATGATACATATAGAGTATATGACAACTAATCACACTACTAATGACAGCTCATATATGACTAACAGCGACGTATGTGAACCTTTATTGTCAAATGAGGATTAAAAATTTTGCCGTTGGTGATTCAAACTTTTCATCTTAGCTTTAAAAAGCTCGTATTTTTACCGTTGGGTCATCTTTTTACCGTTGGGTCATCTTTTGTGTTTTGGTAGTGATACCGTGTTTTGGTAGTGATAAACCGACACGTTAAAAGCTTTAAATAAACAATAACATCAAGAAACACAACATTAACAATAAGGAAAACATATCATATAAAATCCTAAAAAATTATTTATTTGTATAAATCAACACAATAGTAACGGTAAAAACCTAATTTAAAAACAATCGAAAAGAAAGCTTATTATTAAATCATGTTCAAGAAACAATGATTAGTTATTAAACATGATAGAATTAATCTAGCGTAGCATATTTATCGTCCATTAGCTTTGAGTGAACTTATATATATATTCTCATGTTTATAAAGATCGGTTCGGTTTATATCGGTTTTCTTTAATGCTAAAACCAACCCGAACCAAAAGCTTCAGTTTTTTCAAAATGCAAAAACCGAACCATCGGTTTTCAATCGGTTTTGGTTTTTAGGTTACGGCTTTTCGGTTTTTTTCGATTTAGACTCGGGTTTTCGATTCTTGCACACCCCTACTATATCATACTAGAATTATTGTAGATATTGCGGATGCTCGATCTATTATCCTATTCAAAGCTCAACCTAAGACTTGTGAAGAAACTCATATCATTTTTTTCTCTCTTCGTTTTCATATTGTTCTCATCTACTACTTTCGTAAACAAATGTTGGTGGGCTTAGTAGGATCATGAGAAAATTGTTGCTTACTTTTTTTTGTACGTGAAGATTGCTTGTGGAACTATACTAGCTAGATTCGTAGGATCATATAAGTGCATACATTATCACCCCACTTACATAGATGTAAGCCGTGCAACAGCCTGAGCTTCTGAGATAATAGCGTTCACAGCGGAGGAGAAAGACTCATCCTCTGACAAAAGCTTGACTTTATTACCGCCTATTTATTATTATACTACAATAGTTTTGTCCCTAATAGAAATACAAAGCACAACAGCGATACTACAGGCGGGGGTTGTGTTCCGTCTTAGTATAGCCCTAAGCAAGTATATCAAGAAAGGGCCCTATTATACATCTCCGGATAGCAGGTGTCATGGTCTTCTAACTTATGTCTTCCTCCCTCTACATAGGCGGTGGCGTGAATCTGATTTTTGACAAGGGTCGGCACTTAGAAAAAGCCCATAGAAAGAAGTTTACAGGGATGGGCTGTAAACCAATTCGATGCCGGGATCTATGAAAAGGATTACTAGGGCGTACTCTATGTCTCCTTGAGTACTAAAAAGGGTGCTAACAGCAGTGAGACTCCTGCGGGTAATAAGAAGCTTAAAAAATGAAGCCCATTTCTTTGAAATCCCACTATAGTAATGCCAATAAAAATAGAAAATAAGAGACCTAAAGTAATGAGAAAATGACTTGTAACTGTAAAGCTATAAGGTATCATACCCTGAAGATTACAAAATAACAAAAAAGTAAAAGTGACCAAGATGCAAGGGAAAAACTTTTGTTTAACATTTCCGGAAAGACCCCCTATTTGTTCGTTTACCAGGTTCAGCACGAAATCATAAATAAGCTCTACCAAGGATTGCCAAGTATTTGGTACTAAGTTTCCTCCTCCTTTTTTAGTAACAAAATGAATCAGAAGTAGGACCAAACTGAGAGTTAGCAGCATAAACAAAGAGGAATTTGTGAATGAGAAATACAAGTTTCCTATCTTCATAGGAATCAATGGCAGAATAGAAAATTGCTCTAGTGGACTGGGGGCCGCTGGGGGCATCGAATTTCTCGCGATGTTTACCGCCTGATTGAGCGTTGCGTAGAGACCGGACTATTTGTTTGGAAAGGCCGAAAGACTTTAAAATGAGGTTTTTGGTGTTATTGGACAGAATTGGTGTCGTTTTCCCACGCCTCATTTTCCATAATATGATTACGAGCTGCAGAACGCTTGAAGCCGGAATTTGAGCATTGAATTTGGAACACAGGCCAAACTACGCTCCTAGGCTCCCTTCTTCGAGGTTGATTCCCCCAGATCAAATGACAAGGAGCCAAAGATGGAAGCGGAGGAATCTGATGGCTAGGTGAATGGGGGGTTGAATATTCCAAGTCAACAGGGTTGGTTGGAAAGCCTAAGAAGAGCCGTGATAAAGAGCAGTCTCGGAATAAGGATCCCAAAGGGAAATCAAAGCGGGATATGGATCAAATCCTCCTCCCCAAAATGTACCAAACTCAACATAGATGGATCAGCTGTTATGGGAGAGAGTGCAGGTGGTGGTATCCTGAGAATAAGTTAGAACGTGGGTCTCCAAAACCTGATGTTGTAGGTTCAAATCCTACAGAGCGTGATTCTGTTCTTGTTAGGTCTAATTAGAATTCAATAACTTCACTTATTTGAACAGCAACCTGAATTGAACCTCCTGCGGATAAAAAAAAGGAGGAAGTCAATAAAAAAGAGATGTTAATGAATCAAAGGTCCAACTGATCGGCGCGTCTGTATTGTAAATATGCAATTACGAATAATCCAGCCAAAAAGTAATAGGAATTAGACCTAACACGATTCCAAATAGAAAAACTTCAATCATTTCGATTTATTTGAAAGGGGGAAAAGAGAGGGTTCCAAACCTAAATAAACATCCGAATCGCCCATGAATCTCAATGACCAAGAATGGCAAGCCCATAAAAACCTTATTCATAATATACTCTCTCTCAACTAAATACATTTTCATAAACTTAGGATGCACAAAATCATTCCTACAGAACATGGGGTATTCAACGTCCACAAGGAAGAGATCAAGAGGAAGGGGCATACCCGCTAGACCGGGTGAAACCGTGTACCATACCGTATGTGACAACCGCGGTTTTGAGGTTTGTCACTTAGTTTTATTTTGTGCAAGTTACGTGTCTTTACGTGTTTATGTGCTAATTGGTGTGTATAGATTGTGGTTTGGATATCGTTTCGTGTACGGTGTACCTTGTGAGTGAAACGATGTATGATGTTTTCATGTTCATGAGCTCACATGGTAGTGACTATGAAATGAGATGGTGTTATTTAGTGGTTTTACGTATACGTATATGTATTATAGAAAATCGTATTTTTACGGTTTAGGGTTTTGCATTTAGGGGTCTCGGAAGAGGTATTTAGCCACGGGAGTATTTTTCGGGATGGTTTTAAGTCATTTAGGACTTAGTTAATTAGTTTATTTCATATTTCAAGAGTTTTTATAAAACTGTATATTTTTACGTCTTTTACGGTATGCGCGTAAATTTGACTAGTTTTACGGTTTTGAGGTTTTGGTGGCTTTAGAAGCTGAAATAAATTAAGGAAAATTAAGGTAATATTATTATTACAATTATTAATAATTTAAATAAAAAAAAGAAATTTATGGGCTAGGGGTCGGTTGTATACAATTAAAACAAAAGGAAGGAAAAAAAAGAAAAAAGGGAAAGTGGGCTTGTGTACTTGGGTTAGGACTTGTTAGGAATAAGTATATAATGTTTTTATTAATAAAAACACTTCATAATCCCCTGGGAATAAAAAATAAGTCGGCATCAATGAAGTCTTTTAGGGTTTCTTCATAATTTTCATCTTTCATTAATTTTAAGGTATAACCTTTAATCCTCTTTTCAATTAAATTATTTTTAAAGCATTATTAATCAATACATGATGGATTTAGGGTTAGGTTAATTATGAAATCTGTAAATTAATGATATAAACATGATTGAATAATTAGGGTTAATAAATATATATGGTGATGGTAATTAATTAGGTTAGTTGTGTTAAATTCGTTTTTAAAAACTGGGCAGAATTTTAGGTCACTTGTTTTGATCATATCTAGAGTTCTACAAACCCTTATTTTGAATCAAAGCATCCCAGGAAAGGTAATTGAGTTGGCTTTCAAATGCAAGAAACTAGAACTAAATTGGAGGTCGGGAAGTGGGTCAAAAACAGGTTACATCAGTCGGAGGTCAAAACAGTTTTGAAATCAGTCAGGTTTAATTTAATGTTTTAAGGTGATTGGGGTACTTAGGAGTACACTTGAGCTCTCTAATGAGCATGGGTGTTGGTTTATATATTAAATAAGAGGTCTGAAGGGTGGCTAAACAAATGGGTTAGGGTAAGATCCCCTAATCATAACAAACTTTTTGTATGTTCAAAATCGATAAAATGGGGATAGGCAAACGTATATATATATATATATATATATATATATATATATATATATATATATATATATATATATATATATATATATATATATATATATATATATATATATATATATATATATATATATATATATATATATATATATATATATATATATATATATATATATATATATATATATATATATATATATATATCGGGGCCTTAACAGTAGATTTAAGGTTGGGGCAAAAGGGAGGAGTTATCTAACATATGTAAGGGCATAGGTTTTCCTTTACAAAGATCATGGGTATGTTTAGGTGGGCGTTTGGCTTATATTTGGAGACCTAAAAACCGGGACTGTTTTGGGTAAGATGTTAACGAGACGGGTTATGAAGTAAACTAAGTTAAGGGCTTTATAGAGGGGTGTAATGAGATGCTTAGAGCATATAAATGAGGTATATATATATGGGATAAGGTTAGATGTCCATTGATCGACGTCGAAGTGCCGGTCAAAAATAACCTAATTACCTTATACTAGATAGGGTAAGCGGGTATCGATTCACGAGGACTATGTGGTTTTAGTTTAAGTTTTGGGGTGATCACTAATCAATCAAAGTTTTTGTTTTGAAATCTAACAACTAAAATACTTTTAATAATAAAAATGCGGATTAAAAATTAAAATAATTATTAAGCTAATAGTAAAGCTAGAAAAATAAAATAAGGATGTAAACAATTAAAAGAAAAATGTAATCCCTTCCAGCTCCTAATATTTATGGTTGATCACACTTATGGATCATCGAAACTTTTTAGAACCGATTACAAAGATTATTTTGACTTAATATGAATGAATTAATGTCGGCATTTAATATGTTTATCAATGACTCGCAATAATAAATCTTATACTAATCCAACCAATAATTATGTTTTAATAATTTATTTAGGTACAACTTATATCGGTTATACGACCATCTTTTTTTTAACTAAATAAAATAAGAATGAATCGTTAACTAATAATAAATTGTCTCGCACAAATAATTAAACATAATATTAAATCAATAAAAATAATTTATAAATAGATCATAAATCAATGTAATAAAAATATAATAATCCAAAAGTAATGATCAAACCATAAATAAAGTTACCGGAAGGAAATACAACAAAATTAGCCAAACATCGCGGTGCACTCGGCCAACTGCGTACCAACCATCTTACTTTTTTTAATATTTGTTCTCTTTACAATTGTGAATGTGTTCCCCAGTGTCCTCAATAAGTGGCCCTAACAAAAAGCACTCACACCAAATTGTTTTCTTTTATTTATGTATATGTCAACTCCCTAGTTGTTATGATGTCCCTTCCTTCTTGTTTTTATAATCTCCTGCGGCATCTTTTTTTTTTTGATGTCTTGTTTTCAATCGGCCCCACCAAACGAATCTTGTATCCTCCTTTACTAATATTCCACTGTTTCTTTTTCTTTTCGATGTGTCGACTGAATATTGGCCCCCCTTTTGTGTCTTCTTTTTTTCTTTTTATAGTATCCACCAGTGGGTTATTGGGTATTGGGCCCAAAAATTATTATTTATTTTTTTTCTTTTATTCTTTTGGCATATAATAATTTTGGCCCAATAAAAAATAACCCAACATTAATAACTGCTCGAACGAACCCGGACAAATAAAATATGACCAAAAATATTGCGACGCGCTCAAATCTTTTTCTTCAATATTTTTTCTTCATTTATCGACGCTCACAATGTCTTTCCTCCAAAAAATTAATTAAGCGTCCATTTTTATTCCACTTCGCTCGTAACCTACATAATCACAAAACACACTCAAAGTACATATATAACGATAAATAAATATACAATTATGCTAAATTAACATGCTATGAGGTGAATGCAAAATACACCGATTAACTCCTCTCAACTTAAGTTTTACCGTCTCGAGTAAAAATAAAATAAAAATATACAAGCATGTTAATTTCATAATTTTTAATCATACTATTGAAATTTCATCAAAAAGATCACATTCAACCTAATACACTAATAACCATCCTACATGACAAATAATCCAAAATGATTACCAATATTTTTGTCCTTCTTAAACACTTAGCATAACCATTCCCATTGATTCCATTTACTTTATGTTTCATATAATTACCCATGTGTCCAACGTACCTAATGCACACCTATAATCAATATAAACATTAATCTAAAACAAGAGGTGAAAATATCGTACACCTTTTATAACATTAGAGTTTATATACCATAAGAGCAAATCATAAGCCATCATACTTTAGCTTACATACTTTCACTTTCTTTTTCTTTTTTTTTTCTATTTTCAATTTTTTTTCATTTTTTTTTTCACATCACACATAAGCTCTTTTTTTAGCCATCCGGGACCGTTTCTTATACAAGTCATCCCGAACGCTTTATACACTCCTTTCAAGGTTGATATAAAGACCAATTATTCAGAAAAATGAATATCTATCCTATATGTGCATACTAAGACACATTGGCACATGAGAACCGGTTAATTAAGTCTGTTTATTTAAATGGGAACAGTTATACTTCGTGCCTACTGGTACATCACATGATGGAATTATCAACCACATAGTATAATTATACAATGCACTAAATTAAACTAATCTTCCTAATTTCATTACAACAATACAAGGATTGGGTTATTTCACATAAAATTGTCTCAGCTAAGTGCAATGCTATCCATCATAAAAATTGGCGTTTGACCCATGCTAACAACTAAAGTATCACCTTGCGCGGGTGACGAATCAGATAGGCAAGCCCAGCATATGACTACCACCAATAATTATGACAGTTCTCCAACTCTTTTCTAAGGCCACCGTGCGCGGGTGGCGAGCCGAATAAGATCAATTTCAAGTGTCCTAACCCAACTATTACATTATTATATTTCATACTATTTTTATTCAAACTTTCTACTCGATCTAAGCAAAGGTAAGTTGAGGGAATTCAACTGGCGTAGTTTGATCATCTAAATTATACATATGCCTAAATACATGCAAACAATCAAATCAATTTAATAACTAAATTATACAATGGAATCGGGTGCACCTGATAATTATGGCCAAATCCTCTATCTTGCTCCAATAAATCATCCACAAGCTAATTTTCAGAATTTGTAAATACTCAACAAACATATATATGTAGAAGAAACTTCCACATCTAATTAGCACAAGACTCTTATAATGTGATTTAAAATTTTAAAAACTTTCAATTTTTCCCAAAAATCACATTTTAACCTATTTTGACCAAAATTTCACACAAAAAACATGTAACACATGTGCCACCCCCCTCAACTTAAAGCATTGCATTGCCCCTAATGCAAAAACTTTAAATTGAAATTTTGGTTAAAAATCAATTTGACAAACTCACACAAAAACAAAAACCTAACTCAGTTTCGTAGGAATCACGGTTGCATTTAGCATATGCAACAAGCCTTTAAACCACTCGGTAGCCCGACTGGACGAGTTTTGTCTCGTGAGGGTTTGTAGTGAACATAACCACAAAGTTCCACAAACCATGGGTTGCCTCCCGCGAAGCGCTAAGTTTACCGTCTTCAGCCAGACATAACTCAAATGAGCTATTGAGACGGTTGGAGTGGTTCCAAGTAAACCACATCCACCGTTTCCATCTGATCACTCTCCAACTCAACATACGGCTTCAAACGGTGTCCATTAACGTTAAAAGGCTCTCCACCCACCATATTTTTTATTTCAATGGCTCCGTGTGGAGAGACTTGAGTCACAACGTATGGACCCATCCATTTACTTCTCAACTTTCTAGGAAAAAGCTTAAGTCTAGCATTGAATAACCAAACTTTTTGACCAACCAAGAAGGACTTCTTGGTGATGTGTCGATCATGAAAAGCTTTGGTTTTCTCCTTATAAATCCTAGAACTTTCATAGGCATCACGTCGAATCTCATCTAGTTCAGATAATTGAAGTTTCCTAGAACTACCCGCTTTCTCTAAATCGAGATTAACAGTCTTAATCGCCCATTCAGCCCTATGCTCTATCTCAACCGGTAAATGACACGCCTTGCCATATACCAACTTGTACGGTGACATACCAATAGGAGTCTTAAAAGCCGTCCTATATGCCCACAAAGCATCATCTAACCTCAAGGACCAATCTTTCCTATCACTACGAACGGTCTTTTCTAAAATTCGCTTAATCTCCCTATTAGATACTTCAACCTATCCACTAGTCTGTGGGTGATAAGGGGTAGCTATCCTATGATTAACTCCATAGTGTTTCAATAATTTCCCAAATCTAAAGTTCTTAAAGTGGGAGCCCCCATCACTAATTATAGCCTTAGGAATTCCATGTCTAGCAAAGATATTCTTCTTAACAAACTTAAGAACTACACTATGGTCATTGGTTCTAGTAGCCTCAACCTCTACCCACTTAGACACATAATCAACTGCCACTAAAATGTACACATTGCCATGGGAAGTGGGGAATGGTCCCATAAAGTCAATACCCTACACGTCAAAGATCTCAACAACAAGTATGGGATTCATAGGCATTCGATCACGCCTTGAAATCCCTCCAACTTGTTGGCAACGAATACATGCTTTCACAAAAGACTGGGCATCCTTGAAGATAGTCGGCCAAAAGAAACCGCTTTGCAGGACTTTATGCCCAGTTTTCGTAGCACCAAAGTGACCACCACATGCATAAGAATGGCAATGAGCCAATATGTCCATATGCTCATGGTCAGGAACACATCTCCTAACGACTTGGTCAGCACACACCTTATAGAGCTCCGGATCCTCCCAAAAATAATGCTTCAATTGGGAGAAGAAGTATTTTCTTTGTTGCTTGGACCAAAACTCCGGAAGCTTTTTAACAGCTAAGTAATTAACTATATTTGCGTACCAAGGAACCTTAGAAACCTCAACTAGGCTTTCATCCGGAAAGCTTTCCTTAATCACGTTAGAAGGATTGAACGGCGGAGGGATAATTCTAGACAAATGGTCGGCAACTACATTTTCTGACCCTTTTTTATCCCGAATTTCTAGATTAAATTCCTGTAAAAGCAAAATCCACCTAAGCAACCTCAGTTTTGTCTCTTTCTTAGTCAACAAATGTCTTAAGGCACTATGATCTGAAAATACTATCACCTTAGAATGCCCCCAAATATATGACCTAAACTTATCAAGAGCAAAAACCACGGCTAACAACTCTTTTTCAGTAGTAGTGTAATTCATTTGAGCTTCTGAAAAAGTCTTACTAGCATAAAAGATCACAACGGGTTTCTTATCAACCCGCTGTCCTAGAACCGCCCCAGCGGCATAATCACTCGCATCACACATGATCTCGAAAGGCTTCGACCAATCAGGTGATTGCAGAATAGGGGCTTCTACAAGCTTTTGCTTAAGCATATTGAATGCTTTAAGACATGATTCATTAAAGTCAAAGCGTGCATCTTTTAAGAGTAGATTACAAAGAGGCTTTGATATTGCACTAAAATCTTTAATAAATCGCCTATAGAACCCGGCATGACCTAGAAAAGATCGCACACCTTTGACGGTAGTGGGAGGAGGAAGGGTTGAAATTACCTGAACTTTGGCACGGTCAACCTCAAATCCTTTTTCAGACACAACATGCCCTAATACAATTCCCTCTCGAACCATGAAATGGCTCTTCTCCCAACTAAGCACCAAATTAGTTTCGGTGCATCTTTTTAACACACTTTCAAGCTGATCAAGGCAGCTTTCAAAAGATTGACCAAAGATGGAGAAATCATCCATAAATATCTCTACAGATTCTCCAACCATATCAGAAAAGATACTCATCATACACCGCTGAAAGGTAGCAGGTGCATTACACAGGCCAAAAGGCATTCTTTGAAATGCAAACGTCCCGTATGGACATGTAAACGTAGTTTTGGCCTGGTCATCAGGATGGATGGGTATTTGATTATAACCGGAGTACCCATCCAAGAAGCAATAGAATTTCTTACCAGAAAGCTTCTCAACTATTTGATCAATGAAAGGTAGTGGGAAGTGATCTTTAGATGTGGCATTATTCAGCTTACGGTAATCTATGCAAACTCTTCACCCAGTAACTATTCGGGTTGTGAGCTTTTCCCTATTCTCGGTTTCAGCAACAGTGATTCCTGCCTTTTTAGGCACCGTTTGAGTAGGAATTACCCATTTACTATCCGAGATGGGATAGATGATACCGGCATCTAACCATTTAAGAACTTCCGTCTTCACCACCTCTTTCATATTAGGATTCAGACGCCTTTGCGCATCTCTTGCTGGCTTAATATTTGGGTCCGTAACAATTTGATGCATACATAATGAAGGGCTGATCCCTTTTAAATCTGCAATCGTCCATCCTACTGCTGCTTTGTACTTGGAAAGAACTTTTAAAAGTGCTACCTCTTGTGATTCAGAAAGATCAGAAGCAACAATAACGGGTTAAGTATTGTTAGGACCTAGAAAAGCATATTTGAGATTAGGTGGCAAAGGTTTTAGTTCAAGAGTTGGAGGCACCTCTAGAGACGTCTTCGTGGTCGTGTCAAAAGTAGAAGGCAAGGGCTCTACTTTATAAGACCAAGGTGGTTTTTGATGGTCCAAAGAACTGACCAAACACTCTTGAATCTCTAGAACTTCAGCAACATCAAGAATCTCCTCATTATCACCAGTTAGATATAATTCCAAAGGATCATCCTTAAGCATACGGGATGCATGCTTTTGAACTTCCTCATCAATCACATCTACTTGGTAACATTCATTTATCGTAGGAGAATTCATAGAATTAAACACATTCAATCTTATCTTCTTATTACCGAAGGCAATATCCATGGCGTCGGTCAACAATTAATCCTAGCATCTATCGTGGCTAAGAATGGGCGCCCAAGGATAATAGTTGGTTGAACATCTTTGTATTGTGACTCGGTGTCCATAACAAAGAAGTCAACTGGGTAATAGAAATCATCAACTTTCACAATAACATCCTCTAAGATACCTCTAGGAATTTTGGTAGATCGATCGGCTAAGGAAATAATGGTGTCTGTCTTACGAAGAGTTCCTAAGTCATACTTATCAACCAAACTAGCAGGAAGGATGTTGATACTAGCACCAAGATCAAGGAGCGCCTTCTTAATGGCAATATTTTTTTACCACAACTGAAATCAACGGTGCTCCAGGATCTTTGAATTTAGGAGGAAGGGAGCTAGAAAAGACTGCACTAACATGCTCAGTTAGGTCAATCTTTTTAGGCAAAGACGCCTTCAGCTTCCATTTCTGAGTACACAAGTCCTTTTAAAACTTGGCATAAGCAGGAATTTGCTTGATAGCATCAATAAGGGGGAGATTGATTTTAACTTGCTTGAAAGTCTCCCACATATCCTCAGCATGAGGACCCTTTTTAGCTAACCTTGCTGATGTCGATTTCTCCAAAGCCGTAGGGTAAGGTGTGTTGGACACACCACCCTTCCCAACTTTGGAAGATTCAGTAGCTTTAAGATTCGGTGTTGTTGGTTTGGGAAAATCATTTAACAAATCATTCACCAACTCAGAACCGGACTTAACATTATCAGAATTTTTACCTTCAACAATGATTTCGTCATCAGTAACGAAATCCTCGACATCAGGAGAATTTGGAATTCCCTTGTCATTGTTGTAGATTTTACCGTTTCGAAGAGATGTCACCATATTCACATGCTCATTTCCATTTTTCTTGTGTGCGGGATTCATGGTGGGGTAGCTCGGTAGCCTTCCCTCATCTCTTTTGCTTAATTGATCCGCTAATTGACCAACTTGTCTCTCAAGAGCTGCAATAGATTTAGTAGTGGTCTCGTGTCTTTGATTAGTGACCTCGAATTTTCTATTAATCTCTTGATTGTTGGTAGACAATGAATCCATAAGCCTATCAAACTTTCGGTCAAGGTTCAAGAGACGGTTATCATCTTGGCCTTGGCCCTGATTTGGATATTGTTGTTGTGGCCTATGATTGTAAGAATTTTGTTGAAAATTAGATGAATCGCCACCCTCATACCTTGGTTTGTAACCATAGTGTTGTTGTTGGGCATTATTAGGGCGACTGTCTTCATCTTTCCAACAGAAATTAGGGTGAGTGCGCCATCCAGGATTGTAACTTTCAGAGAATGGATCATTTCATGGACGACCACCATAGACTCCATTTACCTCCTCATTTGGTGGCGCCCCCCAACTTTGACAATTATCAACAGAGTGACTTGGATCACCACACATTGAACACCCAATATGCGACACATTAGACACATTCGGAACACCTTTTCCTATATTTTTCAACAAAAGATCAACTTTCTTACTTAACTCGCTAATTTCAGAATTTGTGCCACGTTGGTTAGACACAAAATTGGCGGAAGATGGGTGGTTGTTTCGATCCATTGAAGCTTGGGTCTTAGAACCTTTGCTTAGTGTTTCGAAAAACTCCCATTCTTCCTCCATAGGTCGCGAGAAAAACATACCCCCACTAGTGGCCATCACAAATTGTTGGTTGTTATAATCCAACCCATCATAGAAGACTTTGACAAGCTCCCATTTTGGAACATCGTGATGAGGGCATGTTCTTAATAACTCCTTAAGTCTATTAAATGCTTCATGAAACTGCTCGCCTAGGATTTGACGAAAGGATTTAATCTTATTCCTAATGGCAGCAGTTTTACTTATAGAATAAAATTCCTCAAGAAAAGCAGATTGCATTTCAGACCATGAGTTAATACTACCTGGCTCAAGAGATGAGAACCAGTCCTTAGCTTGATCTTTAAGAAAAAAAGGAAAAAGGCGAAGTCTTACCTCATCCTTGGTAATGTTATTAACCTGATGTGTGTCAGCAATTGAGAAGAATTCTCGCAGATGTGCGTATGGCTCCTCACGACCTCTAAACACTAGCAAGATTGCTATGAGGTTCGGCTGAATCTTGAAGTTACTTGTAACCCCTTTAACCGGATCCGGATAAACGATAGGCGAGGGATCCTCGAAGATCCCCGGCCTGTAATAAGAATCAACACCCCGTGGTGGGGATTCTTCTCCGCTGCTACTTCCGCTAGCACCTCCGCCAACATCTTCGTCACTTGGCATTTCAGCGAAAAGCTCTGCTAAACCTGAAAAGTCAAGATTAGTAGAAAACTGTCGAACGTCTTCCTTCTTAACCTTGCACTTTTCTCAACCTCGGGATTGTAAGCTAACGGTGATGTACGTCCCGATTTACGTGTGCGCATACACTAACCTGCACACTCACAAGAAACAAAACAAAACAAACAAAACAAACAAACAAACAAGAAAAATAAAACTCTTTTTGTATTTTTTTTATTTAAAAAAAATATTAACAAAAACTTAAACGAAAAGCTCACTGAGTCCCCGGCAGTGGCGCCAAAATTTTGATCGACGTCGAAGTGCCGGTCAAAAATAACCTAATTACCTTATACTAGATAGGGTAAGCGGGCATCGATCCACGAGGACTATGTGGTTTTAGTTTAAGTTTTGGGGTGATCACTGATCAATCAAATTTTTGGTTTTGAAATCTAACAACTAAAATACTTTTAATAATAAAAATGCGGATTAAAAATTAAAATAATTATTAAGCTAATAGTAAAGCTAGAAAAATAAAATAAGGATATAAACAATTAAAAGAAAAATGTAATCCCTTCCAGCTCCTAATATTTATGGTTGATCACACTTATGGATTATCGAAACTTTTTAGAACCGATTACAAAGATTATTTTGACTTAATATGAATGAATTAATTTCAGCATTTATTATGTTTATCAATGACTCACAATAATAAATCTTATATTAATCCAACCAATAATTATGTTTTAATAATTTATTTAGGTACAACTTATATCGATTATATGACTATCTTTTTTTTAACTAAATAAAATAAGAATGAATCGTTAACTAATAATAAATTGTCTCGAACAAATAATTAAACATAATATTAAATCAATAAAAATAATTTATAAATAGATCATAAATCAATGTAATAAAAATATAATAATCCAAAAGTAATGACCAAACCATAAATAAAGTTACCGGAAGGAATTACAACAAAATTAGCCAAACATCGCGGTGCACTCGGCCAACTGCGTATCAACCATCATACTTTTTTTAATATTTGTTCTCTTTACAATTGTGAATGTGTTCCACACTGTCCTCAATAAGTGGCCCTTACAAAAAGCACTCACACCAAATTGATTTCTTTTATTTCTTTATATGTCAACTCCCTAGTTGATATGATGTCCCTTCTTTCTTGTTTTTATAATCTCCTGCGGCATCTTTTTTTTTTGATGTCTTGTTTTCAATCAGCCCCACCAAACGAATCTTGTATCCTCCTTTACTAATATTTCACTGTTTTTTTTTCTTTTCGATGTGTCGACTGAATATTGGCCCCCCTTTTGTGTCTTCTTTTTTTCTTTTTATAGTATCCACCAGTGGGTTACTGGGTATTGGGCCCAAAAATTATTATTATTTTCTTATTTTTTTTCTTTTATTCTTTTGGCATATAATAATTTTTGCCCAATAAAAAATAACCCAACATTAATAATTGCTCGAACGAACCCGGACAAATAAAAGATGACCGAAAATATTGCGACGCGCTCAAATCTTTTTCTTCAGTATTTTTTCTTCATTTATCGGCGCTCACAATGTCTTTCCTCCAAAAAATAATTAAGCGTTCATTTTTATTCCACCAAATTTTTGATCGACGTCGAAGTGCCGGTCAAAAATAACCTAATTACCTTATACTAGATAGGGTAAGCGGGTATCGATCCACGAGGACTATGTGGTTTTAGTTTAAATTTTGGGGTGATCACTGATCAATCAAAGTTTTGGTTTTGAAATCTAACAACTAAAATACTTTTAATAATAAAAATGCAGATTAAAAATTAAAATAATTATTAAGCTAATAGTAATGATAGAAAAATAAAATAAGGATGTAAGCAATTAAAAGAAAAATGTAATCCCTTCCAGCTCCTAATATTTATGGTTGATCACACTTATGGATTATCGAAACTTTTTAGAACCGATTACAAAGATTATTTTGACTTAATATGAATGAATTAATGTCGGCATTTATTATGTTTATCAATGACTCGCAATAATAAATCTTATATTAATCCAACCAATAATTATGTTTTAATAATTTATTTAGGTACAACTTATATCGATTATACGACCATCTTTTTTTTAACTAAATAAAATAAGAATGAATCGTTAACTAATAATAAATTTTCTCGCACAAATAATTAAACATAATATTAAATCAATAAAAATAATTTATAAATAGATCATAAATCAATGTAATAAAAATATAATAATCCAAAAGTAATGATCAAACCATAAATAAAGTTACCGGAAGGAATTACAAAAAAATTAGCCAAACATCGCGGTGCACTCGGCCAACTGCGTATCAACCATCATACTTTTTTTAATATCTGTTCTCTTTACAATTGTGAATGTGTTCCCCACTGTCCTCAATAAGTGGCCCTAACAAAAAGCACTCACACCAAATTGATTTCTTTTATTTCTTTATATGTCAACTCCCTAGTTGATATGATGTCCCTTCTTTCTTGTTTTTATAATCTCCTGCGGCATCTTTTTTTTTTGATGTCTTGTTTTCAGTCGGCCCCACCAAACGAATCTTGTATCCTCCTTTACTAATATTCCACTGTTTTTTTTTTCATTTCGATGTGTCGACTGAATATTGGCCCTCTTTTGTGTCTTCTTTTTTTCTTTTTATAGTATCCACCAGTGGGTTATTGGGTATTGGGCCCAAAAATTATTATTATTTTATTATTTTTTTTATTTTTTTCTTTTATTCTTTTGGCATATAATAATTTTGGCCCAATAAAAAATAACCCAACATTAATAATTGCTCGAACGAACCCGGACAAATAAAAGATGACCGAAAATATTGTGACGCGCTCAAATCTTTTTCTTCAATATTTTTTCTTCATTTATCGGCGCTCACAATGTCTTTCCTCCAAAAAATTAATTAAGCGTTCATTTTTATTCCACCAAATTTTTTATCGACGTCGAAGTGCCGGTCAAAAATAACCTAATTACCTTATATTAAATAGGGTAAGCGGGTATCGATCCACGAGGACTATGTAGTTTTAGTTTAAGTTTTGGGGTGATCACTGATTAATCAAAGTTTTGGTTTTGAAATCTAACAACTAAAATACTTTTAATAATAAAAATGCGGATTAAAAATTAATATAATTATTAAGCTAATAGTAAAGCTAGAAAAATAAAATAAGGATGTAAACAATTAAAAGAAAAATGTAATCCCTTCCAGCTCCTAATATTTATGGTTGATCACACTTATTGATTATCGAAACTTTTTAGAACCGATTACAAAGATTATTTTGACTTAATATGAATGAATTAATGTCGGCATTTATTATGTTTATCAATGACTCGCAATAATAAATCTTATACTAATCCAACCAATAATTATGTTTTAATAATTTATTTAGGTACAACTTATATCGATTATACGACCATCTTTTTTTAACTAAATAAAATAAGAATGAATCGTTAACTAATAATAAATTTTCTCGCACAAATAATTAAACATAATATTAAATCAATAAAAATAATTTATAAATAGATCATAAATCAATGTAATAAAAATATAATAATCCAAAAGTAATGATCAAACCATAAATAAAGTTACCGGAAGGAATTACAACAAAATTAGCCAAACATCGCGGTGCACTCGGCCAACTGCGTATCAACCATCATACTTTTTTAATATCTGTTCTCTTTACAATTGTGAATGTGTTCCCACACTGTCCTTAATAAGTGGCCCTAACAAAAAGCACTCACACCAAATTGATTTCTTTTATTTCTTTATATGTCAACTCCCTAGTTGATATGATGTCCCTTCTTTCTTGTTTTTATAATCTCCTGCGACATCTTTTTTTTGATGTCTTGTTTTCAATCGGCCGCACCAAACGAATCTTGTATCCTCCTTTACTAATATTCCACAGTTTTTTTTTCTTTTCGATGTGTCGACTGAATATTGGCCCCCCTCTTGTGTCTTCTTTTTTTCTTTTTATAGTATCCACCAGTGGGTTATTGGGTATTGGGCCCAAAAATAATTATTATTTATTTTTTTTTTCTTTTATTCTTTTGGCATATAATAATTTTGACCCAATAAATATTAACCCAACATTAATAATTGCTCGAACGAACCCGGACAAATAAAAGATGACCGAAAATATTGCGACGCGCTCAAATCTTTTTCTTCAATATTTTTTCTTCATTTATCGGCGCTCACAATGTCTTTCCTCCAAAAAATTAATTAAGCGTCCATTTTTATTCCACTTCGCTCGTAACCTACATAATCACAAAACACACTCAAAGTACATATATAACGACAAATAAATATACAATTATGCTAAATTAACATGCTATGAGGTGAATGCAAAACACACCGATTATCCATCATGGGTTGATGAGCCATCTTAGTGTTTGGTTCATGTTTTGATTGTGTGCTTTTGTTTGTTAGCTTTTTGCTAGTGCGCGGATTTTTGGAGAAGCTCAATCAGGTGAGTTTCATAGTCCCATGTCTTTTTATGATTTGATTTCCAGATGGGATGGAAGAGACACTGTATGGTTTTGTAACTAATGTTGTGAATGTTTTTATGGTTTGTGATGGACTTGTGTGTGCACTTATGTGATTAACTGCTATGTGATTCTTGATTGTGTTTATGATTTAGATCGGGGGACACGTACCGTCTCAGTTATTGTGGTTTGACTTGGTACCAAGGGGATGTTGACAAGGCGGGGCCTTGGGGAGTACATAGATGTGTGAGCATCTATGGGACCAATGGATAATGACAAGGCGGGGCCTTGGGATTGGTACATAGGTGTATGGGCGCCTATGGTACCATGGTGTTTGGTAAGGCTGGGAGCCTTGGATTTGGTTTGGAATGATTGATCTTGAATGTTAGTTGTTAATGCATATTTGTAACACATTGTCCATATATTTTTATTGTTGGTGGTTATTCACAGCTTATATTATAACTGATTTGAGGTTGGAGTCTAAACCTATGACTCTCACCAACATTATGTTGACGTGTTTTAATGTCTCTTTCAAGTGAGAATGTGGCTAAGCATGAGAATATGAGTGGCTAGATTTTGAGGCTTAGGATTGCATTTGGAGGAACCCCTTTCCTCTTAGTCTTTATTTGATGTTTGAATAAGTGATACTTTGTTGGCATCTATATGTTTGCTTTGTTTATGTTAATTGTTTGTCTCGGGTGAGCGGTAGGACTGTTACCTACTTACCTAGACTCCTGCATTGTTGAGATATTGTCATGACATTTGTGTCACCATTTTATGACATTTCTAATTTCATTTAGTTATCTCTATAGACACGCCATGTTGTGATGATATCCATACGTCGCGCCCCATATTCCGCCATGGTGGGGTGTGACAGAATGGTATCAGAGACAATGGTTATAGAGAATTGGGTTGCCTAGTCTAGTAGCCTAGTCTATAGCTTAAGGATCCCTGCATATAGGCGTCATAGGAATATGTGTGTATGGTTTTGATTGTATTTTCTAAGTATTGTTGATCGTTTTCTGTGAGCTTTGACTAGTATAGATTGAACTATAGTCGTCCATACTTAGTCACATGCTAATTTCTGTTTTGTTTTTGATATACGAATTACTTTCATGATAATTGATGAGTTATTTTGTGTACCTAATGTATATTATTGTTCTTTTGATGTTTAAGTCATGTTCCCTAAGAATTAGGTGGTGATTCGAGTTACTAGGAGTAGGTGGATAGGAAAGATTTTAAGTTATTTCCACTCTTATGGGCGACGTCACTTATAACTGATTATTATGTTGTTTTGGAGCTTGTCTATGTTATTTTAGCTAGACTATGAATTTATGTATTGCAAGAAGTTTGACTATGTTATTTTAATAGATGAAGTTTTGGACCTTATTGGTTATGTGGTTATGAACTTATGTGAATAGATGGATTTATGTGTTATATGTTGTATTTATTTTTATAAGTGTCATCATAGGAGGGAGTGCATTGGGGAAAGGGTAATTTTATAAGTATGGTGGCCAACATAGTTATACAACTACCACAACTTCAATGGGTTCTCAAGTATGATTGCATGAAAGAGGGTTAGTACATGCTTGTATATGATGAGATGTGGATTTTGGGTATATGTATTGGGTTATACTCATGTTGTGTGATTATGGGGTCACACGATATGGAATGGTTTTAGTGATGGGCTTTATGCCTAGTGGTAAGATGGTGATTACTCGTATGGGAAAACGAGTGTATGACGCGATTGATTGATCTGGCATGTATGGTAGCGAGTATGTTTTGGGTGATTTAATAGGCATATATATGCGGATGTAAATATACTAGTATGCATTAAGTTATGATATATGGTCGTTCAGTAGTTACTATAACTTGAACGTACCTAGTGTTGTTCGTGTTTTATGGTGTTGGAGTTTGATGGAGTTCCAACGACGTTTTGAGTCTTTTTAAAGTGTGTTTACATTCGGGTATGTATTTTAATTAATGAGGACTACTAAATTTTCTTGCAAATAAGTATGGCTAATTATAGGAAAACGATTTTGAAAATAATTTGTAGGTGTATGGTATGATATCGTGGCTTACATATTTTTTAAGTTTGTGGTAGTAAGCTAATAAATAAAATTTTGTCTTGAAAATAATTGGATTAGTATTATGTGTAACATGTGATCATACATTTTAAAGGGGTAAAGAAATTTTACAATAATTTTCTTAAGTAGAGTTAAAATTTTAGAAGTATTTAACTAAGACGGAAAGAGTAAAAAGGCAGATTTCATTATAGTAATGATAATAATAACACCACACCTTGTAAACGTGTAGTAGTTTAGTTATAACCAGCCTAAATGGATTATATAAAATAATAATAATAATATAGAATAAAAAAAACACACTGTATTTTATAAACATGTATTGATTTCATAATAACAAGTGAAATAAATTTAATATGGGTAAGCGAGATAATGGTTAGAATAAGATTGTAGTATACTAACTAGTTGATATCTTGATAAAATGATGAAGATAAAGGATGAGTTTATGGTTAAAAATGAGTATGATTGATTTTAGTAGTATGGGAGTTTGGTTCTTATGAGAAGTAACTAATTGGGGAGAAAGTTTAAAATTTTCTAAGGTATCAAAATTTGGTAATATTAATCGTGACGAGTCTAAATTTTTCGTTGTTGGCACACTCCATTGATCTTTCGGATTACATTGTTTCGTTTTCAGTTGTTTTGGCTTGGGTTCATTATGGTTTAATTTAATGTTTTAAGGTGATTGGGGTACTTAGGAGTACACTTGAGCTCTCTAATGAGCATGGGTGTTGGTTTATATATTAAATAAGAGACCTGAAGGGTGGCTAAGCAAATGGGTTAGGGTAAGATCCCCTAATCATAACAAACTTTTTGTATGTTCAAAATCGGTAAAATGCGGATAGGCTGAAGTATATATATATATATATATATATATATATATATATATATATATATATATATATATATATATATATATATATATATAATGTGAGAGATTTTTTAAAGTTGTAAAAATGAGAACTATTCTAAAACACCACTAAAACATTGATACATTACCATTTTAGCAATAATACACCAAAATATACATTATTTATACAATTTAACATTCTACCAACTAATAAACAACGACTTAGTGTGTAACATATTACTGATACACAATTAAAAATGTGATACACAAACATCAAAATCTTAAAAATATAATATCTTATACATAAAATGGTACATTTGATACACAACCACCACCAAATAAGATGATACACAATACCAAAATATGATACGTATCACACCTCGAATCAAAATGTATCACTTAGATTTAGCCAATTTTCAAAAGAAATCCCATCGAATCTTTAAAAATTATGTTTTTACTTCAGCCTGTGTTAAAATTGTTTCAAATAGAGTGTCATTTATGAGATTTTGGTTGGTTCTCATTTTTACAACTTTAAAAAGTTCTCATATGATCCAAATTCTCTCTCTCTCTATATATATATATATATATATATATATATATATATATATATATATATATATATATATATATATATATATATATATATATATATATATATACTAGTGGCAAAACCCGTCCGATGGACGGGTATGACATCTGATTGTCGTTTTACTTTTTTTATTTGATAAATATTTGTTTGTTATGTTTGGTTGATGGGTATGACCCCTTAGTGTTTTTTTTCTTTGTGTAAATGTTTGTTTGTATTTTTTAAGCGTAACGTATGTTATTTTATGCTTTCGTTAGTATAATTATTTTGTCAAATATTTATCAAATGGTTTATTATTATCGTTTATAATTTTTTGTTTAGCTAAATACTGTTGGTAAAAAGTTGTGTATTATATAAATATTAAAGAACTGTCAGTAATAAAACAATTGATCATTTGTATATGTATTGTTGGCGAGCTAGTTTCATATCAAAATATCATTTGTTATTATTTGCAGAGTTTTAGAAATAAACGTATTCATATTAATAAACATAATACATAACAAACCATATATAAAACGAATTACATATACTATAAATTTCTTAGTTTATATTGTCGATAAACTTAAAAACTTTAAGATGAGGGCGCAATAAAGTAGTTGCTTTGAACAATACATAAGAATCAGTTTTCATCGTCACTAAAGAAGTTAATGTAAATCATATAATCATTTGTTATCACTACCAAATAATAGACATTTACCTGCTAAAAATTTTGATTACTAATTAGGTAAACAATTATATAAGTTATTATAATCTCTATTACTAAAACACATTGAATATAAAAGTAGATAAAAAAAACTTAAAACTTTTGTCTACTAAAAAATGGTTATTGAAAGTTTTACTGTTTTACTTGCTAAATATTGAGTAAAATTAGACTTTTAGTGATTCTCACTACATTTTTTTGTATAAGTTGATAAAAAGAACTTTTAATAACCATTTTTAGTAGATTTTGATAAGAATAGACTTTTATTGATACTCTTATTATTTTTTTTATAACGCAACCTTGAGGGTAATAAAGTAAAAAGAGAGATCATAAAGGAATATGATTGGACCAATACATTTGCCAAGTTATTATGTGGATATGTTATTGTAAACCTTTTGTGGTTTTAGCAATTCTCTTAATTTAATTAGTAAATGCCACAAATTTTTACAGTGTATATGTTATGTACAGCTTTATCACAGTTGTCTGATTAGTACATCGACTTTTTTAATTCATTATATTCTAAGCGTCGTTATAATATAAATATAATGCTACAAATTTTTACAGTGTATATGTTATGTACAGCTTTATCACAGTTGTCTGATTAGTACATCGACCTTTTTAATTCATTATATTCTAAGCTTCGTTATAATATAAATAAGCGTCATTTGTCTCGATGAATAAAAAAATAGTATATGAAACAAAGTAAATAACAAAATTTAATGAAAATATGATCGAGTGAATTGTATATGTTTGCAAAGGTGAGGGTGCAAAATTATAAATGTGAGCGGAAGAGTATCAGTTAATCGACCAAATCATTGATATAGTAGTTTCAGTTTTTTTTAAATAATTCTATATGCGCATTAATGGAAAAAAATACACATGAAAGTAACCCGAAACTACTAATTTCGAAATGGCAAAATACTTTGTATATATGCTTTTCTCTTCCGAGTTTGTGCATGTATATGGTAGCACAATAACTTCAATCTATCTAATCAACAGTGTCATTATAGATAGTGTTTAGATATTAAAGTCTATATTGGCAAAGAGGTGCGAATAAATCGGTTAAAACCGGTTTTTGGTTATTAGAAAACTGATTTAAGAAAAATCGATTTTTGATTAACCGGTACTTTTAAAATCGGTTTTTCGGTTATAAATGTTTGGATCGGTTTTTTCGGTAATTAATTTTCGTTATCGGTTTTTATTGGTTTTTTACCGGTTCGACTTTTTTCGGTTGTAAATGTTAGGAATAGGTTTTTATTTCGGTTATAAATTTTCGTTATCAGTTTTTTTTCGGAATTTAAAACTTCGTCATTTATTTAATAAACTTGTTAGTAATGCAAACATGTCAACAAAAATACAACCATAATTTTTATTTAACAATACAATCATACAATCATAACTTTTATTTAAACAATACAATCATACAAACCATAATTATTATTTAAATCATATTATCAAACAACCAAAAAAAATTAACTTATAACCAGTTGTAACCGGCTTTTTTTCGAATATTATAAAATTAGAAAAATTAATTAATTTAAAATTTTAAAAACCGGGTAAAACCGGTTACTTATCCGGTAAAAAACCTATTTTGAGTAGATCGGTAAAACCGGTCTAACCGGTTCAGTAAAAAAACAGTTTTCAAAAAATCCAGTTTTGGTTTTATGAACCGATTTTCATTTGCACCACTAATGGGCATGGAAGTGTAGATGTCATTGTAGAGTTGGATTGTGTAAATAGCTGTATATATTTCTGTGACATAATTTAACTCAAAAACATGCTTTTTATAGTGATATCTCGGTTTTTGAAATCTGGTTTTGCCGTTAGTAGGACCAATGTATTAAGCCAAATATCTTGTTAAACCCAATTATCAAAACAAATAAAATGCAATACCTAATTTATGTTGCTAGCGAATGTACGTGTCAAAACTAAACTTCATAGCATAAGATAACATCAAAACAATAAGATGACATTTTGATACAACTTTGTTATAGTGGTAAGTTCAAATCCACGTGATAGATTTGATTAAATTTTGGAGACCTGGTTGATAAGAATTTATTAGTTAAGCTATTGATGGTTGACAAAATACGACAGTATGAATTACTGGATGAAATGGTGCACTTCAGTTACCCACAATATTGTGAAATTCTAAGAGGATTCATCAAGGACTGATGCTTATAAGTTAGAAGTTCAACAAAGACCTCCAATGGCAGTAGGCTAGCAGATGTTGTCTCATGGCGAAATGAAGGAATCAGTTATAAAAACAACAAAGCATTTATATCTTCTAAATGTTAGGATATGTTTGATATATGAACGAACCCAAGTTCCAGCTAAGCTGGGATGCTCCAAACTTATTTCTTTCCTCACCAAGCATTTTATATTTGAGCACCTGTACATTTTGATTACTTGATTATGGGGCAGCGAAAAAACACTAAAGACCAAATAAAGACAATACATAAAACAAACTAACAACTTTGATTTGTAGATTATTATAAATTAACCATTAAAGCTTAAAAAGACAATACGTTAGGATGATGAAGCTATGAAAGGATGTTGCTTGCAGATGGAAACCTCAATTTTTTTTATTACCATCACTAAGCTCTGAAACAGAATTTAGTATCTGTGTAAACTGTCATAGTGATAAAAAAAAGTTGAGGCAATCATACTTACGTAAGCTATGTATATATGTGTCGTGAATCTATTTTTCGTTGGACGAAGTACCACATGTCTCCGAGAATAACCCAACATATGTTGCTACATTTAATAATACGGAGTAATATAAAAGTCTGCAACACAAAGATGGGCAACAAATATTTCAGAGAGATAACAACTCTGGCTAGTCTCTATTGTGATAGGTTACCTTTCTATCCTATCGATTGAAGGTGAGGGAGCACAATTTGAGGTTTTTTTTAATTAAATGCATTAAGCATTCTGCATCCTAAACCATCTCATCTATTCTCCATCCTTAATTCAAGGGGGCAATATATGAACCCATCAGGCCAGTATAGTTGATAAAGATCAATATAATTAGTTTGTGTTCGCAGCGAACTTCATTTTTTTCTCCAATATACAAACAACCCATCAATATTATGCACAATTATTTTAGTAAAAATTAAAAAGAGCACACTTATGAGAGTTCACTTATTGTCGATATCCTCCTGTATATTCTAAAGTTCATTAACAAATCAACGGCTTTTAGAAATACTTAACAGTACCGTAGGTTCTACACCATATCTAACTTACACTCACGATCAGATATATTATCCTCACGGTCAGATTCTTCACTTTCATCCGTATAGTACCACCCAGGTCATCAGTAAGAAACATCTCTTTTTCTAATTGTTTCAGCCTCTTTATTGGCATAATCAAATTCGCACATAGAATGTGCGATACAAATTTATCAGTTAATTATTATAACTCGCAAATTGTGCTTAGAAAATAAAAATATATACATGACGCCAACAAAAACAACTACCATACCAGTTAAACAATTATAGGTCCATTGCAATGTCCATTCCGATTCCATGACTTCTTAGTCTTTACCACACACTCAATTATGTACGTGCACCAATCCAATTTCATTATATCCGCTTCACTATTGAGTAATGGTAGGAATCTCAGCCAAATTACTAAACACATTCACATATTTAAAAAAAATTATACATAAAACCATTATGCTTATAAATAAAATTCATTATACATAAGCCATTATGATTTCACATACTTGTCAGTAGGGGAATCGGGTCGGGTTAGTCGGGTTCGGGTTATTCGGATTGGGTCAACGCTAAAATAATTTACCCGAACCCGACCGATTTCAACTCGGGTTAGTCGGGTTCGGGTCTAGTCAGGTCGTGTCTAGTCGAGTCGGGTCGGGTCTATTCGGGTTCGGGTGAATTCGAGTAAAATATAGAAAAATAATTTTTTTTACTCTTTTTTAATAGAAATTATATTAAATTAAAATTTAAAAATAAAAAATAATAAAAAATTTCTTATTCGGGTCAATAGGGTTAACCCAACCCGAATTAGATATTATATTTTATACCCGACGACCGACCCGATTTCGAATTCGGGTTAGTCAGATTGACCCGATTAACCCGAATTGACATTAAACCGACTAACCCGAATTGAAATTTGAACCCGACTAACACGACCCGAATATGCTCGGGTCAGAAATATTAACACCCTACTTGTCAGCCTTGTTGGATTAATATAATTAAATAATGAAAGCGTTTTATAATGGACATGTTACTAACACTAAGTTTTTACAAAGTTCATACTAATTCACTTTTGACAAATTACTAACGCTGCACGTAGACAAAGAAATATTAGCTAGCAATTACGGCGTGTTTGGCATAGTATTTTGACACTTAAATAAAAACATTCATGCAATAGCAAGGCGGGGTGTTTCGCACAGTGATACTAACGTAAACATTAATTGATTAGGTTGAGTTTGGATTACAATAGTTTGGACATTTTTTCTACTTTAGAAACAATTAAAAATTAGAACGATTTACGAATCTGACCTTGTCTGCAAGTGGATCTCTGCAGTTAGATCAAATACTTCACTAAGTTCGGTATCTTGTGTGATCCAACAAAGCCAAACTGTAGAAGCATTAGGAAAAATTTGACTTTCGCATGTTTGACCCGTGACTCAATCCACGTGACCCACCCATTTTGCAGCCATATCATAAGTGCTTTCAAATTTACATCGACATTGAGTTTACATATAAAATACATCTTGAAACATGTCCATATCTGTTTACATATAAAATCAACATCATGTAATCTTAAATCTATTAGAAAGATTTTACAAAATTTGTTTAATAATGGACAACACAATGGATAGGTTATGTTTATTTAAAACGGTTCAAATTGGGTTGAAATTTGTAGTAGGCACCACATCTTGGGAAGAGCAAGATTATGAAAAGTCCACATAAATGAAGATTAGTACCTCGCGTATTGTCGTTCCATATGAACCAAGGACAAGTAAAACATTACACCCATTAGCGGCTTCCATTGCCATAATATCTCTATCCTTTGGGTACATTGTCTACAAAAAATTCAACCTTCAATAAAAACACATAGCACCATTAACTATCCATGGCAGTAAGTTAATAGATTTAAAATCATTAACTGTCCATTTGGGCTTATATACCTTAAACTTGCGCAGAGTCTTACTTGTGCCTTTAATTCATAACTGCTTTAACTTTTCAATTTCGAGGCTATATCAGTTGCGACAACCTATAAATTATCTTTCAGTCTTCTTAAAGAAATCATAATAAACATGTACCTACATAAATTTAATTAAAATAAGGTATTGAACATTTTACCAATTTCCATGACTCCCTGAAATTTACTTCCAAAAATTTAGGAAAATTCCATGACCCATCAGTTACTTCCATAATTTCTCGACACAATGCCAACCATTATATAGTTATTGATCATCTATTTAAAAAGGCATCTGCGACAAAGATCCAGATGTTGTGTCCTGAGCACCAGCAATTGCAGCTTCAATATTACTATATTTCTCTTCAACAGTAGCCTTGGCACCATATTCACCTGGAAATTTATATATAGAACATTAAACAAACGTTCACTTAATGCATTACTATGATTGAAGCATAACACAATTATATGGAAACAACATAAGATAAACCAAATAATATACCTAGGAATGAAATACAATATATTGACATATAAATGCTACTTATGGGTGCAATTGATGCGTTAGATCTATGATGTACTTGGGAGGTTATTTGGTTTTCACTGAAACACTTTCTCGAGCCGCAGTAGTTGATCCATACATACCAACGTCTGTCAAAAATTACAGAAAAATGATACATCACAAAGTACGCACGACAACTCATAAAACATGTAAAAGAGCTTAAGGACAAAAAAAACTCACCTTGAGAGGCAACAATAGAAATAGCACACTCGATATTCAAAAACTGTCGTGCAGAGGCGGTGGTGGAGACATTTGCGTGTGCATCATCAACACGTACACTCACCATAAAATTCCTTGAATTAGCTTCAGGGTTCACTCCAACACGGTTTTTAGCTTATCATAAGGCGTTAAACCTTAAAGTATATAGGTTTTTGGGTTCGTGATGATGGACCTGCAACACATGCCATTATATAAGCATACATTTACTTATCGTGGGTGGAAAGTGGAAACAATAGAGACTAAGATTGGAGTGACTTGTGATGATAAAAGAAATATATACAAATTTATTAGCAGCAATTTACCGGTGAAACCTGTAAATATATCGAGCACTTTTTGGTACTGCTGTTGTGTTTGGTACATGGTCTTTAGAATGTAGCACTTATTCACTTGAATGTCATCTTCAGCGAGCTGATCAACTTTCATATTATCTTGAATCAGCCTCGCAGCTCTGGAACATTTGAAGTTACAAAAAGAATGTGTATTAATAGTCGGTTGCGTCATAAGTAAATCAAAGAAAAAAATACCCAATCGATCTTGCCTAATGCAAAACCAATTAAATGGCAGAAAGAAACGAAATTTTGAATCCTGTACCTCTTATACATATCTGTGCAATTTGAAGCCTCCTGAAATACCATTTTACTCATGCAGTAATACAGCAGCCTCGAACACCCTTTTATACCACCCTAAAACCCCCGATATGATAACCCAGACATTCGTCTATGAAATATAACAGGTTCCAATGTCTATATTGGGTTAAACTTACTCAAATGGCACCTGTGATAGTGTGATCTCTATGGTATTGTTTCAATAGGCATGGCTACGCTCCATTCAATAGCATGTCCCCTTTTGAGACTATCAAGCCAGATCTTGCTTTTTTCTTATCTGCCTAAAAAAGTCCAACCAAATGATGCTCAGTGATTCTGAACATATGATACTAAGAAATAAAAGATAAAATGGTGGATGTTCTGTATCCTTATTTTTCAATGTAGATTGTGCATTATATAGTGCGTCGCCATGCAATCTTCTGGTATCATTAATAATAGATACATTGAGTAATGGAGAGGGAAATGTATACGTATTATGTACTTACTGTAATGAATAGATGTACCATGATGGTTTCTGCCTAATGTATAGTTGCGAAAAACACACCTGATAACATATAGGGAGAGTCAAATAGCAATTCCATTTTCAGACCTAAAAAGTATAACCGCACACCAGATGGTCGCCATAACGATCACCTAAAAAACATCAAAAGTACTTGTTGATCGAAACGACAAATGATTCGATTGTTGAGGCGCTTATTGATTCTTCATAAGTGAGTGAAGATTCTTTGTCTAAGCTAAACACCAGGATAGTAGGGAAACCTTATTCCAAATACCTACATATTAAAGACTTATTAAACGACAAATATTAACAGTAAGGAAGATCCATCACTGAAAATCGTCGTCACTAAATTGTTCTAAACTTAACGAAAAACTATTCGCTGTCGTTTGTAGTTTGATGATCTTACATGTTACAATCTAATGATCTAATTGCACAACGTACTCCAATTTACTAAAAAGGCTACCTATGATTGCACCATAATGAATATTTGCATAGGGCTCCTCACCAGTAAGGATATCGCATAACACCCTCGCAAAAGAGAACACATCAACCTATAACTAAAACACTAATCATGGGATAATATAATTACAATAAATACACTTTTTATTAATACCTAATTTTTATTTCATATAAATACCTATTGTATCTAATAATTTAATACAGTAGAGATATTTGCATACATGGCAATGCATAAACCAAAACTCGGATAACCTGTTGGGAGCATTGGCCTACAGATAGACACTAAAAATCATCTGATCAAGATCCGTAGACTCGTCTTAACCATCGAAGATACAACTGGATCAACTGTCCAACGTGGGCAGCAATATACAAAAGGCCTACAGAGTTTTGGTACAACAACATAAATATAAGATTGATCAACTGGCCTTTATTTATATGTAATTACACACACACATATATCTATATAACTTCCGTACCTTTGAGGACCCTAATCCAACAGTCTAATTTTTTCAAATATCAAGAAACCAATTAAAATTAAAATTAAAATCAGCCTACTTTATTTACCGATCCTCCATACCTGAATTAGATTGAATTCCAACATACTCCTTTATGATGCTTCTTATTAACCTAAAAAAGTGATCAATTCAATATAATGTATATAAAAAAACAAAAATGGGTATCGATCAAATTAAACTAAAAACAGAAATCAAAAATCAAAAATCAAAATCAAAAAGTGATCAATTCATTATAATGTACATAAATCAAAAAGTGTATAAAATGTTACCTTGTTATGGGGAGATTGATGTGATGAGATTCAATGTGTGTGTTCAAAATAATTTAATCCGAATATTATCAAATCGTCAACTGAAGTAATAAATTCAAGATCATGATTTCGTTCCATCAATCATAGGGATTCGATTGTTTCTATGTGTGGATTCTTTGGGAGCCGATTAATTTTTCTAGGGCTTCAGTGATTTGTGAGAGTGAATGAATCCATAAAATTTCGTAATTTGTTAACGACGGATTATAGTTTAAGCCCATAACACAAGCCCGTTAGAGAAATAGCCCAAGTGATGACGTGGATATGATGTGGCATACCCCTCCTCTTATATATAATGTAAAGATATATATATATATATATATATATATATATATATATATATATATATATATATATATATATATATATATATATATATATATATATATATATATATATATATATATATATATATATATATCGGGTCCTTAACAGTAGCTTTAAGGTTGGGGCAAAAGGGATGAGTTATCTAGCATATGTAAGGGCATAGGTTTTCCTTTACAGAGATCATGGGTATGTTTAGGTGGGCGTTTGGCTTATAGTTTGGAGACCTAAAAACCGGGACTGTTTTGGGTAAGATGTTAACGAGACGGGTTATGAAGTAAACTAAGTTAAGGGCTTTATAGAAGGGTGTAATGAGATGCTTAGAGCATATAAATGAGGTATATATATAGGAGAAGGTTAGATGTCCATCATGGGTTGATGAGCCATCTTAGTGTTTGGTTCATGTTTTGATTGTGTGCTTTTGTTTGTTAGCTTTTTGCTAGTGCACGGATTTTTGGAGAAGCTCAATCAGGTGAGTTTCATAGTCCCATGTCTTTTTATGATTTGATTTCCAGATGGAATGGAAGAGACACTGTATGGTTTGTAACTAATGTTGTGAATGTTTTTATGGTTTGTGATGGACTTGTGTGTGCACTTATGTGATTAACTACTATGTGATTCTTGATTGTGTTTATGATTTGGATCGGGGGACACGTACCATCTCAGTTATTGTGGTTTGACTTGGTACCAAGGGGATGTTGACAAGGCGGGGCCTTGGGGAGGTACATAGATGTGTGAGCATCTATGGGACCAATGGATAATGATAAGGCGGGGCCTTGGGATTGGTACATAGGTGTATGGGCGCCTATGGTACCATGGTGTTTGGTAAGGCTGGGAGCCTTGGATTTGGTTTGGAATGATTGATCTTGAATGTTAGTTGTTAATGCATATTTGTAACACATTGTCCATATATTTTTATTGTTGGTGGTTATTCACAGCTTATATTATAACTGATTTGAGGTTGGAGTCTAAACCTATGACTCTCACCAACATTATGTTGACGTGTTTTAGTGTCTCTTTCAAGTGAGAATGTGGCTAAGCATGAGAATAGGAGTGGCTAGCTTTTGAGGCTTAGGATTGCATTTGGAGGAACCCCTTTCCTCTTAGTCTTTATTTGATGTTTGAATAAGTGATACTTTGTTGACATTTATATGTTTGCTTTGTTTATGTTAATTATTTGTCTCGGGTGAGCGGTAGGACTGTTACCTACTTACCTAGACTCCTGCATTGTTGAGATATTGTCATGACATTTGTGGTCACCATTTTATGACATTTTCATTTCATTTAGTTATCTCTATAGACACGCCATGTTGTGATGATATCCATACGTCGTGCCCCATATTCCGCCATGGTGGGGTGTGACACCGTACAACCTACTCCCAAGGTGGTTAAGACTAAGACACGATTATACGATCCTTTATAGAATATTATAGCTTCGACCAATGCTCGAGCCTTAACTATGAATGAACTAGTCATGTATTTGATTGAAGGTCCTCCTATAACACGACTGTAGGTATTGAAATCATATAGTTTATTCAAACCTACTAATGATGAAGAGGCAGATAGATGGTATTCTCCCATATTAAGTGACTCCCATAGATGCGTCATTTTATTGATAGCTTTAGGGGTCATAGTATATGAATGGAGTAATGGGTACAATACAATATCCTTCATTTTATTTAAAAAAGGAAAGCCATTGAATCCTACTTTCATTATGGTCTCCCCCTCTTGTATAACGTCGGAATCCACTTTAAGGATTACTTGTAGTTTCTTGAAACCCTCCTCTAGAGATTCGATGTATTCATTTAGAGAGTCGATGTATTCTTTTACAGGGTTCACTTTCATAGGAAGCTCTTTGATAAGGATCACTTTCATAGGAGGATCAATAGTAGGTGGGTCCTTTTGACAATTCTTTCCAAGAGATGGTAAGATACTAGTCAACCTGGGGTAACTGAAAGTTGGAATTTCTTCCTGCGGCGAATAAAGGAAGAGAAAGGGCTCTCTAATGCCTTATTTGTATGATATGATGTAAGCAAGGAATCCTATTAGAGTGATGCAAGTCAGCATATAAGATGAAACCGAAGATACTAAGCCTGGAATCAGTCGCTCTCTATGTCAATTTCTCTTTAGCAAGAAGCCCTGTGAAAGCTATTAGATAATGACTTTATAGAGGTCCCTCGCTGACGCCTTCATTTTGATTTTTTTCATCTCTTTATGATATGCTATCTTCCTTTAGCCAGACCTTTCGCATTACTGTGATCAAGAGGATTTTAGGGGCTATAATTCGGGTTCGAGTTAACGGGTTTGGGTTAACAGGTTGGCGGGTCAAAAAAATTTAATTTAATCTTATTTTATTTAAATAATTGGGTCAAATATGTTAATTTTAACCTGTTTACATATGGTCTGAACTTGACTCATTTAAACTGTAACACCTCACTTGGATAATTGGACCGTTACATGTATTTATGGCGTGTCATCAAAGCAAAAGATAAATGTCCTAAAACATTAACTGACCATAATGGAAATACCGGAATCAAACATCGGTAATCCTTATCCAACATAAGCTCAAAACAAGAAAAGTAAAATTACTGAAAGAAATGACTGAACAATGTCCAACAGGCAATATAAGAATGAAGTGCATAAAGTAGAGAAGTCTGGATTGCTTCCATCCAATGCACATGCTCTCAGAATCTTACGAGTGTCCTGGTGTACCTGCCGTTAGAACATGAAGAACTACCGCTGAGCATAATGCTCAATGAACGGATATAATGCATGATAAGAATATACTGAACTTGAAATAATTAATAATTACTAAATCTGAAAGACTGATATGTGGAGTGTGATAAAAACTGTAGAAAATCTTATAGGTCTGATTTATAAATAATAAAACTGAACTGTTATCTGTTAAATCTGAAAACACGCATTTACTGTATTTTAATTGCCAAGAGCTTATATAGGTGATGCGCTGTAACAACTGTTACATGAATAACTGGAGGGGTGACCTCGTCATGCTGTAGAGGGGTGACCTCTAATTACTGTGTTGGGTAGAGGGATCAGCTCCAATGTGAAGGATGTAGTGCACACACCACATTCACCTGATAACTGTAAACTAATAAGCCTAGGATGCATCCATACGCCCCATTAATATTACTGATAAAATGGCCAAGCTGAACTGAGTGGAATGTTGCGGGATATCACTCTCCCGCAGGTGAGTCATGACACCAGTGCCTCAAGTGTCATGGTTACTGTACCTCCACAACTAGTACTACTGACTGGTCATGCTTGTATATAAGGCTCAGGCTATTTAACTTAATTATAAAACTGATTTCTAATAAAACCTATAACATATAATTGGGGAAAACATTTGGCTGCAGACGAGAAATCCTAATCATGCACATAAGGAAGTCCTTACTGAAAGGACGGAAAATCCGTACCTCGTGTCTAGTAATGAAATAAGAACGAAAGCTGAAAGATCTACTCCGACTTCACGAATACTACAAAATAACGGACGAAAAAATAAGTTGACTGATGCTTATTTATTTTACTGATCTTAACTGTTTTCGTGGGATTTAATTTATTCTTGCAATATTGTCTGTATATACAATAATGATAAATCTGAGCATTCTAATATCTCTTTTTAACGTAGCTTCGTTCTTCTATTAATTTATGACTTAACACGCATTCTGACGTTATACCAAATATATACTTGGTAACCTGCTAAAAATAGAAAGTTTTCTAATTAAGAAAGTTTCCAAAAATAGTTTAATTCATTTAATAAAATTATACCGTTTTTAAGTTTTTATAAAACTAATTTATATTTAATTTATTTTCCTAAATACATTATTAAAACATCTATTTAAACCAAACAATTAAAAGTTATAATTTAAAAATATTCATTTTTATTATTTAAAACTATAACCCCGAGCCTACCGAGATACTCCTTCTCGGTCGCACTAAAACAATCCAAATTATAATAAAATCAGCCTATTAGAATATGCGATAGAAAATTCTGACACTAAAAGTGTGACTAAAAGTTGTGACTAAACTGTCAGGAAAACTGCGACAGAAAAGTCGTCGCTAAACTGTCGCTAATTCCATTTTAAATTGTATTTATTTCTGTCCAAAATTTCCCTCCGATCTTCTTCTTGTTCCCAACGTTTTTTTTCTTTTTATATAAAATTCCCATTGTTTAAAGTTCCCACTGCTTTGGGTCGGGTTCCCACTGATTGCAAACCCAAACAACCCTTTAGCATACGATACCCCCTGTTTGGCTTTGTTCCCCACTGTACACGAACCAAACACCCCCTGTTTGGCTTTTTGGGGCTGTGAATCCAGTCAACACACCATACTCCATTTGTGGTCATGGCTGGTGATGAGACTGCTTTTATACATAGTCTCATCGTCCAAAATGGGCTTAAAATGCATAAAATATCATGAAATATGCCAAATATATGCTTGTGTTTGTTGCATGTGTATTTTAGGTACGGATATTGAGAAAATGACAAAAGATCACAAGAAACAAGCAAAAACGAACACCAGAAATGAAGCCGCACAATGAACCAAGCCTTAATGGTGATTTTCCAAGAATAACCCTTGAAGATTTGAAGATTATAAAAGAAGGGTCCTCCAATATTGAAGAATTGACACTTTAAACCATTGTTTATTCATAATTACAAGTTTGGTCCTTAAAGTTTGTCAAATTTACAAAAAGGGCCCTCCACTTTGAAGAATTGGCAAGAAAGACTTGTCAATATTAGTCCTCCAAGAAGTCAACAATATAAGTCAACACCATAAACTTTGAAGAAAATGCCAAAACAGCCCTTCAAGAATCATCAAATTACATGAAATACCCTTGAAATAATTTTGGAAAAGTATTTGGGGCAAAAGTGTGAAAACTGAAAGTTTGTTATAAAGGGAAATTCAGTTTTATGATAATTAAACTGACATGACAAGAGAAAGAGAGAAGAAGGGTTAAATGTGGGCGACAACCATACTTACCTAGGCCAACCACAACTTGCCATGTGTCCCACTCACACTTTCCACCAATGAGAACTCACCATTTTGCCAAGTCACATCCCACCCACAACCATTTAATAACTAATCCTGATTAGTTTATTAAACACGCGCCTAACAACTTATTGAAAATTAACAAAGATCAAACAGCCACTATTTGACCAAGAACACAAATTGGGCATTCCTTAATTACTTGTAATTAAGCCATAACCTTTTCCAAATTTATGATTAATAGTGTCATAAACATAACCCACACCTTAAACATCATGCCACATCATCACCCATGTCACATGAAAGGTGTCCTGCTACAAAGGTTGAGGAAAAAGCCAAAAAGTGCCAGCCATCCAACGAATTATATCCAGCTTGGTTTCTAAGCTTCATTGGGAACCCTTAGATCAAATTCCACCAACTTTCCACCAACAAAACGCCAAGAAGAACTCACATGTTAGCAAGATTCAAAAATCTGAAGGGGAAAAATCGGAATATCACATGCTTAGGGTTTCACTTATTTTCATCTTTCTTAGTATCCATCTAGCCTATTTAAGGCATAGGACCTGCAACATTTAGCTTTTGCTCTTGGTTTTCCTTTGGTCAACAAATCTGTAAATCCTTGTTCAAGTTTAATGAAAAGTGTTTGATATTGTGTGACGAATTCCAAGTGCCAATCTTATTACTTACTTGTTATTGATATATGATTGTGATTTGAAAGTTTTAAAACCTGTTTTCAAACCTTATGCAAGAAATTATGCAAGTGTTCAAAACTTGATATTTTGCTAAATCTTGGTTCAAACCTTAAAATTTTTGGGCTATAAGTGGTTATAGCACCCTGATAAGAAGATTGTCAAGGTGTGGTAAGCTTGTGGTTAGGGGATATTCAAGGAAGTGGGAACAAGTTTGCATTAATCAAGCCTTTTTTCATTTTTTCCATTTTTCTGTTTTGATATAAACTGCTACTCACCTTGTTGTTCTTAGCAGCTTTGATTGTGGAAGCTTGTGGCTTGTTTTTCTAGGCACATAAGCTCAAAAATCCGTGAGTGTGGATGTACATTCATGAGGTTTGAGCCCTTTTACCCAAAATATGATAAAGTACTTGATTTTTGGTGAATTTGTGTCCTGCTGTTAAACTTGTTGTTTTTGTGACTTAAATGTGCTTAATATTGCATGATATTGATGTTATGATGCTAGATTGGGCTTGGGATACACTGAATCACACATTTGCTTTCTTAAACTTTGGATTAAAAAGTGAAAGGGGTGTTTGGGTTAACCTGTTTAAGCTTGCAAAGTGATTTTTAGTTATTGTGAAGTGTTGTTTTGTGCTAGTATTTGATAAATAATTCGTATTGTGCTGATATATGCAAGTCTTTGGCTTTTGAACATCAAATTCTTGATTGTGCTATAACTTGTTGATTTTTGCCTGTTTAGACCTAAGATCTTGGTAACACATAGATTGTATGCATGCTTAGGGCTAACAAGTGATTTAATCAAGTTTATATAACCTATTAAAGAGATTTAAGGGTTTGAAATTGGATTTGTGGTCAAGTATATCAGCAAACTTCAAAATCTGCTTGTTCTTGTTCATCAGTAACTTTCTTTGGCTTGAATCTTTGTCTAAACCTTGAATCATTGCATGAAACCAATTAATTTATGTTCATTGGAATTAATATAAGCTGTTGTGTGCATTTGGTTCAATTTGGTTGGCTTAATCTTTCTAAAACTACTTATTTGTTGAAATATGCTTATTGTTCATGTCTAGTGCATATCTGGTGATCTTTTGATTAAACTGTATGAATTGGCTTGTTGAGATTGTGTTTTTGTTATTGATATTGACTCCTTATAGTCCACTGATTATAAGGGTGCCTTTTTGTGGCTTGAATCCAACAAAAATCCATATAAGACAAAAAGTCAAAATAGTCAAGCAGTGGGAACTCCTTTCCCCTATTGCTAGCCACTGCTAGTGTAATTTGATCATCAGCTTATTCATAAGCTATTCTAGCTTATCTGGACTTGCAACAAATTAGTTTTTGTAATCAATCTTCCTTATTTGACCCATTGAACTAATCTGGAGCATATTAGGGTTTGACTTTTAGGTTTGACTAGAAAACCAAACAAGTTGACTTTTACATTAAGTGCTTATTACTTTTTCCAGCTTATTCATTGTGCTTATTTGAAACCTTTTTTATTATTAAGCATAGTTTTTTCATTTAAAATCTTTTGCAAGTTGAATCAACACTTGAGGTAGCCTAGAACTCAAAAACGACTATTTTGTCGTTTTGTGAAGAGAGCTTTTGCTTATTTCAGGCTTATTTCTTGGGCTTTTTCAAAATTTCTTTTCACAGATCGCTTAAGTATCCCAAAAAAAGCTTTTGTGTCAAATTAGAGCTTATGGCATTAGCTTATGGCTTAATGGGCCAAAAAGCCCATTAAGAATAAGTTGTTGACAATTAAGCTGTGATAAGCTCACTTTCAGCTTTTGAGCCTTCAAACTTTTGTGCTTAAAATCAAATTTTGAGTCAAGTAGGTGATTTTGGGCTTATTTGGTGGACGTTTTCTTATTGGGCCTAATTTTAGCCCATTAAGGGCATGTTTTGCTATTTAGCCCATTTTAATGCCTATTAGGGGTATTTTGGTAATTTTAAGTTCATTTCTGTGTTTATTATGTTAAAATAAACTAGTTTACAACTTTTTAGAATTTTTTATAAATTTTGGATTTTTAATATTATTTTATTATTATTTTATTATTAAAAATAATTTTATTTTTTTGCAAGTTTTTCATTTTTCATAGTTTAAATACATTAAGTTAGGACTTTTAATATATTTAGATTAATTTTAGGGTCATTTGATTAATTTTTAGAATTATTTTAATATTTTATAGTTTTTAATCATTTTTAAATAGTTTAATTAGTTTTAAAGTTTTCAAAAATAGTTTTTAATTTAGTTAAGTCATTTTAGATGTTTACAAAGTGAAAAATCTTATTTTGGGCTTTTTGTTAATTAATTTGATTTTTTGGGCTTTAATTAGCATTAAAAAATTAATATTTAATTAAATAAAAGGTTTGAATGATTTTTGATTTTTTTTAAACTCTAATTACATATTTTAGGATTTATTGCAATTTTCTAGGAATTTTTAGGTTAATTTTTAAATTTTGTCATATTCTACGGTTTTACGTGCACGACTTTTCGTCTTAGTTTAATTCATAATCGTAACAGTCATCCTTTCTATTTTTCTTTTCTCATAAGTTATAATCACAAAGTTAATCATTTCTTACACAATACACTAGCCTCCTTGGGAAACGAACTTGAACATAATTTGGTCATTAGTGCTTGGTTTTCCTAAACCGACACTTAATACTTGCCACTTTTACGCTCTCTTCCTAAAGAGTAGTAAAAACACTACAATCATTTTGGTGCCGCTGCCGGGGAGGCGTGTTGTGTTTTGATTTGAACAATTTTTGTTTTTATACTATCCATAATATCTATTTGTATTAGTAGCACTCTACTAATACGTATTATCGGTTTTCGTTTTTTATGTTAATATTACAATATTGTATACGTAGAACAATAAATTCACAAGTACTCCAAAAGTGTGAAAACACAACCTTGATTTGGGATTTCATCACTCGATCATTGTATTCGAATCTCAAACAAAGAAAAAAGGCAAAATAGATAATTACTTTCGTGAAGCTTAATTTTGACAAACACAAACAATAAGGTGGGTATAAGGCGGGTATTGTAAAATATACCCTAAGGAAAAAGGCTCTTAAGTGCTTCGCGCCGCCTCGTTTCCCCGCTTGCTTGTGTGTGTTTAGATAAAAAGGGCTAATCGAGGGTTTTTCCAACCAAAGTATTATCTAAGTATCATATATATTTTCTTGGTTTCAATTGATTAAACCCTCTTGAACGTTTTGGTGTTCCACCAACGTTCTAAAGTCATCAAAGGCGTTCACTTCACGTGATCGTTTCATTCCTTGAGGCTCCTTTAATCAAGAGATTTGATTTGAGGATAGATTTGTAGATTTTTGTCTACTTAATACATTCACCAAAATCCAAAAAAGTAAAAACAATCAAAAACCACAAAAAAATTGGAAACATTAAAAACACCAAAAAGAATCTTCTTTGTTCATCCCCACGTTGTACGTAACGTTTATGCTTACTCGTAATCAAGCAAGACGTGCACGTAAACGAAAAAACCGAAAGGAGACCACACCTAACCTTTCTAGTGAGGAGTCTCCTATTGACGAACCTATCGTAGAAGAAGAACCAACCATGGCGAATCAAACTATGATGGAGTTACTTCTAGCACCTACCGAGGGTTATGGAGAGGCTATTGTGATTCCCGCCATCCTTGCGGAGAATTTTGAAGTGAAAACGGGTTTGTTGTCGATGATCTAAAACAACAAATTCCGCGGTGATGAAAAGGATAACCGGCACAACCATATCCGCCAATTCAATCGTCTTACCGCCACTTGCAAGTTTAAGGATTTTGCTAATGACTCGATTAAGACGATGCTTATTCCGTATTCCTTAGCGGTGCCCGCTAAAATTTGGTTAGAGAAAGAGCCACCCAATTCTATATTGACGTGGAAGGATCTCGTTTCAAAGTTTGTGAACCAATTTTTCCCACCCTCTAAGACTACGCATTTGAAAAACGAGATTTCAAAATTTTCACAAGAATTTAATGAGAGTTTTTCTACGGCTTGGAATCGGTTTAAGGAAATGTTACATGAGTGTCCTCATCATGGTTTTTCCGACTTGTATCAAATTGACACGTTTTACAATGGTTTGAATGATCATGAGAGAGATTATCTTAATGCCGTTGCGGGTGGTAATTTTTTGTGTAAAACGGTTGAGGAAGCGTTGTTGATTATTGAGAATAGGTCTAAAGTCTATAGTCCTCGTAACACATCGAGTGTTCGTAAGGCTTCGTCTTCGGCTTCACCTTCATTGTCCAATACCATCGATGCTTGCCAAATTGAGGCAAATTTGGAAAACAAAATCTTTGAAAAGCTTAAAGGTCTTCTAATTGAATTCAAAGTTGGTGAACAAAGTGCTCCCGCTACGGCTAAAGCGGTTGAGGTTTCTTGCATGTATTGTGGTGGAGGTCATGATTTCTCCGAGTGCATTACCAATGGTGGTAACAATTCGAGTGCCTACGCGGCCACGTTAACTTACAACCAAAACGGTCAAGTTACCCGCTCTAATAAATTGACTCCACCGGGTTTTGCTCCCAATCAAAATGCTAACAAAAACTATCGTAACAATCAAGTTGGTTACAAAAACAATTACAAAGGTAACAACTATGGGAATCAAGGGGCTAATAACAATCAAGTTTCAAACAAAAATCAAAACAATGATTTTCAAAACAACAACAAGGGTTTGCAAAGTTTGAAAGATCTTCCAAATGAATTTGTTGAATACGCAAATGGAAACGATGCTAGGTTTGATAATATTCAAAGAGAGATCATTAGCAAAAGATCTGCGTTTAAGAATGACTTGAAAAAGGAGTTGAAAAATGAGTTAGCAAATGAGCTTAAGATCCATACCAACAAGATGGAGGGAAATGTAACTAGGTTACAACAAAACCAACAAAAAATGGAACAAGGGCAACATGAAATAAAACAAGAGATGCTTAAGGCCGATAAGAGGCTATCTATGTTTGAGGATAAAATTTCATCCATGTTTGAGGCTATAATGTGTAAACCGTCTTCGAGTAGTCTTCCTAGCAACACCATATCTAACAATAAGGGAGAGATGAAAGTGATTACCACACGAAGTGGTAAGACGCTTAAGGAACCGAATCCTCAACCAATTACTCCAACGATGGAGGAAATTTTGGAAGAACCCGAGGTGGTGGTCGAAAAGGAGCATGTCCCAATCCCACGAAGTACCGCTCATGCCACACCTACGGTTGACCCATTACCATCATTGGAACCTGAGATTCCAAAGGCTATGCATATGCCTCAACCCACACACCCTTGCCCTACCCATCGAGACTTAGAAAGGAGAAACGTCAAGAGCGCAACAATTACCAATTTGAGCTTTTTATGAAAATGTTTCGTGATTTACATTTCAATATAAGTTTTGTCTATGCTTTGGTCATGATGCCTCGATTTGCCGCTAACTATAAGAGTATGTTAAACAACAAGGAGCAATTGCAACAATTGTCTAGTTGTTCATCGGTTTATCTTAACCGCATACCTCAAAAAGTCGGTGATCCCGGGAAATTTTTGATTCCATGTGCTATCCAAGATATGGAAGAATGATATGCCTTGGCCGATCTTGGTGATAGTATTAACTTAATGCCACTTGCAATCTTCAAGTCGCTCAATCTTCCTAATCTTACTCCTTCACTAATGTCTATCAAATTGGCTGATCATTCCACGATTCCCGCATGTGGATTGGCCGAAGACGTTTTTGTGAAAGTGGGAAAGTTCTATTATCCGGTAGACTTTATCGTTGTCGATATTCCCACGGATCCTCAAGCAATTCCTCTTATTTTAGGTCGTTCGTTTTTAGATACGTCTATGGCATTGATTGATGTGCATGCTAGAAAGATCACCTTACGTTTCAACGACGAGGAACTTGTTATAAACGCAACTCAAAATTCTCCAATTTCTCATGTTTATTCTGTCGCGACCATAAACCTCGTTGATATGATCGACGTTGTTTGCGAGGAATTTTCACAAGAAGTTTTAGGTTTTGGTGACGATGAAAATAGTGGTAATCCCACTATGCTTGATCCCATTCTTGATAATTCGACCCCATCCTTCACTCCATTTGAAGGTGGTGGTTTTACGTTGGAAGAATTTGATGTTCCACCTACTTGTGACGAAGACCTCGACAACGATGAGGACTTCTCGATTATCGAAGATTTTCTTAGCGATTTCCCAATTCCTCCACCCGATGAGGTTATATCGAACCCAAATCTTCAATTGAGGAACCACCAATCCTCGAGTTGAAAGATTTACCTCCTCATCTTGAATACGTATTTTTGGAGGAGGACGACAAGTTGCCGGTTATTATTACGAAAGATCTTTCGAATGATGAAAAAACCGCACTTGTCGATGTTCTAAAGGACCACAAAGGGGCAATTGGGTGGAAATTATCCGACATTAAGGGGATCGATCCCAAATTTTGTACCCACAAAATCTTAATGGGGAAGGACTACAAACACGCAATCCAATGTCAAAGGAGGGTGAACCCCAAAATTCACGACGTCATCAAAAAGGAAGTCCTAAAACTCCTTGACGCGGGAATGATTTACCCTATTTCTGATAGCCCTTGGGTGAGTCCTATTCATTGTGTCCCTAAGAAGGGAGGAATGACCGTTGTGCCAAACGATGCCAACAAGTTAATTCAAACTCGACTCGTGACCGGTTGGAGGGTGTGCATCGACTATCGTAAGTTGAATGACGCCACTCGTAAAGACCATTTTGCCTTGCCCTTCATGGACCAAATGTTGGAGCGTCTTGCGGGAAACGATTTCTATTGCTTTTTAGATGGGTTTTCCGGTTACTTCCAAATCCGCATCGATCCTCGTGATCAAGAAAAAACTACGTTTACGTGTCCATATGGAACGTTTGCCTATCGTAGAATGCCATTCGGACTTTGCAATGCACCGGGAACCTTTCAAAGGTGCATGATGGCTATTTTTCATGACATGATCGAGAAGACGATGGAAGTATTTATGGATGATTTTTCCGAGTTTCGTTGTTCGTTCACTTCGTGTTTATCGAATCTTGAGAGAATGTTGAAACGTTGTGAGGAAACCAACCTTGTGCTCAATTGAGAAAAATGTCATTTCATGGTTAAGGAAGGAATAGTCTTAGGGCACAAGGTTTCGAAAGCGGGGATTGAGGTAGACAAAGCTAAGGTAGACGTCATCGCCAAATTACCTCATCTCAAAGCCGTTAAGGGAGTTAGGAGTTTCCTAGGCCACGTGGGCTTTTATCGTCGATTCATCAAGGATTTTTCAAAGATTTCTCGAACTATTACACATCTCCTCGAAAAAGATGTTCCTTTCGTCTTTAACGAAGATTGTGTACGAGCCTTTGAAATCCTTAAGAGGAAACTTACCGAAGCTCCCATTCTTCTTGCTCCCAATTGGAACCTCCCCTTTGAGCTCATGTGTGATGCTAGTGACTACGCTATTGGGGCTGTTTTGGGGCAACGTCATGAAAAGCACTTCTTGCCTATTCACTATGCTAGCAAGACGATGACCGAGGCTCAACTTAAGTACACTACAACGGAAAAGGAATTCCTTGCCGTGGTGTATGCTTTTGAGAAATTCCGACCTTATCTCGTCTTGACTCGATGCATAGTGTATACGGATCACTCGGCTATCAAGTATCTCATGGCTAAACAAGATGCTAAGCCGAGACTACTTCGTTAGATTCTCCTCCTACAAGAATTTGATGTCGAAATCCTTGACAAAAAAGGAGCCGAGAATCTAGCGGCCGATCATCTTTCTCGTTTGGAAGATCCTCACCAAAGTGTTTACGAGCCAAAGGAAATCACTAAAAAATTTCCTCTCGAGATACTTGGTGTAGTGAATTCTAAGCTTGATTCATCTACCCCATGGTTTGCGGACATCGCAAATTACCATGCGGGAAACTTCATCATTAAGGGTATGACGACTCTACAAAAACGAAAATTCTTTCGTGACGTCAAGTTCTATTTTTGGAACGACCCTTATCTATTTCGGACTTGTGCGGATCAAATCATCCGACGTTTTGTATTTGGCACTGAAGCTTCTAATATCCTTAGAGCTTGTCATGAGGGACCTACGGGTGGTCACCACGGTGCTAATCTCACGGCTAAGGAGGTCATTGATGCCGGTTTCTTTTGGCCTACTATTTACCGAGATGCACATGCACTTGTGAAGTCATGTGAGTCATGCCAACGACAAGGAAAATCCTCACAAAACGATGAAATGCCACAAACTATCATCCAAGTGTGTGAGATCTTTGACGTTTGGGGAATTGATTTTATGGGGTCGTTCCCATCATCTCTTGGTAATAAGTACATCCTTGTCGCCGTTGAATACCTATCTAAGTGGGTGGAAGCTAAGGCTTTGCCCACGAACGATGCTCGTGTGGTAGTCAAGTTTTTGAAAAGCTTGTTTTCTCGGTTTGGAACCCCTCGTGCGATCATAAGCGATCGTGGAACCCATTTTTGTAACGACCAATTTGAAAGGGTCCTAAGGAAATATGGGATTACACATCGGCTTTCTTCGGCTTATCAACCACAAACGAGTGGGAAAGTCGAGGTTTCAAACCGAGCGTTGAAGAGGATCTTGGAGAGATCGATTGGAGAGAACCGACAATCTTGGTCGGATAAGTTCGACGATGCTTTATGGGCCTTTCGGACCGCTCATAAGACGTCCATCAGGTGCACTCCTTATAAGCTTGTGTATGGGAAGAATTGTCATTTGCCAATTGAACTCGAACACAAAGCTTATTGGGCCCTTAAGCATTGTAATGATGATATTGAGACCGCGGGAAAACACCGGAAAATGCAATTGAATGAATTGGATGAATTAAGAGATATTGTTTATAGAAATTCATTGATTTACAAAAAAAATACTAAAAAGTTTCATGATTCAAAAATTAAAAACCGGGTTTTTAACATTGGAGATCAAGTGTTTCCTTTTAACTCACGTTTGAAAATCTTTTCCGGCAAGTTGAAATCCCGTTGGTCGGGTCCATTCACTGTTACCCAAGTTTTTTCTTATGGGACCATCGAGCTAGCTCAAAATGATGGCCCCAATTTCATGGTGAATGTACATAGGTTGAAGCACTACTTTGGCGGGGAAGTTCCCTCTTTGAATTACATCGACCAAATCACCTTCCCCAATGATAATTAGTATTGAGGGGATCGAGTCGAGCTCATGACTCGGTAATCAAAAACGAGGTGCCTCGTGGGGGAGACCCATGCTTATCCTATGTACATATTATCACTTTCTAATGTAGTTAACGTGAGGGGATTTGTGCCCTTCCAACCTTTGTTCCATGGTTGTTTGTGATATGTGGTTTTTAAATGATCATGATCTTCACGATTGGAGCCTCTCGTGTTCGTTTTATGGGAGCACTCGATCGTTTGCTTTGAAGAATTTCTCGATATCCACATAATATATCCTTATATGTTCTAACCTTAGGTTTATAGCACACTTCATAAACGGCTTTAAATTTAACGGTTACACCCTTTCCATGCTAGATTAAGCATTCGACTACGTCTCTAGTATGGGGGTTTCCAACCCTTAGACTCGAAACATTGAGGACAATGTTTAACTTTAGTATGGGGGGAGGGGGGTAAATAGATACTTGCCTTGCCAAACCTTCACGCTTTCCAAAGTTTATCTTTTTCTTTATCTTTTTAAGGCTAAAAATGACCCAATTTTAAAATTTTCTCATGTTTATAAGTGTTTTTAGACACGAATGTAGATTTTCCGATGGCGAGAGTAAGAGTAATTTTTTACTCGACCGTGCGTGTTGAGCACTTAGCTTCGATTTCTTAACTTTACATTAGGCTAAGTCTCTTAAATGAGGACGAGAAATGATAGAGTTAATTATAAGTTACTATGCTAAACGTAGAGTACTCGTATTCTTTCAAAAACTCATCTGTTCTCGTTGTTTGCTTATTCTCCCTTCGCTTGTATATATTTTTCTTAATAAGTATTGGCTTAGCGGTTTAGTCTTGATTGTTGGTTTCTAGTCTTTTCTAGTAGCTTCCATGTAATTAAATTAGGAAAACATTAAGGTATCGCCAGCGTCACGGTTTTGAAGTATTGGCAACCTGAATAATCGAAAGTTTCACCTAATAATAAGATTTCAAGTGCTCACCTAAATCAAGCAAACAATTTGAAGCTCACACGGCCGAAAAATCTATGCGAATTGAAAGTGAATTATGCCTTAATCTTTGAAGCTTTAAAGATCCAAAATTCGCTTTTAGCGTGAGGATATACGTCTTTGGCCATAATAAACACCTCATGGCGAGGTTAAATAAAAGGCAAGGCAAGACCGAAGTCATAATAAAAGCTTCATGGCGAAGTTGAATAAAAGATGTAGGTAAACCTATGATAATAAGGCCCATCCGTTAGGGGGCGTATAAAAGTCTTGGTAATAAGTCTCATGTTCAAAACCGTTATAAAACCGTGTTTATCGATCCTTCTTGTTGACTTAATTTTTTGACATCGTTGTCTATTAGGGGGGCTTATTAATTCGATGGTCTTGGTTACACCGTTATGACTCAATTTTTAGACCTAAATCTCTATCATCGCATAAGTAAAACAATGTATCCTCGTGAACATTCAACAAAAATAAAATATAAGAGATACCACTTAGGAAAATGGGAGTCTAAGTATGTGATTAGGGCATATGAGCAGTGTTAGCATTACTAACTTATAAAGACAATGATCTCGTTGCACGCTTAGCATGGAATTGGGGTGAAAATCGAGGACGACGAAATTATTTTTAACGAAGCATTCACGTGTTCTTGTTCTATGAACCTAAACGTCCCATTTTGCGATGAAAATCATACATTATGTCTAAAACGCAAGTAGTAGTAGTAATAGTAGTAGTGTAGCAAATTTATCATTCAATAAAAGTGCATAAAAATGAATAAATGAGGTGCTACGATACTTTATTCTAGCATTGGGTGAGGGCACGACAATGGTTTAGTATGGGGGAGTGATGAGACTACTTTTATACATAGTCTCATCGTACAAAATGGGCTTAAAATGCATAAAATATCATGAAATATGCCAAATATATGCTTGTGTTTGTTACATGTGTATTTTAGGTACGGATATCGAGAAAATGACAAAAGATCACAAGAAACAAGCAAAAAAGAACACGCGAAATGAAGCCGCACAATGAACCAAGCCCTAATGGTGATTTTCCAAGAATAACCCTTGAAGATTTGAAGATTATACAAGAAGGGTCCTCCAATATTGAAGAATTGACACTTTAAACCCTTGTTTATTCATAATTAAAAGTTTGGTCCTTAAAGTTTGTCAAATTTACAAAAAGGGCCCTCCACTTTGAAGAATTGGCAAGAAAGACTTGTCAATATTAGTCCTCCAAGAAGTCAAAAATATAAGTCAACACCATAAACTTTGAAGAAAATGCCAAAACAGCCCTTCAAGAATTATCAAATTACATGAAATACCCTTGAAATACTTTTGGAAAAGTATTTGGGGCAAAAGTGTGAAAACTGAAAGTTTGTTATAAAGGGAAATTCAAATTTATGATAATTAAACTGAAATGACAAGAGAAAGAGAGAAGAAGGGTTAAATGTGGGCGACAACCATACTTACCTAGGCCAACCACAGCTTGCCATGTGTCCCACTCACACTTTCCATCAATGAGAACTCACCATTTTGCCAAGTCACATCCCACCCACAACCGTTTAATAACTAATCCTGATTAGTTTATTAAACACGCGCCTAACAACTTTTTGAAAATTAACAAAGATCAAACAGCCACTATTTGACCAAGAACACAAATTGGGCATTCCTTAATTACTTGTAATTAAGCCATAACCTTTTCAAAATTTATGTTTAATAGTGTCCTAAACATAACCCAAACCTTAAACATCATGCCACATCATCACCCATGTCACATGAAAGGTGCCCTGCTACAAAGGTTGAGAAAAAAGCCAAAAAGTGCCAGCCATCCAACAAATTATATCCAGCTTGGTTTCTAAGCTTCATTGGGAACCCTTAGATCAAATTCCACCAACTTTCCACCAACAAAACGCCAAGAAGAACTCACATGTTAGCAAGATTAAAAAATATGAAGGGGCAAAATTGGAAGATCACATGCTTAGGGTTTCACTTGTTTTCAGCTTTCTTAGTATCCATGTAGCCTATATAAGGCATAGGACCTGCAACATTTAGCTTTTGCTCTTAGTTTTCCTTTGGTCCATAAATCTGTAAATCCTTGTTCAAGTTTAATGAAAAGTGTTTGATATTGTGTGACGAATTCTAAGTGACAATCTTATTACTTGCTTGTTATTGATATATGATTGTGATTTGAAAGTTTTAAAACCTATTTTCAAACCTTGTGCAAGAAATTGTGCAAGTGTTCAAAACTTGATATTTTGCTAAATCTTGGTTCAAACCCTGAAATTTTTGGGCTATAAGTGGTTATAGCACCCTGATTAGAAGATTATCAAGGTGTGGTAAGCTTGTGGTTTGGGGATATTCAAGGAAGTGGGAACAAGTTTTCATTAATCAAGCCTTTTTTTCATTTTTTCCATTTTTCTGTTTTGATATAAACTGCTACTCACCTTGTTGTTCTTAGCAGATTTGATTGTGGAAGCTCGTGCCTTGTTTTGCTAGGCACATAAGCTCAAAAATTCGTGAGTGTGGATGTACATTCATGAGGTTTGATCCCTTTTACCCAAAATATGATAAAGTACTTGATTTTTGGTGATTTTATGTCCTGCTGTTATACTTGTTGTTTTTGTGACTTAAATCTGCTTAATATTGCATGATATTGATGTTATGATGCTAGATTGGGCTTGGGATAAACTGAATCACACATTTGCTTTGTTAAACTTTGGATTAAAAAGTGAAAGGGGTGTTTGGGTTAACATGTTTAAGCTTGCAAAGTGATTTTTAGTTATTGTGAAGTGTTGTTTTGTGCTAGTATCTGATAAATACTTGGTATTGTGCTGATATATGCAAGTCTTTGGCTTTTGAACATCAATTTCTTGATTGTGCTATAACTTGTTGATTTTTGCTTGTTTAGACCTAAGATCTTGGTAACACATAGATTGTATGCATGCTTAGGGCTAACAAGTGATTAAATCAAGTTTATATAACCTGTTAAAGAGATTTGAGGGTTTGAAATTGGATTTGTGGTCAAGTATATCAGCAAACTTCAAAATCTGCTTGTTCTTGTTCATCAGTAACTTTCTTTGGCTTGAATCTTTGTATAAAACTTGAATCATTGCATGAAACCAGTCAATTTATGATCATTGGAATTAATCTAAGCTATTGTGTGCATTTGGTTCAATTTGGTTGGCTTAATCTTGCTAAAACTGCTTATTTGTTGAAATCTGCTTATTGTTCATGTCTGGTGCATATTTGGTGATCTTTTGATTAATCTGTACTAATTGGCTTGTAGAGATTGTGTTTTTGTGATAGCTATTGACTCCTTATAGTCCACTGATTATAAGGGTGCCTTTTTGTGGCTTGAATCCAACAAAAATCCATATAAGACAAAAAGTCAAAATAGTCAAGCAGTGGGAACTCCTTTCCCCTGTTGCTAGCCACGGCTAGTGTAATTTGATCATCAGATTATTCAAATGCTATTCTAGCTTATTTGGACTTGCAACAACTTAGTTTTTGTAATCAATCTTCCTTATTTGACCCATTGAACTAATCTGGAGCATATTAGGGTTTGACTTTTAGGTTTGACTAGAAAACCAAACAAGTTGAATTTTACATTAAGTGCTTATTGCTTTTTCTAGCTTATTCATTGTGCTTATTTGAAATATTTTTGATTAATAAGCTTAGTTTTGTCATTTAAAATCTTTTGTAAGTTGAATCAGCACTTGAGGTAGCCTAGAACTCAAAAACGACTATTTTATCGTTTTGTGGAGAGAGCTTTTGCTTAATTCAGGCTTATTTCTTGGGCTTTTTCAAAATTTCTTTTCACAGATCTCTTAAGTATCCCAAATAAGCTTGTGTGTCAAATTAGAGCTTATGGCTTAATGGGCCAAAAAGCCCATTAAGAATAAGCTGTTGACAATTAAGTTGTGATAAGCTCACTTTCAGCTTTTGGGCCTTCAAACTTTTGTGCTTAAAATCAAATTTTGAGTCAAGAGGTTATTTTGGGCTTATTTGGTGGACTTTTTCTTATTGGGCCTAATTTCAACCCATTAAGGGCCTGTTTTGCTATTTAGCCCATTTTAAGGCCCATTAGGGGTATTTTGGTAATTTCAAGTTCATTTCTGTGTTAATTAGGTTAAAATAAAATAGTTTGCAACTTTTTAGAATTTTTTTATAAATTTTGGATTTTTAATATTATTTTATTATTATTTTATTATTAAAAATTAAATTTTAGAGTTTTGCAAGTTTTTCATTTTTTCTAGTTTAAATACATTAAGTTAGGAATTTTAAAATTTTTAGATTAATTTTAGGTTCATTTGATTAGTTTTTATAATTATTTAAAGATTTTATAGTTTTTAATCATTTTTAAATAGTTTTATTTAATTTTAAAATTTTCAAAAATAGTTTTAATTTAGTTAAGTCATTTTAGAGGTTTACAAAGTGAAAAATCTCATTTTGGGCTCTTTGTTAATTAAACTGTTTTTTTGGGCTTTAATTAGCATTAAAAAATTAATATTTAATTAAATAAAAGGTTTGAGTGATTTTTATTTTTTATAAACTCTAAATACATTTTTCAGGATTTATTGCAATTTTCTAGGAATTTTTAGGTTAACTTTTAAATTTTGTCATATTCTACGGTTTTACGTGCACGACTTTTCGTCTTAGTTTAATTCATAATCGTAACCGTCATCCTTTCTATTTTTCTTTTCTCATAAATTATAATCACAAAGTTAATCATTTCTTACACAACACACTAGCCTCCTTGGGATACGAACTTGAACTTAATTTGGTCATTAGTGCTTGGTTAACCTAAACCGATACTTAATACTTGCCACTTTTACGCTCTTTTCCTAAAGAGTAGTAAAAACACTACAATCAGCTGGCCAAATGAAAACCACACCGAGACCAATAGGTCTCGGTTTTCCTGATTTCACAACAAAAACCCGACACCCCGTTGTTTATATTACTCGTGATTCGTTTGTATAGACCATACGCAATATTAATTCATGATCAACACTGAAATTAAAAGAAGTTAACATATTATCGTTGTAGATTGATAAGAGATGATGAAAGACACGAAATCCTTGATGAAAACTAGGCTGAAACCCCCTTGTTCTTGATTTCCCCCTGGCGGCATATTTTTATTAACCCTAGTCGTTTCTTTTCTTTTTCTTTGTATGTGTTATGACAAAAGAGATGTGTAATTTGTCCCCTGTGTTTTTGTTTGGAAACGGGCTGGGCTCAAAGCCAAAGGTCTTTCTCTTTTTTTTACAAGCCGGCCCTCTTTTCTTCTATATAGTTTTTTCATTTATTTAACTTTTAAATTTATCTACGCACATTCGTATTTAATTCTCGCGTTTTTAGTTTTTTGTAATGTCTCTTTTCTATATAATAATACGTTTGTAATAATTATTTTTCTAAATAATTATGTATATAGTTTATAATAGTCGAGACTGTGTATTTAATATTCTAAATTTTAAATACGGGTTTTACAATTCTTCCCCTCTAAAAAAATAATTCGTCCTCGAATTAAGGTTATAAGCTGGTGGAGTTATAAAAGCTGGAAGGACATATATGCTGACAGAGTATGAAGGCTGAAAAGACACATAAGCTGAAGGACCATTCGTCCTTGATTTAAAACATACTGTTGCTAAAAGGTATAACGTGACATGACTGGAGTCAACATGGAACGTGACATGACTGGAGGAACTTGACTGGATTTATCGAAGGAAAAGGTATGAGAGGTCCGGATGGACTCCTCCGTTCGAGTCGCTTCCCACTCGAACGACTCCTTCAAAGGTCTAGACACAATGAAAATCTTGGTCCTGATGACCCTGTCCCTAATGATGTTGAATAGTTTCTGGTTCCATACTTAAGATGGATTTTCTGAATCTGATAGAATGAATAAGCTATAGTATGTAGGATACATGAAACGGTACGTATAAATATCCTGAAAGATAACATTTATATATCTGAGCAAGCTACTGAAATATATAGGGACGAACTACGTGAACAATTGTGAACGTGCTACGGGAGCAATTGTGAACGTGGTTCACGATTAAATGAGGAATGCTGCCATGGAATATATCGTGCACGATAACACATGAAACATTCTGCGAACGTGATGCTAGGACATATCATGAACATATGCTGACTGAGGAAAGAATGTCAAACGATACGGCCTGAGACGTGAAACGTCTGCCTGTGTATGGAGAAGCTCTGCTAACTTGAGTCTGGTTTCTTAAGCTTTTTGTAACCGAATTCGGTAATAAACTGTGAAACGTAACAGGCCAACCTCGACTTGAAGACGGGGTCACAGCCCATTGCATCGAATATCTTCTTAATATGAGCCAACCAGCTTTCAGCTTCACTGGGGCTATCAGTTCTCTCGAAGGATCGAGGACGTTGCTTGTTGAATCTCTCCAGCCATGTGACCAATGTTGTTGGAGGGGGAGGAGGAGGTACTTTGTGTTGTTGCTGATTGTTGGCAGCCTGCACCTCAGCCCTGATTTCGTTCCTCAGCTGAGGAAGCAAAGGTTGCATCACAGCTTGGATTGCTGCATTGAGTTGTTCTTGCTCGCGTGTGAGAACCATCTGAAAGTATAACATAAAATACATGATAAAACTGATCAAAACATAAAATATATACATGTAAAAAAATTTATACCAATAAATCATGAGAAAAATTTTATGCAGGAAAACTAGTACATGAATGCATGATGTAGTTTTATGAAAACTTTTGTATGCTCGAGAGTAAACGCCTATGGTCAGTTCACTCAAAACAAAAGACATGGCGAGGGGACGCCAATGGGTCGGTCCCAAAGTTAAAAGTTTTGATAAAAGCACATTCGACTAAATAGGGCCAGTCCTGTACCAACCATCACTGAGTCATAAACCTGCGACAATGACATATATATGAATGCATGAAAACAATGAATGCATGAAAACCAATTGTCAGTTCTAGGAAGACCATAGTGACTACCCACTGATCATAGGTCGTGTTTTGAGAGCCTACAGGTCGAAACCTTGGCTCTGATACCATAATTGTAACACCCCATTTTGGTAAATAGAATGTCACGCGTGATTATGGCGTGTCATCAAAGCATACAAGGATAAATGTCTTAAACATTACATAACCATAAAGGAAATACCGGATACAAACATCGGTACCCCAAATTATAAGCTCATCACACACGAACATAAGTACTGTAAAGGAAAAGGACTAAACAATGTCCATAGAAATAAGTAGCAAAATGTATGATGAAATGCATAAAGTAATGAAGGCTAGAAAGCTACCAATCCATATGCACGTACGCTTAGAGTCTACGAGCGCCCTTGAGTACCCGTCGTTTTGGGAACATGAAAGGAAAACGGCTGAGCATAACGCTCAGTGCACGGATATACAAGCATAAAATGAATAACATAAGCATATACAACATATAGCAGCGGAATTGATTATATCCTAGAAAACCTGATATAACTTAGTAAAACTGGTTTTATAGTTTGAAAAGCCTTATGTTTATCTTATAAAAACTGTTTAACATGTTAACCATTGCTAGGTCATGAAATATTAACGTGCATGAATACTTGGAGGGATTACCTCATCATGCAATTAGAGGGGTTGCCTCTAACTAATATAAGTTTGGGTATGTGGGATCAACTCCTTGTGAAGGATGCAAGGCACACACCACATTCACCTGAATAATCTGTTAAAAACATGTAACCTAGGATGCACCCATACGCCTCACATGATAACATAATAATTTGGCCAAAAGCTGAAAGGGACGCCACGAGCTATCACTCCACCGTGGTGAAGTCATAACACTGGTGCCTCCAGTGTTATGGTTATGGTACCTCCATAACTAGGTGAAACTGGTCATGCATGTATATGGCTTTGGCATTTAAATGAAACATAAGCAATTCAAAACATATAAAACATATACTGGGAAAACAATTGGCTACATACGGGGAATCCTAATAAGGAAAGAATGTCAATACTAAAAGGACGGAGAATCCATACCTTGTGTCCAGTGAACGAAGAAGACGAACGGAAGAGAGTCCTACTTCGATCTCACTAATGCTACATAAATAGTATACGTGTATAAGTATTCTGATTACTGAGTACGTAACTGGTTTTATATCGTGACTTAGCTTGTTTTATATGTGCATGTCATGTTTTACTGATTTTAACGTCATGCTGTGTTTATCATGTATTCTGGATATTCTGATCAAGTATTACTTGTATTTCTTGTATTATTATACTTGTTGTGTAATAATAAGTAACTTTCTAAAAATAGCAGGTTTCTTAAAATCAAGGTTGCAGAAATCGCTAGCCGTTAGTGAGGCGGTTGGTCACCTTCGAGGCGGAATTCGTCTAGGCGGCGCCTAGGCGCCACCTAGGCGGATTGGAGTTTTATGCATAAAAAATTATAAATAATACGTATAACATGACAAAATACTTCTAATTTCTAATAATATAAAGTTCACATAGCTTGAATTTGCAAAATAGACAAATAAACATAAAAATTGAAGGACGTAAAACTTCAAACGTGACATACAGTTCAGTTGGTTCCAATTCTCACGAAAAATCCAAAACTTTATGTTAACAAACATAGGTTTATCTTTGATTTTAAAATATTATGTTAAAATAAATATGGAAATTATATATTAAAAAGAAATTTCTTAATTTTTTGTAAAAAAATATTGACTTTTTGTTGACTTTCTTTGACTTTTTGACCGCCTAGCTCCGCCTAGGCGCCGCGTAGCACCGCCTAGGCGGATGTTTGACCGCCTTTTGACTTTTCCGCCTAGCCATAAATCAAGGCGGAGTATGACCGCCTAGCGCCTAGGCGCCGCCTAGGCGGCCGCCTAGCCCACTTTTTACAGCACTGCCTAAAATAGAAAGTTTCCGAAAATAGATAGTTTCCAAAAATTGATTAACTGCTTAAAATAGATTAGTTTCTAAAAATAGGAAGTTTCTAAAAATAGTAAGTTTCCTGAAATAGAAAGTTTCCATAATTAGAGATGACCTGGATTAATAAGCTAATAAGATAAGCTTAAGTTTTACTGATTAAATATACTAAGTCATGTGATTAATAGTATGGTTTATTAATCATAACATTTTAATTAAATAAACTATATGTTATACGATTTAATTAAATATAATCATGATTTAGTTAAATTAAAGTGTATATAATACTTAGGTTAAAACATGTATTATATATATATATATATATATATATATATATATATATATATATATATATATATATATATATATATATATATATATATATATATTAATATAAACTAAGTCATGAAAATTAATTAATTATATGTCATGTTTTAATAATTTATTAATTACTATAGTCTAAATTACCTAATTAAATACTTAGGTTAAAATCATGTATCATTCAATAATAATAATAAACCTAAGTCCATGTTTTAATTAAATTAATTATATGCCATGTTAAATTAATTTAATTAACTTGCAAATAAATATACTTGTAAAAATAATAAACCGAACCTATGTATTATTTATATTAAAACATGTCGTGAACCCGTCGAACCAAACCCACCAAAACAGTGGCAAACAGGCGTAAGTCTGTTGCCTTTGCTTGCGGTTAAGCTACCACCGGCTGTGTGCCGGTGGTCTTGCTTCTCGCCTAGCCACTGACCACACGAGGGTTCCCACCGGCTGTGTGTCGGTGGCCCCTACTTGCTGCGGCGGTTCCCCCTGCTTACCATAAATAGCCACCGACAGTTGCCGATGGTAGGGATGTGGCTGCCGCGACCTAAAAAACCACAAGGACACCCCCGACGCGAGTCGGGGTACCTTGTTCCCTGCTGTTGACCAAAACCCAACACCACCGAGACATGGGTCACGCGTGGTGGTGCGAACCAAACGCCAAGAGTCGTGAGACTCTCGGTTTATGTGGCGGCCGAGACAAGCAAACCCGAAACACCCCTTTATTATTTTCCCATAACCCATGACATGTTTTAATTCTCTTGTTTTTAAACCCCATGATTATATATGCATAAAAACCTAAAAAGAAAATAAAAAGGAAGGTTTTCGGAATACCAAAACACGTGGAATCAATAGATCTTGAATACACGAACACGTACTTATGATTTGCTTAAACAAAATCAACCAACCCCCTTGTTTCTTTGATGATGTCGCCGACCAAAGGAAGAGAGAGAGATTAGGGTTTTAATTTTTCTAAAAGTTCTTCTGTGAATGAATATTGTTTTCCATATTTGTTTCTTTAATGAAATCATCATGGGTTGGGCCCCCTCTCCTTGTTGTGCTGTGGCTAGTAGGGCCCACAAAGTGAAACCCGTAGTTTTTCCTTGTTCTAATAATTTACGTGTTTGTGTGCTCGTATTTACGTTTCGTTATTATTAAATATTCGTGTTAATATATATACTTGTACGTAGTCGTAATAATAATTACGTAAATACATAATTATACGTTCGTGATTCTTACGTTCATGATTTAATTATTATTGATAATAATTATCGTGCATTTATACATACTTAATACTTATCGTGGAATAACACGTACGTAGTTCTTGTAATTTCTGTTCGTGAAACGTATTCATGTTATAAAAGGAAAGTTTTAATCATGTACGTACGATTATAGTGTACTATTCATGGTAAAAGCATACGGGTTTTACACGTATAGTTTTTCAGGTGTACTTCATGTACCTTACTCCAGGTGTACCGTTAATCGATCCTTAATCACCTCAGGCATTTTCGCTTGTCGATATTCTACCAAATGCTGATGATGCTCGTGAGTTGAAGATTTTGCCAGATGCGGATGCCGCTAACACTTTGAAGACCTCACAAATGCTGATGATACTTTGGAGATTTCTCAAGATGCTGATGCTGTTTATACTATAAAGACTCTGTAGAACAAGGACGAAAACTATAAATTTGAAATTTCTGACAAGAATAAATTTCAACCATCAGACACTACCATTCCATTCCATACTTTTACCTTCTCAGCTAGATGTCACACTTCACTCAGCTAACCTTTCATTCAGAAGAGTGGGAACCGGAACCCAGCCGGCCACTCAGCAGAATAGTTACATGAATCACGGTCATGATAATGATCGTCATTAATTGACAGACAAAGCAGTAGTGACAACCACCGTGCTTATAATTAATCAGTCAGTAACCGTCGGAACTCCGGAACGGACGTGACCAGAAATACAGAGGTTAGCAGTCTAACCAGTTCGCCAACCCTAGCAGTTACCAGGAATTCTTAACATTATTCAGACTCACCCATTAAAATACATGTCTAGACAACAGTCAAGACACGGGTCTCAAGTATCATTTTGGAAGGTACTTGTCAAGACGCCAGTCGTGGTACACGTCATACGGATATCTTCTCAAAGAACGAGTCCGAATTCATAACTCCAGTGTGTCTTCTAACTCAGACCTAAGAAATTCAGGGTACCCTCCACGGGGGTAAGCCCGATTTGTCATGCCACGCATAAATCAAACCATTAAAGATCCAGTTACCACCAATGGAGTATTATTCAGGTTAGACACATAGTGGTCATCCTGTGAGGTTATGGATGAACCCATTCCGAGAAAGTCGCCACATGTACTTCACGTATTTATATGTCAGCTTTATTTTAAAACAGGTATTTACCGACCTCCCAGCCAGAAAAGACTCCACAGTACCACCCATATTTATTAAGGTTTTTCCTTTTGGTTAACGACGAGATCCGTCTTACCAAATTCCAAATATATTCATTATATTTTCTGTTAGAAAAATCAGTACAAATTGTTTCAGCTTTACAAGCATGTGAATTATTATCTTATAGCTGCGAAGACTTCTAGTCACCATTCATGATGCGACTTCTAAAATTCCTTAAATTCATGATTAACAGATTATCCCAAAGTTTCCAGATGTCATTCCAGAAGGTTTTCCAGAAATTCCTCCCTAACCAAGAGACAGAGTTTAACATCGAGCTTGTCTCAAGGACAGAAACTGTTTTCAGAACTCTTTATCACAGGACTTCAGCTGAGTTAAAAGAGTTGTTGCATTAGCTGCAAGAGTGACCGGAATGATGCTTTAACCGCCCTAGTGCACCACCAGAAGGTGCACTGTTTCTATCTATCAAGAGAAGCCGGTAACATGAGATCACACACCGACCACCAAAAATTTTACAAGATCACCATACATAATCAATGTTCAATCCACGTATAGAAGGTTTACCTGACTTGCTACAATATCTTAAATATTTTCCTGAACAATTTGCGACCATGCCACCAGCAGTGGTGGTAGAAGAACATGACGTTTTATAGATTGTTGTTGAACACGTTATAGTCTCTCTAAAATTTTGACTTACACGTCTGGGATCCCTAATGCCCCAGCTATAGTATGAATTTTATGAATAATTTCTTTTTTTACGAATTCGTAGAGAAAATCGTTAGTATGTTCTTTGATAACATCATGATCTCCTGAATTCTAGAGAAGAACATGGGAATCATCTTTTCACGATCCTGCAGATTCTCTGGTAGGAGGAAATGATATACGCAGCTTTCCAGATGTGAGTTCCAGATGAAAAAGGTGGCATTTCTGAGCCACCCTATTTCAGCAGAAAAAATTTCAGACAGTCCTGCAAAGATGAAGGTCATCACCAGATGGTTAAGATCGACGCTTGTGGCTAAAGCACAAAATTTTCTAGAACTCAGTTGACTGATAGCGCGGAAATTGCGGACATTCCCACAATTAGCCTTCCATGGCTAAGCTTACGCATAAAGGAGAGGACCTACAATAAAAATTTTGTATCACATAAGATCCTACGCTTGGAGAGATCTATTTTACCCAGACTCAAAATTCTTTCATGACTATTCACCCATATTCCACCAGAAAGTACAATAATCCCAGGCAGAATTTTGATAGAAGCAGTATAACACAATTGATGCAGCTATGTTCATATCTGGATGCCTGACATACTTCAGGTTCAAGATAGGGCACCGACATGCTAATGAGTTATTACAACCATTAGATATTTCTGAACATAAATGAGATAAGATTCCATGGATTTTGTTGTTAGTTATCACAGACTCAGGTAAAGCATGATGCTATCTAACTCGTCGTTAACCAGTTAACCCAGCCTACACGTCTACGTTAATCCGAAATGATTACGCATAGCGGACCTACAGAAAATTCAGCAGTAAATCGTATGATTTCAAGGTATTCCATCGACCATCATATCAGACAGAATTCATGTTCACGATCACGTGTATGTATACATTCACGTTTATTTCACTTTTACGTTTACGTCTCATTCGCAGTATGATGCTGTTTCAGTTCATGTCTTGCGCTATCTCGTGATTTAAGCTCACGTTCGCGTTCATAACATTGTTTACGTTCAAGTTCGTGTTCCATTTCGCGATTCACATCTTGTAGTTTATTACTGAATACGGCTACAAAAATCTTGAGAAACGAGACTCAAGTTTAGCACAGTTTTTCCATACTCAGGCAGACGTTTCACATCTCAGGCCGTATCGTTTGGCATTCTTTCCTCAGTCAGCATCCGTTCATGATATATTCTAGTATCACGTTCACAGTATGTTTCACGTATCACATTCACGATATACTTTATGCTCAGCGTTCCTCATATAATCACGAACCACGTTCACAATTACTCACGTAGCACGTTCACAATTGTTCACGTAGTTCATCCTTATATGTTTTCAGCAGCTTGCCCAGAAATATAAATGTTATCTTTTCAGGATAATTGTATGTACCGTTTCATGTATACTACATGCTATAGCTTATTCATTTAGATTCAGAAAATACATCTTAAGTATAGAACCAGAAACTATTCAGCATCATCAGGACAGGGTCATCAGGACCAAGATTTTGTTCATTATGTTTAGAACTTTGAAGGAATCGTTTCGAGCGGGAATCCACTCAGACCGGAGGAGTCCATCCGGACCTCTCATTCCTTTTCCTTTAATAAATCCAGTTAAGTCCTTTCAGTCATGTCACGTTCCATGTTCTCTTCAGCCATGTTACGTTACATGATCATTTCAGTCATGTCAGGTTTATACCTATCAGCAGCATTATGTCTTAATTAGAAGACAAATAATCCTTTAGCTTATTTGTCTTTTCAGCGTGTTCTTTCAGTTCTTATAACTTCATCAGCTTATTACCTTTAATTCGAGGACGAATTTCTCTTTTTTAGAGGGGAAGAATTGTAAAACCACGGCATTATCGCATCCTTAATTCGAGGACGAATTATTTTTTTAGAGGGGAAGAATTGTAAAACACGTATTTAAAATCTTCGAATATTAAATACGCGTAGTCTCAACTCTAAATTTAATTAAACGTAAACAGTAAATACGCAGTCCCAGTTTATTTAAATACTACAACAAAATAATTATTCAAAAAATAATTATTAAGTCTCAGAAAATATTACGTATGTATTATTTATTATTGATGTAGTGTTTTTACACACCTTTAGGAAAAGGAGGTAAATAGGGCAAGTATTAAGTGTCGGTTTAGGAAAACTAAGCACTAATGACCAATTAAGTTCAAGTTCGTTTCCCAAGGAGGCTTGTGTGTTGTGTAGAGAAGTGATTATATTGATGAGAAATGAAAAGAAAAAAAGAGATTAGAAGAGAATCACGGTTACGATTAAGAATTAAACTAAGACGAATAGTCGTGCACGTAAAACCGTAAAAAGTGCCAAATTAAATATTTTCCCTAAAACTTCCTAGAAAATTACAATAAATCCTAAAAACTGTAATTAGAGTTTACAAAAAATCAAAAATCACTCAAACCTTTTATTTAATTAAATAATAATTTTTTAATGCTAATTAAAGCCCAAAAAATCAATTTAATTAACAAAAAGCCCAAAATGAGATTTTTTCACTTGTAAACCTCTAAAATGACTTAACTAAATTTATAACTATTTTTGAAAATTTTAAATTAATTAAAACTATTTAAAAACAATTACAAAACTATTAAAACATAAAATAATTCTAAAAATTAATCTAATGACAATAAAAATATTCTAAAAATTGTAAAATTCCTAACTTAATGTATTTGATCTAACAAAGATGAAAAACTTTGAAACATCTAAATTTTAATTTAGAATAATAAAATAATAATAAAATATTAATAAAAATCCAAAATTTATAAAAAATACTAAAAAGTTGCAACTAGTTTATTTTAACCTAAATAAAACAGAAATGAAGTTAAAATTAAAAAAATACCCCTATTGGGCCTTGAAATGGGCTAAAAGTCCAAACAGTCCCTTAATGGGCTTGAAATAGGCCCAATAAGAAAAATGTTGTCCAAATAAGCCCAAAATCTCCTATCTGACTTAAAATTTGATTTTAAGAACAAAATTCTGAAGGCCCAAAAGCTGAAAATGTGTTTAAGCTAGCTTATTTCAAAGCAGCTTATTCTTAATGGGCTTTTTGGCCCATTAAGCTATAAGCTGATGCCATAAGCTAAAATTTGACACACAAGCTTCTTTTGAGTTACTTAAGAGATCTATAAAAAGAAAATTGGAAAAAGCACAAGAAATAAGCCTGAAATAAGCCAAGACTCTCTTTACAAAACGACAAAATAGTCGTTTTTGAGTTCTAGACCACCTTAAGTGTTGATTCAACTTTCAAAAGCTTTTAAATGACTTAATTAAGACAAATAATCAAAAAAATTTCAAATAAGCACAAGCAATAAGCCCGAATAAGCAGATAAGCACTTATGTAAAAGTCAAATTAATGAGTTTTCTGGTAAAAAGTCAAAGTCAAACCCTAATAAGCTCCAGATCAAATAAATGGGTCAAATGAGGAAGATCTATCACAAAAAATAAGTTGTTGCAAGTCCGGATAAGCCAAAATGGCTTATGAATAAGCTGTTTGATGTTTTACACTAGCATGGGCTAGTTTTGGAGGTTGAGCAGTGGGAACTTTTCCCCTGCTTGACCAAATTGACTTTTTGTCTTTTGTGGCTTTTTTGTGGATTCAAGTTAAGCAAAGGCACCCAATGATCAGTTAATCATAAGGAGTCAATATAAGCAACAAAAACACAATTCCAATCAGCCAATTAGTACAGTTTAATCAAAAGATCCACAGACCTAGCCTAGATATAAACAATAAGCAGTTTTGACTTAATACGCACTTTTAGCAAGATTCAGCCAACCAAATTGCACCAAAAGCATACACAAGCTATAATTAATTCAAATGAACAAATTTAAACAGGTTTCATGCAATGGTTCAAGGTCTAGATCAAGATTCAAGCACTCAAAAGTTTCTGATGAACAAAGAACATGCAGTTTTTAACACTTGCTGATATACTTGACCATAAGGCCAGATTTAAACACTAAAATCTTGTTAACATGTTACAAAAACTATGATTTAACACTTTTTAGCCCTAAACCTGCATACACTCTAGGTGTTTCCAAAATCTTAGGTCAAAATAGGCAATATCAAGTGAGATATAGCACAATCTTTAATTTGATGTTTTAATTCTGAAAACTTGCAGGTTTTAGCACACAACCAAGTGATAAGTAGATACAAACTCAAACAAACAACTTCCAATAACACAATAACAAGTTATGATCTTAAACATGTTAACCCAAACACCCCTTATCTTTTTCAATTCAAGGTTAAACAAGTATAAGTGTGATTCAATGTTACCCAAGCCCAATCAAACACAATAACAGATATATTATGCAGTATCAAGCAAGATTAAGCCACAAAAACAGCAAGAACACAAGCAGAACACAAAATCAAAAAAATCAAGTATTTTCAGATTTTTGGGTTCAAGAACTCAAACCTCATGAATGTACATCCACACTTACGAATTTTTGAGCTGATGTGCCTAGCAAAACAAGGCACAAGCTTCCACAAACAAGCTGCTATGATTCAACAAGGTTAGTACAATAAAATCAAAAACAGAAAGGTAACAACTTGGAAAATAAATTTGATTAATGCAACCTTGTTCCCACACTTGATTATCCCCAAGTTATAAGCCTCACAACACCTTGATAACTCTTTATCAGAGTGCTATGATCCACTTATAGCCCAAGAATTCCAAGGTTTAAACCAAGCCTTAGCAAAATATCAAATTTTTAACTCTTGTACAATTTCTTGCACAAGGTTTGAAAACACGTTTTAAGATTCAAGATTAGCAAACATTAAACAATAACAAGCAGAATAAAAGATTGGAACTTGGTTTTTCTTCACAAATTCAAACTCTATTTCATAAATTGAAAGTAGGATTTACAGAAAAGTGAAGTAGGAAAAATCAAGAGCAAGCTGCTATGAAGCAGCTTCTATGCCTTTTATAGGCTACAAATGACTAACTACAATGCATAAAAACGTAAACCCTAAGCTGATGAAGTCCCCATTTTGCCCTTGAGGATTTTGGCTTTTTGCTTGATCATGTGAACTCTTTGGCTGTTTGTGAAGCTGTAAAATGTGTAGGAATTGCATCAAGGGCTCAAAATAAGCTTAAGTTTGAAGCTAGGATATTGGACGTTGGACGGATGGCAGGTTTTGGATTTTTCTCCTAAAACCGTGTACAAGGGTTTATCATGTGACCAAGGTGATGATGAGGCAAGGGTTTTCAAAGTTGGGTTGTGTTTAGGGACACCCTAATCTTAATTCTGGAGAAGATTAGGGTTTAATTCTTGGTAATTAACAAATGCCCAATTTGTATCAAGAACATGAAGAACACACTTTTGATCTGTTTTATTTTTAAAAGGGTCTTTAGCGCCTTAATTAAACTTAATAAATTAAGTTTGTTAAGTCTGGTGTGAGTGGATGGTGAGGTGGAAGCAGGATGGCTTGTGATTGGTGGGTATTGGTGAGTGGGCTACGTGTCAAGCCAAGAGTGGGTGTTGGAGGTTTGGTTGTCTGCCCGTTTCAGTCCCTTGTTTCTTCTTTCTTTGTCATTTCAGTTTAAACTCAACAAAAAACGAATTCCTTTGTATTTGAAGTTTCCACTTTCACACTTTTGCCCCAAATACTTTTCCAAAGTATTTTTAGGGGTATTTCTTGCCATTTGTTGATTCTTGAAGGGTTTTTTGGCATTTTCTTCATAGATTATGGTCTTGACTTGTATGATTGACTTTTTGGAGGACTAATATTGGCAAGTCTTTATTTTTGAGGGATCATTCTTGCCAATTCTTCAAAGTGGAGGGCCCTTTTTGTAAATTTGACAAACTTTAAGGACCAAACTTGTAATTATGAATAAACAAGGGTTTAAAGTGTCAATTCTTCAATATTGAAGGATCCTTCTTGCATAATCTTCAATTCTTCAAGGGTTTTTTCTTGGAAAATCTTCATTAGGGTTTGGTTCATTGTGCGGCTTCGTTTCCCGTGTTCGTTTTTGCATGTTTCTTGTGATCTTTTGTCATTTTCTCAATATCCGTACCTAAAATACACAAGTAACAAACACAAGCATATATTTGGCATTTTTCATGATAATTTATGCATTTAAAGCCCGTTTTGGACGATGAGACTATGTATAAAAGAAGTCTCATCACTCCCCCATACTAAACCATTGTCGTGCCCTCACGCAATGCTAGAATAAAGTATCTTAGCACCTCCAAAAATCATTCTTATTCACTTTTATTGAATGATAAACTAGCTACACTACTACTATTACTTCTATTTGCGTTTTAGACATAATGCATGATTTTCATTGTAAAATGGGACGTTTAGGTTCATAGAATAACAACACGTGAATGCTTCGTTAGAAATAATTTCATCGTCCTCGATTTTCACCCTAATTCCATGCTAAGCGTGCAACGAGATCATTTTCATTATAAGTTAGTAATGCTAACACTACTCATATGCCCTAATCACGTACTTATCCTCCCATTTTCCTATGTTGTATCTCTTATATTTTATTTTGTCTTGAATGTTTCACGAGGATACATTTTTTTACTTATGCGATGATAAAGATTTAGGTCTAAAAATAGAGTCCTAACGGTGTAACCAATACCATCGAATTAATAGCCCCTAATAATAGACAATGATGTCAAAAAATTAAGTTAACAAGAAGGATCGATAAACACGGTTTTATAACGGTTTTGAACATGAGACTTATTACCAAGACTTTTATACGCCCCCTAACGGAAGGGCCTTATTATCATAGGTTTACCTCCATCTTTTATTCAACTTCGCCATGAAGCTTTTATTATGACTTCGGTCTTGCCTTGCCTTTTATTTAACCTCGCCATGAGGTGTTTATTATGGCCAAAGACGTATATCCTCACGCTAAAAGCGAATTTTGGATCTTTAAAGCTTCAAAGATTAAGGCTTGATTCACTTTCAGTTTTGCATAGATTTTCGGCCTTGTGAGCTTCAAATTGTTTTCTTGATTTAGGTGAGCACTTGAAATCTTATTATTGGGTGAAGCTTTCGATTATTCGGGTTGCCAATACTTCAAAACCGTGACGCTGGCGATACCTTAATGTCTTCGCAATTTAATTACATGGAAGATACTAGAAAAGACTAGAAACCAACAATCAAGACTAAACCGCTAAGTCAATACTTATTAAGCAAAAAATATTTACAAGCGAAGGGAGAATAAGCAAACAACGAGAACACATGAGTTTTTGAAAGAATACGAGTACTCTACGTTTAGCGTAGTAACTTACAATTAACTCTATCATTTCTCGTCCTCATTTAAGAGACTTAGCCTAATATAAAGTTAAGGAATCGAAGCTAAGTGCTCAACACGCACGGTCAAGTAAAAAATTACTCTTATTCTCGCCATCGGAAAATCTACATTCGTGTCTTCAAACACTTATAAAACATGAGAAAAATTTTAAAATTTTGGCCATTTTTAGCCTTATTGCAACAAAATGATAAACAAAAAGATAAACTTTGGAAAGCGTGAAGGTTTTGCAAGGCAATTATCTATTCACCCCCCCCCCCCCATACTAAAGTTAAACATTGTCCTCAATGTTTCGAGTCTAAGGGTTGGAAACCCCCATTCTAGAGACGTAGTCGAATGCTTAATCTAGCATGGAAAGGGTGTAACCGTTAAATTAATATCCGTTTATGCAGTGTGCTAAAAACTTAAGGTTAGAACATCAAAGGATATATCATGGATATTGAAAAATTCTTCCAAGCAAACGATCGAGTGCTCCAATAAAACGAACACGAGAGGCTCCAATCATGAAGATCATGATCATCTAAAATCCACAATTCACAAACAACCACGGAACAAAGGTTGGAAGGGCACAAATCCCCACACGTTACTACATTAGAAAGCGATAATATGTACGTAGGATAAGCATGGGACTCCCCCACGAGGCACCTCGTTTTTAATTACTGATTCATGAGCTCGACTCGATCCCCTCAATACTAATTATCATTGGGGAAAGTGATTTGGTCGAGGTAGTTCAAGGATGGAACTTCCCCGCCAATGTAGTGCTTCAACCTATGTCCATTCAGCTTGAAATTGGGGCCATCATTTTGAGCTAGCTCGATGGTCCCATATGGAAAAACTTGAGTCACGGTGAATGGACCAGACCAACGGGATTTCAACTTACCGGAAAATATTTTCAAACGAGAGTTAAAAGGCAACACTTGATCTCCAATGTTAAAAACCCGGTTTTTAATTTTTGAATCATGAAACTTTTTAGTCTTTTCTTTATAATCAATGAATTTTCATAAGCAATGTCTCTCAATTCATCCAATTCATTTAACTGCATTTTCCGGTGTTTTCCAGCGGTCTCCATATCATCATTACAATGCTTAAGGGCCCAATAAGCTTTGTGTTCGAGTTCAATTGGCAAGTGACAATTCTTCCCATACACAAGCTTATAAGGAGTGCACCCGATGGGCGTCTTATCAGCGGTCCTAAAGGCCCATAAAGCATCGTCCAACTTATCCGACCAAGATTGTCGGTTTTCCCCAATAGATCTCTCCAAGATCCTTTTCAACGCTCGGTTTGAAACCTCGACTTGCCCACTCGTTTGTGGGTGATAAGCCGTAGAAAGACGATGTGTAACACCATATTTCCTTAGGACCCTTTCGAATTGGTCGTTACAAAAATAGATTCCACGATCGCTTATGATCGCACGAGGGGTTCCAAACCGAGAAAACAAGCTTTTTAAAAACTTGACTACCATACGAGCATCGTTGGTAGGCAAAGCCTTAGCTTCCACCCACTTAGATAGGTAGTCAACGGCGACAAGGATGTACTTATTACCACGAGATGATGGGAACGGCCCATAAAGTCAATGCCCCAAACGTCAAAGATCTCACACACTTGGATGATATTTTGTGGCATTTCATCGTTTTGTGAGGCTTTTCCTTGTCGTTGGCATGAGTCGCATGACTTCACAAGTGCATGTACATCTCGGTAAATAGTAGGCCAAAAGAAACCGGCATCAAAAACCTTCTTAGCCGTGAGATTGGCACCGTGGTGACCACCCGTGGGTCCCTCGTGATAAGCTCTAAGGATGTTAGAAGCTTCGGTATCAAAGACACAATGTCGAATAATTTGATCCGCACAAGTTCGAAACAAGTAAGAGTCGGTCCAAAAATAGAACTTGACGTCACGAAAGAATTTTCGTTTCTCTTGAGTCGTCATACCCTTGATGATGAAGTTCCCTGCATGGTAATTTGCGATGTCCGCAAACCATGGGGTAGAAGAATCAAGCTTAGAATTCACTACACCAAGTGTCTCGAGCGGAAATGTTTCGGTGATTTCTTTGGGCTCGTAAACACTTTGGTGAGGATCTTCCAAACGAGAAAGATGATCGACCGCTAGATTCTCGGATCCTTTTTTGTCAACGATTTTGTGATCAAATTCTTGAAGGAGGAGAATCCAACGAAGTAATCATGGCTTTGCATCTTGTTTAGCCATAAGATACTTGATAGCCGAATGATCCGTATACACTATGCATTTAGTCAAGACGAGATAAGGTCGAAATTTCTCAAATGCATACACCACGGCAAGGAATTCCTTCTCCATTGTAGTGTATTTTAGTTGAGCCTCGGTCATCGTCTTGCTAGCATAGTGAATAGGCAAGAAGTGTTTTTCATGACGTTGCCCTAAAACGGCCCCAATAGCGTAGTCACTAGCATCACACATAAGCTCAAAGGGGAGGTTCCAACTGGGAGCAACAAGAATGGGAGCTTCGGTAAGTTTCCTCTTAAGGATTTCAAAGGCTCGTACACAATCTTCGTCAAAGACAAAACGTGCATCTTTTTCGAGGAGATGTGTAATAGGTCGAGAAATCTTTGAAAAATCCTTGATGAATCGACGATAAAAGCCCGCGTGGCCTAGGAAACTCCTAACTCCCTTGACGGTTTTGGGATGAGGTAATTTGGCGATGACGTCTACCTTAGCTTGATCTACCTCAATCCCCGCTTTCAAAACCTTGTGCCCTAAGACGATACCACATTTAACCATAAAATGACATTTTTCCCAATTAAGCACAAGGTTGGTTTCCTCACAACGTTTTAGCATTCTCTCAAGATTCGACAAACACAAGTGAACGAACTACCAAACACGGAAAAGTCATCCGTGAAGACTTCCATCGTCTCCTCGATCATATCATGAAAAATAGCCATCATGCACCTTTGAAAGGTTACCGGTGCATTGCAAAGTCCGAATGGCATTCTACGATAAGCTAACGTTCCATATGGACATGTGAACGTAGTTTTTTCTTGATCACGAGGATCGATGGGGATTTGGAAGTAACCGGAAAAACCATCTAGAAAGCAATAGAAATCGTTTCCCGCAAGACGCTCCAACATTTGGTCCATGAAGGGCAAGGGAAAATGGTCTTTACGGGTGGCGTCATTCAACTTACGATAGTCAATGCACACTCTCCATCTGGTCACGAGTCTAGTTGGAATTAACTCGTTGGCATCGTTTGGTACAACGATCATTCCGCCCTTTTTAGGGACACAATGGATAGGACTCACCCAAGGTCTATCGGAAATAGGGTAAATCATTCCCGCGTCAAGGAGTTTTAGGACTTCCTTTTTGATGACGTCGTGAATTTTGGGGTTCACCCTCCTTTGACATTAGATTGCGGGCTTGTAATCCTCCTCCATTAAGATTTTTTGGGTACAAAATTTAGGATCAATCCCCTTAATGTCGGATAACTTCCACGCAATTGCCCCTTTGTGATCCTTTAGAACAACGACAAGTGCGGTTTTTTCATCATTTGAAAGATCTTTCGAAATAATAACCGGCAACTTGTCGTCCTCCTCCAAAAATACATATTCAAGGTGAGGAGGTAAATCTTTCAACTCGAGGATTGGTGGTTCCTCAATTGAAGATTTGGGCTCGATACTCATAACCTCCTCGGGTGGAGGAAATGGGTAATCGTTAAGAAAATCCTTGATAATCGAGAAGTCCTCATCATTGTCGAGGTCTTCATCACAAGTACGTGTAACATCGAATTCTTCCAACGTAAAACCACCACCTTCAAATGGAGTGAAGGTTGGTGTCGAGTTATCAAGAATGGGATCTAACATAGTGGGATTGCCACTATTTTCATCATCACCAAAACCTAAAACTTCTTGTGAAAATTCCTCGCAAAAAACGCCAATCATATCAACGAGGTTTACGGTTGCAACGGAATAAACATGAGAAATTGGAGAATTTTGAGTTGCGTTTATAACAAGTTCCTCGTCGTTGAAACGTAAGGTGATCTTTCTAGCATGCACATCAATTAAAGCCATAGACGTATCTAAAAACGAACGACCTAAAATGAGAGGAACTTGAGGATCCGTGGGAATATCGACAACGATAAAGTCTACCGGATAATAGAACTTTCCACTTTCACAAAAACGTCTTCCGCCAATCCACATGCGGGAATCGTGGAATGATCGGCCAACTCGATAGACATTAGTGAAGGAGTAAGATTAGGAAGATTGAGCGACTTGAAGATTGCAAGTGGCATCAAATTAATACTAGCACCAAGATCGGCCAAGGCATAGCATTCTTCCATATCTTGGATTGCACAAGGAATCAAGGATTTACCGGGATCACCTACTTTTTGAGGTCTACGGTTAAGATAAACCGATGAACAACTAGACAATTGTTGCTATTTCTCCTTGTTGTTCAGCATACTCTTGAAGTTAGCGGCAAATCGAGGCATCATGACCAAAGCATCGACCACACTAAAATGAACGTCACGAAACATTTTCATAAAAAGCTCAAATTGTCAATTATCGCGCTCTTGACGTTTCTCCTTTCTAGGTCTCGATGGATAGGGAAAAGGTGGTGTGGGTTGAGTAATAGGCATAGCCTTTGGAATCTCGGGTTCCAAATGTGGTAATGGGTCAACCGTAGGTGTGGCATGAGCGGTACTTCGTGGGATTTGGACATGCTCCTTTTCGACCACCACCTCGGGTTCTTCCTCAATTGCTTCCTCCGTAGGAGCAATTGGCTGAGGAGTCGGTTCCTTACGTGTCTTACCACTACGTGTGGTAATCACTTTCATCTCTCCCTTAGGGTTCGATATGGTGTTACTAGGAAGACTACTCGAAGACGGTTTGCACATTATAGCCTCAAACATAGATGAAATTTTATCCTCAAACATAGATTGCCTCTTCTCGGCCTTAATCATCTCTTGTTTTATTTCATGTTTCCCTAGTTCCATTTTTTGTTGGTTTTGTTGTAACCTAGTTACATTTCCTTCCATTTTGTTTGTATGGATTTTAAGCTCATTTGCTAACTCGTTTTTCAACTCCTTTTTCAAGTCATTCTTAAAATCGGATCTTAGGCTAATGATTTCTCTTTGAATGTTGTCAAACCTAGCATCGTTTCCATTAGCATATTCAACAAATTCATTTGCAAGATCTTTCAAAGTTTGCAAACCCTTGTTGTTTTAAAAATCATTGTTTTGATTTTTGTTTGAAACTTGATTGTTATTAGCCCCTTGATTCCCATAGTTTCCTTTGTAACTGTTTTTGAAACCAACTTGATTGTTTCGATAGTTGTTGTTAGCATTTTGATTAGGAGCAAAACCCGGTGGAGTCAATTGATTAGAGCGGGTAACTTGACCGTTTTGGTTGTAAGTTCCCGTGGCCGCGTAGGCACTCGAAGTGTTACCACCGTTGGTAATGCACTCGGAGAAATCATGACCTCCACCACAATACATACATGAAACCTCAACCGCTTTAGCCGTAGCGGGAGCACTTTGTTCACCAACTTTGAATTCAATTAAAAGACCTTTATGCTTATCAAAGATTTTATTTTCCAAGTTCGCCTCAATTTGGAAAGCATCGATGGTATTGGACAATGAAGGTGAAGCCGAAGACGAAGCCTTACGAACACTCGATGTGTTACGAGGACTATACACCTTAGATCTATTCTCAATTATCAACAACGCTTCCTCAACCGTTTTACACAAAAAATTACCACCCGTGGCGGCATTTAGATAATCCCTTTCATGATCATTTAATCCATTATAAAACGTGTCAATTTGATGCAAATCGGAAAAACCATGATGAGGAAACTCATGTAACATTTCCTTAAACCTATTCCAAGCCGTTGAAAAACTCTCATTAAATTCTTGTGAAAATTTTGAAATCTCGTTTTTCAAATGCGTAGTCTTAGAGGGCGGGAAAAATTGGTTCACAAACTTAGAAATGAGATCCTTCCACGTCAATATAGAATTGGGTGGCTCTTTCTCTAACCAAATATTAGCGGGCCCAGCTAAGGAATACGGAAAAGCATCATTTTAATCGAATCATTAGCAACATCCTTAAATTTGCAAGTGACGGTAAGACGATTGAATTGGCGGATATGGTTGTGCGGGTTGTTCTTTCCATCACCACGGAATTTGTTGTTTTGGATCATCGACAACAAACCCGTTTTCACTTCAAAATTCTCCGCAAGGATAGCGGGAATAACAATAGCCTCTCCATAACCCTCGGTGGGTGCTCGAAGTAACTCCATCATAGTTCGATTCGCCATGGTTGGTTCTTCTTCTACGATAGGTTCGTCAATAGGAGACTCCTCACTAGAAAGATTAGGAGTAGGTGTTGACTCCTGATTGTAGAGGTTTTACTACCCTTTAGGAAAAGAGCGTAAATAGCGGAAAGTATCGAGTGACGGTTTAGGAAAACCGTGCACTAATGACCCTCAATCACTTAAAAAAGATGAAAGATTCGTTTCCCAAGGAGGTATGGTGTTGTGAATTAACTTGTATTTCTTTGAGATTAATATTGATGAGATGGAATGACGGTTTCTTGGAAATTATACTATGACGTAAAAATCGAAAACGTAAAACCGTAGAAAAATCACTAAAATTAAAAATTATTAAAACCAAAAACAAAATCAAGAAAAAGATTAAAAAGACTAAAACAAGTCTAAAATAATATAAATAAAGACAAAAATCCAATAAAGATATTTTAAAACCTTTTATTAATTAAATAATTAATTTTAAATGCTAATTAAAGCCCTAAAATTAAATTTAATTAATTCAAATGTCAAAAATATGATTTTATTGAATAATTACTCAACTTATATTATTATAAGACTAAAAAGTAATTTTCTAAAAATTAAAACCTATTGAAATTATTTTTAAAACTCTAAAAATGATTAAAAGTAAATAAAAACTAATTAAACTTAAAATAATTATAAAAATAAATCTAAAAGCTATAAAAATAATCTAAAAATGGAAATAGTCCCAATTAATGACAAAGAACCTAGGAAAAATGAAAAAAGAAAGAAAAATAAAATTTTGAAAATTAATTAATAAAATAATATTAAAACACTCCAAAAAAAATAAAAGTCACTAGTTGCGCCGCAACTAGTGGGGTCTTGCGCCGCAACTAGTGTAACGGGAATACCAAGATCAGCAGGTACTTCAGTTGCGCCGCAACATGTTGTCTTGCGCCGCAACTTGTATGACGAACCTGGTTATGAACTATTGCACCAGCAGGTTTGAGCTTGTGTTTTGCTTGAGATTTTAAGCCAAGAGGACTTGGGCTTATTGAGCTTATTTGGATGAATATTTTGGACAAAAGGGCACTCTTGTGATCCTTTGATCACAAGAAGTCAAGACAAACAAGCACAAATCACTTAGCACTCAAATTCAAGAAATCAAATGCACCAAAGATCATAAAAACAAGCAAGATAACACTTATGCAGATTTTTAACACCCTTTTTACCTTAAAAACCTAACAAACTTGTTCAAATCTTGTTCCAAACTAATTAACTACTTACTAATAACCTTAATCAACCCTAAACAAGCAATCTAACACCTTTTAATTATCAAAACAAATCTAGATGTCCTGCTTAAACCTGTTGCCAAACACCCTTTTAAAATCTAAAAACCAACTTTTAACATACCAACATGCTTACAAAAGCTACCAAATTGATTCCAAGTGCATCTAACATGTAAACATACACACTAGAACACAAATCATGCAATATAAACACACTTAATCAATCAATCAAGCAAAATCATGTAACAAGCACTTTTATGAACTTTTTCAAGGTAAAAGGAAGATACCTTAGGTTCTTACATCCAAGAACCTAGAGGATGAAAATCCTCCTCCAATCCAACTCGGGTTGGAGCTGAACCAAATCAACAAACCTTCAACCTATTGTAATCACAAAACAAGAAAACAACAAAATAATATAACAATATATATTTTTTATGTTTCCTTTTTCTTCTTTCCAAAATACTTTCAAAACCTTAACCAACCTTTTAAATACGTTTTCTAAAACCTAATATTACCAATAATCATGAACCATAAACACCAAATACCTTTTGAGAAGATTTTACCAAAATCTCTCAAAATCTCAAAACCTTAAACAACTTTGAAAATCAAAGTTGCTTAACCAAATAAAAGTGGAACTCAGAATCAATCTCCTCACAACACACAAACTTTTAAAAACAATAAAAAAGGAATTACACTTGAATATTTCAAAAACCAAACTTTTTATTTCTTTAAAAAGGAATTACATGTGAGAGACTAGAAACTGGAACAAGGGCTTCACACAAGTTGTGAGCTCCTTTTATAGAGTCCTAAGAAGATACTAGAAGGCTAAAAACATAAAACCCTAATACATAGAAAATCCCAAATGTGCCCTTGAATGATTTTGAGTGCATTTTGTCCTCTCATTTGATCTTGGACGTTTATTTTGCTTTGGGAGGAAGCAAATAATCTTGGCCATTGATTTAAGCCACGTCATGTGCTTGGGGGCTAAGGAATGATGTGATTGGTGGATTGGGGAATTGGGGTTTTGGTGCACATGAGTGGGATGCAGGTTTTTAGGAGTGGGAAGGGTTTTGGCATGTGTGAATTAAGTGTGTGCAAGTTTAATTGGGTTTTACCCAAGTAAAAAGGTGGGTAATTTCTGGGCATGGTAAAGATGAATAGTAACTGAGTTTGATCCTAAAAAGGGGGAGACAAAGGTGTTAGGCGCCTATTTTTTTAAATTGTTTCAGGTTTGGCACTTTTGGTCCTTGTCTTTTGGAATTTTTGGCTTTTAAAGATTTTCAGCCTAAAATTCGTCTCTCCCTTGTATTTAAGTTTCATCACTTGACAATTTTGGCACAAACTTTCCATAAAGATGTTTCAAAGGCAATTTTTGTCATTTGGTGATTTTTCAAGGACTAATCTTGGACAATTTAATCTTCAAAGGTCTTCAATGAGTCTTAATCTTCATGAGGGACCATTTTTGGCAATTTGAATTTGTTGAGGGACTAATCTTGCCATTTCTTCAATCTTGAAGGACCTTTTTGCAATTTTGACAAACTTAAGGGACCAAACTTGTAATTATTAATATACAAGGGTTTTAAGTTGTCATTTCTTCAATAAATGATGATCAATCTTGTTTTGTCTTCAAGTCTTCAAGGGTATTTGATGATAATTCCATGATTAGGGCCCGGTTCATTGCACGGCTTCGTTTCTCGTGTCCGTTTTTCCTTGTATCTTGTGATCTTTTGTCTTTTTCACGATATCCATACCTAAAACACACAAGTAAACAAACACAAGCATATATATGGTATTTTATGACATTTTTATGCATTTAAAGCCCGAAAAGAACGATGAGATCATGTATAAATGCCATCTCATCACTCCCCCATACTAAGCCATTGCCGTGCCCTCACGCAATGCTAGAATAAAGTATCTAAGCATCACCAAAGTTCAATCTTATTAACCTTTATTGAAGAGTAAAAGACTTGCAACATACTACGAGAATGTGTAAAGACATAATGTATGATTTTCATCACCAAAATGTGACTTTTAGGGTCTAAGAATAGAAACAAGTCAATGTCCCTTAGAGTAAACTTCGTCATCCTTGATTGTCATACATTCCATGCTAAGTGCAAAAACAAGATCATTGTTGGTACAAGTCACAATGCTAACACTACTCATACGTCCAAATTGTGTAATACTTTTTCTCCCCGCAATCCTAGTTATTATAAAAGGAAATGGGTTACTAGCATTTTTTATCTATTTGTCATGGATCACAAGTGATTCATATTGACTTATTTGAGTAGTTATTAGTCCGAAAGCAAAGTAGCACGATTTGATCAATAGTTAGCCGAAGGACAAAATCTTTTAAAACGGCTTCTCGTGTATCTCCTTAAGTTCATATCTTGGCATAACTCGTTTCACGATTTGAGACCTTTCTCGGACCGATATTTGGCATGTACTTCATACTTCAAATCTTGGGAAGACGTTCTCGAAATTATGGTCTTCTCTTCATATATTTGGAATTTCTTCACTTGACGTTTTTGAGAGATTCTTCATATAGGACCACGACTTCATCATTTTTCTTCAATCTTTACTTTGGATTTTGATATACAACGATCCGCCTCCTTTTCGGACTTGGATATATTTATCCTCATACCTTGTTAGGGTCTTTTTGGATAGACTTTCTCCATTCTTTAGGGGAGTAATAGCTTCTCGTCGTGTGTCTCGATCCTTCATATTGATTTTGGAACAATGATACTTCACATCATCTTTGGATCTTTAGCAAAAATAGAGCTCCTCATGCCTTGTTAGGGCCTTTTTGGATAATCGCCAATCTTCGCGTCCCGCTTCAATAAGTTATGCCTTGGCTATGAACTCTATTCAACCCCGAGCAACTTTTAAACGATCTTGCGCTAGAGGCTAAGTAACCTTTCAAACCGTACGACCTTACTTATTGCAATTATGTTTTATTCCTAATGCATTGATCTTATGGGAAGAAAAAGCCACAATTAAAAACATATGAGTTTTTGAAAGAACACTTTCATGTTCTACGTTTAGCATGATCACTTGTCTAACTCTATCATTTCTCGTTCTTCACTATATAAAGACCTCTAATTAAAGAGACTCGTGAATACTTAGCCATGCAAGTCAAAATTAAGCCAAATTTGGATTAGCTTTCATTAAGACTATATCAAATCAAAGTTTTGGGTTTTCAAGCCACCTATAGGATCTTGCACTTTCTTGGACTTTTTCAAGTTTAGAGAATGCGTTTTAAAGTTCCCTTGATAAGTGACTTTCTAGAATCAATTATAGGAACTTGCGAAAAGTTCTTGTTCTTAACCCGAATGAATTAAGATTTTCGCGTTTTAAAGCTCCCTATATAAAAGTCTAGCAAAACTTGAATTGAGCGGGTTAAGGAATGTAAATGGCTCCAAATGCCCATCAAGTCAAAAATTAACTCTTATTCTACCCATCGGAAAATATACATTCGTGTCTTAAAAACACTTATGAAAACTAAAAAATTTTAAAATTTGGCCATTTTTAGCCTTATTAGCAAAACAAAACATTGAAGGTTGGAACACGTGAGGGCGAAGCAAAGCAAGTACCTATTCACCCCCCCATACTAAAAGTAAACATTGTCCTCAATGTTTCGAGTCTAAAGGTGGAGCACCCCCATACTAGAGACGAAGAATCGAATGCTTAGGATCTAGCATGGAAAGGGTGATCAACAATATATCTAAAGCCGTTTATTAATTATGCTAAAAGATAATTGTTAGAACAATAAAGGATATGTCATGGATTCGTGAAAAACTTCTTCAAACGAACGATGGAGGCTCACGTAAACGAACACGAGAGTCTTCAATCGTAGACGATGATGATGATCTAGATAACACAATCACAAACAACCACGAGACAACGAGTTGGAAGGGTACAAGTCCCCTTATTAGTGAATAATAAGCATAAAGATAAGCATGGGATCTCCCCCACGAGGCACCTCGTTTTTGATTACCGAGTCATGAGCTCGACTCGATCCCCTTAAAATGTGAACATTTAGGGAAATTCATGGTGTGGTCAATTTTTGATGGGGCTTACATGATAAACAAGGCCCAAAAAGCAACCGGTAAAAAGGACTAAGTCCTTAGATGATGCAAAATACCGGGGTCGAAGATGGCGTTCTCGTTTCCATTGAGAAAACAATTCAACACCACTTGAACATGTGCCATAAACTCAAAGAGTTTGAAGAAAATAGATGAGAAATAGAAGGGTGAGACAATTGGTAAGACAAACGATTGAGCTACTCGAGGTAGACTCGCACCAAGCAAATAGATAGAGTTTCCATTTATTGCATCGGTGGAAGACCGAGATTTTATTTTAAACGTGATACCGGGGTCAAAAATCTCGTCCTCGGTGGAGAAGTGTGGGGCTTCCCCCATACTATATCCACACAAAACGTCGTCAAAAGGAGTAGACGCGTTTGTAGCAAAATCAATCAATCGAGGTGATGACGGAGTTAGAGTTGGAAAAATTTTCAAATCATTTGTAAAATCTTTTCCTTTGTCAATTTTTAACTCATTATTACGAAAACCCAAGTCGATTAAATTGAAAATTTTTGGTGTTTCTAAAATAGTTCTAGGCACACTTAAACTTTTCACATTTATCTTGAAGGCGGGAGGAGGATTTGAATTTTTAAAACATGAATCGATTAGAAAAATATCCCCCTCCGGGCTAACGTAATGGTCTTCATCAAACTCGAAAATCGAAGGCGGGTCGTCAAGAATACGCTTGATCTCGGAAAAATCTCCATCGGGATCAAAAACGTCTTCTCTTCCTCGTGGAAGAGGTTGAGCAATAAGATCGTCGATAATCGAGTCACTAGCTTCAACCGTCGTGAAACTAGGAATAGAAGGCTCTTCGATTGAAGATTTTGCCTTTGTCGTGTCGATCTCGATATCGAAAAACGTATCAATGTGAGCAAGGCCATCGGCGGACTTCTCACATGATAAATCCAAAATCTCACACGGTGTGGGATTAGGAGAAAAAGGCTCGTCTCGTGACGATTTTGCCTTGACGGTTTCAACTTTGTCCTTCGAAGGGATCGAACGTGGGTTCTCGAATATTTTAGCAAAATTACTAACACGTCCCTTCGGAATTAATTGTCGTTCATCTTGTAAAAACGAGGGTTTCATGATTTCCTTTAAAACCTTTTCACATTTTTCTTCTTTAAAATCATTTATTGGAATTTCTTCAAAATTAAGTGTATATTGATTTAGAAAATCCTCAATAATTTCATCTTCATTAGAAAAATTAGGTTTACAAGGTACAAGATTTAAAACTCCCAAATATCCTACGAGTTTTTCCTTAGGTTTATTTTCACAAACATTTTTCAAAACTTCGTTGGATGGCGGTTTCGTTGCCTCATCGTTCTTACTTGATGACGAAGGTTGCACGACTCTAAAATTCGAGAGATATGGATCAATACGAGACGTACGAGGCTTAGGAGTCGAAGTAACTTGAACCTCTCCTACGGGATTAGGATTGGTGTTTTTAGACAAAGAATTGAATTTTTCCACTAAGCCCTCGAACATTAAAAGAAGTTTATCTCTCTCATTAGCGTGATCATTATTAATTTTATCTATGCATTCTTTCCACATCACTTGATTTTGGTCATACAAACGTTGTTGCTCTTCAAGAAGGGTGTCATAATCGTGTTCCATTTTTTTGTAAGTCTCCCCTTGGGCTTCCAATTTTTCTTTGTAATACTTATCGAGATCGACCACATGTTCTTGAAGTGACTCTATAAGTTTGTTATGACGGCTCATATAATCACAAAAAGATTCATTTAGACTCATTTCTTCATTTTGATTTTCACCACAATTAAAAGACGAATCAAATGACGAATGTGGTTGGTGACCTTGGTCGTTAGATTGAGAATTGTCACCATCACCACGTGGAGGAGAGTTATAGATATAACCCTCTCGACCTCCATAAACTTCACAATTAAAACAATTAGCCCCATCGGGTGGGCCTCCACAATATGGACACGAAAAATATCCCTCATCATTAGACATGATGCAACGGTGTTACGAGAATTAAACGTTTAGAGGGTGAAAGAAGAGAATTATGAAAATAGAGGGAAAGCAAAGAAGATTCTTTTTGGTTGTTTTGTGGATTTTCAATTTTTTTGTGTTTTTGATGATATTTAATTTTTTTGGATTTTGGTGTATCTTCGTAGACAACAATCTACAAAATCTCTCCTCGAATCAAACTCTTGATTAAAGAAGCCTCAAAGGAATGAAAACGATCACGTGGAGTGAACGCCTTCGAATGACTTTAGAACTTTGGTGAAAACCAAATTGTTCACGAGGGTTTAATCACAAAGAAAACCAAGCAAATATAGTATACGTATTAATACTTTGGGCGGCAAAACCCTCGATTAGCCTTCAATCTCAAAATACTCACAAGCAAGCGGGGAAACGAGGCGGCGCGAAGCACTTAAGAGCCTTTTTCCTTAGGGTATATTTTATAATACCCGCCTTATACCTACCTTATAGTTCGTATCTTTCAAAATCGAGCTTCACGAAAGTATTTATCTATTTTTGCCTTTTCTTTTTGTTTGAGATTCGAATACAATGATCGAGTGATGAAATCCCGAATCAAGGTTGTGTTTTCACACTTTTGGAGATATTGTATTTTGGTTGTGATACTTAATACAATATATTAATAATATTCACAAAGAAAAACCGAGAAAACCGATAATACGTGTTAAGGGAGTTCCACTTAACACAAATACTATTATGGATAATATCAAAAACAAAATTTTCCAAATTAAATCACGACACACCTCCCCGGCAGCGGCGCCAAAAATGATTGTAGTCGAAATACGTCTTTTAGGAAAAAGAACGTAAATAGGGTAAGCGTGCACGACGATTTAGGAAAACCGTGTGTGAATGACCCTAAAAGTGAGTTCGTTCTCGAGGAGGTATGGTGTTGTGAATTAACTTGTATTTCTTTGAGATTAATATTGATGAGATGGAATGACGGTTTCTTGGAAATTATACTATGACGTAAAAATCGAAAACGTAAAACCGTAGAAAAATCACTAAAATTAAAAATTATTAAAACCAAAAACAAAATCAAGAAAAAGATTAAAAAGACTAAAACAAGTCTAAAATAATATAAATAAAGACAAAAATCCAATAAAGATATTTTAAAACCTTTTATTAATTAAATAATTAATTTTAAATGCTAATTAAAGCCCTAAAATTAAATTTAATTAATTCAAATGTCAAAAATATGATTTTATTGAATAATTACTCAACTTATATTATTATAAGACTAAAAAGTAATTTTCTAAAAATTAAAACCTATTGAAATTATTTTTAAAACTCTAAAAATGATTAAAAGTAAATAAAAACTAATTAAACTTAAAATAATTATAAAAATAAATCTAAAAGCTATAAAAATAATCTAAAAATGGAAATAGTCCCAATTAATGACAAAGAACCTAGGAAAAATGAAAAAAGAAAGAAAAATAAAATTTTGAAAATTAATTAATAAAATAATATTAAAACACTCCAAAAAAAATAAAAGTCACTAGTTGCGCCGCAACTAGTGGGGTCTTGCGCCGCAACTAGTGTAACGGGAATACCAAGATCAGCAGGTACTTCAGTTGCGCCGCAACATGTTGTCTTGCGCCGCAACTTGTATGACGAACCTGGTTATGAACTATTGCACCAGCAGGTTTGAGCTTGTGTTTTGCTTGAGATTTTAAGCCAAGAGGACTTGGGCTTATTGAGCTTATTTGGATGAATATTTTGGACAAAAGGGCACTCTTGTGATCCTTTGATCACAAGAAGTCAAGACAAACAAGCACAAATCACTTAGCACTCAAATTCAAGAAATCAAATGCACCAAAGATCATAAAAACAAGCAAGATAACACTTATGCAGATTTTTAACACCCTTTTTACCTTAAAAACCTAACAAACTTGTTCAAATCTTGTTCCAAACTAATTAACTACTTACTAATAACCTTAATCAACCCTAAACAAGCAATCTAACACCTTTTAATTATCAAAACAAATCTAGATGTCCTGCTTAAACCTGTTGCCAAACACCCTTTTAAAATCTAAAAACCAACTTTTAACATACCAACATGCTTACAAAAGCTACCAAATTGATTCCAAGTGCATCTAACATGTAAACATACACACTAGAACACAAATCATGCAATATAAACACACTTAATCAATCAATCAAGCAAAATCATGTAACAAGCACTTTTATGAACTTTTTCAAGGTAAAAGGAAGATACCTTAGGTTCTTACATCCAAGAACCTAGAGGATGAAAATCCTCCTCCAATCCAACTCGGGTTGGAGCTGAACCAAATCAACAAACCTTCAACCTATTGTAATCACAAAACAAGAAAACAACAAAATAATATAACAATATATATTTTTTATGTTTCCTTTTTCTTCTTTCCAAAATACTTTCAAAACCTTAACCAACCTTTTAAATACGTTTTCTAAAACCTAATATTACCAATAATCATGAACCATAAACACCAAATACCTTTTGAGAAGATTTTACCAAAATCTCTCAAAATCTCAAAACCTTAAACAACTTTGAAAATCAAAGTTGCTTAACCAAATAAAAGTGGAACTCAGAATCAATCTCCTCACAACACACAAACTTTTAAAAACAATAAAAAAGGAATTACACTTGAATATTTCAAAAACCAAACTTTTTATTTCTTTAAAAAGGAATTACATGTGAGAGACTAGAAACTGGAACAAGGGCTTCACACAAGTTGTGAGCTCCTTTTATAGAGTCCTAAGAAGATACTAGAAGGCTAAAAACATAAAACCCTAATACATAGAAAATCCCAAATGTGCCCTTGAATGATTTTGAGTGCATTTTGTCCTCTCATTTGATCTTGGACGTTTATTTTGCTTTGGGAGGAAGCAAATAATCTTGGCCATTGATTTAAGCCACGTCATGTGCTTGGGGGCTAAGGAATGATGTGATTGGTGGATTGGGGAATTGGGGTTTTGGTGCACATGAGTGGGATGCAGGTTTTTAGGAGTGGGAAGGGTTTTGGCATGTGTGAATTAAGTGTGTGCAAGTTTAATTGGGTTTTACCCAAGTAAAAAGGTGGGTAATTTCTGGGCATGGTAAAGATGAATAGTAACTGAGTTTGATCCTAAAAAGGGGGAGACAAAGGTGTTAGGCGCCTATTTTTTTAAATTGTTTCAGGTTTGGCACTTTTGGTCCTTGTCTTTTGGAATTTTTGGCTTTTAAAGATTTTCAGCCTAAAATTCGTCTCTCCCTTGTATTTAAGTTTCATCACTTGACAATTTTGGCACAAACTTTCCATAAAGATGTTTCAAAGGCAATTTTTGTCATTTGGTGATTTTTCAAGGACTAATCTTGGACAATTTAATCTTCAAAGGTCTTCAATGAGTCTTAATCTTCATGAGGGACCATTTTTGGCAATTTGAATTTGTTGAGGGACTAATCTTGCCATTTCTTCAATCTTGAAGGACCTTTTTGCAATTTTGACAAACTTAAGGGACCAAACTTGTAATTATTAATATACAAGGGTTTTAAGTTGTCATTTCTTCAATAAATGATGATCAATCTTGTTTTGTCTTCAAGTCTTCAAGGGTATTTGATGATAATTCCATGATTAGGGCCCGGTTCATTGCACGGCTTCGTTTCTCGTGTCCGTTTTTCCTTGTATCTTGTGATCTTTTGTCTTTTTCACGATATCCATACCTAAAACACACAAGTAAACAAACACAAGCATATATATGGTATTTTATGACATTTTTATGCATTTAAAGCCCGAAAAGAACGATGAGATCATGTATAAATGCCATCTCATCAACTCCTTTCGGTTTTTTCGTTTACGTGCACGTCTTGCTTGATTACGAGTAAGCATAAACGTCACGTACAACATGGGGATGAGAAAAGAAGATTCTTTTTGGTGTTTTTAATTTTTTCTATTTTTTGTGGTTTTTGTTTGTTTTTACTTTTTTGGATTTTGTGATTGTATTAGGTAGACAAAAATCTACAAATCTCCTCCTTAATAAAATCTCTTGATTAAAGAAGCCTCAAGGAATGAAAACGATCACGTGAAGTGAATGCCTTCGATGACTTTAGAACGTTGGTGGAACACCAAAACGTCAAGAGGGTTGAATCAAATAAAACCAAGAAAATATATATGATACTTAGATAATACTTTGGTTGGCAAACCCTCGATTAGCCCTTTTTATCTAAACACTCACAAGCAAGCGGGGAAACGAGGCGACGCGAAGCACTTAAGAGCCTTTTTCCTTATGGTATATTTTATAATACCCGCCTTATACCCACCTTATAGTTTGTGTTTTTCAAAATTAAGCTTCACGAAAGTATTTATCTATTTTGCCTTTTCTTTCTTGTTTGAGATTCGAATACAAAGATTGAGTAATGACCTCCCAACCAAGGTTGTGTTTTCACACTTTTGGAGTACTTGTGAATTTATTGTTCTACGTACACAATATAATAATAGTATTCACACAAAAAACGAAAACCGATAATATGTATTAGTAGAGTGCTACTAACACAATTAGCTATTATGGCTATATAAAAACAACAATTATTCAAATCAAAACACAACACGCCTCCCTGGCAGCGGCACCAAACTGATGTAGTGGTTTTACACACCTTTAGGAAAAGGAGGTTAATAGGGCAAGTATTAAGTGTCGGTTTAGAAAAACCAAGCACTAATGACCAATTAAGTTCAAGTTCGTTTCCCAAGGAGGCTTGTGTGTTGTGTAGAGAAGTGATTAAAAGTTTGTGATTATATTGATGAGAAATGAAAAGAAGAAAAGAGATTAGAAGAGAATGACAGTTACGATTATGAATTAAACTAATACGAATAGTCGTGCACGTAATGCCGTAAAAAGTGGCCAAATTAAATATTTACCCTAAAAATTCCTAAAAAATTACAATAAATCCTAAAAACTGTAATTAGAGTTTACAAAAAATCAAAAATCACTCAAACCTTTTATTTAACTAAATAATAATTTTTTTAATGCTAATTAAAGCCCAAAAAATCAATTTAATTAACAAAAAGCCCACAATGAGATTTTTTCACTTGTAAACCTCTAAAATGACTTAACTAAATTTATAACTATTTTTGAAAATTTTAAAATTAATTAAAATTATTTAAAAACAATTAAAAACAATTAAAACTTAAAATAATTCTAAAAATTAATCTAATGACAATAAAAATATTCTAAAATTTTCAAAATTCCTAAATTAATGTATTTGATCTAAGAAAAATGAAAAACTTTGAAAAATCTAAATTTTAATTTAGAATAATAAAATAATAATAAAATATTAATAAAAATCCAAAATTTATAAAAAATTCTAAAAAGTTGCAAACTAGTTTACTTTAACCTATATAAAACAGAAATGAAGTTGAAATTACAAAAAATACCCCTATTGGGCCTTGAAATGGCTAAAAGTCCAAACAGTCCCTTAATGGGCTTGAAATAGGCCCAATAAGAAAAATTTTGTCCAAATAAGCCCAAAATCTCCTATCTGACTTAAAATTTGATTTTAAGAACAAAACTCTGAAGGCCTAAAAGCTGAAAATGTGTTTAAGCTAGCTTATTTCAAAGCAGCTTATTATTAATGGGCTTTTTGGCCCATTAAGCTATAAGCTGATGCCATAAGCTAAAATTGGACACACAAGCTTCTTTTGAGTTACTTAAGAGATATGTAAAAAGAAAATTGGAAAAAGCACAAGAAATAAGCCTGAAATAAGCCAAGACTCTCTTCACAAAACGACAAAATAGTCGTTTTTTAGTTCTAGACCACCTTAAGTGCTGATTCAACTTTCAAAAGCTTTTAAATGACTTAATTAAGCAAAATAATCAAAAAGTTTTCAAATAAGCACAAGCAATAAGCCAGAATAAGCAGATAAGCCCTTATGTAAAAGTCAACTTAATTAGTTTTCTAGTTAAAAGTCAAAGTCAAACCCTAATAAGCTCTAGATCAAATAAATGGGTCAAATGAGGAAGATCTATCACAAAAAATAAGTTTTTTCAAGTCTGGATAAGCCAAAATGGCTTATGAATAAGCTGTTTGATGTTTTACACTAGCAGGGGCTAGTTTTGAAGGTTGAGCAGTGGGAACTTTTCCCCCTGCTTGACCAAATTGACTTTTTGTCTTTTGTGGCTTTTTTGTGGATTCAAGTTAAGCAAACGCACCCAAATGATCAGTTAATCATAAGGAGTCAATATAAGCAAAAAAACACAATTCCAATCAGCCAATTAGTACAGTTTAATCAAAAGATCCACAGACCTAGCCCAAATATGAACAATAAGCAGTTTTGACTTAATAAGCACTTTTAGCAAGATTCAGCCAACCAAATTGCACCAAAAGCATAAACAAGCTATAATTAATTCAAATGAACAAATTTAAACAGGTTTCATGCAATGGTTCAAGGTCTAGATCAAGATTCAAGCACTCAAAAGTTTCCGATGAACAAAGAACATGCAGTTTTTAACACTTGCTGATATACTTGACCACAAGGCCAGATTCAAACACTAAAATCTTGTTAACAGGTTACACAAACTATGATTTAACACTTTTTAGCCCTAAAGATGCATACACTCTAGGTGTTTCCAAAATCTTAGGTCAAAATAGGCAAAATCAACTGAGATATAGCACAATCTTTAATTTGATGTTTTAAGTCTGAAAACTTGCAGGTTTTAGCACACAACCAAGTGATAAGCAGATAGAAACTCAAACAAAGAACTTCCAATAACACAATAACAAGTTATGATCTTAAACAGGTTAACCCAAACACCCCTTATCTTTTTTCAATTCAAGATTAAACAAGTATAAGTGTGATTCAATGTTACCCAAGCCCAATCAAACACAATAACAGATATATTATGCAGTATCAAGCAAGATTAAGCACAAAAACAACAAGAACACAAGCAGAACACAAAATCATAAAAATCAAGTATTTTTCAGATTTTTGGGTTCAAGAACTCAAACCTCATGAATGTACATCCACACTCACGAATTTTTGAGTTGATGTGCCTAGCAAAACAAGGCACAAGCTTCCACAAACAAGCTGCTAAGATTCAACAAGGTTAGCACAATAAAATAAAAAACAGAAAGGTGGCAACTTGGAAACTAAATTTGATTAATGCAACCTTGTTCCCACACTTGATTATCCCCAAGTTATAAGCCTCACAACACCTTGATAACTCTTTATCAGGGTGCTATGATCCACTTATAGCCCAATAATTCCAAGGTTTAAACCAAGCCTTAGCAAAATATCAAATTTTTAACTCTTGTATAATTTCTTGCACAAGGTTTGAAAACATGTTTTAAGATTCAAGATTAGCAAACATTAAACAATAACAAGCAGAATAAAAGATTGGCACTTGGTTTTTCTTCACAAATTCAAACTCTATTTCATAAATTGAAAGTAGGATTTACAGAAAAGTGAACTAGGAAAAATCAAGAGCAAGCTGCTATGAAGCAGCTTCTATGCCTTTTATAGGCTACAAATGACTAACTACAATGCATAAAAACGTAAAACCTAAGCTGATGAAGTCCCCATTTTTCCCTTGAGGATTTTGGCTTTTTGCTTGATCATGTGAACTATTTGGTTGTTTGTGAAGCTGTAAAGTGTGTAGGAATTGCATCAAGGGCTCAAAATAAGCTTAAGTTTGAAGCTAGGATATTGGACGTTGGATGGCTGGCAGGTTTTGGCTTTTTCTCCCAAAATCGTGTACACGGGTTTATCATGTGACCAAGGTGATGATGTGGCAAGGGTTTTCAAAGTTGGGATGTGTTTAGGGACACCCTAATCTTAATTCTGGAGAAGATTAAGGTTTAATTCTTGGTAATTAACAAATACCCAATTTGTATCAAGAACATGAAGAACACACGTTTAATCTGTTTTGTTTTTAAAAAAGGTGTTTAGCGCCTTAATTAAACTTAATAAATTAAGTTTGTTAAGTCTGGTGTGAGTGGATGGTGAGGTGGAAGCAGGGTGGCTTGTGATTGGTGGGTTTTGGTGAGTGGGCTACGTGTGAAGCCAAGAGTGGGTGTTGGAGGTTTGGTTGTCTGCCCATTTCAGTCCCTTGTTTCTTCTTTCTTTGTCATTTTAGTTTACACTCAACAAAAAATGAATTCATTTGTATTTGAAGTTTCCATTTTCACACTTTTGCCCCAAATACTTTTCCAAAATATTTTCAGGGGTATTTCTTGCCATTTGTTGATTCTTGAAGGGTTGTTTTGGCATTTTCTTCATAGATTATGGTCTTGACTTGTATGATTGACTTTTTGGAGGACTAATATAGGCAAGTCTTTATTTTTGAGGGACCATTCTTGCTAATTCTTCAAAGTGGAGGGCCCTTTTTGTAAATTTGACAAACTTTAAGGACCAAACTTGTAATTATGAATAAACAAGGGTTTAAAGTGTCAATTCTTCAATATTGGAGGACCCTTCTTGCATAATCTTCAATTCTTCAAGGGTTTCTCTTGGAAAATCTTCATTAGGGCTTGGTTCATTGTGCGGCTTCGTTTCCCGTGTTCGTTTTTGCATGTTTCTTGTGACCTTTGGTCATTTTCTTAATATCCGTACCTAAAATACACAAGTAACAAACACAAGCATATATTTGGCATTTTTCATGATATTTTATGCATTTAAAGCCCGTTTTGGACGATGAGACATTATACAGAATTAATTAAATGTTAATAGTAATTACGCACTCAGTTTTATTTAAATATTTCAAAAGATAATTATTCAGATAATAATTGTTAAAATTCAAAAGAACACTACGAACGTATTACGTATGTATTATTTATAATAAAGAATGATTATTACGTTTTTAGAATTAAAAAACACGAGAAAATAATACAAGCGTACGCGACAAAATACTAAGTCAAAAATTAAACGAAAACCACAAAAATATGAAAAAGGGTTGGCGGTTTTATAGTGGAAAACAAAGAAGAAGTGTGGACTTTAAGCCCGGCCCGTGGTAAATACAAACACAGGAAAACAAAACAAGTTAACAACTTTCTTTTCTTACAATGCAGTAAACGAAAAAAAGGGACGAGGGTTAGGGTTTGAGTTGCCGCCACTTTTTTAAAAAAAAAGAGATCAAGAACAAGGAGATTCGGGTTTTACTCTATTAATCATTCTTTATGTATGTTCTTACCAAATCCCTGATAACGTATTGGTAATTCTTCCTTTTCTTTTTTTGTTTTGATCTCGAATTTATGTTTAGCCAATAATCAATTGGGTTCTAATGGTTAAACATGTAATATCCAAGCATGGGTGTTGGGTTTTTGGTGAACTCAGGCAGAACCGAGACCAATTGGTCTCGGTGTGTGTGGTTGTGGCCAGCTGTGACCCTCCAAGGGCTCGGTTGTGCTTTTGTTAAACAGCCACAGCCTAAGAAACCAGTCAGGGGTGTTTGTTGACCAGTCAGGGGTGTTTGTTGACCAATCAGGGGTGTTTGGGAATAACTCACAACAAGGGGGTGTTTGGGTGTACAAGCAGTGGGTAAATATAGGACAGTAGTGGGAAATAATAACCAATCAGTAGGAACTTTAATATAAAATAGTGGGCACCAAGACTAAAGCAGTGGGAATATTAAATGAACAGTGGCAACTGGCACTAGGCCAGTGGCTACTGTCCGTGGGCCACAGTGAAAGGGCACAACCGTGGGTCGTGTTGGGCTTCGTTTAGTTTGACCCGAGACATGGGTGTCTCGGGAGAAGTTTTGACTCGGGTTCGGAACGACACAAGTAATAATAAAATGCAAGGACATATTTTATTTATTTATTTATTGAATCATTTTACTAATGAGATTTTTCATAAATAAATTAACCAAGTTATAACTATTCTATTAATTAATTGGTAAATTAAATTACTGAGGATTAATCATTTATTGACTTAAAACGTATGGTTTATTTTAAATGATTTAATTATCTATGAAGCCATTTTTGGAAACGTTCTATTTTAGGAAACTTTCTAACTTAGGAAACTTTTTATTTATAGCAGGTTACTATTTATAGTAATAATGTAAATATTAGAATACATATCATACAGTATTCAGAAGTACAGAATATATACTAAACAGTAAACATTTAAAGAACAGTCAGATTTATCAGAAATACACCGGATAGTCAGATTTATTAGTTTATACGCAACTAGTAAAATAATACGAGAACACGCAAAATGAATTAAGAACAGTAATAAACATTAATCAGAGACAGTAATCAGTCATCTCACTTCACGTCCTTTATTTATGTAGTAACCGTGAAGTCGGAGTAGATCCTCAGCTTTCATTCTTATTTTATTATTGGAGACGAGGTACGCATTTTCCGTCCTTCAGTAAGGACTTCCTTCTATGCATGATTAGGATTTCCCGTCTACAGCCAAATGTTTTTCCCCAGTTTACGTATAAGCTTATCAGTAATCATTTTAATAACTAAATAGATTGTCTAAGCATTATATACAAGCATGACCAGTTTATGTACTAGTTACGAAGGTACCATAACCATGACCCTAGAGGCACCAGTGTCATGACTCCTCTACGAGGGAGTGATTTCTCGCAGCGTCCCATTTATTTCAGCTTGGCCATTTATCAGTATTATCAGCGGGGCGTATGGGTGCATCCTAGGATATCAGTTTACAGTTATCAGGTGAATGTGGTGTGTGCTCTACATCCTTCACATTGGAGATGATCCCTCCACTCATCACATTATTTAGAGGTCACCCCTCTATAGCATGACGAGGTCACCCCTCCTGTTATTCATGCAACAATTGTTACAACACATGACTTATATAACCTCTTGCCAATTAAAATACAATAAATGCATGTTTTCAGATTTAATAGATAATAGTTCAGCTTTATTATTTATAAATCGGACTTTTTAGATTATACACAGATTTCTGCTACAAATTTACTTATCAGTCTTATAGCTTCAGTATTTTATCATCTGCTTCATTTTAGTACTTCTTATCATGCTTTATATTCGTTCACTGGGTGTTATGCTCAGCCGTAGTTCCTTTCATGTTCTAACGGCATGTACACCAGGACGCTCTTAGGATTCTGAGAGCATGTGCATTTGGATGGAAGCTGTCCAGACTTATTACTTTATGCACTTCTTACATTATTCTGCTTATTTGGACATTGTTTAGTCCTTTCCTTCAGTATTTACTTTTCATGTTTTGAGCTTATGTTTAGATTACTAATGTTTAATTCTAGTATTTCCTTTATGGCCAGTTAATGTTTTTAGAACATTTACCTTATGCTTTGATGACACGCCATAAATACACTTAACGGTCTACTTATCCAAGTGGGGTGTTACAAGCAACGTATTAAACCTTTGAACCAAGTTGAAATCCATTCATTTCTTCGACTACCTTCCTTGCATCATTAGATTTTCTAACTTCACAAAACCAAAGCCCTTTGAAACACCATCATCGTCTCTTGTTATAACTAGGCTAATAATTTTTCTAAATTTAGCAAAATTTTGCTTGAGAACATCTTTTTCATGTCTAACTCAAGATTTTTAATGTACATTAGTTTCTAGAGCAAAACCTTCACGTTCACTCTTTTTCATGAACTTTCCTACGTATATTTTCTTGCCTCCAAGGTCTTTGCTATTAAGATTCTCAATAGCAGCATTTGCACAATCTTCTGTGTCAAATTGGACAAAGCCAAACCCTTTGCTCACACCATCCTCAAAAGTAACCACTTTACAAGACAAAATATTACCAAAAAACAGTTCTTGAAGTTGGACATTGTCAGTTGACTCATTCAAATTCTTGAAAAACATGTTTCCAACGCCACTTCTTCTCACCAATAGGTCACGACGAGACCAGGTTACCCTTATCAATCTCCCACTCAGTGTGGTGTTGTTTTTTGTTTCAAGGGCATTCATAGCATCTTGATGAGACAAAAGTTAGCATATCCATAGCCCAAAGATCGTCTGGTAACCCAATCACGACAAACATGAACAGATGTGTATGGAATAATGATTATCACATAATGAGTCATATTAAATACGAACATTGTATGTTTGAAGTTATAATTTTCCAGAACAAATATTTACCAGTTTACGGTTGTTGCAAGTAATCGTGAAATAATTAGGGATCCAACTAATATTTTTATATAACTGAGAACCTAATGTAGGAGTATTATTTTTCTGGTGATCTAGGTATTTTATTTAGTTTTTTTAATTAATGCATGAGCATTATTTTTATGTCTGCTGGGGATTATTTTTATGTCTACATTTTATTTACTTTTCTTATTTTAGTTTTCTAGAATAATTTGTTAAATTATTCTCCAAGTTAAGTTTATCCTATAAAAATAGGGCTTGGTGTTTATTGTATTCAGTTTTTGAGTTATTAAATAAAAATCGCAGACTTTTTGTCTATATCTTTGGTTAATTGACTTAAGCCCGGGTTTAGGGTTTATTGTTCGATTTTCGTCCTAATAACCAGCATTCATTTGAATTAACGGTTGTTGGATTTTCCTAATTATCGGTATTCTGTTGAATCAACGATAGTTGGAAGATTGTTTCTGGTATTCCTTGTGAATCAACAGATTCTATTTGTTATCTCGTTTATTTTCGCTACATCAGTTGGTATCAAGAGCCGAAGTTCCTGATTAATATGTTAGAATATCTGTTTTTTGAGGTTGATGGTTCATCTTCTAATGAATGGGAAGATTATGGTGCGGCTAGTGATGATTATGATGGACCTCCCATATTTGATGAATATGAAGAAGAACCGATGTTAGTTTATGATACATATATTGAAGATGTCATTGAGGAAAAGAAGGATTTACGGGAAAAAAGAATTTGGTGGAGAAGAAGACAACATTGAAGACATTATAGTTGTGGCTAATAATCTTTGTTCTACAATAATCCAATCTATCATGGTCAATACATTAGGTTTGAAGACAATCAAGACTCGAGGTCGAGTCTTTTCAAAGAAGGGGAGAATGATGTAGGAGTATTATTTGTCTGGTGATCTATGTCTTTTATTTAATTTCTTTAAATAATGCATGGGTATTATTTTTATGTCTACTGGGGATTATTTTTATGTCTATAATTTATTTACTTTTCTTATTTTAGTTTTCTAGAATAATTTGTTAAATTATTCTCCAAGTTAAGTTTATCCTATAAAAATAGGGCTTGGTGTTTATTGTATTCAGTTTTTGAGTTATTGAATAAAAATCACAGAATTTTTGTCTGTATCTTTGGTTAATTGACTTAAGCCCGTGTTTAGGGTTTATTGTTTGATTTTTGGCCTAATAACCGGAGTTCGTTTGAATCAACGGTTGTTGGATTTGCCTAATTATCGGTATTCTGTTGAATCAACGATAGTTGGAAGATTGTTTCCCGTATTCCTTGTGAATCAACATATTCGATTTGTTATCTCGTTTATTTTCTCTACATCAGAACCATAATGTAATGTATAAGTCACTAATTCCATTTGAATGTTGCTAATTCTGGAGTAGCTTTTTGGCGTAACATTTAATCATGCTAATCATTGGATAACCAAGGAGAGTTCTTGTTATCTTTCAGGTTATTGATGGAAAGCCTTATGATAGGAAATGTGACGTTTATAGTTATGCCATATGTTTATGGGAAATCTATTGTTGTGACATGCCTTATGCTGATCATGACTTTCCTAAACTATCATCCGGAGTCCTGCACAAGGTGATAAAATTATAAGAAACTTGAAAACGTATTGTTAATTTTCTCTCAATTTATTGTCTTATTGAACATTATTTCTACATTTTGTTGCAAAACTTACGTCCAAGTATTCATAAATGTTGCCCAAGCTCGTTGGACAACATTAGGAAGAAATGTTGGAACGTATGGTGGATGTCGTTAAGATGTCGGAAGATTTAATTATTTTAGGTTCGTTTAGTGAAGATATCGACACAAGCAAAGGCTGTGGAATGTTGCAAGAAAAAAATGCAAGTGGTTGTTTCTTCCTCCAACGTCCTCGCGGTCCTTGAATTCATACGATCTTTTAGAAGTAGTTATGCTTGTTGAAACACCATTCTTGTTAGGCGGAACTTGTTTTTACTTAGGTACATTTGTTTCAACGAATCATTGATTAGGTTTTAGGGTTCATTTGTTTCTTTTTTTATTTTCTGAAATAGATGCAGGTGCGCTTAAAGGATATATCATCTGTTGATGATGGTATAAGTAAAAGAATTTACTATTTTAGTTTAGCTATCATTCTTTTAAAAAGAGATAATTACATATATATCTTTATAGAAACTTATAATTGCATATATTTTCAAGCTAAATTTTTAATTGCATATATATTCTTTATACAATTTAAATATTAATTATATATCGAAATTCTTAGTTGATTATATAAAAATCTAAAAATATATGAAAAATCTTTTTCTTTGTAAAGCAAAACCCAAAATAGGGACTTTTTCAAGATATTCTTTCCTTAAGACGAAATAATCTCTTGATTTATTCCTTTGGTTTTTAATATTTTAATTTACAAAAATTAAAAATTACTTAATATGGCTTCAGATTTGTTTTTTACGATTTTTCTAACAAAATCTGTTCAAAAGTTTATGTGTCATAAACATAATATTAAAAACTTAAAACAAACGGACTCAACTTACAAAACACTTACGGGTTAAAATGAAAATTGAACAAATAAAATGAGATTTGAAACAAAACCTTTTGAGACCTTTACGACATCCATCATCTATGTCTATAAACCCTAATTTATACAATCGGACTGAAGAAAAAATAATAAATATATCCACCGGTGCCATGTCTTTGGTTTTCCAGTGAAGCATTCTATAATAAAATCAAGGTATGTTATTTTAACCTAACTTATGTGTATTATTTAATTTATTTTTCTATTGACCTAATTGAATTGAGTAATTAACATTTTATAGTTTTAGGTTTAATCATGTTTTATGTGAGTTAGATATTATTAAAATCTAAGATACGGGTATAGTGTTGTAATATTGTAAATGTGGGAATTTATATATACTAAAATATACCCACATTTAAATTAAATAACCCTTAAGCTAAAATTTGAATGCCACACATTATAGGTGTATTATTATTCTAGAGTCTTCCTAAACTGATGACTCATGTGTTTCAAACAGGCTATACGCAACAACATTGAGGGCTTAGAAGGGCTATATAATGGTCTTAAGTTTTCTCTCTTTAGAACTGATACATCGAAGGTGTATGGCTTTCTTGCTTTTCAATATCGGTAAGTCTCATAGCCACCACTACAATAGGTGTCACATGGATGTTTATAATGAGGGTCTTTGGCAATTAGTATGAATAAGTTATCTGATTATTGTGGTTTATGTCTGGTTTAGTCAGTTTTTAGCATGTGTGTATAGCCAAACTGATTTTAGTTGTCTGATTATTCAGGGATTATTTTACATGTAATGTAAAACCCGTATGATTTCACCATGAATAGTACCATTTAGATCGTACGTACATGATTAGAACTTTCCTTTTATAACACGTTACATTTCACGTATAAGAATTTTAAGTATTACGTACGTGTTAGAACACGATAAGTATTTATTACATATGAGCACACGATAATTATTCAAATAATAATTATAATCACGAACATGCGATCATGAAATCATGAACGTAATTTAATCACGAGCTAATATTACTTACGTATATATATTTATTGCGAACACGAATAAATATATTAAGTCACGATCAATAATTAATTAGAACACGTAAAACACGAAAACGATAAAACATGAGAAGACACTATAATATTTAGACTTGAGAAAAGTACGGGATACCCCATGTGGGCCCCCTACCCGCGACATACATAGAAGCATGGGCTTAGCCTATGCAAAATTTAACTAATTAGGAAAAAGGGGTAAAACATGTTCATTATTCACAAAATATTGAAAATAGAAAAAACTCTAGTTCTTCCTTTGGTTCCTCTTTGGCCGCCGGTTATACATCATCACAAGGGGTGTTCGGGTTGATTTTGATCTTGGATATTTTGCAAGAATTCGTGTGTGTTCATCCTCATTTGTTTCACGTAATCGGTATAACCTTTTTAACCTTTTCTTTTATGTTTTGATTTAATGAATCACATAAAATCATGATGTTTTTAAAAACTAGTTAAAAACAATTATTTAAACATGTTAATGATCATGAGGTAAATCAAATCAATGGTTTAGGGGTGTTTGTGTTGTAGCCGACGCCTAACCGAGCCCCATAGGGGTCTAGACTTGGCTTATTACCCACCACCGAGACCATATGGTCTCGGTATGGTGGTGGTGGTCCCACGGCAGCAGCAAAACCAAAGGGAAACCCGACGTGGTTCGGGTTATGATGTTAGTTACGGGTCCGGTTCATGGTTTTTAGTCACGGGTCCGGTTCTTGAATCATTTTTTTAAGGTTTATGATTTTTATGTTTTAGACTTAAATTAAATTAATAAAAACATGACATGATTAATTTAATGTACATGACTTAGGTTATAAATTTAATTATTAGGTCATGAATTTTAACCTAAGTATTTATATTTTATTAGACTTTATAATTAGTTAATTATTAAAACCATGACTATAATTAATTAATTAACATGACTTAGGTTATATTATTAATAGTTAATAATACATGTTTTAACCTAAGTATTTTACCTTTATTTAATTAAAATCATGATATATTTAATTAAATACTTTTGACCTATAGTTTATTTAATTTACATGTAATAATTAATATATTATACTTTATAATTACATGACCTAGAATAATAATCAGAAAACACTTAAGCTTATATAATTAGCTTATTTAACCAGGTTATATCTATTTATGGAAACTTTCTATTTTTAGAAACTTATTTAATTAAGGCAGCTAATCTATTTATGGAAACTTTCTATTTTTAGAAACTTATCTATTTTAAGCAGTAATTCTATTTTTGGAAACTTTCTATTTTTGGAAACTTTCTATTTTAGGAAACCTGCTATTTTTACAAAGTTACTTATTATTACACAGCAAGTATAATAATACATGAAATACAAGTAATACTTAATCAGAATAGACAGAATATAAGTTAAACACGATATAAAGCTTAAAACAGTAGAACAAGACATGAACACATAAAACAAGCTAAGACATGATATAAAATCAGATATGTATTTAGTAATCAGATACTTATACACGTATGTATTTATGTAGCATTAGTGATACCGAAGTAGGACTCTCTTCCGTTCGTCTTCTTCGTTCACTGGACATAAGGTACGGATTCTCCGTCCTTTCCGTATGGACATTATTTCTTTATTAGGATTCCCCATATGCAGCCAACTGTTTTCCAATAGTATAAGTTTATATGTTTGATTGCTTATGTTTAATTTAGAATACCTGAAGCCATATACATGCATCACCAGTTTCACCTAGTTATGGAGGTACCATAACCATAACACTAGAGGCACTTGTGTTATGACTTCCCCACGGCTGAGTGATTGCTCGTGGCGTCCCTTCAGCTTTTGGCCATATTATTATATTTATCACGTGGGGCATATGGGTGCATCCTAGTTACATGTTTTTCAGCAGATTACTCAGTGTGAATGTGGTGTGTGCCTTGCATCCTTCACAAGGAGCTGATCCCTCCTACCCAAAAACCAGTATATTAAGTTAGAGGCAGCCCCTCTAAATTGCATGACGAGGTCACCCCTCCAAGTATTCATGCAACGTTGATTTTCATGACCTATATTGGCTAATGGTAAAAATGTTAAACAGTTTTTACAAGATAAACATAAGGCTTTTCAAACTATAAAACCAGTTTTATTAAGACTTAACTGGGTTATTCGGGGCTTAGTTTCTTCCGCTATTATATGCTTATATGCTTATATTATTCATGCTTTATTGTACATCCGTGCACTGAGCGTATTGCTCAGCCGTTTTCCTTTTCATGTTCCTAAAACGGCAGGTACTCAGGGACGCTCGTAGACTTTAAGCGTACGTGCATATGGACTGGAAGCTTTCTAGCCTTTATTTACTTTATGCATTATCTATACTTTGATACTCTTTCCATGGACACTGTTTAGTCCTTACATTTACGGTACTTATGTTTGTGTGTGATGAGCTTTACTTTTGGACTACTGCTGTTTGATTCCGGTATTTCCTTTTTATGGTCATGTAATGTTTTAGACATTTATTCTTGTATGCTTTGATGACACGCCATAATCACGCGTGACATTCCATTTATCAAAATGGGGTGTTACAAGTATGGTATCATAGCCAAGGCTTCGACCTGTAGGCTCTCAAAACATGACCTGTGATTAGTGGGTAGTCACTATGGTCTTCCTAGAACTGACAGTCGGTTTTCATGCATTCATCATTTTGATGCATACATATATATGTCATTGTCGCAGGTTTATGACTAAGTAACAGTTGGTACAGGACTGGACCTATTTAGTCGCATGTGTTTTATCAAAACTTTTAAATTTGGGACCGACCCATAGGCGTCCCCTCACCATGTCTTCTATTTTGGGTGAACTGACCATAGGCGTTCACTCTCGAGCATACAAAAGTTTTCATAAAACTACATCATGCATTCATGTACAAATTTTCTTGCATAAAATTTTTCTCTTGATTTATTGGTATAAATTTTTTTCATTTATATATTTTATGTTTTGATCTGTTTAATCATGTATTTTATGTTATACTGTCAGATGGTTCTCATACGCGAGCAGGAACAACTCAATGCAGCAATGCAAGCTTTGCTTCCTCAACTGAGGAATGACATCAGGGCTGAGGTTCAGGCTGCCAACAAGCAGCAAAACCAAGCACCTCATCCTCCTCCTCCAGTGACATTGGCAATATGGCTGGAGAGATTCAACAAGCTCCGTCCTCGAGCTTTCGAGAGAACAGATAGCCCCAGTGAAGCTGAAAGCTGGTTGGCTCACATCGAGAAGATCTTCGATGCTATGCGTTGTGACCCCATATTCAAGGTGAGGTTGGCATGTTACCGGTTCGAAGGCGATGTGTTAAATTGGTGGTTAGCATTGAAGCAGTCTGAGGGAGGTGATAATTGGGTGGCTGGTTTGACATGGGCTCAGTTCAGAGATAGGGTGATGGAGCAGTTCCTTCCCAAGGCTGAGCAAGACAAGCTGAAGAGAGAGTACCATGGGATCCGACAGAGAGCTGGGGAGAATAGCAACGAGTTCATGCAGCGCTTTTTCCGCTTAGCTGGTTTCCTTGGTGCAGCGGCAGGTATTCCTGAAGAGAAGGCACACCACTTCAGGTGTGCTCTTCGCACATCGGTCGCAAACAACTTGGTGTGTGCTACGTTCAACACGATAGCACAAGTGACTGATGCGGCACGTAAGTTGGAGATGCTGCATGAGAGAGATGAGTTCGGGGAAGCAGAGAAACCCGATAAGAGGTAAACATTTGTAATCAAGCGGTGACCAATCCGTATTCTTTCTATATATGTCAAATATTTCATCTCTTTAAATTGTATCTTCCAGGCAAAAGACTGGGGACCGGTCTCATCCGGCTACTCAGCAGCAGCCTAATCAGCTCAAGGGAAACGGTCAGACAAACGACCGTTCTGCTACGGATAGGCTTGGCGGTAATGATAATTACCGTAACAATCCTGGACACTCCAACGGCAGCAGGTCCTAATACTTACGCATTTTCTTATGATTTCATGTTAAAACTCATAATTCTGACACTTTAGCAAATCTTCTACCAGGAACCATGGAAACGGTAGGGACCAGAACTAGAGAGGTTCACAGCCTAGCCGTCCAGCTATCACTGGTATTCAATCTTACGATTATTCGCATTGTCCTTTGTACCCTATTATCATGTCTCATGTAAAATGTTTTATCAGGTCCTCAGCCAGCCTGAGCACCTGCTGGAGGATATACTCGTCCTCTTTGCTCTACTTGCCACCGTAGGCACCCAGGGCCATGTCGTCGTGACACTAACGCATGCTTCAAGTATGGTCTTCTTGGCCATCGCATGAAGGACTGCCGTAAGGGCGAGATGGAGGGCACATCGGTACATGCTGATACCAAGCCGCCTCCTACCACTGGACGTGTCTACACAACATCTCGAGATCAGGCCAACAAGTCTACAGGTACCATCACTGGAATCTTGTATATGTATGGTCAGGCTGCGTGTGTCCTATTTGATATGGGTGCTACTCACTCGGTCACTTCTACTGCTTATGCCAAGAACATTAGGATGATCCCCATGCCACTAGATAATAGACTCAGTATTTCCATGCCCTTGAGGGACTCTGTATTAATCACCCATGTATACAAGAGTCTTCCCCTAGAGTTTGATGATAAGGTTCGTCCTGTTGACGCACTTCCGCTGGACATGAATGACTTTGACATGATTTTGGGCATGGATTGGCTATCCAAGCATCATGCTACCATAGACTGCCATTCATATCGAGTCATCTTCGGTGATGTTAATGCACCATAGTACATTCACAACGGGTTCGTACCCGGAAGGTCTGTACAAATCATATCTACCCTGCAAGCACGTGCACTACTGTCAGATGGCTGCGAGGGTTATCCAGCTACGGTTCACTACATGGATGCTGAATCTCCATCAATTCAGGATCAGCCAATAGTGTCGGAATTCCAAGATGTATTTCTAGAAGAACTTCTGGGCATACCACCTGCACGAGAAGTGGAATTCAATATCGAGCTCATCCCAGGAGCTGAACCAATTTCCAAGGCTCCTTATCGCATGGCTCCCATAGAGTTACAGAAGCTGAAGGATCAACTGCAAGAACTTCTAGAACGAGGTTTCATTCAACCGAGCGAATCTTCATGGGGCACACAGGTTTTATTTGTTAAGAAGAAGGACGGCAGTATGCGTCTTTGCATTGACTATCGCGAGCTCAACAAGATTACTATCAGGAATAGGTATCCACTGCCGCGTATAGACGATCTGTTTGACCAACTCCAAGGGGACAAACACTTCTCCAAGATTTATCTTAGGTCAGGCTATCATCAGCTACGGGTTAAGAAGCAGGACATCACCAAGACTGCTTTCCGTACACGCTATGGCCACTACATATTTGTAGTCATGCCATTCGGCCTGACCAACGCTCCAGCAGTGTTCATGGATTTGATAAACAGAATCTTCCATGAATTTCTGGAAAAGTTCGTCATTGTCTTCATCGATGACATCCTAATTTTCTCAAAGTCCAAGGAGGAACACGAATACCGTCTTCGTACAGTACTACAGATTCTTTGCCAGAAGCAGCTGTATGCTAAATTCTCCAAGTGTGAGTTCTGGTTAGACAAGGTGGCATTCTTAGGTCACATTGTATTAGCAGAAGGAATCACTATGGATCCAGCGAAGGTTGAGGCTATTACTAAGTGACTGAGGCCGACATCAGCGACTGAAGTCCGTAGTTTCTTAGGCTTAGCTGGCTATTACCGTAGATTCGTGGAGAACTTTTCCCGCTTAGCATTACCATTGATCAAACTGATGCGGAAAGGGGAGAAATTCGTCTGGACTGAAGAATGAGAGAAGAGCTTTGAAGACCTGAAGCAGAAGCTAGTATCTGCACCTATTCTTACTCTCCCATCTGGTACGGGTGGATTTCAAATCTATAGTGATGCATCGGGGAAGGGACTTGGCTGTGTTCTCATGCAACATGGGAAAGTGATCGCGTACGCTTCACGGCAGCTTAAGCCTTATGAAGAAAATTACCCTACGCATGACTTGGAACTTGCTGCAGTCGTGTTTGCATTGAAGATATGGAGGCACTACTTATATGGAGAATCATGTGACATTTTCACGGACTACAAGATCTTGAAGTATATCTTCACTCAGCGTGAATTGAACATGAGGCAGATGAGATGGTTAGAGTTGTTGAAGGATTATGACATTAATCTGCAGTATCATCCCGGAAAGGCGAATGTAGTAGCAGATGCACTTAGAAGGAAGTCCGGAATGATCAACGGCATTAAGATTGAGGAGGAAATCATAAGAGACTTGGAGCGACTAGACATAGAGATCATGGTACGTGGACATCACGGTTACTGGGCTAATCTTAGAGTAGAACCCGAGTTACTCTCTAAGATCAAGGAAGCTCAGAAAGATGATGGTGAAATCTGGGCGATAATTCAGAATTTGGAGAAGCAGACGGAATTTAGAGTAGATGCAGATGGTATCGTATGGCAGGGCACGAGACTTTGTGTTCTTGATGATCAAGAACTCCGGGAAGCATTGTTAGCTGAAGCTCATAGCTCCATATTCTCTATACATCCTGGCTCGACTAAGATGTACCATGACATCAAGCAGTACTTTTGGTGGAGTGGTATGAAACAGGATGTTGCCACTTACGTCTCCAAATGTCTAACCTGTCAGCAGGTTAAGATTGAGCATCAGCGATCTGGCGGTCTCCTTCAACCATTAGATATTCTAGAGTGGAATTGGGACAAAATCACCATGGATTTTGTTACTGGTCTTCCGCCAACCAAGAGGAAGCACGATTCAATTTGGGTTATCGTAGATCGACTTACCAAATCATCTCATTTCTTACCGATCCGCAAGGAAGATTCGGTCAGTAAACTCGCCGATACGTATAGAAGAGAGATCATGAGACTCCACGGTGCTCCATCCAGCATTGTCTCAGACAGAGATCCTCGTTTCACTTCGTGATTTTGGAAGAGTCTGCAGAAAGCTTGGGGTACACAACTTAATCTTAGCACGGCTTTTCATCCTCAAACAGACGGGCAGTCGGAGCGAATGATTCAGACATTGGAGGACATGTGGAGGTCATGTGCGTTGGAATGGACGGGTGATTGGGACGATTATATCTGTTTGGTGGAGTTTGCATACAACAAAAGTTGGCACGCAAGTATCAAGTGTGCTACTATCGAGATGTTGTATGGCAGAAAGTGTCGCGCCCCAATCTGCTGGGATCAGGTTGGCGAGCGAACACTTGAAGGACCAGAGATCATAGAGATGACTAATGAGAGGGTCGCAGTATCTAAGCAGAAACTTCAAGAATCACGGTCACGTCAGAAGAGTTACGCCGATAAGCATCATAGGGACATACATTTTAACGTAGGAGATCACGTCTTTCTTAAGGTTTCGCCGGCACGTGGTGTTAGACGCTTCGGGGTGAAAGGGAAGCTCAGTCCTCGTTTCATCGGATCGTTTGATATCATTGAACGAGTCGGTGAAGTATCTTACCGTTTAGCGTTACCTCCGCAGCTTTCGCATGTACACAATGTGTTTCATGTGTCCTTACTCAGAGGGTACCAGTATCATCCCCTTCACATGGTTCAGTATCCACTGGAACAGATACGTGAAGATCTCACTTTCATAGAAGAACCTGAACGAGTTCTTGACAGACAAGAACGAGTCATGAGAAGGAAGACGATTTCATTCGTCAAAATCCTTTGGAGGGATCATACCGAGCGGGAAGCCACTTGGGAAACAGAGGAGTCTATCTGGGCTTCTTACCCTCATTTCATATTTTGAATTCGGGTATGTTCTTCTTTTCTAGTTTACTTTATCTATAATTCGGGGACGAATTATTCTTTTTAGGGGGGAAGAGTTGTAAAACCCGCATGTTTTTACCATGAATAGTACCCTTTAGATTATACGTACATGATTAGAACTTTCCTTTTATAGCATGTTACGTTTCACGTATAAGAATTTTAAGTATTACGTACGTGTTAGAACACGATAAGTATTTATTACATATGAGCACACGATAATTATTCAAATAATAATTATAATCACGAACATGCGATCATGAAATCATGGACGTAATTTAATCACGAGCTAATATTACTTACGTATATATATTTATTGTGAACACGAATAAATATAGTCACGATCAATAATTAATTAGAACACGTAAAACACGAACACGATAAAAGACGAGAACACACTATAATATTTAGACTTGAGAAAAGTACTGGATACCCCATGTGGGTCCCCCTACCCGCGACATACATAGAAGCATGGGCTTAGCCCATGCAAAATTTAACTAATTAGGAAAAAGGGGTAAAACATGTTCATTATTCACAAAATGTTGAAAATAGAAAAAACTCTAGTTCTTCCTTTGGTTCCTCTTTGGCCGCCGGTTATACATCATCACAAAGTTCGGGTTGATTTTGATCTTGGATATTTTGCAAGAATTCGTGTGTGTTCATCCTCATTTGTTTCACGTAATCGGTATAACCTTTTTAACCTTTTCTTTTATGTTTTGATTTAATGAATCACATAAAATCATGATGTTTTTAAAAACTAATTAAAAACAATTATTTAAACATGTTAATGATTATGGGGTAAATCAAATCAATGGTTTAGGGGTGTTTGTGTTGTAGCCGACGCCTAACCGAGCCCCATAGGGGTCTCGGCTTGGCTTATTACCCACCACCGAGACCATATGGTCTCGGTATGGTGGTGGTGGTCCCACGGAAGCAGCAAAACCAAGGGGAAACCCGACGTGGTTCGGGTTATGATGTTATTACGGGTCCGATTCATGGTTTATAGTCACGGGTCCGGTTCTTGAATCATTTTTTTAAGGTTTATGATTTTTATGTTTTAGACTTAAATTAAATTAATAAAAACATGACATGATTAATTTAATGTACATGACTTAGGTTATAAATTTAATTATTAGGTCATGAATTTTAACCTAAGTATTTATATTTTATTAGACTTTATAATTAATTAATAATTAAAACCATGACTATAATTAATTAATTAACATGACTTAGGTTATATTATTAATAGTTAATAATACATGTTTTAAACGAAGTATTTTACCTTTATTTAATTAAAATCATGATATATTTAATTAAATACTTTTAACCTATAGTTTATTTAATTTACATGTAATAATTAATAAACTATACTTTATAATTACATGACCTAGAATAATAATCAGAAAACACTTAAACTTATATAATTATCTTATTTAACCAGCTTATATCTATTTATGGAAACTTTCTATTTTTAGAAATTTATTTAGTTAAGGCAGCTAATCTATTTATGGAAACGTTCTATTTTTAGAAACTTATCTATTTTAAGCAGTAATTCTATTTTTGGAAACTTTCTATTTTTGGAAAATTTCTATTTTTGGAAACTTTCTATTTTTGGAAACTTTCTATTTTTGGTAACTTTCTATTTTTGGAAACTTTCTATTTTAGGAAACCTGCTATGTTTAGAAAGTTACTTATTATTACACAGCAAGTATAATAATACATGAAATACAAGTAATACTTAAACAAAACAGACAGAATATAAGTTAAACACAATATAAAGCTTAAAACAGTAGAACATGACATGAACACATAAAACAAGCTAAGACATGATATAAAACAAGTTACGTATTTAGTAATCAGATACTTATACACGTATGTATTTATGTAGCATTAGTGATACCGAAGTAGGACTCTCTTCCGTTCGTCTTCTTCGTTCACTGGACATAAGGTACGGATTTCCGTCCTTTCAGTATGGACATTCTTTCCTTAATAGGATTCCTCGTATGCAGCCAACTGTTTTCCCATAGTATAAGTTTATATGTTTGATTGCTTATGTTTAATTTAGAATACCTGAAGCCATATACATGCATCACCAGTTTCACCTAGTTATGGAGGTACCATAACCATAACACTAGAGGCACTGGTGTTATGACTTCTCCACGGCGGAGTGATTGCTCGTGGCGTCCCTTCAGCTTTTGGCCATATTATTATATTTATCACGTAGGGCGTATGGGTGCATCCTAGTTACATGTTTTTCAGCAGATTACTCAGTATGAATGTGGTGTGTGCCTTGCATCCTTCATAAGGAGCTGATCCCTCCTACCCAAAAACCAGTATATTAAATTAGAGGCAGTCCCTCTAATTTGCATGACGAGGTCACCCCTCCAAGTATTCATGCAACGTTGATTTTCATGACCTATATTGGCTAATGGTAAAATATGTTAAATAGTTTTTACAAGATAAACATAAGGCTTTTCAAACTATAAAACCAGTTTTATTAAGACTTAACCGGGTTATTCGGGACTTAGTTTCTTCCGATGTTATATGCTTATATGATTATATTATTCATGCTTTATTGTACATCCGTGCATTGAGCGTATTGCTCAGCCGTTTTCCTTTTCATGTTCCCAAAACGGCAGGTACTCAGAGACGCTCGTAGACTTTAAGCGTACGTGCATATGGACTGGAAGCTTTCTAGCCTTTCTTTACTTTATGCATTATCTATACTTTGATACTCTTTCTATGGGCATTGTTTAGTCCTTTCATTTACAATACTTATGTTTGTGTGTGATGAGCTTTACTTTTGGACTATCGATGTTTGATTCTGGTATTTCCTTTTTATGGTCATGTAATGTTTTAGACATTTATCCTTGTATGCTTTGATGACACTCCATAATCACGCGTGACATTCCATTTATCAAAATGGGGTGTTACATGTAAAATCCTAAATAATCAGAATTTTTCAAGCGATTAAAACATATTTTTTACGTGGTTACATCAAAAGGGAGATAGTTTCATAACAGGGAGTTTATCATGACAAGTGTGCGAAAGAAAGATAAATTCCGTGCAGAAAAATAACAGACCCATGTTGCCTTTTGCGTAAGGCTAGCTACAGTGTTGGCTTCCATTACTGCAATCCTAGAACTTCTAACCTTGAATGAGAGTTGAAAGAAAGTAGTGAACATTGAGTAAAATTGAAATTCTTTAGTTAGATTAAGGCAGTGTTTGGATTTGCCTTTAAGAATTCTCAAACTTAGTGGTTAATGTTAGGAACTTATACACAAATCCAAACGACTTGAAAATGTACTTGCCAAATGTTTATTATTGGAGAACTATTTTAGTCATATCCACTATGAAGTAGTGACAATGATTCTTTTTGTGTGTGACACCCGTAATCACCGAATGATCGTACGTCTGATAAAAAGTCTCTAAGCGCATCCATGGATCTCATAATGGATCAGATGACCGGAACAGTCTTCGCTCAGGTAAGCCTCAAGTTTTATATGTTTTTATTTCGATATGGGTTTGCTTAGTGGTAGTGTATGCATATGTGTGTTTGTTTGCATGGATACGTGTTTCCAGATGTAATACTGTGATTCGTGTAGGTTGGTTGGACTACTCTCCATTTGGGGATGCCCTCAGTTTTATTATACCTAGGAAATTCCCTTTGACAAGATCGTTATTGATAAAAGATAATAGATCTAACAAACACTAATCGTTAATGTTGGAATTCAGATCCAATAAGTGGTACTGAATCTCATGTGCGCATCATGAGGAGAAAGTTTGAGTGATTCTTTTGAATCTCAGGGAATGCTTCTTTTGAATCTCAGGGGCCGGAGACACTTATTGATGTTGAACTCTTTTTGTACAATCTATTGGCTGGTCTGGTAAGTTTGTTTTTATAAACAATTCCATAATTTTGATCCTGTTGGTTGAACTAATGATGTTATAGTGGTCTAATTTCCATTATATTCTTTTGAGTCAGTAAACAATCTCAAAAAAAGAGTCATAGCTTAACTGGTTAGTTCAGTGGAACTGTTTTAAAGAAACAATTGATCAGCTTCATAAATGTGAATTATTGTTTTAAATTCATGTATGTTAATAAACTCATGATAATCCCATTATATGTTGAACTGCTGAATTAGATCCTATCATTGCTAAATTTACGTATGTTAATAGACTCATGATATAGGGAAGCACTCGAACTAATTCTCAGAAACAAGTAAAGAAGCAGAGGAAGCATCGCGAGAGATGTTTATGCAAGTTCTGCTACATCAAACAACAAGACATCAACAAAATCTTATGGTGTCAATCATGTCCTCTGATGAAATACAAGTATTCTATATAATATGAAAAAGCAAAAGCACTATAAATACCACCAAAGCTTACTCCATTAATTAAGGCCCACATTTTTCTAGCTACTCCAACACATTCGAGTAAATGTAATCACTAGCTATTATTTTAGAATTCTATTTGGTTTAATGTTCGAGTCACTCACAAATTGTCGTTTCATGCATAATGCTTTATTGATTTCATATGAAAAGACCATTTTCGTTGAGATAGGCCAGGTTGGGCATGTTATTGCTCGAAAATTTTCACCCATTTTACATATAAATGGACAAATCTCTACAGTTTTTATTTTAACTAAAATGGTTGGAGAAAATTTAATGGTTTCAAGATATGGAGAGTTTTTCTTGGTTGTGAATAGTCTTAGGGAGAAATCAAACACCATGACTTCTAATCATGAAAGTGAAAAAGAATGTGCACAGGTTGAAACTAAAACAAGAAAGGTCATGATTATGCGAGCTACTAATTGCATTAGCCTTTCTTCCAAAGCTTATTATGTAGCAAGCATATAATATTACAAATTGCCACATTATAACAATAATATGTATGGCGAGGGTGAAGTTCCAGTCACCAAAAAACCATCAAAGAGGCTGCCAAATTGGATACTAACAATTCTGGTTATCCAAATTCAGTTTAATGTATTTATCTAATTATGTGTACAACTTTCGGACTATTATAAGGTATTTTTATAATATGCTCTATATCATAAAATTAGGAGAAATAGCTTTTGAAATAATGACAATTTATAATAGTATGTCAAATAAGAAATAGTAATGAAGGAAAATGTTGATTTCAAATCTAACATAATTAAAAAAAAATTAGAAAAAAATCCGTGCATGCACGGTATTATAATTAGTACAGTATATTTTAAATACAAAATGTCTAATATAGCCTTGTTCTACAACATCAGATTATTTGATTTTTTTTTTTCGGAACTGATAAATGATAGTGTCTTTCACAGTTATAATTGCATACGATGCATGGATGGTTTATTGATATGTAGATAATCAATTCCATCAGTAGTCATATAATCTCATTACCACGTCATAGTTAGTTTGGTTTTTATAATTAGTTGAACCAAATTTCATCTTTTGTTGTGAGGCAAAGTTCATCGCAATAGTTTTGATTTAATTCAATGCGTCACATATTTGGTTGCTCTTTTACTGTTTAATTTTTGACCATTCACCCATATCTCTCATTTTCTACAAGTAATACCCCTTTAAACTTTTTTTATTTTTTATTTTTTTTATTTTTTATAATTTTATTTGTATTATAAAACTGTGAAATAAATAAACGGAACGAAAATCATAAAGTTTGAAAAGCCAAAAGCAGTAAAACATAAAAAATACGGAGCACTAAGCTGTATTCGTCTCCAGTATATAAAATGAGTAAAACTGCTAAAAATATGCGGCACTGAGATTATAACTGTTTATAGTTTAAAAATTATAAGATATAAAAAATACAGAAAAAACATAAAATACTGTTTTTTTCTGTCAGGTGTATTAAGGGGTATTGGTGGTAGAAAAATGTTAAAAGGGCAGGACATGAACCAATATAATATATGAACATTTTATGATGTGATGCACGAAGGACTACTCCGTACAATGTAACGTTTTTCAGATATACGTCATTAAAGTCAAAATCCATGTACACCGTTATCTGATTTATCTTAGTTTTGAAATATTTCCGGTCATTTAGATTCTATCCTTAAGAATTTATTTCTATTTATTCTATTAAAAGAGGGTTTTTGCTGATGAAAATTTTGCTGACATGTCGTGCTATAAGTGGTTCTTTGCAACATTGCTGATGTCATTTAAGTATTTTGGTTTTTTAATTTTAAAATATAAATCTATAGTTTATTCTGTACTTTTGACTCTGGTGGAACGCAAGCATGCACATGGAAATAAGAGAAAGACAATTATTTTGATTGGGTTTCATTTATTTTTTTCTTAATATTTATCACTAATTCTCTAGCCTAACTTTGAATTCAAATTTGTAATCAAAACCATATCCGGGATTATCATGGTTGATTTAAATCATATTTGGTTGTGCTTCGCTAATTGATCAACATTCTTAAGGAGCGATACATGTTCTATGGCTCTTCTTATCAATCTTACGGTACATCATTGCTTATTTATTTAATTATTATTTTTACTCATTAGTTTAATCAATCTATGGCAATTTGCAAGCAACTAGGTATTCATGTAAAAGACCAATTAATGTTATGTACAATAAGTGTGTGATGAAATGCAGTTTCCATTTTTTCTTCAAGCCAAGTGTATTATGATCTGAAGAATGTATTGATTCCTTACGAATGAGAAAAATTAGTCTACTCCAATAAGATTATTATGTTATATTATTGGTATTTTAGTTTGACAAATGATTAAATCATTAAACTCCTAATATTTGAAGAACTTCCTTGATATTTTGTTCCCTTACTTAGAAGTAGATAGTATATATACAAGTTTCAGCTGTTATCCCATGCTATACTTTTTTAATCATCCATATTACCTAGCCATGTGCAAGAATTGTTGGAGCTTCAAATAAGTAACTACGGATTTACTCATGACAACAAATTCAAGTAAGTAGCTAATGATTTGTGTTTCTTTTCTTGGCTGGTAATATAGTTCATATCTTAACTGTGAAGTGAATGTTTAATTGTGGCTATTCTTTTAGTCATTAGTGGCTTCACAAAAGGAAAATGATATTGTTGTATCTATCGATATGGTAATCTATTCGCTATTATATGATTTTCAGATTATATTAATCAAATCCTCTACAACGACTTTTTTCATGCTTCTTTTATCTTCATCTCTCATCTTGGTTTAAAAAAGCGCGCTTTTTTGCGCCTGAGGCGAGGCGGGGCAGTGGGGTCATCGCCTCGGGACCCTTAATGCGCAGCCGTTACAAAAAGCGATCAGAGGCGAGGCGGGGCAGTGGTGGAATGTTGCCCGAAGATAAAGCTGCACATGTTTGTTTCTTCCTCCAACGTCCTCGTGGTCCTTGAACTCAAAAGATGTTTTCTGAAGTAGCTATGTGTTGTTTTTTGTTTGTTTTGCATAAAGTAGTTATGTTTGTTGAAAGATTGATTCTTTTATTTGGAACAAGATTGTTTTTACTGTACATTTGTTATAATGAATAGTTTAGGTTTAAGGCTTTTTATGTTATATCTGTTGATAAGGATATAAGCAGAAAGGTTTGTTATATTAGTTGTGCTATCTAATTTCAAGTTATTGTTAAAAGTTATCAGTGATTTACACTGTGTTTTTAAGTCCTTTCATTAAATGAAAGGAAAGGAAATGGAAGTAAATGGTTTCACCCCACTTTTGGGAGGAAACACTTTCCTTCCAAAGTCACCCAAATTACACTAGTTTTTCCTTCCTTTTCCTTTCCTTTTCTTTGTTGAGTAACTCAAGAACACAACATCTTTTTTATTTCATTTCATCTCCTTTACTTTCCTTTAATGAAACAACTCGAGAACATAGCGTTAATATTGGTTGGAGAACGGGACTTGGCCAGTTTTTTATACTACGTTTTCTCAGATTTCTTTTAAATATGAGTGTCTATATATCCAATTATGTTTTCTCGCATGGCCAGTTGTGTTGTATTGTTTAGAGGGATATCACTTATAGCGGGATATCACGTACAACTACAAAGGTATTAGCGAAGCATGTCCAATAGTTCGGTAAAAAAAGAGTGTATACCTTAAATGCCGTGTACCAAGCAAGAGGTTTTACGTGACTAGTAACATACATTGTTACTATTTGCTGAGACATCTTATAGTAGTATTAGGGACTCACCTAGTTTCTTTTATTGACAAAGGCATGAACTCTTTCAAACGTGATGCACATGTATTTTGGATAGTCATCAAAGGCCTATTTCTTACAATGACTTTTACGCATGATTGGATATTTTTGAAATTAATTTTAAAAGTAGGGTAAAATATGAATTGCCTCATGCTTGAGTTAAACCATTCAAACGAGCAACCGAACCACTAAGACCGACCTGCGAAGAAAAACCCCTTATAACTCACGACTTCACAGTAGGAGGAATATTCGTGCTTATTGTCTCTTGCAATACTCGAACCAAGAAAAAACCTTCCATTAGATCGACATAAAAATTAAAAACACACTTACAGTTTATATTAGTCTTTTGTTCAAAGTCTTTTATTGTTTTTTTCATCTTCTTTTGGTTTAAAAATTGTAACAAAAGTGCTACAATAAATATAAAATAGTAACACTATATTTGTCTTTTGATTCCAAAAATAACAAAACGCTACCAAATTTCACACTGTAATAGGACTAGAATTGCATGTGTGCAGTACCTCACAACCAATTTCATGATTCATTTTTAGGTAACTTAACTAAAATACCCATGATCTATAACAAAAAACTCACACTAATTTAATTTAACAAAGTCAACAATAATTGTATGCTATCTTATTATAAAGGGTTCTAAGTGAATGATTGTATTTATGTTTTTAAATGCAATACTCTTCATTTAACTGGAATAAAACATCAAAAGATATAAGTTATGATGGATATAAACATTTGGTTTGTGAATCAAAAAGAGTATTTATTGTTATATTCGATAACTGGTTTTTGTTTGAGATATTGGTGTGAACTAAAGACATCCCGGGCTAATTTCAGTTTTGGTTCTTGTCGTTTGCCAACGCTAGGTACTTCATTTTTAGTCTATTTTTTTATAAATTTTCGGGTTTGGTTTAAAATGAGACGCATGTTATGGTGTGGTTCATTTTTTGTTGACCGATGGTTTGACTAGTTTTATACTATCTATAACACCGTTGTGGTATTGTGAAATGGCCAAAGTATAATATTTTCATTCTTTCTACTTCTATTATTATTATTGTTGTTATTTTTTAATTATTATAAACACCACTTCATTAGAATAATAGGATTTACAAAAAATTAATGGAAAACCGAGATACTATTTGGGCACCCACTCCTTTAGCTATAGCAAAACCAATCCTATAAAAGATATGAATAGCAGCACGAGCCCTATATCTTGAGTCATGGAAAAATTTCGTATCCGCTTCAGCAAGGTAGTTGCATCCTCCCCTAATTCTCCCAAAGTAGAGAATGAAAAGGGGAGAAAATCATATCCAATAGCGGCACATTTAGTCTCATATCTGGCACGTTTACGTTTTGTTGCATCAATCATCACGCGTCCGGGCACAAAATCTGCCATCCAAGTTTGTGTCAAACGAGAAGACCCAGTAAGATCCACACACACATCAAGCCCTCCATTCCAAGAATAAAGCAACATGTCTGCCGGACGTAAGGGTTTGTCACGCCCCCCATCCAACCCAATATCAACTTCCTTACCAGTAGAAATTCCCTACCGATAACATAACACACAACGATAAGTCTTACCATTCATAGTATGTCCCAAACCAACAATCGGAACCGTCCTAAGCCAGTCAGAAGTGTGGTCCTCCTTTTGAGATTTCCCACCCCTTTATTATTATTATTATTATTATTATTATTATTATTATTATTATTATTTTATTTATTTTTTAGCACTAAATTATTATAATTATTATTATTATCACTTTATTAACAACAAAAAAGGGATTTACAACAAATTACAACAAATTGGATGGAAGTCGAGATACTATCTGCGCTCTCACCCCTTTAGCAATGACAAAACCTATTCTATGGAAAATATGTACAGCAGCGCGCGCTCCAATGTCTTGAGCCTTAGAAAATCTCTGGATCCGCTTAAGTAACGCAACTGCATCTTCCTGTAACTCACCTAGAGAAGAAAAAGAGAAAGGAAGAAACCCATATCCGAGAGCTGCACACTTAGCCTTATACTTGCATCGTTTACGTTGTGCAGCATCAACCACAGCTCGGCCGAGTACAAAGTCATTCATCCCCGTTCGAGTCAAAGGAGAAAACCTGTCAAATCTACACAAAGTCATTTATTATTATTATTATTATTATTATTATTTTAACATTTATAATTGATTTACAATATTATTACCTTTTATATAAAAAAAAAAAGAAAAAAAGAGGTAATCTTTCGTCTACCTGCGGTACGTGTTATGTTGATCTATGTTACATGGTTTAAGGGTGTTCTATGTAAGGGTGTTTTCGTGTCGGGTTGAATCAGGTTTTGATGTCTCAAACATTGGCCCTAACCCGACCATATAAAATAATGGTTACCGTTTTTTTGGTTGAATCGGGTCGGGCGTTAGGTTGCCATCGGGTTTTTGTGAGGAGACAGACATAAACACAAAAGAAAGCATTTTTTTTGTATAATCTGCTTATAAAGACATACTTGATATATCATTGTGTCAAATTAGCTAATTATGGTTTTTTAGCAAAAGCTAATTATGTTTAAACTAAATAACTAATACCGTAACAAGTTTCCGTTCAAAAGAAAAAGACCGTACTAACAACAATATGTGAGCATGAACTAATATGGCAATTAGCAAATTGTCAATAAGTAAAATAACTGCAGTAGGTCTAAAATAAACATTAACATAAGTACATAACACATGACTTGAGGGACAAGTGAAGTAAGCAAAAAAAGAGTGCAGCAAGCATAACTAGGAAATCTAGAACCGAAGAGTTTTAGAGGAGTTTATATGAAAAGTGGCGACTATTATGTTGATCTAACGAATCCCGTAGATCAACATACCTCTTCAGCAATTTTTGAAGTGATACAAGTAAATGAAGTATTACGAATTGTATTTACGCTAAAACCGTCTCGTAAAGAAAGAAAAATTCATATAAATCCATCTAAGCCTGTTTAGGTTTAAATTGCATTAATATATGTTGTTTATTCGGGTTCACTTGCATTGCTAGTCCCCGTGGTATCAAGACTTTCCTTCACATAAAAAGACATGTAACATATCTATAGAATGATTTTTTTTATTGGAACTTTGTATTAAAGGTTCTGGATTGGGGAGAGGATGGACAACTGCCGAGATCTTAGCTCTCCGTAAATCCTTTAGCAAAAGAAGTTGAAGTTTGGCGAAAACTTGACCATCAATGTCACAAAGGTATATATAGTTTCGGAATATATATGTGAATTTATGATATTGTAGCATAGTTTTATGTCTTGTTCTGGCTTATGATTTGGTCGAATTGTGTTATTCCTATATTTGTTTATACCAAACTATACTCTCTTTTATGGGTTAATGGCCTCTAAATGTATCATAGTTGTCACGATTTTCTTTTTTATATAGCGAACTATTTTTTTTTGCTATTCTATGTACTAAACTTGTATTTTTGGGCATATTAATGTATTTTTGACCAATTTGCCCCTCAAAATTAATAAAATGGAGGATAAAATAGTCATAAAATACACTAAAATGCCCACAAATGCAAGTTTAGTACATAGAATAGCAAAAAAATAGTTCGCTACATATAAAAGGAAATCATGACAACTATGATACATTATGGAGCCATTAACCCCTCTTTTATTGTACTAAGCATATCAACCCTCCCTAATATGATAAATTTGCGTTTTGATAAACTTAGTTCATCGGCGCGTCTATGGAAACATAGAGCTTAATATTCCTTCAGATGAAGGGCGAAATTGTCTTTGTGATGGTTCATGTTGTGTGGTCGTGGAATATCTTCCGGGGGCACGCTCAAGAAACATTTGATAGAAAAATTCAAAAACAAACTATGTTTCAAGACGTTTGTTAAGATCTCTCTTGAACTAGCTAAAGGGTGAGTGTTTCTTTTAATTGTTATCGTCTAGTCGATAAAAAAGCCTAATATGTGCCTTGACTCATATAGATCGTTTTTAATACAGATTGAGCTTCCTTCACACAAAAAGATTGTTCACCGCGATGTAAAAACAGAAAACATGTTAATAGATGAAAATGGAACCCTTAAGATCGCTGATTTTGAAGTAGCTCGTGTTGAAACTCAAAATCCCAAAGATATGACTGGAAAAACAGGAACACTTATTTACATGGCACCGGAGGTAAAGATTACATTCTAACCTTTTAGCGTAACATTTAATCATGTCATCATTGGATAACCAATGAGATCGATCTTATTATGTTTCAGGTTATTGATGGTAAGCCTTATGATCGAAAATGCGATGTTTATAGTTGTTCCATATGTTTATGGGAAATCTATTGTTGTGACATGCCTTATGCAGATCATGACTTTGTTAAACTATCATATGCAGTCGTCTACAAGGTGAAATACTTAACTTGTAAAATTATTGTTAATGATCTCTCAAATTATTGTCTGGTTTACAATATCTTATTGGATATGTATCTCTATATTTTGTTGCAGAATCTACGCCCTAGTATTCCGAAATTTTGCCCAAACTCGTTTGCCAACATTATGAAGAAATGTTGGAATGTAAAACCAGAAAAGAGGCCCCAGTTGGTTGATGTGGTTAAGATGTTAGAAGAAATCGACACAAGCAAAGGCGGTGGAATGTTGCCTGGAGATAAAGCTGCAAAAGGTTGTTTCTTCCTCCAAAGTCCTCGTGGTCCTTGAACTCAAAAGATGTTTTATGAAGTAGTTATGTGTTATTTTTTTGTTTGTTACGGAAAGTAGTTATGTCTCTTAAAAGATTGATTCTTTTATGTGAAGATTGTTTTAACTTATGTACATTTGTTATAATGAATGATTGGTTTAGGTTTAAGGCTTTTTATGTTATATCTATTGATGAGGATATAAGCAAAAGAGTTTGTTCTATTAGTTGTGCTAGCTAATTTCAACTTATTGTTAAAAGTGGTCAGCGATTTAAGATTGATTACAGATCAAGATTTAACTAATTTTATCTGCTAAGTTTTCATGGATTTCTTTGAAATATGGGTGTTTATTTAGCCACTTCTGTTTTCTTTCATAAGCCAATTATATTGTATTGTTTAAAGGAAAATCACGTAGAACTACAAAGGTATTAGTAAATCATGTCCGACGGTTCGGTAAAGAAGACACCTCAAACGTTGTGTACGACGTTTTACATGGCTAGCTAACTTGCATTATTACTATTTGGTGAGACATCTTATAGTAGTATTTAGGGACTCACCTAGTTTCTTTTATCGACAAAGGCATGGACTCTTTCAAACGTGGTTCTGGTTATCAAATGATGCACACGTTTAGTCCTTATTTTGGATGGTCATCAAAGGCCTATTTCTTTTTAAAACGACACCATATCTGAAATCTAATGCTCGAGTTTAACCAATCAAACGATCAGGCCTTGAAACTGAACCACTAGGAACAACACGCGAAGAAAAACACTTATAACTCACGAGTTGCAGTAAAAGGAATATGCATGTTTAATGTCTCTTGCAATACTCGAATCCACGTAAAACCCTCCGCGACATAAAACAAAATCGTTACACTTTATATTAGTCTTTTGTTTCAGAGTCCTTTATTTTATTTTTTCTTCTTTTTTTTGGTTAAAAATTGTTCCACAAGTGTTATCATAACATAAAGTAGAAACATTATATTTATCTTTTGATTCCAAAAATAACAAAACGCTACCACGTTTCACACCAAGTTTCAAAGTCATTTCTCATGATCCATTTTTAGGTAACTTGACTAAAATAATGCAAAGCGGGTCTATAAGAAAGAACAACTCACACTAATTTTAATTTAACAAAATCAACAACAATAATTGTATGCTTCCTTATTATATAGGGTTCCAAGTGAATGATTGTATGTATATTTTCACATAGAATACTCTTCATTTAGCTGGAATAAAACATCAAAAATATAAGTTATGATTTCTATCAACATTTGGTTTGTGAAAACAAAAAGTATTTGTTGTTATATTTGATAACTGGTTCTTGTTTGAGATATTGGTGTGAACTAAAGACATTACGAGCTAATTGCAGTTTAGTTCTTGTGGGCCAATGCAGGTACTTCATTTTTAGCCTATATTTTTCATGAAGTTTTGGGTTTGGTTCAAAATGAAACGCATGTTATGGTTTATTTCATTTTTTTAATTGATGGTTTGATTAGTTTTATAGTATCCAATGAGTATAAAACTCTCGTTGTGGTATTGTGAAATGAACAAAGTATCCACCTTTTTGTTCTTATTTTTCTTTTTAATTATTTTTAATTTTTTATTATTTGATTAACATTTATGTTTGATTCACAATATTATTTTCTTTTATATAAAAATAGTAAAAAAGAACAAATCTTTCGTCTATATAAGGTGCGTGTTATGTTTATCTATGTTGCATGGTTTGAGGGTGTTTAGTGTAGGGGTGTTATAGGGTTGGGTTGGTTGTCACAGGTTGATTCGGGTTTCGATGTCTTAAATATTGACCCTATTCCGATCATATAAAATATTAGTTATTGGGTTTTTTGTTGAATCGGGTCGAATAAATTGGGTCGGGTTGTTAGGCTCTTATCGGCTTTTTGCGAGTCGATAGTCATAAACACAAAAGAAATCACAGTTTTCTGTAATCTACTTATGAAGACATACTATTTGTTTAAACTAAATGACTACAATACCGTAACAAGTTGTCGTTCAAAAAAATATCGTAACAAGTTAACAACAATATTTGATATATTAAATCATGTGGTTGAAAGATAACAAAGATAATTATGACTGATTGTTTTTTGTGATTACATAAGAAGATTGCATATGTATTTATAATGAATACATTGCTTTGTAAACAAGCTACCATAATCATAAGGGTATATGTGTCATGACACACTAATTTTGATCGATGACCGGGGGATAACTATTTTCTGATGGGTTGTACCTAAATCTCTGATACCATGTAGAATACTAAAGATAAGGTTATTGAATTATGTTTTGTGTTGTCTATCTTCAGTAGCATTCTTGTGATGTTTGTAGCGAGCTCAAGCTGTTGTTGATTGACAAGGGGAAAGATGCGTTCCCCTGAATATTGATTCTGAACTTCTGGTGAAGTGGCAGAGAGAACACTTGCCAACATATCTGATCTCCCACCCACCGGTCCACTAATGTTTCGACCTCCATGGTCATCAAGGGCACGTCCGTTTGGAGCAAACTAGGATTATCATGACCGTTGTTGCATGCTTGACGATTCAGCCGAAACTCGAAGGTTAAGCAGCTTGCTGAAAGTGAGACACGTATGACTGCTGCATGTGTTTGTTGTTCATCCTTCCTCTATGTGGTTGATATGGTCTTGGAGCGTAGGGAATTAAAGGCCGTGCGGATGACTGAAAAACATATTGGGCCGAACCAATCCAATAGGCTAATCCAAAATACTCTAGAATAATATGGCAGTAACAAAAGAAGTTATTTGGTAGTTACTTCACCAACCGACACAATGGTTCATAGAACCATCATAATGATTCATTTGTACTGCTTCATATAGTATATATAGGACATACTTATGTATAGAAAAGATAGATGACAGATTAAATGTAAAAACTCAACTTTAATACAAGATTATTATTTTTGGTATATTTTGGTTCAAGGTTATCTCGATCTAAGACCAAGAATAGATTTTAATCCAACATTTTACATTATAGCTTTTCGTAATTAAACAAATCATGTATCGTTTAGTGTTTTGTTTGAATTGAAAACCAACCCACACACACAAAAAACTTTCGACCATACTTTGCAACAAAGGATTAAACACAAGTCGATTTCATTTCATTTTTGTGTTTCAATCAAAACATAGGAGAATACAACTTATCACCAAGGTTTTTAAACCGGTAACAAGGGTTTCTTCCAAAAACTACAAACCAGTAACAATCAATCAAAACCCCAGATTTTTTTAATAACCCAGAAATCAATCAAGGGTCAGGCACGGTTTGATTATAAGAAAAATATTCAAAACAAGAAAAACATACCAGATTTCGGATAACATAGTCATCCCGAAAAAGGGACAGGAGAATCAAATCAACAAAAGGAACATACACACCTTTTGTAGATTCAAATCCAAAATTGAATCATCACGATTCAACATATCCTAAAATCCCCAATTCTTGAGGCGGTATTAGATCCCCAGCAACAGCGAGACCCTAACTTTCGCAAGGACAAGATCAAGAATAAAATTAGTTCAACGAAGAACACACTTATAGAATCAAAGAAGATTTAATAACCATTTTTTAATTTTGTAAACAATTACCAAGAAGAAAGAGATAGCATCAATCGATCTCAGAAAGGAAAATAAGAGAGAGAAAAGAGATTGATATCTCTAAAGAAAAAGAAGAGGAAATTATTAACACCCAAAAGGAATAGGATAGGGTTATATTAACTCATATTTTTGGAGCGGGATTTTCTACACTAAGGGTGGACTACGGGTCATGCCCAACATGTTTTTTATAAAACAATTTTAACCCCCATCATTAATTTGATTACATCTATAGTTTTTTAATAAAACTAATAGATTTTTTGTTATTATTTTGTTTAGGAAAAATCATACTTACTTCAATAGATAAGTAAATAGTTCTTAAAAAATAATAATAATACGATAAGATTAAATATAATAACCTAATGATTACACTGTTTATTATATTAGGATAACTTTATTAACCTTATTTTACTCATTTTTGAAATATAGAAATCTCGAGGGATAATTTTAATCCCATTTAATAATCTGCAAGGCATTAAGATAAGAGTACTCATTAGAAAAAATAAATTCTCGACACTATTAGTGTCAATATATTTTATTTAGAGATTTTGGTCAATATCTTATAGATACGATAAAAGATGATGGAAATGGTTCAAAAAAGGAGGTCAGTACTATAAGTACACCTCAATTTTAATGTCTCATGCTTAAATCCTCGAATTACTCATTATGGGCAATTCGAATGCAAATAATTCTCGAAGCGAATGGTTTAAGGGAAATGGTAGATCCAACAGAGACTATCCAAATCGACAATAAGAAAGATAAGACTGCAATAGCATTTCTCTATCAATCCATACCCAAAGAACAACTGCTTCAAGTAACAAAGCATAAAACCTCGAAGGAAATCTGGAATGCTTTGAAGATAAGACATATGGGAGAAAAAAGAGTCCAACAAGCGAGATTACAAACACTCAAATCCGAGTTTGAGATGTTACAAATGAAGGAAGACGAGACAATCGATACCTTTACAAGAAAGCTAACAACACTAGTAAACAAAGCTGCTAGTTTAGGGCACACATTTGAGGATTCGAACTTAGTTTGAAATCTATTAAATGTTGTACGTGAAAAATTCCTTCAAGTTGTTGCATCCATCAAACAATACTTGGATTTAGACAAAATAACCTTAGAAGAAGCAATTGGAAGACTCAAGACCTATGAAGAGAGAATTAAGCGTCAAGAAGAAAAATACGAAAAGTCAATTTAGACTAATGTTTTCTCAACATGAAGATCAAGACCAATAATTCAGAAGACGTGGTCGTGGAAGATTTAACCAAACTCGAGGCCGAGAACACGATAGAAAAACTATAAACAGGATGAACGAGAGTCTTTTGAAGAAGATATAAGAGACAAATCTCAAGTCACATGTTATCGATGTCAAAAGCTCAGACACTATGCCTATGAATGTCCAAACAAACGCAAGAATCAAATCAGAGAACAGTCCAATATTATTGAAGAAGACTTAGAGCCAACATTGCTTATGGCGACTATAACTGAAAATAAATGATAGAACTCTAAATCGTAAGGAATGTAGGAATCGCCGACAATGCAGAAATCGCAGGGAATGCAGAAATCGTCGGGAATGCAAAAAACCCACAGAGAATGCAAAGGTTGTAGGGGATGCAGAAAATACTCAAAATTCGATCAATATTGCACTGAGTGTTAAAGGAATCAAGAACGAAGACTAAATTAAGATTATGTGAAATGATTACAAAAGCCTTAAAGATCTACATCACAACATTTGTGATTAGAAGGGAAAATATTGGGCTGAACAAGCCCAATGGCCTAATCTCAAATACTCTGGAATAGTATGGCAGTTACAAAAACGGTTATTTGGTAGTTACTTCACCAACCGACACAATTATCCACAGAACTATCACAACGATTCATGTGTACTACTTCATATAGTATATATAGAACATACTTATGTATAGAAAAGAGAGATGACAAATTGATTGTAAAGACGCAAATTCAATACAAGATTGTTATTTTAGGTATATTTTGATTCAAGGTTATTATTCACCAAGACCAAGAATATATTTTAACCCAACAAAAACATGCCTTGTCGGAGGGGCATATCCATTACCTCTCCATCATGTTCTCATGTCCATAGGTGGATACATCGTCGGAATTAAGTAGTAAAAGGAATGATGATGAGCTCTTGGACCTAGAAGTCTAAACATATATTGTGCAAGCAAGCACGCTTATCTCTGGTCCTTTCTTTTAGCAATTGACACATACAAATGTTTCACATGAAATATGTTCCATGTAACGTATGTACATCATGCCTTTCCTCATCTGGTTTACAGAAGCAAACAAACCCAAATCCCCTACAAAGATTGTTATCATCGCGCATCAGTTTAACATATGTGATTGTGTCAAAATGCTTAAAGTGGTTTCGAAGATAATCCTCGGTGACATCATCACCAATATTCTTCACATAGCATTTGAGTCATGATATTTTCTTATTTGTTCTTTCCTCATCTCCGTAAACTGACTGTGTAGAATTTGTTATCTCTCAAATTTCTTCTGAGCCCTAGCAACGTATAAAACCTTTGATCCAAGTTGGAATCCATTCATTTCTTCAACCGCCTTCCTTGCATCATTAGAGTTTTCAAACTTTACAAAACCAAAGCCCTTTGAAACACCATCATCGTCTCTTATTATCACTAGGCTAAGAATTTTTCTTAAGTTAGCAAAAGTTTGCTTCAGAACATCTTGTGTCATGTCTAACTGAAGTTCTTAATGTACAAATTTATGCACTTGGTTTCTAGAGCAAAACCTTCACGTTCACTCTTTTTCATGAACTTTCCTACGTATATTTGCTTGCCTCCAATGTCTTTGCTATTAAGATTCTCAATAGCAGCATTTCCACAATCTTCTGTGTCAAATTGGACAAATCCAAACGCTTTGCTCACACCATCCTTAGAAGTAACCACTTTAAAAGACAAAATATTACCAAAACCTTTGAACAGTTCTTGAAGTTGGACATTGTCAATTGACTCATTCAAATTCTAGAAAAACATGTTTCGAACGCTACTTCTTCTCACCAATAGGCCACGACGAGACAAGTTACCCTTATCATTCTCCCACTCAGTGTGGTGTTGTTTTTAGTTTCAAGGGCATTCATAGCATCTTGATGAGACAAAAGTTGGCATATCCATATCCCAAAGATCGTCTGGTAACCCAATCACGACAAACACGAAAAGATGTGAGGCTTGAGTACTCCAAAAATGCTTGGCATAGTATATTTTCATCAACAAAAGGATGCACGTCATCCACGTACAACGAAGCCGATGGTGTGATCATTGTAGTTGCACCCATTATGAGATTTTTTTCGAACTATTTTTTAGAGAGTAGTTATCCTGGTATTAAAGCCAGTTTAGATCCACTAAGAATGGTTATCCTCCGGTCATCGAACCAAAGCTAATTTAATTTGATAAAGTAAGCATGAATAACCACATATACGTTCTATCTGAAGCTAATTTAATTTTCAATCTTCAAACTAAATGTTAGCGTATGAGGATTGGGCCTAAAATTAAATTAGAGTTCTTAGCATCATGTATGGAACTTTTGTGTTATTAGGCCAAAAAAAGAAAAAAAAACATGTGACAATCCGTCAATTTATGGTTGATATTTTATTCTCAATATTATTTAAAAACAATTTACAATATGAACTCACATATTTTTGGGAAGAAATTTGGATTTACGTCTTGGAGTAGCATCGACTACGTCTAAACCGGAGGAGTCAACGTTACGTGCTTACGTTTACATACACCGTCTTTGGTGACAGTCCGATATTTCAGAAAATAAATTTATCTGTGAATATTATTTTGGAGTTTTAAATTTGTGTTGGTTCATAAACTCACAAATTTACGAGAAGAGACTAGGACTTACGATTTTATTTTAACGTCCTTTACGACTAAACCGGAAACCTTAGGATTACGTATTTACGTTTTCGAACTCCGTTTTTGATGAAACAATTTTTATTGGATTCGTTTTGTGACGTTGATTCATAATTTGTAAAAACGTTTTTCGTAAAACGACCCGAGGGCACGCAAATCGAGGAAACTAGAATCGAGAGATACCCGTAAATTAGTGGGATGAGACAAGATAAATCTGGCCCCACCCCACTCAATATGGACGGCCAACACATCACAACTCAACACTTGATGTGTCAAGTTGTAACCAAGAAATAAACACTTGTCACACAAGCTTAATGTTTAAGCTACTTCTACTTCCACTACAACAAAAACTAACAACTAGTTTTCATCCTTTCATTTGTGACATGCAAAAACCACTCAACTCTCTCCCTACACTCTCTCTTTGCCGTCCAATATTCATCATCCAACACCACCATTGATCAAAATCAACCACAAAATCCTATGTTATTTCTACCTATGTTGAAGCCCTCTTAAAGCTCTCTTGAATGGTGATGATTATAACATCCAAGGAGGAGTATACATGGTGTCTTGGGGCTGATTTTCCACAAGGAGTATATGAAGAATGGTGGTCTTGAAGATGGTCATGGTTGTCTACAAGTTTCTCCATCAAAAACCATGTCAAAATCATAACCTACATCAACTTGGTGGTATAAAGATTGTCCTCCTCATCTTCTTGTTATTTTGATTATGTAAACATGTATTTTATTTCCTATTTTATATATTTATGATGATTATATGATGATAAAAATGTTATGTGGGGATTTGTTGTTGATAATCATGGATAAAAAGGTGAAAACTATAAGTAAAAATGGGTAAATCTTGTTTAAATGATAGGCTGTATAAAAACAGTAAAGAACCACATGTTAGACTGATAAAATGATGAAGTAAAATGGATTTACAGTAAGCTATTGGTCTTGTACACATGTGAGAGTTGGCCATGCAATGGAATCATTGTAATGAGTGAGATATGATCAAAACAAGTTTAAGATACAAATCTGAAGTTACTGTTTTGGACGATTTTTAGAAAATATTTAGAAGATGATTCAACAGTAGATATAGAAGAGTTAAATGTAGCACATATCATGTAGTTTATGTGATAAAAATTTGAGCTTCTATCTCCATATAGAACTCAAGATATGGCAGTTTTGGTGAAAGTGAAGATAAAAATCAGATTTTGGAAAATAAAGTATAATACTATTATATAAGCACTCAAAATTATATTGTATAAAATATAAAGTTAAAACCCACTAACTCATGAATTTTATTTATATAAATATGTTAAAGGTTAAATAAGTGGACATTTTATAAAAATGGTAATTTGTTAAGTTTTATAAGTTATAAAACTAGAAACATTGTTTTTACGACTTTTTCGGCTAATACCGTAAAACTAACGTTTTTGCTAAATAAAACTTAGACGGTTGGACCCGTCTAATGTAAACTTTATAAAACTTATATACTGATATATAGACATGTATAACAAGTAAAAACCGATAAAAACCCGAACTATAGGACATACGGACTAAGTAAACATATTGGACTAATAATTGGACTAAATAAGTTAAACACTTATAAAAAAGAACTTATTGGGCTTAAACCATTTAGGCCCAACTTGTAAAGTATACATACTGATAATATAGGTATAAGATGGATTAAAGCAAGTTAAAGAACCTATAAAAGGCTTATTGGACTTAAAACGTGAAAATAGTTAAAACTAGTAAACTAGTATAAAAGTTATCGACACAAAACACAAAAATGAGTAAACGAGAATATGTAAACCCACTTGATAATCATATATATATAATCATCATATGTGTACATAATTGTTATTTTTATAAAGTCATTGTACATGAGTCTAAGACGAGTATTATTTGTCTAAGTTTCCGTGATTGAAGCACGTACCGTACGTCCGAATTGCCGATAACCCGCCTTCCCACATCAACGTGAGTTCATAGCCTCGCACTCTTTTAAATGTTTTTAAAAATGTTTTATAAACCCGCGAGGGAGATAACATGTTAGTTTTTATAAAATAGGACACCAATTGTCCCGATTGTTTGTTTATTGATTTTGGACCCGAATGATTGAATGACCCGATTGTATGACCCGATAAATGATTAATGGACCCGATAGATGAAATAAAATGGATTATTAAAGTTAGGTTATGTCACTAAAAGTCCCATTAGCATGAATTGTGAACTACCGGGAGTTGGTAGACGCTTATGCATATAATAGTACTATTTGGGGACGATCACCCCAGTTCGCGCCTTGACGGTTGATCCCCGTCGTGCCACATTGATTGGTAAGCGAATTTATGTATGAGAAGATTTCCATAGCGTGACCTTTGTGACGACACGCTACTTTAGATGGGCAAATTTGGTATCGGGTTAGCTACCCGTTGTTGGTTTAGTAAGGTAACAATGTCATGCGGCTTATAATAATCCAAAACTAACGAAATACTATTAGACGCATCGAATTACGAAGTATTTCCTGACTAGCAATACGGGGTCATACTATTAATATTATGTTTGTGTTTTGGTTTTCATAACCATATTCATATAACGGTTTCTATTTTCATACAACGTCGTAAGACGTATTGTATGACGTTTTTACGACATTGGCTCGTATAATGATTTTTAAGGTTTTTATAACCATATTCATATAACGGTTTTATTTAATCTATACAACGTTGCAAAACGTATTGTATGATGTTTGTTTTTACGACATTGGCTCGTATAATGATTTTTAAGGCAAATGCCTATATTATGATTTTCGATAAGGATTTGTATAAAACGACTTTGGCTATTTTATGGCCTATTAAAATGATTTGTACAAAATGGTTTTCAGTAATAAATCTTATACTGATATTATATTGATGGATTTTATTAAACTCTATGAATTCACTCGGCGTTATCGCTGACCTTTTCTTTTAACATGTTTTATCTCAGGTACTTGAAGGTAATTCTCGGGAAGACGACAAGAATTCATGGCCCCCACTTAAACAATATTTTCCATTCAAATACTTTGTAAAACTTGTATGAAATGTAATGACTTGGGACCGATGTAACTTTGATATTTATGAATGGAAATGATTTATTATTAAACGACGCGATTTTTATGCGTTGTCTATGATGTGAGTAATGTGCTATCCCGTAACACCAACTAGACTTCCGCTGTACTGAGTTGTATAAATTTGGGGGTGTTACAGTTTGGTACCAGAGCTCTCGTTATAGAGAACGAAAGATTTTTAAAACCAAGGTTTTGAATAAAACATTTCAAAATCTTTTAACTAAAAACATTTTTCACAAAATGTCTAAAAATCTTTTGACTATAACGGTGCCGAAGAATTCCCGAGTTACCGACAAGGCCAAGACTGAGAAGTGTTATTTTAATATATATATATAAAACTTGGATTATATATATATACGATGTAATTTTATTACATGATTGTTTGATGATTAATTTGATTTTTATACGAGGTATTTATACGACGTAGATTGTCACAAGTAACCCTAAATCCCCTAGTAAATTAATCGAAGCTATTCTCGTAGGAATTCTAGCTATCCTAGATCTAAACCAAGTTGTGGATATTTATGATCCCGACAAATGGTTGATATTCGTAGAAATATAGATAGTGGTTGATTGTGATGTTGAAAAAGAATTGGCGAGATTAAAACTGATATCGATGTCATGACGATCTTTCCTTATAGAGTGGAGTTTGACAAAACGTCACCACCTGGAAGGATGTCATCTGATTCGTTGTCACCCAATTCTTAAATTTGAAATAGAAAGGGTGAATGTTGCACTTGAGGCTGTCATTGGAACCAGTACCCAAAAGCCTCATGCCACCAATACCTTTCCGAGAAGTCTAATTGACTGATCGAGTCATCTTATACTAGTGACTCATTTGATATTTGTTGTTGTAAGAGATATAGGATTGGAAATTAAGTGTTGATCATGTCGAGCTTGTATTGCCCTATTAAGGCCTAAGAATAAGGTTGAAGTATTGGATAATGAGGTAGGATATCGAATTGAGTATAAAATTGGTTAAAACTTGAATAAAGTAAAATTTAACCATATGGAATATGAGATTATTAAAAGAAGTCATTAAGTTTTGTGATTGAATTATAAGGTCTTAATTGATTGTTAGTTTGTGATAAGTGTTGTTCCTAGGCCATTGTCCAATAGCGAGGATGCCCAGAGTCCAAGAAACAAATTGAAGAAATCTTCTTCTAAATTGGGACCGATGGATCTTCTGGGACAGGCAGGACACCTAATGACTCTTGTAGATTAGTATTCATTGTGGTATCTTTTAAAAATAATCCCTAACCTAACTGAGACATCAGTTGGTAGGATGAGTTCTGAGAATTGTATGACATAGTGACACGTAATGTGTTACGGTACAATTTTGACTTGTTTGTGATTTACGAAAAGACTACCTTTGATTGCTAAATTCTACATGTATCGATGTTATCTATCCTTTATTGCTTCATCCTAATGTTCGCATTAGTGATGCAACCATTGAACAAGTATTCATCTTGAATTGAGTTACGTTGTGGATTATTCTTTTGAGTGCCATCGAGATCATGAACCTCATGATTATTTGGCTAAAGCTCATTTCCTATCATATTGTAGTTAAGTTCTTGGTGAACAACTCTTCATCACTCTTTTGCAGATCACTCATTGTTTTTATAAGATAAAACAGTATCATTTGAGGAACTTGAATTTCCATCACTAAAAGGATTATTCAAAATAAGATTTATAAGTAATCGTTATCGAATGAAGTTGTTTATGAAACACTTTGGAAAACTTATTGTTTTCATAACAAAGAAAATTATTGAAAATTTATTTTTTATTCTTATTTAAGAATTAAGCATGTAAATGTTTTTATTATAAACATGATGATAAAAATTTTGACGAACTGAGTATTGCATCGTTAATCTTGAAATTGTATATAGTTGCGTGCCTACATACAATTTAGAATGGACCATGCAAGACTGACTAGTAGTCACCATAAAACTAATGAATAAACACTACATTTTCTTTGAGGATTGTGAAAGATTAAATTTTAATGAGATCTGCAAGAAGTAAAAAATAAGGACATAGTGTTAGGGACACCTACATATGTGCCTGTATCATCTATTCCTCTGAGTCGAATTTACTCATCTGTGGAAATTTTCTTATTTGACAATTGACAATTCTTTCTTGTCCAATTATCCCGTAGTGAGATTCTTAGGAAAAGTATCCGATTACCGAGTGTTGACACCCGACTGGATGTATCGACGTTCCTATCATTTCTTATGATTTGATTTCATTTGAATGACCTGGGTAACGATCCGAGGAGCTTTCGAATGCGTACTCAAATTATGAAAACATGGGATATATTCATATTCGTCAAATATTTTCGTCTGTATCTGATTTGAATTTCTCTCGCATAGATTATGCGTTGACCTTACTCTTTTAAGGTTAGTTATGTCTCCTGATATCCCTGAATTTGTGAAGAATTATGAATTATTATTAGTCTTTTGAGAAGTTCGCATCTTATCAACGGCAATGCAACTGGAAAGTTGATAGTGCCCGTAGAATGGATTGATTGATTATGACATGACGAAATTGTCTTAATTAATGGGAACTCGAATAGAATTCCCCTAAATGATAAGATGTTGATTATCCAAAAATGATCTAAATAATTCTTGGTGGATGACCCTATCCTGTATTTAGACTTAAAATTATACCGTGAATGGTTGTGAACTAGTTATAGATATTATAATCTAGAAAGAACTTAATATGAATTTATTAAAAGATGTTTATGTTATCTAACTTTAGTAAGTATTTGTTAATGAATTACCTAGACTTTTGCTATTAAGGCAAGTTGAAATTGGTATTGATTATATTTCCGGTGCTGCACTTGTGACTTGTGCACTGTACGTCAGCACCATCCGAATTTAAGAAACTACCGTACAACTGAGAGAGTTGTCGGAGAAAGATTTTATTATACCAAGCCTGTCATCCTGAAGAGCTATGGTGTTATCATTTCTTATATTTATAGATTACTATGAATTGAGTAAATTGACAATCGAAAACGATATCCATAACTCGAAATGGAAGATTTGTTCGATCATTTACAAGGTTTTAGCGTATATTTTAAAGATTTGATTCACGGCATGGTTATCATCAACGTCGCGTCCGCGAAAAAGATTATGTATTCCAATCACTACATCCGGTACTTGTAATGAACATTATGAGTTTCACGTGGTGACGTTTGGATTGACTAATGCACATGTAGTACTCATAAATTTGATGAATCACGTGTGTAGACTATAATTTGATAAATTCATGCTTGTGATCATTAAGGATCATTTGTTTGTTTATAAGAATAAGATTGAGTTAATAGTTAATTATAGATTGCCCTGAACTGGCTGAACAATAAAAACTGGTACCCTAAATATTTAACACGTGATTAAAGACTTGAATCTTTACATGATTTAACCATGTGATTAATAGATAATGGAAGCTATATTGACTTTTCAAAGATTAGAACCATTAACACTTAGGGATTAAAAACTTAATCCTTTACATAAAATGACCGTTGGATTAATAATGGTAAGATGTATGCATATAGACTCTTCAAAATTAAGAGCCCTTTTAAGACTTTGGATTTTACCAAAAATAAATGGAAATATGTTTTGACAAATGTTTTAACAAAGGATTTTTAAAGGGATTATTCCCTTATACACAAACCATTTAACTAAACTTCTGTTTAGGGGTAAATGTTTGTGTATACTTCTAGACAACCTAAGAAGAATTAAGGAAACTATATAACTTATTACTTGAAATTTGAAACGACAATTTTTGCTTTTCAAACTAAGAAAACTTTGACCAAAGTATAAACAAAGGTTTTTCGAACATTTACGAAATCTTATTAAATATTTTCGATAAATCAACAAAAATCTTGTTAATTAAATTCAAATTATTTTTGAACATCTTATATAATTCGTCGAACTAAGAAAGTTAAAACTTTTACGTTTACGCTTCACAAAAATTAACTAATAATTATTTAATTAATTATAATAATTATCGACGCTTTAGACGACGGATTGAGTAAAACGGATAAAAATGATACTAAAGACGAAAATAAAACATAGAAGATATGAAGAAAGAATTTTGAATAAATACGGTTATGATATTTATTTCATGAGGAAAGTGAACGTAATTTCTGACGCATAATATAGAAAGAATATCTGAGTAAATTGTGGACATGATAATTATTTATCTGGAAAAGTGAATGTAGATACTGACACGTTATGTATAAAATATAAAGAACCAATTAGAACATGTTCCTTAATAATAAAGGTGCAAAATAAATTGCCGAACAATATAAAAATAAACGATGTTTGTAAGAAGGATAATATAGATAATAAAAGAGGTTCGCGGTTAATGTGAACCATCAGAATTGAGAAGTCGATAGCGTTAAATATTTTAAAAGGCCGTTTATGGTTGCCTAAATATGGAAAATTGTGAGATATAGTTATGTTGGAATTTGTAAGTATAAGTATTATATGTATGTCATTTATGAGTAAAAGTATCTTTGTCTGAAGAAATTGTACTGATGAAAATTATGAAGGCAGGCATCGCCTCATACATTAGTAAACGTCTAGCTATTGCAAAGGTCATCATCTGAATTTTATTTGATTTGGGTCATCGTCGACAGACTGACCAAATCTGCTAATATCATTCCCGTTAATGATAAATGCAAAAGAGTTATGTAAACATAGTGTGCTTGTACCAAACATCTTTATCAAGATCCTCGCTTCGCATCAAATTTCTAGAGATTTTCTCAGAAATCAATAAGAACGAACCTTGATGAGAGTACTATGTACCATCCGAAATCGAAGGGACGAGGTAAAGTAACGATACAAAGTAATATAAGTGCTGTTTTATGTTTGAATGATTGACCTTTGGTAATAGACCGTATAATCGTTTTTCTTTGGAAAGATTATCATTGATAATTATCGTATTAGGATTGAGATCGAATCTTGTTAGGATCTATATTAGAGCATCTGTAAGCAAGAGTTGAGATGAAGACATCCGACATACACCCACTGTGAGTTGGACATGTCTTTTAGGTTTAAGGTTTCCTATGATGGCAAACCTAACCTTACAAAATACCCGACCCGCGAAATCTGAAATGATTGTTTAAATTAGGATTTGATTATTGATTGCCGGTAGTGGGCAAGAGGTTATGTGAATGTGAAATGTAGATCTTGAAGTGCCAAATGGGTAGCGAAGTTATGCCACAATTTTTAACCTTGGAAAAATGAATTCATGATCTGACAAATCATGGGATATAAGTCCTCGTTGTATGGGACCATTGAGATGATGTAAAAGTTGGGATTGAAAGGCCTGTAAGCTGGATCTACCCTAGGACTTCAAGAACTTCGTGAATTATGTTTCGTAAGTCGAACTTGATGGAATATCTATCAAGTGAAAATCTGAATTCTTCTTAGTAAAGCTTAGATCGGCGAAAAGTTGCATTCATCAAAAACCCGTGAACATCATGGATAGAGAAAGTAAGTCAACATGTAGCCTGATCTTATTCCCGTAGTTATGTTTGATGAAACTCGCGTATTATAATGGATTACACTTGTGAGAAAAGACCGAGTGTGGAGGAAATACCCACATGGCTTTAACTCTATAAGAAGCGAGTAGTAAGGTAAGATGATCTTTGAGGACAAAGATCCTGTTTAGGGGTAAATGCTGTGACAATCCGTCAATTTATGGTTGATATTTTATTCTCAATATTATTTAAAAACAATTTACAATATGAACTCACATATTTTTGGGAAGAAATTTGGATTTACGTCTTGGAGTAGCATCGACTACGTCTAAACCGGAGGAGTCAACGTTACGTGCTTACGTTTACATACACCGTCTTTGGTGACAGTCCGACATTTCAGAAAATAAATTTATCTGTCAATATTATTTTGGAGTTTTAAATTTGTGTTGGTTCATAAACTCACAAATTTACGAGAAGAGACTAGGACTTACGATTTTATTTTAACGTCCTTTACGACTAAACCGGAAACCTTAGGATTACGTATTTACGTTTTCGAACTCCGTTTTTGATGAAACATTTTATATTGGATTCGTTTTGTGACGTTGATTCATAATTTATAAAAACGTTTTTCGTAAAACGACCCGAGGGCACGCAAATCGAGGAAACTAGAATCGAGAGATACCCGTAAATTAGTGGGATGAGACAAGATAAATCTTTCCCCACCCAACTCAATATGGACGGCCAACACATCACAACTCAACACTTGATGTGTCAAGTTGTAACCAAGAAATAAACACTTGTCACACAAGCTTAATGTTTAAGCTACTTCTACTTCCAATACAACAAAACTAACAACTAGTTTTCATCCTTTCATTTGTGACATGAAAAAACCACTCAACTCTCTCCCTACACTCTCTCTTTGCCGTCCCATATTCATCATCCAACACCACCATTGATCAAAATCAACCACAAAATCCTATGTTATTTCTACCTATGTTGAAGCCCTCTTAAAGCTCTCTTGAATGGTGGTGATTATAACATCCAAGGAGGAGTATACATGGTGTCTTGGGGCTGATTTTCCACAAGGAGTATATGAAGAATGGTGGTCTTGAAGATGGTCATGGTTGTCTACAAGTTTCTCCATCAAAAACCATGTCAAAATCATAACCTACATCAACTTGGTGGTATAAAGATTGTCCTCCTCATCTTCTTGTTATTTTGATTATGTAAACATGTATTTTATTTCCTATTGTATATATTTATGATGATTATATGATGATAAAAATTTTATGTGGGGATTTGTTGTTGATAATCATGGATAAAAAGGTGAAAAACTATAAGTAAAAATGGGTAAATCTTGTTTAAATGATAGGCTGTATAAAAACAGTAAAGAACCACATGTTAGACTGATAAAATGATAAAGTAAAATGGATTTACAGTAAGCTATTGGTCTTGTACACATGTGAGAGTTGGCCATGCAATGGAATCATTGTAATGAGTGAGATATGATCAAAACAAGTTTAAGATACAAATCTGAAGTTACTGTTTTGGACGATTTTTAGAAAATATTTAGAAGATGATTCAACAGTAGATATAGAGGAGTTAAATGTAGCACATATCATGTAGTTTATGTGATAAAAATTTGAGCTTCTATCTCCATATAGAACTCATGATATGACAGTTTTGGTGAAAGTGAAGATAAAAATCAGATTTTGGAAAATAAAGTATAATACTATTATATAAGCACTCAAAATTATATTGTATAAAATGTAAAGTTAAAACCCACTAACTCATGAATTTTATTTATATAAATATGTTAAAGGTTAAATAAGTGGACATTTTATAAAAATGGTAATTTGTTAAGTTTTATAAGTTATAAAACTATAAACATTGTTTTTACGACTTTTTCGGCTAATACCGTAAAACTAACGTTTTTGCTAAATAAAACTTAGACGGTTGGACCCGTCTAATGTAAAATTTATAAAACTTATATACTGATATATAGACATGTATAACAAGTAAAAACCGATAAAAACCCGAACTATAGGACATACGGACTAAGTAAACATATTGGACTAATAATTGGACTAAATAAGTTAAACACTTATAAAAAAAGAACTTATTAGGCTTAACCCATTTAGGCCCAACTTGTAAAGTATACATACTGATAATATAGGTATAAGATGGATTAAAGCAAGTTAAAGAACCTATAAAAGGCTTATTGGACTTAAAACGTGAAAATAGTTAAAACTAGTAAACTAGTATAAAAGTTATCGACACAAAACACAAAAATGAGTAAACGAGAATATGTAAACCCACTTGATCATCATATATATATAATCATCATATGTATACATAATTGTTATTTTTATAAAGTCATTGGACATGAGTCTAAGACGAGTATTATTTGTCTAGGTTTCCGTGATTGAAGCACGTACCGTACGTCCGAATTGCCGATAACCCGCCTTCCCACATCAACGTGAGTTCATAGCCTCGCACTCTTTTAAATGTTTTTATAAATGTTTTATAAACCCGCGAGGGAGATAACATGTTAGTTTTTATGAAATAGGACACCAATTGTCCCGATTGTTTGTTTATTGATTTTGGACCCGAATGATTGAATGACCCGATTGTATGACCCGATAAATGATTAATGGACCCGATAGATGAAATAAAATGGATTATTAAAGTTAGGTTATGTCACTAAAAGTCCCATTAGCATGAATTGTGAACTACCGGGAGTTGGTAGACGCTTATGCATATAATAGTACTATTTGGGGACGATCACCCCAGTTCGCGCCTTGACGGTTGATCCCCGTCGTGCCACATTGATTGGTAAGCGAATTTATGTATGAGAAGATTTCCATAGCGTGACCTTTGTGACGACACGCTACTTTAGATGGGCAAATTTGGTATCGGGTTAGCTACCCGTTGTTGGTTTAGTAAGGTAACAATGTCATGCGGTTTATAATAATCCAAAACTAACGAAATACTATTAGACGCATCGAATTACAAAGTATTGCCTGACTAGCAATACGGGGTCATACTATTAATATTATGTTTGTGTTTTGGTTTTCATAACCATATTCATATAACGGTTTCTATTTTCATACAACGTCGTAAGACGTATTGTATGACGTTTTTACGACATTGGCTCGTATAATGATTTTTAAGGTTTTTATAACCATATTCATATAACGGTTTTATTTAATCTATACAACGTTGCAAAACGTATTGTATGATGTTTGTTTTTACGACATTGGCTCGTATAATGATTTTTAAGGCAAATGCCTATATTATGATTTTCGATAAGGATTTGTATAAAACGACTTTGGCTATTTTATGGCCTATTAAAATGATTTGTACAAAATGGTTTTCAGTAATAAATCTTATACTGATATTATATTGATGGATTTTATTAAACTCTATGAATTCACTCGGCGTTATCGCTGACCTTTTCTTTTAACATGTTTTATCTCAGGTACTTGAAGGTAATTCTCGGGAAGACGACAAGAATTCATGGCCCGCACTTAAACAATATTTTCCATTCAAATACTTTGTAAAACTTGTATGAAATGTAATGACTTGGGACCGATGTAACTTTGATATTTATGAATGGAAATGATTTATTATTAAACGACGCGATTTTTATGTGTTGTCTATGATGTGAGTAATGTGCTATCCCGTAACACCAACTAGACTTCCGTTGTACTGAGTTGTATAAATTTGGGGGTGTTACAAAACACAACAAAGGCTTACGCACTTATGATTTTATCGGGTTGAACCAAACGCGATAACACTTGAAATAATAACCCTAACCGATCCTATAAGGATACCGGGTTTGTCTAGTTGACCCGATAAACCTGATAAGCCGAGTTCAACCCGATAAACCCACCCTATAAGATTCAATTAGGTTCGGGTCATGTCGACCCATTTGGCACTCCTAGTTATGTGTATGGAATAATGATTATCACATAATGAGTCGTAGTAAATACGAACATTGTATGTTTGAAGTTATAATATTCCAAAAAAAATATTTACCAGTTTACGGTTATTGCAAGTAATCGTGAACTAATTAGGGATCCAACTGATATTTTATATAATTAAAAACCATATATAATGTAATGAATAATTCACTAAAAGGTTCCATTTGAATGTTGCTAATTTTGGAGTAGCTTTTTGGCATAACATTTTAATCATGCCAATCATTGGATAACCAAGGAGAGTTCTTATTATGTTTCACGTTATTGATGGAAAGCCTTATGATAGGAAATGTGGCGTTTATAGTTATGCCATATATTTATGGAAATCTTTCGTTGTGACATGCCTTATGCTGATCATGACTTTGCTAAACTATCATTCGGAGTACTGCACAAGGTGATAAATTATAAGAAACTTGAAAACGTATTGTTAATTTTCTCTCAATTTATTGCCTTATTGAACATGTATTTCTACATGTTGTTGCAGAACTTAAATCCAAGTATTCTGAAATGTTGCCCAAGCTCGTTTAACAACATTATGAAGAAATGATGGAAGGTATGGTGGATGTCGTTAAGATGTCCGAAGATTTATATATTTTACGTTCTTTTAGTGAAGATATCGACACAAGCAAAGGCTGTGGAATGTTGCCAGAAAAAAAACCGCAAGTGGTTGTTTCTTCCTCCAACGTTGATGCGGTCCTTGAATTCATACGATCTTTTAAAAGTAGTTATGCTTGTTGAAACACCGGTCTTGTTAGGTGGAACTTGTTTTTACTTAGGTACATTTGTTCCAACGAAACATTGATTTAGGGTTTAGGGTTCATTTGTTTCTTTTTTTATTTTTTGAAATCGACGCAGGTGCTCTTAAAGGATGTATCATCTGTTGATGATGGCATAAGTAAAAGAATGAGGGCCAGTATTTTAGTTTGGCTATCATTCTTTTTAGTAAAACGAGAGAATTGCACATATATCTTTACAGAAACTTATAATTACATATATATTCAAGCTAAACTTTTAATTACATATATATATTGATGACGTATAGTCTCTAGTTGGGCTGGATAGCCCGACCCACGGGTACTACCCGTATCCATTGGATATGGATCGTTACTTAGGCAGCGCGCGCAAGGCCCTTGAGGCCTGGTAGGCGGTTGTCGCATGCGGTTTATTACTTAAACGTGTCCTTGTTGCACTGCGATAGGATCAAACAGAAAATAATCTATTTTATGGTTATATTCGCCTAAGCAAAAGGGATATACATCTGCCATAGCTACGCGATAAGGATCAACCTATTTATTGTCATTATCTCTTCCTTAGGCCGTTAGATTAGGAGAGCCCAGCCAGGACTCTCTCGGGTATAAAAGGAACCCCCGAGGTTCCACAAGGTACGATATTCACAATACTCTAAACCCTCACATATACTCAAACCGTTACTTACTCTCACGCGGGAGTCTAAGCATGCGACACGCGCCGACGGTAAGCCTAACGGTGTCTGTTATTTAGTGTGCAGGGTCCTCAAACAAGATTCACTTGGTGCAAGAGCCATAAAGCCCCGAATTAAGCCTAATTCGAGTTAAGCGCGGTTCATCCAACTTTTGCATCAACAAGTTGGCGTCATCCGTGGGACCCTACACTAGACTCTAAAGCATGACCAAAAATGGTGCAAACCCGTCGCACCCAAAGGGTGGACCTAAGAGACCACAGGGACCACCTTTGGATTCTGAACCACTTAACAACGCAGGGCGAGGTGGGGGAGGAAAAGTAATGCATGTGCCGATTCCCCCACTAATTACCCCTAGCCCACAGGCGATGGGAGAAGTTCCTTCCTCACGGGAAGCTCCCAGCGCACCTCAGAACGAGGTACCAAACTCAAGAACTGAGTTAACACTGCAAACTACAATGGGGACTCCCCCAATCCTGGACCAGGACATGAGTGAATATGTCGCAAGAAACTTTGCGGCTTTGGTACCACTCATGACAGTAAAGATGAGAAAAAATCCAGCGAGAGACTTAAGGGTCAACCTAGACTTTGATAGGGAACTTCGAGCCCTGGAAGGGTTGAACCCTAACAAGGAATTCCGAAAAGAGAGAAGGAAGCAAAGAAGGGAAAAATAAGGGGAACAGGACATGTCGATGTACCATGGTGACGCGTCGATCATCGAAGACGTATCATCCTCGGACTATTCTGATAACTCAAGAGAAATGGGATGCTTTCATCACACCAACTAATAGCAAGAGACGCACAAGCGTGAAGGATAGGATAAGACTTGACCTGAGAGGAGCCAACCCCTTGGCAGAGCTGCACACGCGCCGTCTGAGCGCCCTCAGACGGCTAGGTCCACTGGAAAGAAGATTGTCCCCAAAGCCCTATGATCGCGAACGTAGCAAAAGTACTAAAAAGCCTCGACAAAGAAACTCTCCAAGCTAGAACTCATCAGAATCCAACTCTAGCGATCATCATCAACGATGCCGGAGGGATTGTTTCCTCATCCTCCGATACCTCCAAATCCTCTGACTATGACAAGAAGTGCCACAAAACATCCCAGCGGCCAAGGATGTGCAGCGGGGAAGAGTGGTCTCTCCCGTGGCGCCATGAGAAAGGAAATGCATTTTCAAAACGCATAACTAACTTCAAGGATGATAAGAAGAGGCGCATGTCGTCTAACGTCAAGACTTATGATGGCACGACTGATCTAGATGATCATCTAAAGGTGTTCGAGTCACAAGCAGGGATAGAACACTGGCCAGAAGTCGTGTGGTGTCACATGTTTAATTCCACAGTCGTACAAAACGCACGAAACTGGTTTGATCGACTCCCGCGAAGGAGCATAAACGGATTCGAAGAATTAAGGAAAGCTTTCAGAAGGAATTACGTCCAGCAGAAAAAGTGCGACAAGAGCCCTGTCTCACTTTCAAGGGTTAAACAAATACACAACGAATATCTGGAAGACTTCATGGAGCATTTTAAATTTGAGTGCAACCAGATTAAGGAGTGCCTAGAGATTCTAAAAATCTTAAGTTTCCTGGCAGGCATTACCAACCCAGACCTAATAATAAAGTTAACCGATGGAACCCCATAAACTTTTGATGGAGTAATGAAAAGGGTCTAAGCGTTTATCAAAGGCGAGGTCGCCACAACAGACAATAGGCAGACTACCTCCAGCTACAAGTTCCAGGATCTGTAAGTTTATGGACTTATATTTAATAGTCCTGTAATAGGATCGAACTAGAGATTACGGGATTGCACTCAATACGTAAAGAGTTAATTTAATTAATAAATATATTTATTGTATTTATTAATTTATTTAATAAATATATATTTATTAAATTAAACTAAGACATAACTTTAACGATCATTAAATAATTAAGAGTTCAGTATTAACGAGTTTTAAATTAATATATAGTAAGTGGAATTAAAAGAAAGAAGTTTGGAAGGTTCTGGAACACCCCAATGGGGGTGTTCGACCATCGGTTATGGAGGGGGAGAGAGAAAGATTTTCTTGCCTTATTTTGTTTATCTTGGACACCAAGTTTGGAGGCCTATATAAACAATCTCATACCCTCATAATTCAACACACAATATTCTCTCCCTTTTCTTTATTTTGGTCGATCGCAGGAAGAACCCACAAAGGGGTTTCGGTTGATTTTCTTGTTTGCTCGATTGTGATTATAATCTAGTCCTAGCCCTTCTCTAGGGTTGTTGGGTAGATTTTCCATAAGCTTTATAGCTTGGTTTACACGTGCTAGAATCACGGTTAACTCGTTGTATTACGTGTGTACAACATCGTAATATAGTCTTACTTTAGACTATATCTTGGTGTTGTTCGATATAAACCTTAATTGTTGATTCGTTGGTGATCTTGTGGATCTTCGCTAGGATAAAGGTATGTAACCCTAATTCGATTAATTATAATTATGTTATTATTATGATCTTGTTAAATTGCTTTCGTTATGTGTGCTTTGATCTTGTTTAGGGTTTTATGTAATTGTTATGATGTTTATAAACCTTCAGTGGTATTAGAGCCGTTTTAACAGGTTATAATTATCGATAATCTAAATTTTTTTAACTAATAATTGTTTTGAGTTAAAACTACATGTTTTTTAGGTTTTTTGAAAAATTAGGGTTTTGTTTTTTAAAAATTAGGGTTTTGGCCGATTTTTATAAAAAAATGGAATTGTTTTAAAACCCTAAATTACATGTGGGACAATTTTAGGCTGGGGGAGTGGTAGAAAAAACCCACTCGTGGGGTACATGTAGCAAAAAGCCACGCGTGGCTTGCCATAAACCTCACAAACCCACCTAAAAAACCCACGCGTGGGTTATATTATCTATGCAGTCAAAAACCCACCAAAGGTGAGTTACTCACCATTCACCCTTACCCATAAAATTAAATTCTTATCCCCATTTGTCCCTATATAATCTCCCTTTTTACTTCTTTTTTTCTCACAATTCATATTCATTCATCTTCTTCCTCTCAAACACATAATTCAACTTCTTCTTTCACTTCTCAAATGAAATGGCACCTGTACTATGGACACCCGAAGAAGAAGTAGCTTTGTGTCGCGCTTGGATTTGGGTTGCTGAAAAGAGCGTGACAAGTAACCGGAAAAATACTCGTACTTTTTGGGCTGCGGTTTTACAAGTGATTGAGGGTCATTTAGATGATCCAAGGAAACGAACCCCCGATAGGCTAATATGGAAATGGAAAGGCCTCACGTGTGCCCTGTGTAAGTTATTTCAATGTTACAACAACGCAACGCGTGCACGGGTACCCGGATCTACTGATGAGGATGTTATGAATAACGCCCTCCGTGAATTTGAAGTTGAGCATAGGTGCCGGTTTCAGTTTCTTCATTGTTGGGAGGTTGTGAAAACTTCTCCACATTTTTTCCTCATGCTTTAATTATCCCTGTATCATTTTTACTTATTTATGTGTTGTTTTAGTATCCTTGTAATGTTTTAATTTACCCATGTATCGTTTTAATAAAAGTTTTTAATAAAAGTTTTTCTTTTTAATTAATCGGTGTATCGTTTATATATACCCGCGTGTATCGTTTTTAATTAAATGTATAAATAAAAAGTAAAAAATGATAGTGGAAAGATGAGGTGGAGGTGAGGTGGTGATGGGTTTTTTTCCTTAAGAACCTTGAAAGGTGAGTTTTGAGTGAGTTAGTGAGAGGAAATAGAAAGCTGAGGTGAAGCTGACGTGGCAGTGGGTTTTTTTTTCTACCACTCCCCCTAGCCTTAGAGAACACGGTATAGTTGAGCCGTCGTGCTCGTGTCGTGGGCAAAAAGTGATGTCACATCACTTTTTACTCCCACGACACCAAAACTCCCCACGATGGCTCAATCCCCCTCCCTGGTTAACACGAGAATTCTCGTGTCGTCGTCACCCACCACTTTTTTTTTCAACAATTAATTAACATAAACTTAAATTTTCATTAATAGAAAAAATACAATCACTAATAGAAAAAAACAACACAAAATTAAAAAACATAAAAAAATTACCGAATTAAAAAAATAACACGAATACGAAAAAAAACTTAAAAATTAAAATATTTTGCTCGCGCCTCGTATTTGAGCTTCTCGATCCTCGCCACGTCTTGTGAACTTAATCCGGTAGTGTCGTATCGAAGGATTTGCAAATCCTCGTTTCTTTTTTGAAGTGCAACCACTTCTAGTCTAGCCGCCACCTCTCGGTCCAATCGTTCCTTTTTAGTTTCACGATCGGATAACATTTGTTGTTGTAGCAAATCCACCAATTGTTCTTTTTGAGACCCCGAAGTGGCGGATGAGCTTGTCGAGTGTTGAACCTTGGCCTTTCTTGAAGCACCGGATGGACGAGGGATCTCATCGTCATTGAAAAGATCCGGATCTAGATCGGCTATCTTCCCTCGGGCCCGGCGTGTTCGAGTTGAATCGGGATTTTTCCATTTATACTTGTCTTTCAAAACAAGCCAAGCACTTTTTTGTGGAAACTCCTTGTTCCCGTTTTCATCTCGATACAAACTCATCACACGAGTCATCAAATCATCTTGATTTTTTCCACTCAAAAGTTTGGCGTTTTCTTAAAACGAATTAAACATATGAACCTCGTGGTTTAAATTCGTCCACTTCCCGGTCAACATATTTTTGTTTCGAGGTTTAAAACCCTCATCCTTAAGCCGATCATTATACATATCCATAATTAGGTACCAAAACGAATCGAATGGTTGATCGGTTCCGACCTTCGAGTCTTCAGATACTTCAATCCAACACTCGGCCAAAACTTCTTCCTCATGTTGGGTCCAAGAAGCACGGTCCGACTTCGGAGGTGGTTGTGTAGCCGGGGCTTTGTTCTTCGGGTTTTTTTAGCAACACTTTTCTTTCTCTAACCTTTCTTCGGTTGTGCATCGACTTTTTCTTCGAGTTCTTCGGCTTCATTGTTTTGTTCGGGTTCTTCTGTTTCTTGTGAAGTGTGTTGAGGAAAGGTTTGGAATTGTTGTGATTGTTGGAAGATTTGTGATTGTTGGGATTGTTGGAACAACATATTAAATTGATCGGGTGTACAATTAAGAAACGGGTTTTGTTGTTGTGGGAAGTTAGTGAACGGATTTAGGAGTTGATTATAGTTGGCGAATGTTCTTGAAGTGCTAGATGTTGCGGATGAGGGAGTATTCAGGTTAGACGAAGAAGACGAATTCGATAGTTGAGTAGAAGGAATTTGATTTTGAGGATTGGAAAAGTAATTGTTTAACCATTGATTCGGGTATTGGTTTGGATTACGATTTTGACTCATGGTGGATAGAAAAAATATAGAGATTAGATGTAGAAGAAGGTGTGATTTGTGGGTAAATTGAGGTGGGATTTATAGGTAAAAAAGATGAAAAAAGGGGGGGGGGGGGGGGTTTCCCCTTCCAACGGTCAAAAAACGTTAAAAAAAATTCGTTACCCCCAACGGTAACTTTTTCAAATTTTTTAAAAATTTTTTTTAAAAAAAAACTCATAACGCCCATGGCGCAAGCCACGGTGTGGTTGGCTGCGCCATGGGGTCGCGCCGTGGCCCATGGCGTCGGCTGGTAGTAGCCAGCCCAAACTCGACGACGCGAGCCACGGTACGGTTGGGGCCGCCGTGGCCTCGCGCCGTCGTGGCCAACCCACTGGCCAGCCAGTGTACCGTGTGCTCTTAGATTAAATTGCATGATTAATTGTTATGTCATGTAGATTAATTATTGCGATCCGTAGAGATTTAATTGTTAAGAGATTTTGTGTAGATCCGTGATGAACGTGCATGTTTTCACGGATTAATTAAATTGCTATTTGTGTTATTTGATTCAATAAATCTAGAATTAGGGAAGACTTTTATATGAATATAGAAACCTAGATTTGTAGATTATTAAATAAAACGTATGCATGTGGCTATTTGATTTATTTATTGCACATATAATTTGTTATTATGTGTTTATGATTTAGTGTTTTTTACTTGTTTATCATAAATTGTGGAATTGTTGTAAACAAGGGTTTTTTAAGAAAAATAAATATGGACTAAATCATATTAAAATTAAGATTTGTTCTGAGATCTAAATTACATAAAAAAATTCGTTGATTGGTATTCGCAATAATAATTTAACGGCCTACTCTTTTTGACAAACTATAAAGTGGGTATAACGCACCGCTGGTCATGTACCCGGTTAAGGAAGGAGGTGTTATACCATTAGTCGCTGACCAAATTCCCGGCTCGCTTGTGCGTCAAATTGAAAATTACCTACGATTATTGTTTGCATCATACCTTAAGGTTGATTGACTACAAATTCACATCCAAAACATAATGAATAAGGTTATTGCTTTGTGCTCTAGCCGAGTTCTAGGAGACGTACGTTGTGAATAGTTGTGAGTAATATTATAAATTGGCTTCACCAATACCTCAACATAATTTATGTAAAAATTTAGTCTCGTTTTACTAAATATTTTATTAAACTTATGCTATGGATTTGTATGCAGGCTTCTCCATACATTGATTTTGACATCAAAATTTATACCCTTAAAATTTAAGTCGAATGCTATCTAATTGACGAACACTTGAAATTACTATGTCGTCATATGAGATTTTGGACGATGTTGTAATGGAAAGAAAACTTTCATTGAATGAGAATTCACGTGATAGTTTTACGCTCTATAGATTAGACGACTTAATTAAGTTACTCAGTGAGATCTGGAAACCTAAGGCATTCAGAAGGGATGAAACATGTTTACAATGCAAAACGTTCTTTTAGCAATGTAAATCCCTTAAATATCTAGAAAATTGGAAATTGTTTGTCAATTGAATTGTTCGACAAGTCACTATGTTGAATACATCCATTACTAGCAGATCAACTGATGTGATGGATTTATGTCAATATAGATTCTAGGATTCAAAGAAAATACTATGGTTAATTTAGCGGGGTAATTTTATTTTCTTGAAAGTATTTTGTTATCGAAAATACTAATATTTGAACTTATTTCTGTAGAAATGGCTCAACCCGACAATAACACAATAAGTTCTGCGTTTAAAACTTTCTTTGATCGTCCTGAACTTATTGGCCCAAACTTCAATGATTGGTATCGCTCCCTAAGAATTGTTCTGAGAGTAGCGGGTACTATTGATATCTTGACCACCCCCTATCCGGAGGATCTTGCTGAAGGAGTTTCTGATGCCGACAGGCTAGAACACGTTGCTACTATTAAAAAGCACTAGGATGTGGCTTGCTTAATGCTAGGGAAAATGTACCCTCCGCTTCAAAAGAAGTATGAGTTATTTTCGCCTAAGCGTATGCTTGATGAACTCAAGGCTATGTTCGAGAAGCCACAAGCTGTGGAGATCTACGACTTAGTAGATGCTTTGCATAGTTGCAAGCAAATTCCTAGAAAGTCTGTTAGTGCCCATTACATGGAGATGAGGGGTTATATGGAATAGCTCATTGCACTAGGACAACCATATGATCGTAATATGGTTATCAACTTGATCAACAGGTCCCTTAACAAGGACTTTAACGATTTTGTTCGAAACTATAATATGCATTGCACGGGGAAGACAGTTAATGATTTTCATGCAATGCTCATTGACTATGAAAAGGGGTTAAAGGACAAGACGTCTACCTCTATGCCTCAAGTACTAACCATACAAAAGGGTAGAGTGACTAAGCCAAAACCGCAAGCGAACAAAAAGATAAAAGGCAAATGCAAAGTTGATAAGAGCAAGCAAGTTGCGACATATCAGAAACCTAAGCAAAACTTTGCTAAGAAGAAACAATATCAAAAGGATGAGACTTGTCACCATTGCAAAGCAACTGGTCACTGGAAGAGGAATTGACCTCTTTACCTTAGTGAGTTGCGAGAAATAAAGAACAAAGTTGAGCAAGGCGCTGCAACTTCAGGTACTTTATTTATGATTGAATTATTTAATTTAACATACAAATTAAATTCCTGGGTATATGATATGGGATGCGGTATTAACATTTGTAATACGCTGCAGGGATTTAAGATGGAAAGGAAGTTATCCTTTAGGGAACAATATTTGTAAGTGGGCCATGGAGCACAAGCAGCTGTTGAAGCTATCAAACGTTTAATTTAGTTTTACCTTCGGGTTTACTACTGATTTTAAACGATTGTCATTATGCACCTTCAGTTGTTAGGGGTGTTATTTCCTTTTCTTGTTTGTTGAATCTTGGATTTATTCACACTACTGATAATAATGGAATTTCTGTTTCCAAAGATGGTATATTCTATTTTAATGCAATTTCTTTGATTGATGTATTTGAAATTGACATGCATGATAATTTCAAGTATAATAATAATTCTGTATTTAGCATGAGTAAGAAGAGAAAGTTAGACAAGAACTCTTCTTATCTTTGGCATTGTAGACTTGCCCATATCGGGAAGACTCGTATACAAAAACTTCAACGTGAAGGACTTTTGGAAAATATCAATATAATGATGAATCATTTGATAAATGTGAGTCTTGTATCTCTGGAAAGATGACCAAGAAACCTTTTAATAGTAATATTGAAAGAGCTACTTATCTACTTGGTTTAATTCATACTGATGTGTGTGGACCACTTAGACATGTGTCAAGGAAAGGTGCTAGCTACTTCTTAACATTTACGGATGATTATAGTCGTTATGGATATGTTTATTTACTTAAGCATAAACATGAGGTATTTGAAATATTCAAAGTGTTTAAAGTAGAAGTAGAATTCCAATTAGGAAAGAAGATTAAAGCTCTCCGTTATGATAGAGGTGGTGAATATTGAAGTCAAGAGTTTATGGATTATCTAAGTGAGAACGGAATTGTTCAGCATCTCACATCTCCCTATACTCCACAACAAAATAGTGTATCTGAAAGGAGAAATCGTACATTATTAGATATGGTGCGATCTATGTTTAATCTTACAACTTTATCATTATCCTTTTGGGATTATGCCTTAGAATCTGTGGTTCGTATTTTGAATATGGTTCCCACGGAGAAGGTTAATAAGATACCATATGAACTATGGCATGGCAAGAATCCATATTTGTCTTATTTAAAGGTCTGGGGTTGCGAGGCATATGTGAAACGTGACTCGGGTGACAAACTCCAACAAAGATCTATGAAATGTATCTTTGTAGGATACCCTAAGGAAACTATGGGTTACTACTTTTATTATCCACCTGAGAACAAGGTTATTGTTGCTAGGTATGGAGACTTCCTTGAAAGTGATCTTGTAAATCAAGAATTTAGTGGGAGAAATTATGATCTTGAAGAGGGTCATATAGATACATTACCTTCTGAAAATACTAGCGAAATAATTCCTGTAGAACCAGAAAGTCTGGGAGTTCCATCGGAATTAATTCCTCTGCGTAGATCCGAAAGGATTAAAAATGCAAGTAGCAATATATGTCTTAATATAGAGGATGATGATGAAGTAGGGGATCTTAGTGAACCTGCTAATTATAAATCCGCCATGCTTGATCCTGAGAAGGATAAGTGGATGGTTGCTATGGATGAGGAAATGAAATCCATGAAGGTTAATGATGTTTTGATTCTTGTAGATCCATCACAAAAGGCTAAAGTAGTGAGACATTAGTGGATATACAAGAAGAAAACTGGCATGGACGGAAAAGTACAATCCTATAAATCTCGTTTAGTAGCTAAAGGTTTTACTCAAACTTTTGGTGTAGACTACGAGGAGACATTTTCTCTTGTAGCAGACTTAAGAGCTATTAGGATTCTCATAGCTATAGCAGCATACTATGACTATGAGATATGGCAGATTGATGTTAAAACTGCCTTCTTGAACGGTCGCTTAGATGAAGACATCTATATGCAGCAACCAGAAGGGTATGTTGATCCTAAGAATCCAGGACACGTGTGCAAACTTCAAAGATCCATTTATGGTTTGAAGCAAGCATCACGTCAATGGAATAAACAATTTGATGAAAAAATCAGATTTATTCAAAATCGTGATGAGCCATGTGTATACCGCAAAGCTAGTGGGTGTGATGTAGTATTTCTAGTTCTATATGTTGACGACATATTAATCATGGGAAGTAACATTCGAAGACTTAAAGCTGTTAAGGATTATCTTGGTAAAATGTTTTTCTATAAAGGATCTAGGTGACGCTGCATACATTCTGGGATTAAGATCTATCGAGATAGGAAAAGACGGTTAATTGGTTTAAGTCAAGATGCTTATATAGATAAGATATTGAAGAAGTATAATATGCATGATTCCAAGAAAGGTTTTCAACCTATGGAAGTTAAGCACAATCTGAGTAATGAGATGGATGCATTAACTCCTGAAGAGGAGGCATACATGCAGAAGGTGCCTTATGCTTCCGTCGTAGGATCTATTATGTATGTTGTAAGATGCACAAGGCCTGATGTGGAGTTTGCTCAGAACTTGGTCAATCGATACCAACAGAATCTAGGGAAGCTCCATTGGACTGATGTTAAACATATTCTAAAGTATTTGAGGAGTATGAAAAAAAGGTTTTGGTATATGGAGGGAAACCAGACACAGAACTGATGTAACAGGATTTTGTGATGCGTCCTGGCAATGTGATAAAGACGATACGAAGTCTCAGACGGGTTACGTGTTTGTCATTAATGGAGGAGCAGTTGACTGGAAGAGCAAGAAACAGACAACAATTGCAATACATGCTACTCAATCTGAGTACATGGCTGCTTCAGAAGCTGCAATGGAAGTTGTTTGGATTAGGAAGTTTATTGGAGATCTTGGAGTAATGCCTTCAATTAAAGAACCTATTGATATATATTGTGACAATTGTGCTGCAATAATATTCGCCAATGATTTTGGAGTCATGAAAGGCGCCAGATACTTTAAACGTAGATATCACTACGTACGAGAACAAGTGGAAGCTCGTAAAATAAAATTAATAAAAGTTCACACAGATGATAACGTAGTTCATCCTTTTACTAAGGCTTTGCCTAGACCAAAGGTAGTTAAGCATGCCAAGGCTATTGGGCTGCAACTAGCTAGCGATTTCATGTAGTAAATCTGTGATTAGTATTTGGATAAAGGATGTTAAGACATTATTATTTAATAAAATAATTATTGGGTTTCGTTTATTCTTATTACTTAATTTTTTATCCTATTTTATATGTTTTAATCCATGAATAAATTGTTATGCTAAATGTCCGTTGTCGATTAATAATATGGGAATATTATTAAATTAAGACAATTCAAAATTGTGATAGAGTATACTTGAAAGTATCTTGATCGATTTTGGATGATATTCGATGAATCGGGTATTGGACTTATCCCAACTATATGATTATACTTTATGGATCTTTGTCATTAAGTATATCATAAATAGTTATCCTCTAACCTGAGATACCAGAAAACTGTCGTGAATCTAGTGCATTTCTGTGGGATAATCTAACGCTAAGCGTAACTGGTAGCTATAAGGATTATTTTCAGAAGTGTTGCAAAATTCATAAGTGTTGCTTGTAGGCAATAAGGAATTTATTTCCTCTGATATTCGTTTTGGAGTTATAATACAGCTGGGCCCCTCGTGGGATTAGTAAGATGTTTGTGTGGCCGCACCCAAATTTGTTTTGGTAATCTTGTTGAATCTGTGAACGAGAAACATAATAGTTAATGAAAGGAATGATTGAGATACATATCCTAATTAACGTTGTATTAGAAATAAAAGGATAATAATAATGATGAATCATTAAAAGGTTTTACCTAGGAGACCTTACTCGAGTTGTACTAGTGACATTGCTAGTGTAACTAGATGCTAGTCAATGTAATCACGATATTCGAAATATGTCCAAGTGGGAGTTGTAAGTTTATGGACTTATGTTTAATAGTCGTGTGATAGGATCTAACTCGAGATTACGGGATTGCACTCAATACGTAAAGAGTTAATTTAATTAATAAATATATTTATTGTAATTATTAATTTATTTAATAAATATATATTTATTAAATTAAACCGAGACATAACTTTAACGATCGATAAATAATTAAGAGTTAAGTATTAACGAGTGTTAAATTAATATATAGTATGTGGAATTAAAAGAAAGAAGTTTGGAAGGTTCCGGAACACCCCAATGGGGGTGTTCGACCGTCGGTTATGGAGGGGGGGAGAAAGATTTTCTTGCCTTATTTTGTTTATCTTGGACACCAAGTTTGGAGGCCTATATAAACAATCCCATACCCTCTTAATTCAACGTACAATATTCTCTCCCTCTTCTTTCTTTTGGTCGATCGTAGGAAGAACCCACAAAGGGGTTTCGGTTGGTTTTCTTGTTTGCTCGATTGTGCTTATAAACTAGTCTTAGCCCCTCTCTAGGGTTGTTGGGTAGATTTTCCACAAGCGTTATAGCTTGGTTTACATGTGCTAGAATCACGGTTAACTCGTTGTATTACGTGTGTACAAGATCATAATATAGTTTTACTTTAGACTATATCTTGGTGGTGTTCGATATAAACCCTAATTGGTGATTCGTTGGTGATCTTGTGGATCTTCGCTAGGATAAAGGTATGTAACCATTATTCGATTAATTATAATTATGTTATTATTATGATCTTGTTAAATCATTTCCTATATGTGTGCTTTGATCTTGTTTAGGGTTTTATGTAATTGTTATGATGTTTATAAACCTTCAGGATCGACCCAAGAAGCAACCATACGGCCAGAACATTACTCGCGCCTTAGACTTTCAAAGCAAGCCGAATCCAGGAGGCAACAACAATAGTAAGTTCACCCCACTGCAAAAGACTTCCAGGAAGATATTCCTATCTAAAGGCTCAAACTTCCTGAAACCCAGTCTAATGACCGGCCCGCCAGATAAAAGAGACAACAGCTAATACTGTGAATACTGCGACGACAAGGATCACGCTACTGATGTGCATCCAGATGAAAAAGCACATCGAAAGTCTTGTCAAGGCCAGGAAATTGAATCATCTGATAAAGAACTGGAGGAAGGGCACAGACGTAAAAAAGAGCGAAATCAATAAACAGAAAGAAAAGCCCATAACTATCTATATGGTACAAGGGGGCGAATACAACATGAAGAGAAGAACGATTCAAGAAATCTCGCGCAACAAGGAGATATCGTTTCCCATCCTCACTGATATGGACTACAGGATAGGATCATTATCAGTAGCATAACCCTCGGAGACCACGTCATCCGTGACATGTGTATCGATGGAGCATCCGCATCAAATATACTAAACGAGTGCTTCGCACAGTTGCCTTCAGAAATAAAGAACGAGCTAAAAGAAACCTCGTACGTACTAACAGGATTCAACAGCGATAAAACCCGACCATTGGAGCATCTCTGCACACGAGTAACGATGGGCAACACAAATCAGTCAAAAACTGCGTGGATGGACTTTATGGTCGTGCGCTCCCAATCATCATACATTGGCATCATCGGACAGCCAACCCTCTTAACGTTACGCGTTGTACCTTCCACAATACATGGCATGCTTAATTTCCTAGTACTAGGCGGAATAGTTACCATCCGCAACATAGACACAATCGAAGGGAACAGCAGCACCCCTACCCAGGGTAAAAAAGAGAAAAGATGGTGGACAAAGCGAGCATGAGACGGAATCTAGCTCGTACACAGTAAGGAGAAAACATAGTACGGAAAGCTACCAGTGAATAACAAGGAAGGGTAGTATACTCATGAGTAAAGGGTCATCAACCAATCTCCCGTAGGTCTTGCTCTCGACAGGTTTCCCACAAAGAGGGGGACCAGATGCAGGTTTTATCCTCACATACCAGATGGGGACCATTGGGGCATCACTTCGAATTTAATGCCACGAGCTGCGAGGCGAACCATGAAGCACTAATAGCCAGGCTAGAGTGAATGGATGTCTAAAACTTGGTGGCCCACATATATAACCCCCTGATAGTAAATAGGGTAGCAGGGTTACGTGAACCCCTAGGAAACACACTGATCCAGTACACACAGAAGCTAAGGGTCATGGCCAGACAGTTCGGCTACTTCACTATACAGGAAGTCTCAGGAGAGAATAGTGCAATGATAACGGCTATGGACCACCTCTTAACTATAAGCTTGGAAAAACCACCTCGACAAGTACTGAATGATTTTATCCTACAAAAATCAATACTTGTAGAGACAACACCCACAACTATTAGGGAGGAATCACCCACATGGATGACACTGATCGTCAATTATTTGGCAAACCAGGTACTACCACAGGATAATAGAAGTGCCAAGCGACTGCAGAGAAGGGCAAGGCAGTTCAGAATCGTGAACGGGATCTTGTACAAGAAATCCATACACGGTTGGACGTTGTAGTGCTTGGGACCAAAGCGAGCACGAATTATTATGGAAGTCGCACATAAGAAAGCATGCCAGCAAGGCCCAAAAGCCATGGTGGACGAAGTTTTGCGTTCAGGCTACTACTGGCCTTTCATGCATAGAGATTCATACAAAAGAGCGTTCAGGTGTAGCCAATGCCAGATGCGCATTGGCCCTAAACGACAGCCTCACATGATGCCCCGGGTCACACCACGCGCAACGGTAAACGAACCAGGTATTTTCTCCAACCTGGCCTAGAAACTAAATTCCTTTACCATAACGATGGGTAAGTTCGCTAGGCGGATCAAATCAATGTTCTCACCAACAAGTGGAGACCTACGGGAAGTCAAGCGAATCGTAGCACCACCAGTCAGGGCAGCCACCAGGAGGCCAGGACAGGCGAACCAAGCTGAAAGGTTACGGCAGGCGGCTGGCGCGCGACAGAATAAGGAAGTATGGAGGATACCCTACCGGGGCAGGACGAGCATGGACGATGACGTGCACACTCTATATAGCCAGGTGAAGAAAGACTCGGAGCAAACAAACAGGTGAAAACCATGAACTCCGACAATACTACCTCTAAGCCATCACACCACGGACATGGATTGCTCTTTTGGCTATAGTCATCCCCAATAAAGATCGAGGTATTTTTTTCTTTTCAGTACCTTAGGATTTACTCTTTAAATGTACGAAAAGACTTGCAAAAGTATCAATAAAAAACTGCGGTCCCTAGCTAGTTTCGCAACCCCATTTCTTATTTTATTTACAAAAGAATTGTGCATAAAGTACTTTATCTCTCATAAATATCTTTGTCCCTCCGGCGTATATGTGTTAGACAACAGTTTATTATTGATTATGGGCTTTGTTAGGTTTGTCAGGCCTAGTCCACCTGTGTTCCTTCCAGAATACTCTAAAGGAGTCTATATATTGTAATTGTTATTGAAATGAATGGACAAGCCAATTATATTTCCACTCACTCTCTTGTGGCTTATACTGATGCGGATTGGGCGGGTTGTCCCACTACTAGGCGTTCTACTTCAGGTTATTGTGTCTTCTTTGGGGATAATCTACTGTCATGGTCATCTAAGCGACAACATACCCTCTCTAGATCAAGTGCCGAGGCTGAGTATCGAGGTGTTGCTAATGTAGTGGCTGAAACTGTATGGCTTCGTAATCTTCTTCGTGAACTTCATATGCCACTATTATCTGCTACTCTTGTTTATTGTGATAATGTGAGTGCTATTTATTTGACCGCCAATCCTGTTCAACATCAACGTACCAAACATATTGAGATTGACATACATTTTGTTCGTGATATGGTTGCTCGAGGTCATGTTCGTGTTCTTCATGTTCCGTCCCGTTATCAATATGCTGATATATTCACCAAGGGTTTTCCGTCTGCTTTATTTGAAGAATTTCGTTCCAGTTTGAGCATTCGGTCATCTCCCGCTCCAACTGCGGGGGAGTGTTAGACAACAGTTTATTATTGATTATGGGCTTTGTTAGGTTTGTCAGGCCTAGTCCACCTGTGTTCCTTCCAGAATACTCTAAAGGAGTCTATATATTGTAATTGTTATTGAAATGAATGGACAAGCCAATTATATTTCCAATAATATGTACTATTACATTTCCAGGCGAAATAAGAGGACTAAGTTTAACCTACTAATTAAACTTGTCACATAAGAGGGATGCAACCCCAGTGGCGACACATCAGGTATCCTTTGTTAGACACCTTACTAGAAGACGTTGTAGTAAGTATATCGCATTCCTCACATTCCACGATGGATAGCACAAGACAAAGTGTTCACGTCTAACAAACATGTCAGAATTAATGACATCGCTTATACAATTTAAATATTACTTATATATCGAAATCTTTTTCTTTGTAAAGCAAATCCTAAAGTAGAGACTTTTTTGAGAGAATGTTACCTTCATAAGAAATATTTATTTTATTTATTCTCTTAAAAACATTAATTTTTCCTTAATTTAGATGTGCTTATGCGATTTAAAGACGCAATAACAAATAATGCTTAGTACTGCTACAAGAGTTTTTTGCTAGGAAGACGCTTACAGGGGGCTTACAGTGGTAAGCAAACATTAGGTATACTCTTTTTCCCTTTTATTGTGTGTTTGACGGATGTTGGGCAAGCATTAATATGCTTAAAGGTGTTTGGGATTGGCTATTCATGTTGATAGGTGTGTAAACACCCATCTTTTCTACCACTTAAGTACAAGAATAACCGGACCTAAACGTGTATTTTATGTCTTTTATGTCGGAATTATGCGTGGTTTGTGTTTTTGTTGTAATTTAGGATGAAATTATGAAAAGTGGAGAAAACACGGGAATTCACGGGCATTCACGGCTTTTATTGGAGAAAAAGATGAAAGATGGAGTCAACAAGTCAAGAGTGGAAAAAGAACGGAAGTCCAAGACCAATTCTGAAGAATTATCGAAGAAAAAGTCAAAAGACGGAAGTTTATCAAAAGCCGAGAAACTCAAGTCTATATTATTGAAGAAATTAAAGACGAGTTCAAAAGATATCCCGAGCCACAAGTCCTTAAAAGTCCAAACTTGAAAGAAAGATTAGAAGAAAAGGGCTAATGACGCAATTAATGAAGATTAAATGAAGGAGGGACTTAACCTTGCAATTAACAAGAAATGAAGGAGGGGAGGAAGCTTCCTAATCCTCCCCTATAAATAGATTAGGATTGTTATCATTTATTTTGTTGGCTAACTTGACAAATTAGCTCTTCCATTTTTTTACCTTGCACCTTTAATTACTTGTCCAATTTAATTACCTTGTCTTGCACTTAATTACCATTTAATTCAAGTAAGTTTTCCTTTTTAATTCTTGTCAAGCTTTATCTTTATCTTGTCAATCTCATTCTTCCTTTCTTTACTTTGTGTTGATTTGTTTATGTTTATGATCTTGATTTTGGTTGATTTATTTAAGTGGTTTGATTAATTTGATTAAGTTTTGTGAGTTTTATGGATTTGGATAGATTGTTTATGCTTAATATTTATCTTATCTATTTGTTTGGTTTAATCTTTTTGTTGATTTGGTAAAGTTTTTGTTTGAACCGTATGCTTATTTCTTTCCCTTGTTCTTCGCATACTGTTTCTGTTAATTCCCTGAGATTCGTTCCCAGCAAACTTTCCGAATAGGCGTGATCCATTGTGTTCTATACGGAATTTCCACTATTCCGAATAGGGGTGATTTTTCCGCATAGCAGTTTTGTAGAATTCTGTTATTCGGAATAATATTTTATTCCGCATAGGGATTTTGAAGAAATTTGCTATTCGGAATATCCACTATTCCGAATAGGGGAGTTTTCCGCATAGACCCATCTATTCCGAATAGGCCTTGATTCCGCATAGGGTAACTTTCCGAATTGGCCTAACTTTCCGAATAGGTGACAATATTCCGAATAGAGGTACTTTCCGAACAGGGACTTTATTCCGCATAAGAGGTTTATTCCGCATAGGATCTAGGATTCCGAATTGCCTTTTATTCCGAATAGGAGTTTATTCCGGATAGGGAATTCTTAGTTTTTAGTTTTCTGCCTTTTTATTTTAAGTTTTATTTTTCCCGCCTTTTTACTCAGCTGCACTTTAAGTTTATTTGCCTTAGTTTAAGTTTTAGTTTTAGTTGCGTTTTAAGTTTGCCTTAGTTAGATTTAAGTTTGCGTTATTTACTTTATTGCCCTTTAATTTTAGTCTTGCTTTTAAATACTTGCACTTTATTTTTATTAGACTTAGATTTACTTTAATTGCACCTTTTCTTTAACTGTTTTGCACCTTTTATTTTCAAAACTACAACGACACATCTTTATTTCACCAAAGTTCAACTGAGTCACACATTAAACAATAAAGTTTTTCAATTCGAAGAGACATACTTTAACGAACTTAATTTTTATACGGTCAAAAGCCGTGTATCAAATGGCGCCGCTGCCGGCTCTTTTCGTAAAGATCAACAGTTTTTTGTGAGAGACACGTTGCTTTTTGGGACCCGTTCACTTGTGAACGTTATTTTTCTTGCATAAAAAATTTATAAAAACCATAAAAATTAAAATTTTCAAAAATCCAAAAAGATTTTATCTTTATTTTGTATATATATTGTCTTTGTGTTTGGTTTTGTTTTCTTTTGCACTTTCAGGTGTATGCGTACTAGATCTTCTAATTATCAAGAGCCCGAGCCTCAAGAAGATTTAGATATGGCAGGTGTTAACAACAATAATCAACTACCGCACCTCAATAATAATAATAACAACAACAATGCTCTTCCACAGCCCGATCTTCGGACCATGGAGGAACTTTGTCAACCAACAATGTTTGGACGAGGAGGACCGATTGCGCCGATGCAAATCAACGCTCCTGAGTTTTCGTTGAAGCACCACATGATTCAGCAAGTACAAACAAACCCATTTAGAGGATTGCCTGATGATGATGCCAACAAACACCTCGACAAGTTCATTACAATCACCCAAAGCATGAAGTTGCCTGGGGCCACAATGGATGTTCTCCGCCTACAACTCTTCCCGCATACTTTATCACATCATGCCGAGAAATGGTTTGATCGTCTCCCGAAGAATTCTATTCACACTTGGGATGACATGACTCAACGCTTTCTTTCGCGCTACTTTCCACCATCCATGGTCACAAGCCTTCGCAATCAGATCAGCGGTTTCATGCAAGATCCCGATGAATCTCTTTTTGATGCATGGGAGAGATATAATGTCTTGATCGACCGTTGTCCAAACCACAACATGCTTCCGGTCACCTTGATCGATACTTTCTACAACGGATTGACTTTTCGAGATCGTGATACGATCAATGCAGCCGCCGGTGGCACATTCATGAAAAGGAGACCCGAGGAGTGTAGAGAGTTAATAGAGAACATGACTACTCATCATAAGAACTGGGATTCCTCTGCTTCTTCTAGAAACAAAACGAGAGTCAATGTTTCCTCTACCTCAGCAAACCCTGAGATGACCGAACTCACCCGCATGATGGCTGAAATGAGCAAAAGTATTACGCTTCTCGCTTCAAATCAACAACAACAACAAGTTAAAGCGGTTGCTAATCCTTGTGAAACATGTGGCGGTCCTCACTCATACACCGATTGTCCTTCTACACAAGGAAATCCGGAAAATGTGTATGCTGCTTATGGTACTTATTCACCGGAAAATTACCAAGCTAGACAACAAGGGGATAGAAATCTGCTGAGCTACCGTTCCAACAACTACCTTTCACCCGGTTTTTCTCCTCAAAACCAAAATCCTGCCAACAACTACAATAGAAGCAACCAAATCCCACCTCGTGCTTCTAACCCTTATCAACCACCCACCCAACAACACCCACCCATTAATCCCGATGTTGACACCATCATGAGAACTCAAGGTGAGCAAATCAAGAATCTACAGAGCCAAATAATCAATTTGAAAGGAGATATCTTGAAGCAAGGTAATGACATCAGAACTGAGGTTCGTGATAATCTTCAATCCTCTTTCATCACTCAAACAACTGAATTGAAGAATCTGTTGGCTAGTTTCTTGCCTGAAGCTCAACCTTCTTCTTCGGGTTCTCTACCTTCAAACACCGTCACCAATCCGCGAGCTAATGTGAGTGCTATAACTACGCGTAGTGGAACTACCATTGTCACTCCATCTACCCCACCACCATCATCTACACCTCCTCCACCACCATGTATCCCTACCCCTCTTACACTTAGTGATAGCACACCATTACCGTCTCCGCCTCGTCATGACGATGTATCTCAGAAGGACCCTTCAACATCACATCCTTCACCAACTACACCTCCACCTAACCCTTATCAGCCCAGAATCCCATACCCTTCTCGCATAGGCAAGACCAACGAGCTAACCAAGAATGACTGTAATGTAATGAAATATGTGGATATGCTATCTAAAATGACCATCAACATCAGCCTTGTTGAAGCACTTTGCCACATGCCGAAATTCGTCAAAGCATTCAAGGACTTGCTTAGCAAGAAGGAGAAGCTGCTTGAACTCGCCAACACACGATTAAATGAAAACTGCTCTGCAGTTATTCTTAAAGAACTTCCGGAAAAGCTTGGAGATCCCGGTCGTTTTGTGTTGTCTTGCGTATTCAACAAAACTGAAGAATTTACTGCTCTTGCTGATCTCGGGGCTAGTATTAATCTTATGCCACTCAGTGTTTGGAAGACACTATCATTGCCCGATCTCATTCCTACAAAGATGACTCTCGAACTTGCAAACCGCACTCTCGCTTACCCCGTTGGTATAGCCGAAGACGTGTTTATTAAAGTTGGCACATTTACTTTCCCGGTCGACTTTGTCGTAGTTGATTATGAAATGGACCCTCGTATTCCTTTAATACTTGGTCGGCCATTCTTGAGAACCGGACGTGCTTTAATAGATGTGGCCGAAGGTGAGTTAATCTTACGAGTCGGGGATGATTCTAAAATTTTTAGAATGGGGAAGCTTACAGGCAAATCTTTTGGAGACCGAGAATCAGTGAGTATGATAAATGTGCTCGATGACTTTACCGTCTATGACAATCCTCTATTCGAGTCTTCCACTGATAATCCACTCTTTGAAGATAATGTGGATGATTCTCACTCTACTTTGGACGCTTCTCCCGTTTTTGATTCTCCACCGGTCTTCGATGATTATGATGATGATTCTAGCTCAGATTCGGATGATTTTACTTCTGAGTATCCCGAGCTGCCCACTTTCGATGATTTTGATGAGGCTGATACTCTCTCGAGCAATTCTTCACATGATGAAGATCCTCCGCCATCACTCGATCCTACTTTGGACGATTACTCATTCGAGGAAGATTTCTCTGAATTTCTTAACACATACTTCCCTCATGAGAGTGATGCACCTCCTTTGGACTTTGAAGATTATCGTCTTGATCCTACTTTGGATTTGAAGAGCATTTTGTCCAAGGAGAAGAAACCGGTTGACACCAAAATCCGTTGCACTTATGATTTGACACCTCTTTGTCCCACTTCTGAGGACGAGGTTGTGCTTCTTTGCGGATCTTCTTCACACTCGGCTGAGCCGGAGTGCTATTTTCCCCTGAAGGAAAAGGTGTTTGATCCCGGTATTGAAGTCTTAGAGCCATCTCAGTATCCACCTGATGAAATAAAAGGAAAAATCTTTGGACCTCTTGAAGACATGCTTGCACCACTTCATCTTTGCTTCCACCGTGCTCCATCGCTGCTTAAGGGAACCCTGCCACTTCTTCTTTGGCTTGCCTTGTTCGCCTTAAGCTCGTGTTTATTGATGGATGAAAACTATGTCTTTGATCCTGGTGGATATGTCTCATGCTTCTTCCGTTGATGATCAAGGTCGAGTCAGGCTCACGACTCGGTTAACAAAAACCAAGCGCTTCTTGGGAGGCAACCCATGCATCTATCTTTTCGCTTTCTTTACCATAAGTGTAGGGGGGACCCCTTTGGATTGCTATTTCCTCTCCTCACTTCTTAATCAGGGATTCGAGCTTCAATGATCCAATCTTGATGATTCTTGACGACCCGTGACTCCGTGTTCTATTTCTTCCCGGTTCTATCCTAAACTCTTTTCGATTCACTATTTTATATTTTCTCAATATTAAAATAGGAATCTCTTTAGTTGTCTTTTCCTTAGCGAGATTTAAACAACGTGCACAATGTCCTAAGTGTAGGGGAGTTTACTCCCACATGCTTAAACATTGAGGACAATGTTTATCTTAAGTGTAGGGGGGACTTCTATCGAAGTTAAGTGGTCTTTTCCTTGTATTTGTCCTCATTTTAACCGGAAAATCAATTTTTCGACATTTTTCAAAATTTTTGATCTATTTTGGCCTATTAGTTTTTCCCTTTTGTATAGTTATTTTCTTTCTTTGCTAGAATAAATGTTTAATAAGTGGTTTTAATTTTCAAACGTTGTGAATCTTTTGACTCAATCCGAGTTTACTCTAGCTAGTATCCTTAACGTGTTTAAGTCAAGTTTTGCTAGGCTTTTATATAAGGAGCTATAAAACGCGAAAGTCTTAACTCTCACGGGTTAAGGACAAGAACTTTTCGCAAGTTCCTATAATTGATCCTAGAGAGTCGTTTATCAAGGGAACTTTAAGATGCGATTTCTAAACTTGAAAGAGTCTAAGAATTTGCAAGATCCTATAGGCGACTCGAAAACCCAAAACTTTGATTTAATAGGCTAAGTATTCACGAGTCTCATTACTTGAGATTTTAAACTGTGGAGAACGAGAGATGATAGAGCCAATTATAAGTCGGTATTCTTTCATGAATTTATGTGAGTTAATTATAAGCCTATTCTCCCATCGCTTGCTAATAAATTTATCTGCTAATAAATAAGGTTGTACGATTTGAAAAGTTACTTAGCTTCTAGCCCCAGATCGTTTAAAAGTTGCTCGGTAATGACGAGAGTTCATAGCCAAGGCATAACTTATGAAGCGGGGCGCGAAGATTGGCGAGTCCGAAAAGGCCCTAACAAGGCATGAGGGCTATGTTTTGTTGCTAAAGATCCAAAAGTGATGTGAAGAATCATTTATCGAAAATCAATATGAAGGATCGAGACACACGACGTAAAGCAAAACTCCCAAAAGTCATGGAGAAGTATATCCGAAAAGACCCTAACAAGGTATGAGGATAAATAGATCCAAGTCAATAAAGGAGGCGGATCGTTGTATATCAAAATCCAAAATAAAGATTGGAGAAAAATGAAGAAGTCGTGGTCCATATATGAAGAATCTCTCAAAAATTCCAAGTGAAGAAATTCCAATTATGAAGAGAAGACCATTATTTCATGAACGTCTCTCAAGATTTGAAGTATGAAGTCGCTGCCAAATATCGGCCCGAGAAAGGTCTCAAATCGCGAACCAAGTTATGCCAAGATATGAACTTTCTGATATCCCGAGAAGCAGTTTTAAAAGATTTGGTCCTTTAGCTAACTATTGATTAAATCGTGCACTTTATTTTCAGACTAAATAACTATCGAAATAAGTCAAACAATGCATCTTCATGATCATTCAAGACAAATAATAAAATATAAGAGATACACCTAGGAATAAGGGAGTCTAAGTGAATAATTGGCCCACATGAGTTCGTGTTAGTTTACTAACTTATAATAACAATGATCTCATTTTTAAGCTTGGTTTGGAGAAAGTGAAAAGTTGAGGATGATGATTATTCATGACATTTTCAAAAACCAAGGTATGCTTTTAATTTCTTTGCTTTGCATTTTTATAATTTTCTATCTCTTTAATAAAGGCCAACGTGGATTAATTATGATGAAAAGTGTAAACATGCTTTGTAACTAATGCATTGCATGAGGACATTGCAATGGTCAAGTGTAGGGGATTTGATAGGTGTGTAAACACCCATCTTTTCTACCACTTAAGTACAAGAATAACCGGACCTAAACGTGTATTTTATGTCTTTTATGTCAGAATTATGCGTGGTTTGTGTTTTTGTTGTAATTTAGGATGAAATTATGAAAAGTGGAGAAAACACGGGAATTCACGGGCATTCACGGCTTTTATTGGAGAAAAAGATGAAAGACGGAGTCAAGAAGTCAAGAGTGGAAAAAGAACGGAAGTCCAAGACCAATTCTGAAGAATTATCGAAGAAAAAGTCAAAAGACGGAAGTTTATCAAAAGCCGAGAAACTCAAGTCTATATTATTGAAGAAATTAAAGACGAGTTCAAAAGATATCCCGAGCCACAAGTGCTTAAAAGTCCAAACTTGAAAGAAAGATTAGAAGAAAAGGGCTAATGACGCAATTAATGAAGATTAAATGAAGGAAGGACTTAACCTTGCAATTAACAAGAAATGAAGGAGGGGAGGAAGCTTCCTAATCCTCCCCTATAAATAGATTAGGATTGTTATCATTTGTTTTGTTGGCTAACTTGACAAATTAGCTCTTCCATTTTTTTACCTTGCACCTTTAATTACTTGTCCAATTTAATTACCTTGTCTTGCACTTAATTACCATTTAATTCAAGTAAGTTTTCCTTTTTAATTCTTGTCAAGCTTTATCTTTATCTTGTCAATCTCATTCTTCCTTTCTTTACTTTGTGTTGATTTGTTTATGTTTATGATCTTGATTTTGGTTGATTTATTTAAGTGGTTTGATTAATTTGATTAAGTTTTGTGAGTTTTATGGATTTGGATAGATTGTTTATGCTTAATATTTATCTTATCTATTTGTTTGGTTTAATCTTTTTGTTGATTTGGTAAAGTTTTTGTTTGAACCGTATGCTTATTTCTTTCCCTTGTTCTTCGCATACTGTTTCTGTTAATTCCCTGAGATTCGTTCCCAGCAAACTTTCCGAATAGGCGTGATCCATTGTGTTCTATACGGAATTCCCACTATTCCGAATAGGGGTGATTTTTCCGCATAGCAGTTTTGTAGAATTCTGTTATTCGGAATAATATTTTATTCCGCATAGGGATTTTGAAGAAATTTGCTATTCGGAATATCCACTATTCCGAATAGGGGAGTTTTCCGCATAGACCCATCTATTCCGAATAGGCCTTGATTCCGCATAGGGTAACTTTCCGAATTGGCCTAACTTTCCGAATAGGTGACAATATTCCGAATAGAGGTACTTTCCGAACAGGGACTTTATTCCGCATAAGAGGTTTATTCCGCATAGGATCTAGGATTCCGAATTGCCTTTTATTCCGAATAGGAGTTTATTCCGGATAGGAAATTCTTAGTTTTTAGTTTTCTGCCTTTTTATTTTAAGTTTTATTTTTCCCGCCTTTTTACTCAGCTGCACTTTAAGTTTATTTGCCTTAGTTTAAGTTTTAGTTTTAGTTGCGTTTTAAGTTTGCCTTAGTTAGATTTAAGTTTGCGTTATTTACTTTATTGCCCTTTAATTTTAGTCTTGCTTTTAAATACTTGCACTTTATTTTTATTAGACTTAGATTTACTTTAATTGCACCTTTTCTTTAACTGTTTTGCACCTTTTATTTTCAAAACTACAACGACACATCTTTATTTCACCAAAGTTCAACTGAGTCACACATTAAACAATAAAGTTTTTCAATTCGAAGAGACATACTTTAACGAACTTAATTTTTATACGGTCAAAAGCCGTGTATCACATGTGCTCATCAATATGCTTGGTCATTACACTATGATTCAATAAGCTAATTCATTTTATTGAGGATGAAGTATATCAGGTTATCCAAGTGATCAAATAAATCTAAATTAAGTCTCATCATATAATAGTATACCAGTCCTATTAATATACCAGAATCTAATGGTGCTTGCTCCCACTGCAATACGGTAAGTATCCTCTGATTCCTGGTATTTTAGCTCCTTAAAAAATTAATGTTTCATAGATTAATGTTCAAATAACTACTACTAGAATGCCATTTGGTGAGACACAATCCTTAATTTCGCATTATATTTTGCATGTATCAGTTCAAACTAGAGTTTCATAAAGCTTCTGAAAATGTTTGTTCCTATGCATTGTGTTGCAGCAACCTGATTGCAACGAAGGAGAAAATCCTGTCGGGGTATCAACCAAAAGTTGCTAGACCAGGCACGCATTAAGATCGTTGGGAACAAGGGCGGAGCCAGAAAATTTGGCTCGGGGGGTCAAACTTCGATTTTTTTTATAAACTACACTAAAAAATGGTTCTTAGGGGTCAAATTATTAAAAAATCCCAATATTTTCGAAAATTTACACTACAATTTTTTCGCTCAGGGGGTCAGGCGACCCCCTTGACCCCTCCCTGTCTCCGCCCCTGGTTGGGAAGTATCTGCTAAAAAGGTGAATATAATGTTTTATTATTTTATCAGTTAGAGAAGTGCTAATTGATCTTTGAATGTAACGGCGTATGCAGAATGAAGTAATAGTTGTGAGCTTGCTAGCTACAGTCTTGAGTATCATCGAAAATGTAGGAAGGATAGTGTGCTGAAGTCGTTCGCCTCAATATTAGGTGGTGGTGATGCTAATCGTGCTTATGAATCAAATTAGGAGCACTGGTCACTTTTCTACTTAAAATGCTTAAATCTCATCCCAATGGGAGTGAACATTAATAACTTGCAATGTCTTGGCTTCTCATATATATTTTCTAACAATGTACTATGGTATACGACGAATGCTTGCTACATATTTTAATTCTTATTTGTTATGTATTCTCCATTAGCTTTTTTGTTCATAAAAAAATTATCACATTTGGATTGGAATGGGAAAAATATATCGCTGGTCTTTGCATCATTAGTTGTTTTTCTTTTGTGGTTATAGATTTGGAAATAGTTTTTGTTTTAAGTGTAATTTATATACTATATATCCTTATTTCATGCACTCTTCTACAATAGTAAGCTCACCCTATGAACTTATGCACTATATAGAAGTTGAATAAACATTGATATATGAAAGAAAAAGAGATAATTATCAAAAGAGTCTTTTAATTTTAAGCAATTTTTGATTAAGTCCAAAAAACATGTTTTTCCTGATACGGTCTAGGGCAACAAAGAATATAGGACATCAAGCATTTAGATTTTTACAAGTGTCCAAAAAAACAAAGAATATAGGGCAGCAAGCATTTAAATTTTGACAAGTGTCCAAAAAAATAGGGCAATTCTAACAGATTGCCCCAAGATATAGGACAACAGATGACACGTGGCGGATTCTGCACTCAGTTGGCCTATATTTTTTGTTGCCCTGGACCGTATCGGAAAAAAAAAATTAGTGTTTAGATTATTAGGCAAAAGACCTTTTTGGTAATTTTCCCAAAGAAAAAAAACTACAAAAACTTATGCAAAAAACTCGTGCGTGCACGGGTTTTATAACTAGTTCTTAGTTGATTATATAAAAATCCAAAAATATATTTTAAATACAGTATGTCTAATATAGCCTTGTTCTACAACATCAGATTATTTGATTTCTTTTTTTTTCGAACTGATAAATGATCGAGTGTCTTTCACAGTTATAATTGCATACGATAGATGGTTTATTGATATTAGATAATCAATTCCATCAGTAGTCATATAATCTCATTACCACGTCATAGTTAGTTTGGTTTTTATAATTAGTTGAACCAAATTTCATCTTTTGTTGTGAGGCAAATTTCATTGCAATAGTTTTGATTCAATTCAATACATCACATATACACAAAAAAAAATATGAACATTTTATGATGTAATGCACGAAGGACTACTCCGTACAATGTAACGTTTTTCAGATATACGTCATTAAAGTCAAAATCCATGTACACCGTTATCTGATTTATCTTAGTTTTGAAATATTTCCGGTCATTTAGATTCTATCCTTAAGATTCTCTGTTATATCAATCCTCTACCAACACTGCTAGACATAAATTATAACCAAGTTTGGTTCCAATTCAACTTCTAAATATTATACCAATCCTAATCTGAGACTTATCTATCATCACCACATTGTATATAATCCAACACCTTCATACACTACGTTACTTTTTCTCAGATTTCAAGTTTCGAGTTTCCTATATTCGTTTTCTGCATTAGTTTTCTTCCAGTTTCACTATTATGGATTCTTCAAGTTCTCATAGTGCGCCCTCCTCTCCTAAGACGCCACATGCCAAACTGGGTTATGTGGGTTCTAAATCAAAAGAGTTAAGGATTCAAGACTTGATATTGAAGGCGGATATACTAGATTTGAAGAAGCAACTCGATGAAAAACTAGGAAAGGTTGTTTTTAAGAAAAGTGAAATCGAGGAAGAATGGGAGATTGATGTGACTAAATTGGATATAAAGAGTGTTATTGCTAATGGTACTTATGGTATTGTCTACAAAGGTGTTTATAATGGTCAAGATGTTGCTGGTAAGTTTCATCCAAAATTTTCATGCAACTTCTTAGATGTTTAATTATATAAGGTTTTTATATATGTAGCATGCATGGTTTAAGGGCGTTCTGCAGGGAATGATTATGATCACATTATGTGGTAGAGAGTTTTCCTAGATCAAACATATTTATTTTTAGTTTGTTTTGCTTTCGCTATCTATAATATTGATAGAACAATTTCCTACATTGATTGGGAAAAGAAAATCTATTCTATGGTGATTTTACTGACGGCTTGAGAAACTTAATTTTACAGTAAAGGTTCTGGACTGGGGAGAGGATGGTCACCACACAACCGCCGAGATTTTAGCTCTCCGTAAATCGTTAAGTCAAGAAGTTGAAGTTTGGCGAAAACTTCATCATCCCAATGTCACAAAGGTATATAGTTTCGGGATATATATGCTAATTCATGATTTTGTAGCATAGTTCTTATGTCTATTGCCACTTATGAGGAATTGGTCGAATTGTGTTCTGTGCTTAATGTATAACTGTTAATTTGTTTATACGGAACTTTACTCTCTTTTATTATCCCAAGCATAGCAACCCATTATTTGTCCTCTAATATGACAAGTTTGTTTTTGTTGATAAACTTAGTTCATTGGCGCTTCCATGGGAACGTCAGAACTCAATATTCCATCAGCTGAAGGCCGAAATTATCTTCGTGATGGTTCATGTTGTGTGGTTGTCGAATATCTTCCGGGGGCACGCTCAAGAAACATTTGATAGAAAATTCCAAGAGCAAACTATGTTTCAAGACCGTTGTTAAGATCTCTCTTGAACTAGCTAAAGGGTGAGTGTTTCTTTTAATCATTATCGTCTAGTCGGTGTGCTTGAATTCGCTTAGAGAAAAAAAAAGGCCATATGTGCCTTGACTAACATATCGTTCTTAATACAGATTGAGCTTCCTTCACTCCAAAAAGATTGTATGTAAAAACAGAAAACATGTTGCTAGATGCAAATGGAATCCTTAAGATCGCTGATTTTGGAGTAGCTCGTGTTGAAGCTCAAAATCCTAAGGATATGACTGGAAAAACCGGAACGCTTATTTACATGGCACCGGAGGTATGGATTACATTCTTACCTTTTAGCGTAACATTTAATCAAGTCATTGGATAACCAAGGAGAGTTTTTGTTATGTTTCAGGTGATTGATGGAAAGCCTTATAATAGGACATGTGACGTCTATAGTTTTGCCATATGTTTATGGGAAATCTATTGTTGTGACATGCCGTATGCGGACCATGACTTTGCTGCACTATCATCTGCAGTCGTCTACAAGGTGAAACACTAAACTTGTAAACTTATTGTTAATGATCTCTCAAATTATTGTTTTGTTTGCAATATCTTATTGAATATGTATCTCTACATTTTGTTGCAGAACCTACGTCCTAGTATTCCCAAATGTTGTCCAAGCTCTTTTGCCAACATTATGAAGAAATGCTGGAATGTAAATCCAGAAAAGAGGCCACAGATGGTTGATGTGGTTAAGATGTTGGAAGAAATCGACACAAGCAAAGGCGGTGGAATGTTGCCGGAAGATAAAGCTGCAAATGGTTGTTTCTTCCTCCAACGTCCTCGTGGTCCTTGAACTCAAATTCTCAAAAGATGTTTTTTGAACGAGTTATGTTTGTTTTTTGTTGTTGCAGAAAGTAGCTATCTTTGTTAAACAAGATTGTTTTTACTTAGGTACATTTTATTTCATGAATCATTAATTTAGGCTTTATGATTTTATATCTATTAATGATGGTATATTCTCGCTAAATCAACTAACCGGTCATGACATGTTGTTGATATTGATTGAGTTAGAGGGACTTTCGAATACTTCATCCATCCATAAACCTAGACCCCGATAACCGTTGTAACCAAAGGGGCGTCATGACAACATCCAAAGGTCACCAGTTTCGGGGAGAATTCGACCCGAAAATCCAACAGAGACAGAAGAGTTTGTTATTTAGTTGTGCTATCTAAGATTTGATTGGAGAACGGGATTTCGCAGCTTTTCTGCTAAGTTTTCACGGATTTCTTTTAAATATTCGAACTTTTTGCGTGTCAATTTGATAACGAGTACGTGTGTGTTTTATGCTTATCACGTTTCTTTGTCATCGTTTCGTGATCAATTTAAATTTCAAAAATCAAGTAATAACACTTTACCTCCTTACTATTATGAGAAACTTACACTTTCGATTTGAAAATTGTATTACGAACTGATGTCGAATGCAAAACTACTTTTCACCGTTTATCGATCGGTCCATAAAATGAGAACCCACTGAGTAATATTAACGCAAAGATACACAAAAATGTGTTAATCAAGTTTTTGGTTTGTAAAGTTTTAAGTTCAAAATTTTGATGATCGAGTTGATAAGTTGTCAGATAAACCTTAGAGCGATAATGAGCACCTCAATCAAATTACAAGCTATTTCTCTGAAATTTAACAAGTTATGGTTTCAATCGTTATTTCAACCAAACTGGAAAATCATAAATTTGAAACCCCTTCAAATTAAATTGACCACACTTTGCGTGAATGTGCTTTGATACTCATTAACTCATACATCAATAAACATCAGGATAAGAACTAAACCATCATATCATGTAGTGGCCAAAAAAGGTTAGATGCTAAAATAGAAAATTTCTAGTATTTATAGAACTTTAATTACATAACGATCTGGTTCCATTTTGCATGTTAAAAATGTCAGTTGTATTTTTTCAATCATACATATTTCCTTTGTGAAGTTTTCGGAGTCACTGCATGTAAATTGGGAGGTGATTTGCAAACTCCACTAATTGATTGATACACTTAAATTGTTTGTTTGTTGATATTTATACATTTACTTCAGTAAGTGAAGTGAACAATTCTAATACAAATATTAAAAGCATAAATGACTTAACATAATCTTTTGAGTGTGTCAATCAAATGATGAAGTGTGCAAATCACCTCTCATATTCTATAGCATGGAATAAAATGCATGGCGAAAACTTTGTGTAGCGGTTAATTTTTTCCTTTCTTTTTTTTCTTATAACGTGTGTTTTGAACTCGATATTACGAGTCGACTAATCATATACAACTATCTTTTTGAATAATCTGAGTATATCTTTTTGAATAATGTCGCCGCGTTGATGAACTTTTATTAATGTTAAAACGTTAAAGATAAGATAATTTATCGAAAAATATGTGATATAAGTGGAGATATAGTTTAGGACGTACGAAACAACTAATTAAAGCTTTCACAAGATAAGATGAATGTGTATCAATTACTTTTGTAAACAAATGTTGGTGGGCTTAGTAGGATCATGAGAAAATTGTCGCTTACTTTTTTTTGTACGTGAAGATTGCTTGTGGAACTATACTACTAGATTCGTAGGATCATATAAGTGCACACATTATATCACCCCACTTATATAGGTATTGAGGAAAACATGATTGATTGAAATCGTGCTTTGTATTTTTTAAGGGTTGTAATTCGAGTTCTAGTTAACGAGTTCGGGTTCACATGTTGGTGAGTTAAAAACCTTTAATTTAAACTTAATTTATTTTAATAATTAGGTTAGATATATTAACCTTAACCTTTTACACATAGTTCGAATTTGACTCATTTAACTAGTATATATATTTAGGTTGGCCGGTTGAATACGCTACACTGGTTAAATAGTTATACGGGTTTCGATTGATCCATTTACCCGGTTTAGTATCAAAAGTTATCATATTACGCGGGGGTTAAACATGTTAAACATATTTTGGGCGGCTTTTTAACCTATTTAATCCGCATATAAGTAGTTTTTAATATAAGAAAAATATCTTAAATCGGTTGGATGGTCGACTAGTTTAATTTTTTTCAACCCAAACCTGTTATGTTTAATAAACGAGTCAGATTGGTCGACCAAAAACCAATTCAAAATCTATTTATACTTGATCTGAACTTATTAATTTTCGTATCGATTCCGAGTCGGATTTTGTATATTTTTTGTTGGGGCAACAAATATTAAACAATACCTTTTTTAGCTAAAAATTGATAGAACAACAACAATTCACAGTTAAGAGGGCTCGGAGTCTTGGCGTCGTGGGGTGCCAAACCCACGGCGCGTATGGCGTGATGACTCCCTTGCTTGGTCAAAATCGCGGCGTGGGAACCCTACTGGGTATACTCACGTCGCGTGAAAAGTTTTTTATTAAAAAAAAAATCATTTTACCCCCCCCCCCCCCCCCTCCCCAAACGGTTACTTTTTGAAAAAATTTCATTTCAGCCCCCCCCCCCCCCCCCCCCCCCCCCCCCAAACGGCTAGTTTTCGAAAAAAATTCAATTCACCCCCCCCCCCCCCCCCAACGGCTAGTTTTTTGAAATTCGAATTATAACGGCTATATTTTTCGATCCGTCTATAAATATAACTCAAAATCAACCATTTCTTACACACCAAAACACAAACCCTCTCTACAAACAAATATGAATCCCGATCACGTTCCGCCAGTTTTTGAAATCGATGAGGAATTCGATGCTTACTTCTTGCCACTAGCACACGATCATTATCAATGGTTGCTTGAAGAAGAGAAACGTCCAAGACTATCTCGGACCCCAGTCAACCGTGACTGAGAAGGTGCTGAGGAACGGCTCATGAACGATTATTTCGTTGAGAATTGCAGGTATCCTTTGGTTAAGTTTCGTGAAAGATTTCGAATGAGCCGAAGACTATTTTTAAAAATAGTTAACGGCATAAAAAATTATCAGGCCGATCCTCTTCCTGTGCATTTTAATTATTTTACTTCTCGACCCGATGCTACAGGTCGAATGAGTATTAGTGCTATTATGAAGTGCACAATGGCTATACGTCAATTGGCATACGGCAACACGCCGGATGCATTTGATGAATATTTACAAATTGCTGATCGAACCGGACGTGAGTGTCTAATGTATTTTAATATTTGTGTTATTGACTTGTATATGGCCAAGTATTTAAGAAAACCAACTCCGGCCGATGTTGATCAAATATATGATCTACATCTTACGAAACATGGTTTTCCGGGGATGCTTGGCAGCATTGATTGTATGCACTGGGAATGGAAAAATTGTCCAGTTGCGTGGCATGGACAATACACTGGTGGTTATAAAAGATACCCTACTTTGATGCTTGAAGCTGTTGCTTCGCAAGATCTGTGGATTTGGCATGCGTTTTTTGGGATGGCTGGTGCGAATAACGATATTAATGTTTTAGATAATTCTTCGTTATTTGATGACCTTCTGAATGACGAAGCACCGGTAAAACCGTATACGGTTAACGGAGTTGAGTATCAAAATAGGTATTACTTAGCGGATGGTATTTACCCACAATGGGCGAGTTTCGTGAAGTCTTTCACGGTTGCAACTGACGCCAAACATGCTCACTTCAAAAGGCGTCAAGAAGGTGCATCGAAAGATGTTGAACGTGCATTTGGTGTTCTCAAAGGACGTTGTGGAATACTACGTCAACTAGCACGCGCGTATGAAGTGAACACCTTACGGCGACTCATGTATACGTGCATCATACTTCATAACATGATTTTGAAAGATCAAGGTATGCAGGTTTTAGATTGGAACCAAATTTACGTTAACCCGTCAAGAAATATGCAACGAACATGGGTTGAACGGTGTGAAGTTTACCGCCGAAAAAAAAGAACTACGTGAACGACAAACCCATCAAAGTCTTCAACAAAACCTTATGGATCATATCTGGAATCAAATTGACCACGGAGATGAAGATGCATATGAAGATGAAGAAAACTAAACAGCGGGTCGTATGATTTTTTAATTTTCGTATGTTTTTTTAATTTTCGTATGTTTTTTTAATTTTCGTATGTCTTTTTTTATTATGTTCGTTTTATTTTAAAAGTATTGTAATGTTGGTTATGTTTAATGAAATATTTAAGTTTGTTTAGGGGGTGTTTTGTAAAATTCTGAAAAACTGGAAATCACTTGGAGTGATGAATCCCCTGTTTTTTTCATGTGAGTAAGTGAGTGAGTTTTGCTGACGTGACACCCCAAAATACACTCTCTCCAAGCCATGACTCCTAGTGCTCTAAGGTAGCCTAACTGGCAGTTGTTCCGATGTCTTCACGAAGGATAGCAAATCCACTGATTCGATCCTTTACAGATAAACACCATAAAGACATTCGTATAGATTTAACAAAGACCTCTCCTCGGGCGGAGTCAGAACATAAAATTATTAGGTGCACAAAATTTTTAATACGAGTATTTATATAACACAAAAAATTTTACCGGGTTCATTTTGACAAAATCAAATTTTTTAGCAAATATATACACTACGCGAAAAAATTTGATCGGATTTCCGTGCGTATACGGTATCTAGTTATTTATAAAATGCATGTTAGTATCTTTAGATCCTTAAATACTTTTTAAGTTTTACAAATATTTGTTGATAGTATGACGAAGGGGAATAAGCGTACATTTTATAAAAACTGGCATGGTATTCGAGTAATACAACGACGGGTATTTGATGACGATTTATGAAATAAACAAATGTTAACATTTTTACTAATTTTAATTTTATATTCAGATTAAGTTTAAAGTTGTAAAAAATTGAATCGAAATAAAATAAACGTACTAAAAACGAAAAAAAAATACTAAAAGTTACAAAATATCAAAAAAAGAATGTTGGATTAAATAGTATAAAATTTTAAAAAATATAGTAAATTAGATTATGAAAAAAATATATAGATAAAAGGATATTTTAATTTGAAAATAAAAATTTTAAAGTTTTAATTTTTATACTTTCTAAATTTAGAATTATCCTAAAAAAATTTATAATATAATAAAAATTAAGATAGATAATATAAAGCCATGAATAATAATACAAAATATATCACACGATACAAAACAACACCCCTTATATAAAAGCAGTGCCAAAGATAATAATCGTGTCATGAGACACTTTTTGACACAAATAACCCACTAACACAAAAATAAAATAAATTTGCAAAATACTATCGAGTGAGTTGGTGAGTACGCGCGAGAGGCCTAGCGACCCAATTATGGTGTCTTTGTGGCGCCATCAAACTCGTGAAATGGTACCGGCTACACACATCGTGTTTTAAGAGTATAATTGTTTATATTTGCGCCCTTTCACACTTTAATAATCGTTTTTTTAGTATTATTGATCTGTTGATCATAGTTGTTAACTCAACATTGATGTTTTACTATTTCACCACCCCATTTTAGATATTCAGTTCATCACTCAAAGCAAGATTTTATAAAAATAGGTTATGTGTTCAATCCCATCTTCTCGCTAACTTTTAGCTAAGTTAAATCTCCGATTTGCAGCTCTTCTCTTGAAGACTTGTCGCATATTTTTTTCAACTGTCTTTTGGTAACCGAGATCTCCCGTCTAATTTGTCGTTGGTGGGGTGTGGCGTGGGTTCCTCATGGGTCTTATTCGGATTGGCTTTCTTGGTTTAAATCGCTTCGTATGGGTTCTAAGATCAAGGGTTTGTTCGAAGGTGTTTGGTATGTTTCATGGTGATTTATTTGGAATTTCAAGAACCAAGAGATTTTTTCATCCATTAAGCCAAGGAAAACGGTGTTGTTTGATAATATTGTTGAGCGGTCTTTTTTGTGGTATTCCGCTAGATATAAAATTTTTTTAAGTTAGGACATTTAGAGTTATAACCCTACTTTTATTTTTTTTTAATTGTTTTTTTTTCTAGCTCCTTGCTAGTATTTTAATAAAAGTTATCGTTAAAAAAATCGTAAAAATAAATACTCATTTGCTTGAGGCCTGGTTCTTGAAAAAAAAAAGCCGGTCAAAGCAAAAAAAAAAAAAAAAAGAACTCAACATTGAGGTACTACTAAAGTATGAACAATATAGACAAGGTACTAAACTATCTAATAACTAAAACTATAAGGACCATATTTACCACATACAAAACTCAAGGGGTTTTCCATGTAAACACATTTCAAAAAACGGATCACCGTCTCACTTTCTATAAATAAACACACACACAAAGATACACTCATCCATCGTACTTGTGTTTTATTAAATCTTAAACAAACAAACACAAATAGAAAGTTTGAAAAATGGGTTTAGGAAATGGAACTGGTGTGGAGACGATGATGACGGATTTTCTCCGTAAAACAGGTGGTGTGGCGGTGATTGACGGTGGACTTGCAACGGAGCTGGAAAGACATGGAGCTGATCTTAATGATCCTTTGTGGAGTGCTAAGTGTTTGCTCACTTCTTCTCACCTTGTCACTCAGGTAGCATATACTGTATTTTGTTTTATATTTCACTGATTAATTTAAATAAAAAAAGTAAATTTGCTGACTAAAAAATGATTTATATTTACTTCTGTATATCAACATAGTTTTTTAAAATAAAATTACTTCTGTATGTAAAATGGTGACGTGTTGATTTTTTATGATGTGGCTTACTGGAGGTGCACGTGTCATCATTTTAAGCTACCTCTTACGTAAAGGCAATAAATCTTGTCCATTTTGCTAATTATGGATACCCTTTAGCCCTTATTTAAAAACAAGGGGCATTTTTTTCTCCTTATTCATTACTAGCCGCGTACCTGCGCAATGCGGCGGCGGGTACCCGATGACTAAATTTTCGGCGGCGGGTGTTGGTCTCGGTGGTCGGGTGGTGGTGTGGGTTTAAGCGGCATGTTTAGTTCGGCAGTTGTGATGTCGGGTGGTGGTCGCGTAACAATAGGGTTTTAAAAGCTCGGTGACATAATTACGAGAATGAAGAGAATGATATATCATGGGTATATATATGATTCGTGATGATTGTTACAACTTTATATTTAATTTTCATTGAATTGGTTGTTACAAATGTGATGAATGTTACAACCGTTACTCTTTTTTCGTTTATTACATCTTTATTGAGTTACAGTTTTTTTCATTTGTTGCACTTTATTGAGATGTGACTATATAGCTTTGTATTGTATTATTTCCTAATTAAGAATCCTTTATAAAGTAGTAAGATTATTGATGGGTTATTCATTATTATTGATGGGTTAAATAGATGGTGGGCTCTAATGAGCGCATGTAAAACATCAAATTGGTCACTCGGTGGCTCAGCGGATCTTTTATATTAAATGTTTTTCCCGACATTTAAAAAAGTATTATTGTTTTTTTTATTTTTACGTTTTTATATGTTTTTCCCCGGTTTAGCCCGCGCCCGTTTGGCCTGTCGTCCGTTTAGCCCACCGCCCATTTTGCCACCTTCAGTCCTATGTTAATATTCCAACCAATGGAGGATCTTAGTAGGGGTTAGGGAGGGACCTGGCTCCTCTAAGGTCACAGTTGTGACGAGTAGTGTAAATATTACTCACTTCGTTTCAAAGTTATTTGCAGCTTTTTTTTATAGGTATATATGAAATAACTTGCCCTCAAAAATAAATGTTCAAGTCCGTCACTGATTCCAACTAAGACTTGAAAAATAACTATAACATTAACTTGAATTAGATGCATACCTAATCTTTTAGATGCACCTAATTTATTTTCTAGCTAAAATATAGATGCGATTAGATGCATTTTATCATCAACTTAGGCGAATCGTATGTATTTTTTGTGCTTTGCGGGTGAAATGGTGTTGGTAGTACTGGTTTGCATCATTTCACTTCAAAATCCCTTTGAAAACATGTTTGGATGCATTTAAATGAATAAAGAAACACCAGTGCGAAGCCGTGAGTTCTAGTTCACGGGTCTCTCCTAGTGGTTCAGGTCCTAGGCCTACCCGCTTGGATGGGTTAACTCGGGGGTCAGATCTCAAGTGTGGTGCCGTTCTAAAAAAAAAAAAAAAAAATCCATTCAAGTCGATGCATCTAAAAAATGTGGTTATAGTTATTTCTCATCCTTCTCATTCTAAGTTTTCTTCTCTCTAATCCCTACCCTTCAACCAACTATAAATGATTTTAGTGGCTAGAGATGATATGAGTGTAGTTGTGGCACGCAGGAGGTGTGTTATCTATCTATCTATCTACTAAAAATACAAAATAAAAGTAGCTAAGTAGTTTGGCATGTGTGCAAAAACTAGGCAAATTGTACTTAATAAGCAATTCCAAACAATCCTTCATACGATAAAAAAAAGTTACATTTTGGTTCATTTTTAATTTTTATCTCTCTTCTTGAAGGTTCAACTTCATAGTAATTTTTTCATGTTTTCTTGTAGTATCCCATAATATTTTGCCGCGATCAAGAGCTTTTGCTAGTAAAGTGATCAACAAATTGGTTGTTTTAGAAGATACAAGCTAGACTCATGAACTCCAGCATTAAGGCCGTAGTTCAGTACCATCATTTAGATCCTAAATTAGATCAGGTTAAGTAGATAAATATTGATATATATTCTACACAAACCAGCATAACGCTTTCAAGGATATTGATAGTTAGGGCCATAAATTGCGCGAAGGGGCAGATAGTTTATAATTCTTTGGATAAGAAGATCTAGTGCATTGTCAGCATTCTATGCCCATGGCCCAGTATAACCCTGCTAAGGACCATTTCTTGAGCTATCATAATTAGGACATTTATTTTCTCAGTGGTCCTGTTTGCATGTTATGCCGATGGAATCAAGTAAACATTTTCTATTATTTCCGCGTTAATGTTGTAAATACCATGCAAAATTTTCATAATTAGTACTATTAAATGAGACCTCTTTTAGGTTCTTAAAAGTCCGAATGGGACCTTGCCGTATTTGTTTGATTTGTGAAGTAATAATGTTTGATTACTTTGCATAGTGAATTCATTGATCTCATATTGCAGGTACACCTTGATTATCTTGAAGCTGGTGCAGATATAATAATCACGGCTTCTTATCAGGTAATCCATTGGCTGTCATCAGCTTTAGTCAGTCTCTCTCTTTCACGCCCACACAGTTCTCTCAGTTTAATGGTATTTTGATAGGCAACTATTCAAGGGTTTGCGGCGAAAGGCTTCTCTAAGGAGGAAAGTGAGGCAATGCTGAGAAAAAGTGTAAATATTGCCCGTGAGGCAAGGGATGTATACTATGAGAGATGTCGTGAATCATCTAGTGATTATACTGATGATGGTAAAATTCTCAAGCATCGGCCTATCTTAGTTGCTGGCTCTGTGGGGAGCTACGGGGCGTATTTGGCTGATGGATCTGAATATAGGTAACTTGACATTAACATTGAAGAGTCCCTTAATATCTTGTATTCTTATTATCAGTTGGTATGTTGTCGTCTTGCACTTTATATTGGACTAGGTGGTGTGCCAAAGATTTGTTCCTCTTTAATGGTTTTAACATATTAATTACAAATATTTGAGTTATGTTACTATCATTTCTAGAACTCCCTTTTTTGTAAATTATCAAAGATTCTCAACTGCAGTCATTTGCTTAAAAAAGACGATTACATGTATTTCTAGTGTTTGTGCTGAACACCATTCTGTTGTCCTGCAGTGGGGACTACGGTGATGCGATGAATATCGAGTTCTTGAAGAATTTCCATCGTAGACGAGTTCAGGTTTTAGTTGAATCTGGTGCTGACCTCATAGCCTTTGAAACAGTGCCAAACAAGCTTGAAGCACAGGTCCTGAAATAGTCTTCACCACATTCAAATTTCAATGTTAAAAATCGTTAACTGCGAGAGTCCTATTGGGGTATTGAGAATTGTTGCGTCAGTCCTGTTGACATATCTTAGTATTCGTACAGGCTTATGCTGAGCTTCTTGAAGAAGGAATAAACATTCCAGCATGGTTTTCCTTCAACTCCAAAGATGGTGTAAATGTGGTCAGCGGTGATTCACTGATTGAATGTGCTAAAATTGCTGATTCATGCCCAAAAGTTGTTGCTGTAGGAATCAACTGCACACCTCCTAGATTTATCAGCGGTCTAATTCAATCTATCAAAAAGGTACCAATCTTTGTGTTAATGTGTACACTTTATGAAGATTTGACCCGTCAATTATCATATAGTGGATATCTATTAATATGCGGTGACGTTTTTCTTTGATCGCTGACCAATATCTCAGGTGACTGCTAAACGGGTACTTATATATCCAAATAGTGGTGAAACTTATGATGCTGAAATAAAGCAATGGGTGGTAAGTACTTCCTCTCATTTATGTCCTGTTTTAAAAACTTCTCGGTGACTATAAGAAACTTGCAGTTGTGAGATGTGTGGTAGCTGCTACTATAAATTTACTTTTCTATATAATTTAACATTTAACGCGCCGTCGGGATATGTATAACCAGGTTGATTTGGGTTAATTATGCTTTTAACGGGTAAAATGCGTAACACTTAACGGGTTAAAATTCAGACAAAACGTGTACAGGATTTGTATTACCTTCTATATTGTTTTATGTCAGAAGTTAGATTATCGAACTATAGTCATTATGAATGTAAAACATTAACTATTTGTTAAACTTAAGATATGAGAAAACAGAAAAAATATGTTTGTGGTTGGTCCAACCTGACCCGTACCGTTTGGATAAGTTCCAAAGTTGATCTATTTTGACCCAAATCTATTACTAAACCTGGCCATTTTGCCACTCCTGTGTGTACGTGCTTATATCTCCACGTATTGCTACGTACAGAATGACTATCATAATATATGTTACTTTTATCTCACTGATACGTTCTGTCGCAGAAAAACACTGGAGTCCCAGATGTAGATTTCGTCTCATACGTGAATAAATGGTGCGAGATAGGAGCATCACTTGTAGGAGGTTGTTGCAGAACAACTCCTAACACAATTAGAGCCATTTGCAGAACTCTTCCCAGCAGAGCTTAAAAGAATGAGTCCCAGTCTTGCTAATTATATTATCTAAAGAGGTTATGCACTTAAGTTTAACATGAGCAGCACAGCTCCGGCTGAGCCACCTTGGCTGTATTACGTTTGTACTTTTATGTTGTAAACGAATGATCTGAGGCACTAATATTAATCTGAATTATGTTCAAGTTTGGTTTTATACGCTCATCTTATAACCATCATGTTAGATACTTACATTAGAGAACTAGCAGGCGTGTTTGTGCAGACGTTGAACTGATCTGAACTAACGAAAGGTTTAACACACAAGACGGTCTATTTAAAGATGGGGCACCAAAAAAGTCTATCTTAACTAGGATACTGGTGCACTTAGAGCGACTTATACTGTAGTCAGAGCGACTTTCTGAACGCGAATACAGATAAACAAGCAGATTTTAACAAAACTACTTGAAAACCGGGAGTGCCATTTGAATTTCAATAATATATTGACCTCTCAGAATACAAATTCAAATACATGTAAACTGGAATCAAAACCAGAAGTCCTAATGAACCATACGGCAACAGAAGCATAATGAACAATATTTTTCACAGGTTCTAAGGTACACGACTAAAATAGCATTTCATATTATTTTCCAACTTATGATGAAATTTAAGAATCAAAACCAGAATACACACCATTCTCTCGCAATAACCTTTTCTCTTCTTCAACATAACTCTTCCCTCTGCTAGCCTGTCCCATATCCCTTTTCCTCTTTTCCTTCTGTGCGAAGGAAAGGTTCTTCTCTTTTTGAGTTTGAACGTATGTCAACTGCTCACCTTCAAGTAACTTGGCTCGTGTCTTCTGTCTATCTTGGTAACTTTCTTCAGTCTCGTTTGCTTCACGTTTATCCTTGCCATTTGACCATGACCAATCACGGTTCTTGTCATCTTCTTTTGGCGGAGGGACTTTTAAGACAGATAAACCACCTTTATAACCGTGTTGACGTAATGCTGCAAAGTCTATACCTTTACTCTTTTGCTTTGTGGAATCAACTGCATTAAACAAGAGAGGTGGGAGAAGGGTTATAACAGTTTCGGAAATTCAACATGCCGAACCAAGTTGGGGCAATCCAAAAACACTTTGAAAAGGTACATAGAGGTTAACAAGATTGAAATAAGGTTTGGCTGCGCCACAACACTTTTGTCCATTTTATTGGCATTTCATGAATAATAAAAACCTCAAGTATAGGAAGAAAAATATGGCATTTCATGACTAATCTTTGGGCCACTGTTAAACAGTTTCTTCGTTTGCCCTGTTTCCTTTTAAGCTCTGCTTTTTTTTCTAATTTTTTACCGTTTGACATATATGAGTTGAAACAGCTCCCTCGTGAAAAAGGGAATCTAATGTTCCTAGAAATATTAAGGGGGTGTTCGGGATTGCTTATTAAAGTGCTTATCTGTTCAATTTATAAGCAGATAAGCATTTTCCAGTGTTTGGCAAATTAAACTGCTGATTTGCTTATCTCACACTGAAATAAGCAGTATTTAGAAAAAAAAGAACTATATAATAAGCAATCCCGAAAATCACACAGTTCTACTAAGCAAGGATGACAAATTACCTTTCGACTTGGAGGATCCACCAGTGCTGATCTTTTTAATCTTTTTGGGAACTTGATCATCATCGGAAGCATCCGTATCATGACTTGAAGACTCATCAGACGATGAATCACTCTCATCGGCATTCCACGGCATCGTTCTTTTCATGATGTACTTAAGCTCAACCAGTGCTGTAAAAACACAAACATTCACACACTAAGTTAAAAACCAGTGCAACGCTGTAAAACAAGGCCGAGTAATCGGGGATGTCGATGAATCGTCGATTACTCAAAACTCTGTCAAAACATAGCAAAGCTTGGGGTTTAACACGGACAAACTCAGCTTGAAGTATTTGAATAATTGTGTTATACTTGTTTACATATTTCTATGATTCTATTAACATGTCATACGCACATAATTTCGAAACTCATATAAAAAAATCCCAATCCTATTAATTCCGGATTACTCCCTGCCTAGGTTGATCGCAAGCTACAAGGTAGTCAACGCTTGACTAGCACCTAGCTTCTTTTACAACCATGAACCAGTGAGTAAACAACGCACAAAAGGGTTTGTTTAATGCTTATTAAATCGCGAGATAAAGTCACACAAAAAAATCAACCTATTAAGATAACTACTCTAGTTCGCAATCTAACGTTTTAAACAACTGCTCGATAAACAAATGATTCAATGAAAATGTAAAAAGCAATAGTTAACAACACATATGTAATAGCTAGTAGCCTAGTAGTATTAATTTGGGAGTTTTTAAAGTGGTGATTGGAAGTTAATTAGGGTTAACTTATTGATACTAATTATAGTAGTAATTAATAAGATGAGTAATTTATGGAGTGAGAAAGATTTACCTTACAGAATCGCAGGAAGAAGAAGTTGAGTTGCCGCAAATTCGCCGGCCCGGACTGGAGCAGTAGACCGCTTTTCTTTCCTTTTCTTTTTGGGGGTGTTTGGAATATGTATAGCTGTTGAGCCCCTCCATGGAAATATTTATATTTTTGAGCCTGGTTGGTTTTCGAATTCTTCGATTTATTTTTATGTAAAACTTTTTTAATTTAAAAGTTGAATTTAAATTCGAGTTGATTCAAATACATTATTTACTTAAAAGAATATTATTATTATTTAAACGTTTTTAAAAAATATATTTTAAATACAAAAATTGTTTTGTATATTAAAACACAATATTAGTAATCATTTTATAATATAAATATATGAAATTAATATATATTTATATACATTCGATTTTTGGTTTTTAGTTAAGATTATTAAACTTATATCTAATCCGAAAATCAAACTTTTAATTCGGTTATTAAGTTTGACTAATTCGGTTCTGTCAGTTTGGATTCGGTTCGAGTTTGACTAATTTAGTTTAGTTACAACTATTAGTTCAATTTCCATTTCTGACATTTGCTTCAAATAGGTACTCGTTTTCGTAAAATTTATGAGCACGCTGGAGAGACTGTATGGAATAAGAGATCAAAGGGTCGAGTCTCGGCTCGTCTTACTCCAGATGTTGCTCCTCTAGGTCAGAAGAGTTGTCGAAATTATTTTTTTTGAGGTGGACAATGACTGGTGCCAAAAGACACCCGGTATCAAAGTGTTTCTATCAATTTACACTTTTTTTTAAAAATTTAGTTTCGTTACAAATTAGGTTCGGAGAGTTTGGGTTCGGTTTGGTTGGGGTTAAGACTCTAACAATGATTGGACACTCCTACATTCAATAAGAGAAAGCAATGGTTTCCGTTAGCTATGCAATTGGAAAGTGGTGAAAGATTTTTTTTTTCATCACAAAATTTTTATAAAGGCTTTTATAAAGGGAAAAAAACACATATGGTCAGCTGGATCATTTTTTATCCACCATATAGTTTTTGGTTTAAAATTTTGACAAATATGGTCAAATTGATCAATTTTTATTAAACGGGCGGCGGGCTAAGCGGGCACGGGCGAAACGGGCGGGCAAAATGGGCGGGCTAAACAGGCGCAAGCTAAAAAAGGAAAAAAACATATAAAAACCTACAACTTAAAAATAAAAATACTTTTTGAAAGCCGGGGATAAAAAATTTAATAAAAAATATTCGTCGAATATAGTAATTTGTATTTTACAAGTGCGCCCGTTAAGCCCATTTAGTTTCTTACATATGCGCCCGTTTAGCCCATCTATTATAAAGAAGGGGCAAAAAGTGTCCCATCCTTTTTTGAAAATGGGCAAAAAATGCCCATATGTATCTAAATGGGCAAGATTTGGCACCTCTAGATTTTGATCATTTTTCATTAGTTTTTCTTAGCTTTATACGCAAAATTATGTCTAACAAAATTTAATTGTGGATACCCGATACCCGCGGATAAAAACCGAAAACTCGATGGGTAATATTAATCAGGTACCCGTCGGGTATTAGGGCGGATGCAGGTTTGATTATTATAAACGGTGCGGGTACGGGTTTACTATAACCCGACCCGAACCCCACCCGTTGCCGTCTCTAAATTCGACCGCTAAATCAACTCGATCGAGTTAAATCGACTTGAGCGCAGGTCGATCCGCAGTCGAATCACCAAACAAACTATTCATATCTCAGTACTCCCGCCAAGGTTTTTCACACAAACACCACCCCCGTTCTCCGGCAGCTTTATTTTCCAGCCATCACCAATGAACTCGTTACGCGACACACACGTAAAGCTTCTCGCTTTCGACTTGTTATCACTCGCACCCTGCCCGTCCCACTCCACCACCATCCTCAAACCCACAACCAATACCCCCATCACCCGTGTCGAAACTCTCGGCATCGTCACTCTCCGCGACCTCAAACCCGACAAATTCCTCAAATTCTACCTCGACGACGGAACCGCCTCCATCCCATGCGTCCTTTGGCTCAACCACCTCACCTCGCCTTATTTCTCAAGGCTTTGTCCGCCAAGTGTTCGATCACTTGCTGAAAACGCGCGTAAGTTTGAGAGGCTGGTGCAAGTTAGGAGTTTGGTTAGAGTTAGGGGGAAAGTGGGGGTGTTTAGAGGGTGTGTCCAGGTTAATGTTGGGGATGTGTTTGTGGAACGGGATGTGAATGTGGAGATACTGCATTGGTTGCAGTGTGTGAGGTTGGGTCGAGTGTGTTATGATGAGGGACGGGCGGATGATGATAAGATGATCGTTGATTGAAATGGTAACGATTGTGTGTTTGTATGTATGTGGTGAGACAGGCAATCTGAGTAATCGTTTCAATTCTAAAAAACAGTGTACTAAGTAGTTTTACATTTGTGATATGTTCTATCGTATATGTTTTGTTTTCATTTTGTTCATGTGTTGATGAGAGATCGAGATGAGTTTCACGTTTAAGCAAATAGCCTTTCGTGGTTTAACCAATCGGGGTTGTCCCAAAATTGCATTCTTCTTTTTGTGTCTGATATTGACTTTGCCCAATATTTCAAGACTTCATTCCACTTTCTTGAATTTATGTGGATCGTTTGTAATTGTGGAATATGTCGTCGCACGCGATCCTCAAAGCCTAATTTTGAAATTTGGTATCCTATTAAAGTGTGTTTTGGAGAAAAGTTCATTAAAGATATATAATGATCATATTCTGAGATCTTTTAAAAATGTAAAAGAGAGCTCTTCCAGAAATTCTCAATGGCCAAGGGAGACCCGAGGCCAAGGAGGGGTTTGGAAATAGTTTTCAACCAGCAATTGACGCGCCTCGGTTATTACCTCATTAGCTGCGTCATTGCCCTAGGCGCAAGGATACTACCCAAAACCTTCATTATATACACCTCACTCCCTATGCCATTTTAGTTAACCGACCGACATGGGACTACTAACCACCTCATATCGAGTGCCGACTAACCGAGGCTGATTTTGGACTAGGCTTTGATACGGCACAAGTATTGTTTGTGTCTTAGGGAGACCCATTTCTTAAAAAGTACTAAAACCTCAAGAAACATACATTTTTGCTAGTCAAGTTTATATTTTTTACGCGTAATGATGGAAGAAGGTTGTTTGAGAGATGGTGAGCATCATGAAGATGAGTTTACCAAGTTGATTCTTTCATGGTCTCTTGACGATTCTCCACTGCTACTCACGCTTCTGTCAGGTTACGACAATATCAATTATTTTCTCCCAAAGAAGTTTGTGTGTGATCTTCTAAGGAAAAGAAAAATTGGAAAACTGAACTTGGATCCAGAAGTGGTTGCAGAAGCGTTTATAAGCATAGATGATCCTCTCCTGATTCTTAGTTCCGAAAATGTGAGTCCTGAAATTGATGCTCCTTGTGCAATATTTGTTGACCTTAGAAAATCGAAAGAAGAGATAGAGAGTGTATTGTTTCCTAGGATTAATACACTGAATGTCCACACGTCGTCATCAAATAACGTTGAGACAATTCCTGAGGTATCGTCTTCGAACACATTACCAGATACTTACATGAATATGAATACTGTGAAATTGCAAATGAATTGGAAAGTTTTAGAAGAGATATCCAAGGCTATAAATGGGAAGAAGGGAGTGGGGTTGAACAAGTTACCTACTGCAACTATGATTAAGGTGATCATAATATGCACCACTGTCTTTGTAATCATTAATTTCTGTTAATGTTATCGTCATTAGTGTAAATTTGATGCCTTGTGATTTATTCGTTTTCTTTCCAGGCGGAACTTGATATGAATAAAGTCATATTAACTACAGCCTTTGCAGCTCAAGTGTATGGAGCTACGCAAGATGCAACAATTGTAGGTAAAGCAAATGAAAATCTGCAGATACTTTCTATTGCATTTGACCCAAGGTTAGACTTGCACTAATCTAAATTGGTTTTCTATTCTTTAAAACTAAACTAGAATCCGTTGTTCAGATCTTTTTCGTCTTTGGATCTTTTTCAGCCGAGAAGAAGTGAAGTATCCACTTACGTTGAAGACTTTGGAACTTGCTGTGAATAGGCTGCAAAGTCATAAGCGAAAGATAGATAAATTCTTGAACCGTGCTGTCACGAGTCAGGTATCAAAGGTTGGACAAACATGCGATTCGGTGGTGGTAGAAAATCAAAGCGATTATAATAATACTCAGGATGGTACCAACAAGAAAGGGAAGGGAAACAAGAAGGAGCACAGTAAAAAGAGCAAAGGTAAAAAGAAATGACATACATAAACAGAAGGATGTTGTGTCGTTTTCTTTTTTTTTTTTGTATTGCAGAAAAATGTACGAACGTAGTATCAGTGGTTAGTTGTTTCTGCATAGGAAAGATGTTTTTTGTGGGTCTGAGAATCATGGTGAATTGGTGATGTGAGATCTTTTGTAGACCTTTTAAGGGCGCTTATGATCAACTTTAAAGACAGCTCAAACTGGCGGCCTGTGGGTACGCTGAATCAAGTTATAACATGTTTAAAAGAATAAATAATGAAAACAACGAACAGGTTAGTAAAAAAAACCACCCACGACCCAACTAACCGCCCGGGGATGTTGAATGTTGTTACTGACTTACTGTGGTGGGAAGGGTCATATAGTTAAGCAATGCGCTAGTTTGCATACTCAGACCTTCTCCTTCTTGACTCCTACCGCCTACCGATGTCTTTTGTTATAACTGTGACCAGTTTGATTATTTAACTAGTCAGTGTACTAGTATTATCGATGAGGATCAGGATGGATGTTACATCTGTGGTGAGTTTAGGTGACTCTAGGTCCAAGATGGGACATTGATTTGTCACTTATATTTGGCCGCCTCTCCGCCAAGCGGGCTTTGGCTTCAATGTGTTGTGAGGCTTTGACAGCGACACCCATTTCTATTGCGAGTGACGCACCTGCTATGACTCCTCCGCGTGTACCTATGTAAGGAGGGAGAACCTGTACCATTTCTAAAGTTATCATATTTAGTCATAAGTTCTTTTCATTGTATTCACAAGAGAGAACACTTCCTATAATTTGGATACTTGCTATAAACCGTTTTTTGTATAAGGTGACCATTAGAGAGCGAGGAGTGGGAAGGTGGGTGGGCTGACGTTAGCTTCTCATGCAAAATCTAAGTGATCTTTCCAGAACACTTAGAGCGAAACATTTTAGTGTTTCCAGTGATGAGTGGAAATCCTTTGAGTGTCAACATTAAACAGCACTGCGGTAGGTGATAAGTAATATTCTATCAGAATCAAACTCGTGACAACTGGAAAGCAACGATGGTGAAATTCTTAATTGAAATTCACTTGTTCCAGGTTTATGAATTGACGGCTTCAATCATGAGGATTTTATTATCCAAATGATTCACTTTATGTTCGTAGTCAGCTTTGGACGGTCGAATAAAGAGAACGGGTTTACCCGCGAAATCTTGTCAAGGAGATTTTTAAGTAAATCTACCTGTTACAAGTACGATATTTAATATGGTCCAACGGTCTTCACCGACCGGAGGTAAAATGCTACCGAATCAGAATGAAATGTCAAAGCCATTTTGTTCGTGTCTTATTATGTTGCTGCATTCGAAGACGGTGGCGTTTCGGTGTACCAGTTGAAGCCGTCCACACATACTTATACTTCATGCATCAAATATTTCAGGAAAATTCAAGAAAGTTCAACCTAAAGTCTTCCGATGTATCAACTCTGAAACTTTCAAGAATTAAACAAAGTATGGGTGTGTGGGACATGAAGTCACGAGGAGGCAAGCATCACAAGAAGGCGAATATCGCACGTGAAAGGTCAAAAGAACATGCTCTATGCCAAAGCCTAATGATTATCAACACATATTCACAACAATGAAGAAAGAAAAAGAAGAAAAAAGAAAGTGGACTACGAGCACAAGAACGAAGATCTAATATGCTAGATTTAGGACTTTGTAATTTGGAGTGACCTCCCTTAGGGGGAGATTGTTGGAAATACGTTTTTACTATTAGAAAGTCTTGGCCACTCCAATAATATAGTTATGGTCTCGTAGTAATAGTATCTTTATTTCCTAATATATGAAAAACTTTTTGAATGACAAACCACCCCTGCCTGACGTCATATTGTACGTCATAAATACATTGTCACATGTTTCTTATCTTATCCACCATCTTCTCTATCTATCTTCAAACATAAAACTTCTTCTCCGTCTTTTTTGTGGCTGCCAAAAAAAAAGCGATGCATCCACATCCCCTCACAATCAACTGATTTTGCTTATAAATCTCCGAAATATATCATTGTAAGTTGCTTTATTTGATTGTCTTTAATTATCGGTAAATAATCTTTGTATTAATTCTTTTGTTTTAAATCTTTGGATAAATTTTCAGTTTAATTATTTAATTATCTGTACATAATCTTTGGATAATTTTTTTGATTATCCGATTTTGAAGTGATATTTCAAATTTTGAATCACGAACCCTAATCCCAGATCCCCTATTTAAGTATGGTACTAACCTGGAGTTCCAATCACACTTTCAGTTTTTCTTTTCTTTTTCCTTAATAAAACAAAATATGGATTCGAAAATAACCAAGGTTTCTGATCTTACTCCTTTCAGAGATGATTGGAAAATCAATGTTAGGGTAATCCGATTGTGGAAACTCCTTGATTTCAAAAACCCGCTCCAAACTTACTCCATTGACATGGTTCTCATGGATGAAGAGGTAATAGCTTTTGGTAAAAAAAATTCTTAACAATTTCCAAGTATTTGAGAACGTAATTTAATACATACACATTCATTTTTGGTAGGGTACTTAAATACATGCTACTGTGAAAAAAGGCTTGGTTAAGCAGTTTGATTCCCAACTGGAACAAGGGCAATGCTACTTCTTATCCGATTTTCAAATCAACGAGAGGCATGGAAACCACCATGTCGTTGCTCACCAGTATCGTCTTCAATTTTACGAGATAACCAAAATCTCTAAATGTGATGATATTGGTGGGTCAGTATACGGATTGAATTTTAGGCCTTTTGACTCCGTTCTCAGCGAAAAGAGAAACTCTACTGTTGCTTATGGTTAGTGTGTTGTACATTTTTTTTATACTTTTTATCAGAATTTTTATACATTTACCTCTTATTAGATATAAACATACACACTGTCAAACTAAAACAGAAAATTTCATATAAACTGTTGCTTATGGTTAGTATTTATATCAGTTTTTCTGTACAATTAATTTTTATTATACACAAATGTTTTCTATCAACCGTTTTTTATAATATATCGTAACTAATCATGGGTTAATAGAATACAGATGTTAGATTGAAACCTATGATGAATGTAAATAAGTACACCATCAATAATGGGTGAATAAAGTTTACATAACTGTTGTAGCCTGTAACTTACTAATTGTTGGACATAAATGGTGCGACAGTATATAAAATGAAGCATTAACATATAAGATAGATATTTTTTTAACAAAAATTTGACATATCATATCTTTAAGAATGTATATATCACAAAACCATAGATCAGTCATATACTTAATAAATAAGTAACTGGTGCATTGCTTTGTGTTTTAAATGATGCCCGTTAAATGTTTTTTCTTGAAAATCAAGAGGTCCACAACTTTGTCTCATACTGGTGCCTACACTTGGGTAGGTCTTTTTTAGGACTTTTATCTTTAAATCAATATTAATAAAGTCGTCATGTATCTTAATTTTTATCGTTTAAACTTTAGTGTGACATATATACTCCTTCACGAGACATATATATTTTAAGAATACCTTAACTTTTATCATTTAAAAATTAACAAATCTAACTATATTCCAAAATCACCCATTTGCACTCCCACTCGAGATATAAAAAGGGACAATAGTCTAACGTTTACTTTTTTGTTTACAGATGTCATAGGCGAAGTCGTTTCATGTGGACCTCTTCATTATCCTTTAATTGATGGAAAATCGGTTAAGCAGCTTCGTTTTGAGCTACAAGATACTATGTAAACTACTCATATTCTTAAATTACTTATTTACAACACATTTCAACATTTCTATTCATTTATACATATCCGACTTTTGTTAACAGGGGACTTAAGCTGTCAATTACCTTGTGGGGTCAGTATGCGGAACAAGTTGATGCTGCTTTGGGAGATAGGACTAAGATGAGTATTCTCATAATGCAGTTTGTGAAACACAAGATATATAGAGGTTGTTATTTTACACCATTTTGTACTTAATTCATTCATATTATATGCACCTTACGCTGTATTATTATGCCTTATTCGTAGGGAAGCCTTCGTTGTCAAACTGCCATAACTGTACCAGGTTTTTTATTAACGAAGACATTCCTGACATAATCAATTTCAGACAAAGGTATCCCCATGTTAATGTAAAAAACAACATCAATCGTACATTTATAGTTTCACTTATATATAACTGAAAAATACTTATGCAGTGTCGTTGCACTTATTGGTACGGAAGCACCAGACAATCGTATTGCTCCATTGGTGATCTACAAAAAAGTGCATGTCCGTGACGAATTCTTGAACTATTTGGAAAAGGTTAATCTATGTGATATCCGGGACACAAGAAAGGTTATTCTTACAAATACTTATATTAACAAAACTCAACTATTTTAATAAAGTATAAAAATAACGTTCCCATTCTCATTATATACATTTAGGTCATGTCATGTGTCGTTGTTGGAACAATCAAATGTGTTGAACGTGAGACCAAGTGGTACTATTTAGGATGTCGTAAGTGCAACTTTGGGGTTGATCCAAAGACATAGGAATATACAGATGAGGAGTATGGTCTGGTTAAACATAGGACAGTTGGTTATATTTGTAAGAGCAAAACATGTGGTGAGGTGTCTGATGTTTTGTACAAGTAAGTTTCCTTTTACCATTACCTAGAAAGCATTTAACATATACATATCTGATAACATCACACACTTATTGAACATTGCAGGTTTAAGATTCAGATTCGAGTGTTGGATAACACGGGGTCTGTTTCTTTGACACTCTTTGATCGCCAAACGAATACTTTAATATCCAAAGATGCTAACGAATTAGTTGAACAACAACAAAAGGTAACATATTCTTAAACTCTTTACACATTTATCAGTCTACTAACTACTACCATATTGCACAATGCTAACTTTTTTTGGGTAAAAATGCTAACTTTACTATTATTATATTAAAAATAGAAAGAAGCCCTCGACGTTTTGCATGAAGATTTTGCATGCTTGCTTGAAAAGAAATTTGCATTCAAAGTTGACATCACAGACTATAACTTATCCAACAACAAATTTGTCTATGGAATATCTCAAATGTGTGAAGAACCTGATGTCATTGAAGAGTTGGAACAAAAAGTTTCAACTCTTGAGGTACAATCTTTTTATTAAATTTGATTCATTTTCTATAAATTCAACTTTGAATGAAATCACCAACGTTTACATAAATTAAATAGGTCACTATGAGCAGCTCTTTAACACCGTCATTAGGCTTCATTACACCACCATCTCGCCTAACATATCAGGTATTGTAATTAAACTATCGATGTACTCTATTTTTTTATTTATAGTATTTATAGATGTCGTAACTTTCTAAACTATTTATTAAAAATGATGTAGGATAGCGCATCTGCTTCTGGAAATGCAAAATCCTTAATTGAATCTTTGAAGGATACGGGAACAAGCCATATTAAGAGAAAGTTGGACGAGGTTATTGACATTGACGAATTGTCCAATGCATCATCTTCTAAGAAGAAACTTCTTCAACCAAAGATTGAGAAAGATTGATACTTGATATTTGTTTGAATCTGCCTCATCTTTTGTTTTGTTTAAACATATTCGTCTACTGGATTTTTTTCCTTTGTTTCCTGGTTTTTTACCTTTCTTGGGTTTTGAATTATGGATTTTCATAATAATTGAGCTACTGCCTCATTAGTTTAACATTTTTTTTAACTATTTTGCCATTGGGTTATGATCAGTACCATACTTAATCAAATATTGCTTTATTTGATAAATGTAGAATTATTTTTTGGAGATATTATTGTCACTGCAGGAACTACAACATACTCCTCAGGGTTGCATTGTCACTCTAATAGACGTTTATGGGAATATCAATACATGGCATGTATGAATACTCACTAAACTTTAGTTGTGTATTAAACTCTCCATACTTGTGTATACTTAATTCATTTAATTTATGTGCAAACCCCCCTTTTTTATTCAAGTTTTGTGCTTCATGGTTTAACAACTGCACATAAAGCGATATGGTAAATGGACAGCTTGCATCTGAAGCTAATGCCACGATTTTCATCTATGTATCCTATCGTCTTGAGGTATGTCTCCGGTAAATTAGTTACTTTACCCCTAATTTCAGTTGCCTAAAAGAAAGTTCACATTGCTATATCATTAAAAATGCAATGTAAAAAAAGTGTGCAATCTAAATTCTAACCATTTTGAATCATGGTTTTAATATACAAATATCTAATTAGCATATGAACAGTATGTCTTGGCTGCATACATGTCTGATCTAACATGTGAAGTTATGTTCATACATTATTATTCGAGCACTTAGAATTATAAAAGTTTATACTAACCATTCTATTTTGTAAACAAATGACCTGTGAAAAATACAGAACATGTTAGGCGATCAGTGCTTAGGGTAGAACCATGTAAAACAGATGTCTGATGGTGATTTCTACGTGATTTGATTGTCATGTCTGTATTGGTTGGTTATTTTTTCGGAGATTATGACTGCAATGTAAAATCTGTTAAAACATAATATATGTACAGTATCAATTGTGGAAGGCAAGCCCAATCTATTTCGTCAATATAAGACATCATTTTCCTACGCTTGGAGTCATGTTGCACTTTACGTTGCAGGTCTGCTGTTTTGCTCGAACCAGATCGTCCAAATCTTTCCTACCCTTTTCATCCTTAAGAATCTGATAGGACTTCTGCATCTTTTCAAAATTGGCAGGTTCATTTGGGTCATGAGTCCTCTTGTCCGGATGTAATTCCAAAGACTTTAATTAGTACGCTTTAGTTATTTCTTTTTCTGTAATTTTTTATACTTCTTCGCCAAATGGCAATCCAAGGACCAAATACTGATCGATGTAGCTTTTGTTTGATGGACTGTATTAGAAAGAATTCGGTTTTACTAACAGTCATTTTATAGGTCAAATTATCGGACGTTGATTTGATCATGTCTGAGTGACTTGAATTAATATTCAAGAGGGGGTAACCCCGATATGCCAATAGCTGGAAAAGACATTTCTATCCACAAACTTTTGCTTGATATGGAGAATCAGCTGCAAAGGTTAGATACTGTCCATGGTTTTCTACTCTTAAAGGTGGCCAATTGAATGTCAATGGCTGTAGATGTGAGAACTATAAATTTTTTTACTTTACTGTATTGAAGTTTTTGTGCGACCTCCTTCCATGCTCATTATTTCTGAGTGTAAAGATATACTTTTGGATTTGAAGCCAACTCTTATCCTATAAAGCTTCCTAATATAATATTAATGATGCTTTCCATCACTTCAGAATTATTTGAAGTGCTTTTCGACAACATTTTGTTTCTCCTTTGTTTATAGCTTTAACTAAAAGATAAAAAGCTACAGTATTCAAACCAATGCCATATCATCTACTTGCCAATCAGGCTCTTTAGAAAGTTTTCATCTTTCTTTTACTTGTGTTTACAGTGCATTTGACAAGGATGGAGATGTATACAACAACAGAGCTGTACTTTCTATAGCTACCGCTGCTTTTACAATCTCATTTTCTACGAAGAAAAAAGCTGAGGTTCATTACTTATTACTGTATTGCTGTATATTTATAAGTACAGTTAAATTCTATGTTGTTTAATGTTTCTGATTGAAGCTAATGTTCTTGAGATCCACGGATAGAATGACTTTTTATTAATTTTTTACTCATTACAGGCGTGTACAAATTATAAATTTCTTAGGGATCTCATTTCAACAGACTGGTTACAAGCGAATAGCCTGGAATATCATCTCCATGTCTCTTTGAACAATGTTGGTTTAATTCTCCAAATTATGATCGATGTCAGCATCCATATCTTATTCTACCTTCTAAAACAATAAGTACAGAAACAAGTTAACAACCATCACTATCAATAAGCTCATAATCTAAAGAATTAGTAGTTAGATGGATCTTCATGAATAAAAAGTTTTTTTATCATAATCAGGTGGCTCTTCAATCAGATTCACCTATACAGTCTGTTAAGAGCTCAGGGATTCAGTCAGTTAGGTGCTTATATATATGTTTGTATGTCACCAGGTTGCAGTTTTGTTTGGCAAATGGAGAATTTTCGAGAAACCATCCTTAAACAACAACTCTGTTATGAATTTCTTGATGTAATATATAGGAACAAGGTATAACTTCTCTTTTCTTCAACTACAGTATTATATACTATGTATGTTATATGTTATGTATCTCAGACACGTACATTTGCTTGCAGGTTCCTGACTATTGGCATGGTCCAAAACCATAAGGGGTCTGCATCTGCTGGCCTTGATACCATAAGGGGTCTGCATCTCCGCCCCCATGTTTCTAAGGAAATGGTTGAGGAAGGAATGCAACTCCTGAAAGGCGACCCTATATTTCTCCTTCATATTCCTCGGCACAAACCTTCATCCTTTCCACTATCTGAACATAAGGTCAAAAACATGCATCAAGGACTTCCTGGACAAACACTCAGTCGTCGTTGCTAACTATTGAATACAAGATGTTTCCGCCTACTGAATGTATGCTGCTCTCCCACCTGTTGTTGTTGGCCTTGATACCAATAATGGAGCAATTATTAGTAAATGATTAGTAAATGGTTGTTCCAGTTTTTTGGCACCTGGTGTAATGAAACTTTAATTTTTTGGTTTTATAATTCTAGATTGCTATGGGATAAGCAACTACAAAAATGTCCAGATGATATACATTTGTAAAATGTAACAATATTCTCTTTTTATTATGAATAAGATTTTTTTTATATCATGTGGTGACGTGTCTGATGTTCTGTACAAGTAAGTTTCCTCTTACTATTACCTACATATTAAAATAACATATACATATCTGATACCATTTCACCCTTATTAAACATTGCAGGTTTACGACACGGGGTCTGTTTCTTTGACACTCTTTAACATTCTTGAAGATAGTAAAAAAAACTCATTTTGTGCATTTAAAAAACTTTGACCTGCTAAACAAAGTAAATCACTTTTGACAGTGGTAATTTATCACATATAGATAATTATCAATATTCATATGGTAAGAAAAAATAAACCTTGAAACACATCTAAATATTTTTGTACTTTCAAATTTTTTATACAAATAACAGTTATTTTGTGTCCACCATTTAGGGAAATCAATAACTGCATGTTTTTCTTCCAAACGTTTTTTAAAAATTCATAGAACATAAAAAGGTTTTCTACCATCAGCTAAATTTTATCAAATTCAACAACTGCAGTTCATATATCAACAACCTCAAATGAGAAGACCAAAAAAGAATATGTTGGAGGAGAATAATCATACGCCTAATATAACATATAACAGAACTGAAAATCATGGTGCACGCGATCCAGTTCAGGTTAAAAAAAAAAGCGTGGACGACCTCCTTTATATGAGATCTCCAATTGTAAGTTTTTAATCACCCCTACAGTTTTAGTTTCCTATTTTATGAATGAATTTACTGTTTTTTTCGAATGTGTTAAATTAGTGTCCTCGCCCGGTGATATTGAAGATAGTCCAGCCTCTGGTTTAACCGATATAGCCAACACGTCGTCTAATACAACATCAAACCGCAATGAAGTTTATGTTGGAAGCAATTCTTATCCCTTTTTAATGAAACGTGGAAGGCCTCCTAAATATGACATCTCCAGTTGTAAGTTTATTTCCACTTTATAATTCAAACATTATCAATTTCTTATATTCACTTGCGTTTTGTTTTTATGTATGTATTAGTGGCGTATGGTGGTACTATAGGAGATACTGGAAACCATTATTTTAGTCAAGTATCTAACAAGTCAACGGTCACACCAAGTATTCAACCATCAGGTAATTTATCTTCAACATATTATTCTAAGTTTATCAATTTATCATAATGACTATCGTTTAATTAATATGTGTTATTAGTTGCCTTGCTTGGTAGTATAGGAGATACTCCAAATCTTAGTCATACTACTCAATTACCTAACGAGTCGCATGTCAAACAATTAGGACAACCATCAGGTAATTTTATCAAAGAACATTTACATTTCAACTTATATTAATCTATTATACTCCTTTCAATATTTGATGATTATGTGTTTCATATATTTGATCAACTTAAAAAACTATTATTTTCAGGTCTATCAACTCAAATAACACGCCAATCTAAGACTAAAGGCAAAAGGAAAGTAACCGATGATGGAAATTCGACTGGTATCAGCAACAAGACTCCAGCTATATCCAAAACGTTTGGTAAGTCACTACACTTTACATGCCATTTTGGTAACATGTAATGTAACATTTAATTTGAGATACGAAACTAAATTCATACAATCCCTGTTATACAGACTTAAATGTTACTGGCCAAACTTTTCATAATTCAACGTCAATGTCAAATGTTTCAAAGGACACCACTGCTACGTCCTCCAGAAAACATCAATTGAGAAACAAAATACCTCTACTATCTGACATATCTGTACTTAATTTTGATGATGCTGAAGAAGATGAGTTCGACGTACAAAATACTTGTGTAGGTGTCTCAGAATGTACGTGTATTTGTTAAATTATTAAATTAATTCAATGTTAACAAGGATTACGTCCATTACAACATTATTTTCTAAGTGACATATATTTATACAGAATATCTTGACCATGGTGATCCTACAATCATTTGTGGAGCCTGTAATGCTGTTTTATGGGATGTTGAGGCTAGATTGAAAAGACCTTACAAAGGAAAATGGTGTTACTCTATATGTTGTTTCTACGGTAAGGTTGAACTTCCACAAGTAAAAGAACCTCCCCCAATGTTGGTAGATCTTTTTAGCGGAAATGGTTCATCAAGTAAACATTTCCTAAAAAATATAAGAGCATACAACATGATGTATTCATTTACTTCAATGGGCGGAAAGGTCGACCATTCTGTAAATACCGGACGTGGACCGTATTGTGTTCGTCTACATGGACAGAACTATCATAGACTTGGAAGTTTGTTGCCTGCAAATAATGCGAAACCAAAGTTTTCGCAATTGTATGTCTATGACACCGATAATGAAGATCAAAAAAGAATTGACGCTTTAAGGTATAAATTCTATTTTTAATATTTTTTATATAAGCAATAACCAGGTGTTATTATTATAACACTTTTGTGGTTAAAAACTCATTCTCATTTTCACATATAGGTCGGGCTCAAGTAGTCGAAACAGCGGTGGGGATTCTCTTGATCCACATATTACACATTCTTTACGTGCAATTTTGGATGAAAACAACGAGCTGGTTAAATCATACCGGATGGTAAGGGATTGTTACCGGTCACAAGAAAACCAACTGGATAATGTTAAATTAAGATTATTTGGGAGGAGAACGTCTGATGGTAGGACACATAATCTCCCAACAGCTTCTGAAATTGCTGTTTTGATAGTTGGTGATATTGAACAAGCTCTTGACGAAAGAGACATTGTTGTTGAATCACAAACCGGTGATATTCAACAAATAAATGTCTTGCATCCAAGGTTTCTGTCACTTCAGTATCCTTTGTTATTTCCTTTTGGGGAGGATGGTTATCACACAGAGATTCTACATAGAGATGTTGTTGATCCCAATACAAAACAACATGTTCGATTAACGATGCGTGAATTTATGGCTTATATCATACAAGAAAGGCCAGATAAGTTTTCCCTCATTCATAACTCCAGAAGGTTGTTTCAGCAATTCTTGGTGGATATTTTTACGATGATTGAAACTGAAAGATTGTATTTTTGTCGTAAACAACAAAAATTACTAAGATGTGCATCATATGAGAACTTATGTAATCAACTCGACAATGGAAATCGAGATGCATCTAAACTTGGGAAACGTATTTTCATTCCTTCATCGTTTACTGGTGGTGCAAGGTACATGAGGCAAAATTACTTAGATGCAATGTCACTTTGTAAATGGTTTGGACACCCTGATTTTTTCATTACATTCATATGCAATCCAAAGTGGCCTGAGATTTCTAGGTTTGTGCGTAAAAGGGGGCTGAGACTAGAAGATAGGCCTGAAGTTTTGTGCAAGATGTTTAAGTTTAAACTTGATCATTTCATTAAAAACTTGAAGGATAATCAGATATTCGGTCGTGTTCAAGCAGGTATCCATAATAATATGCTATATAATAATGTCTATCAATTTTATTTACATGTCAATACTATTCCAAAATCTAATACTTTGGTTTCTTTTGCAGTTGTGTATACTATCGAATTTCAGAAGCGTGGTCTTCCTCACAGTCATATATGTTTATTCCTACACAGAGATGATAAATTGTTGAATCCTGAAAGAATTGATGACTTCATATCAGCTGAAATTCCAGATAAAGACTTGGATCCAGAATTATACACTCTCGTGACAGAACACATGATGCATGGTCCGTGTGGAGCGGACAACCCGAGTTGTTCATGTACTGTTAAGGGAGTATGCACAAAAAAATTTCCAAAGAAGTATTCTAATCGTACTTCTAATGACTCGGAAGGTTATCCTGTTTATAAGCGTAGGGAAGATGGTAAGTGTGTTGAAAAGAATCGTGTCCGTCTTGATAATCGTTTTGTTGTTCCATACAATAGTTATTTGTTGAAGAAGTATCAAGCGCATATCAACGTTGAATGGTGCAATCAGGCATGTTCCATTAAGTATTTGTTCAAATACATCAACAAAGGACCGGATAGCGTTACAGCTAAGATTCAAGTAGGGGGTCATGACAATGATGAAGTTGTTGACGAGATTAAAGATTATTATGATTGTAGATATCTATCAGCTTGTGAATCTTCATGACGTATTCTAAAATATGAGGTTGTTTATCGTACACCTGCAGTAGAAAGGCTACCGTTCCATTTACCTGGTCAACAACAAGTAATTTATGACGAAGATGATGACATTGACGATATTCTTAATAAACCTTCAGTCGCGGCTACAAAATTTATTGCATAAATGGAATGTAATAAAATAAATGATCTTGCCAAAACATTGACTTACGCTCAATTCCCAACAAAGTTTGTGTGGCTTGCACAAAAAATAATTTGGCAAGAGAGAAAAAAAGGTTTTGCAGTTGGAAGAGTTCATAATGTTCCTCGATCGGCTGGTGAGGCTTATTACTTAAGGATTCTTTTAAACAAGGTACAGGACCACCTGAATGGAAAAAGCTGTATGAGTACCCTGATGGTACAGTTCACAATTCATTTAGGGATGCGTGTTTTGCTCGTGGATTACTTGATGACAGAGAATATATTTTAGGTCTTGAAGAGATATATGGTTGGGAATTAGGTAACAAAGTGCGCCGCTCATTTGTACAACTACTTATGTCGAATAGTATGTCAAGACCTGATCATGTTTGGAATGAAACGTGGAAGTTTATGAAGGATGATATTGAGTATCGTCAACGTGATCTATTGAACAATCCAGGTACAACTGTGTTTAATTAACAGAAACGACTCTTTACAAAAAAATTCACTATTATAAATTCCATACATATACAACACATTAATAATAGATTATCGTATATACTAATTTCAATCTTCAATGTATACAAATGACTTTACTTAAATAACATTATATATCCATTGTATTACTCCTAACCATTATCCATATCATCCTAACAATATCCACATATACTCATGCAGATTTGGAGATGCGTGAACGTCACATCAGAAACCTTATATTACAAGATATAGATGCACTTCTTTGTAAAAATGGAAGTTGCCTCAATAACTTCTCATCAATGCCGTTACCAGATTTAGAGTTCTTGCAAAATCATATAAATACCCTTATTCATGATGAGTTGTGCTATAACAGAGGTGAATTGAAAATGGAGCATGAAAATCTTTTTGCAAGTTTAACAACAGAACAGAAGAGTGTATATGGCAAAGTTATTTCCGCAGTTGAAAAGAATGAAGGTGGTGTCTTTTTCCTGTATGGATATGGTGGTACGGGAAAAACATACATATGGAAAACACTATCCACGGCTATTAGATGCAAAGGAGAGATTGTATTAAATGTCGCATCAAGTGGTATAGCTTCATTGTCATTACCTGGTGGTCGTACTGCTCATTCTCGATTTGGAATTCCAATCAACATTGATGAAACGTCCGTTTATTCAGTTACTCATGGTTCAGATCTTGCAGCTTTATTAAGTAAGACTAAACTGATCATTTGGGATGAAGCTCCTATGATGAACAAGCATTGTTTTGAAGCTTTGGACAAATCATTAAGAGATATACTTCGTGTCTCAAGTATCCCTTTTGGCGGTAAGGTCATTGTTTTTGGAGGAGATTTTAGACAAATTCTTCCTGTTATAACTGGTGGAACAAGGCAAGACATTGTGAATGCATCTCTTAATTCGTCTTACTTATGGAGAAATACGCATGTATTAAGGTTAACCAAAAACATGAGGTTGACGAATGGTATTGGTTCTTCAAACACGGACGATATTAAAGAATTTGCAGATTGGATATTAAAAGTAGGTGATGGTCGCTTGGGTGGTCCTAACGATGGTGAGGCTATGATTGATATACCAGAAGATATCTTAATAAAAGATTGTGCTGATCCGTTTGATGCATTGGTTAGTTTCGTCTATCCTTCAATTAATTCTAACTTGAACAATACTAGATATTTTCAAGAAAGAGCCATTTTAGCTCCAACACATGAAGTTGTTGAATTTATCAATGATCATTTGCTTTCATTGCTTCCTGGTGAAGAAAAAGTCTACCTCAGTTCAGATAGCATATGTGAATCTGAATGTTTGAATGACAACTATAATGAGTCGTTATATCCCCCCGACGTGTTGAATGGTATGAAGTTGGCTGGCCTACCAAATCACAAGTTAGTCTTGAAAGTAGGGGCACCGGTTATGTTGCTTCGTAACATGGATCAGAGTTTAGGGTTATGTAATGGGACTAGATTGCGTATTAAGGAACTCGGAGATCGTGCTATCAAAGCAGAGATTTTGACTGGAACAAGAGTTGGAGAAACAGTTTCACTACAAAGATTCAAGTTGACTCCTTCAGACAAAAGATTACCTTTGCAAATTAACAGACGGCAATTTCCAGTATCTTTATGCTTTGCAATGACAATCAATAAAAGCCAAGGCCAATCACTTTCGAAAGTGGGAATATACTTGCCTAAACCTGTCTTCACACATGGTCAACTGTATGTCGCGGTATCAAGAGTTACAAGTCGAAAAGGTCTCAAGATTTTGATACATGATAAAGATGGAAATGTTTCGACCGAAACTATGAATGTTGTTTTTAACACCCCCAAATTTACTCACAGCGGAAACCAACCATTTGGGGGTTAAGAAATAGCACAATCACAAAAGACTATAAATACCAAGTCTAAAAGAGATATTTTTAGATAAAGGGTTCCATTCATAAAGATCAGAGTACTGGTCCCACAAAACGTTACCAACATTTCTTACATAAAAAAATTTAAAGTATATGAACATTTTAAAAGTAAAAGATAACTGAATGGAACGAAAACATGTTTTTCCAAAACTTTAGCGCTTGCCTCCTCGTCCATTCCAAACCTCCAGCATCCATCTTTATTTACCTGAGATAAACATGCTAAAAAGTCAACTAAAAAGTCGAGTGAATTTATAGAGTTTATAAGAATAATAAGTGAACACAAGAATTTTTAATCATCTGAAACTTATCACACAGACAAGTCATATATATAAATAAATGCATTAAGCTCACGCCACTGAACGTTAACCAACATATCAAACCGAGTCACTTACGGCGCCCCTACTAACCGGTAATATTTCATATACCAACGATCTCTTATACATAATATCCCTTTTCAGGTGCTCACAAGGATACATACCCTAGGATAAGGTTGTCAAACCAAATAGATCTATCATATGTATTAGCGTTTACCCCTTCGAGTAATTAACAGTGCATGAAATTCAGGGACTTCATTAGACAATGGTACTTATGCATTTATCATCTCATTCGGGTCCAGCATACCGAAAACAACTTGTGTTCATTTTATAAAACAACATGTATCCCCCTCGCGGGTTTAATAAAACATTTAAAGTTTAAAGGCGAGGCTATAAACTCACCTTTAGGCGAACGGAACGGATGACGGATGAATAATGGAACCGGGCTGTAGAAGAGTAGATAGTAGCACTCCAATGCTATTCGTGACCTACAAAAGTGATCACGCCCCTTAAGTACGCGTTTTATATGCTTATAAAACAGTTATATGAAAATAATTCGATAAAAATGTATTACGGGTAAAAATTTGCACCAACACCTAAGTCAAAGTGAACGAAGGCTAAACAAGGTTTATAACCTGTAGAAATTATGTATTCTATATGGTCTAAATGATAAACCAAGTATTCAATACGGTTTGCACACAAAACGCCTCAAGTTTACATAACAAAAGACGTAAAAGTCAAAATTATTCGGCGAGACTGTTTTGAGAAGAGTATATATCCCAAACTATAAATCAAACGATTTTGGGATTTAAACCCCTGGAACCCACTTGAAATCTAGTTTCCAAAATGTCCAACCATTCGTTCTAAGAGTTTACGGAACTTTCTAAAAGTACAAAACACTAACAGCCCTACCGTAAGAACTTAATGGTCAAACTGCACTAGTCAAACTTGGGACAAAATAACCCGTTAACCTATAAGGTTTAAGGAACTGAGATTTCCACCATTGGAAAGCCTCATGATCCTACTTTCGGCCCATACCAACCACGAGTAAATAGCTACGACCAATTAGCGGGAAAGTTACATTCTTTGAAAGGTTACAAAATCAGAATTTTGTTTTTAAACTCGGGTTTACCGTTTTAATCATAAAAACCATTTGGTGATAGATATTAACATGAGGTCAGTGGGAGGACTTCACATATGATCTCTACTACTGTATCAAACCTTAAAATGCACAAATGGGGGTCAATAACCTGTAGCTATAAGCTATGCAAACCTGCTGTCCCAAAATATGTCTTTCGACCTTAAATAGGTCATAACTTCCTCATCCGGAGGAGTTGAGTGCCTATCCAACTCACCACTAACATGTAAAAGGCCTAAGGAACCTATTTAAACTGTAAAAAGTGCAGGTTACAGTAGAAAATATGTGAGTTTTGGGCTCACATACCTGCTGTCCAAATTTTGGCATCATAACATCTATACCAAACAACCTCTAATTCATCTCCAACAATCAAAAACACATCTTATATTAACCTAGATAGATCAAAACACTATAAATCCATATCATACATGGTCAAAAATCAAAACTCACCTAAGAACAATAACCATAACAACAAATCTAATCAACAAAACCAATCACTCAAAAACCACAACATGATCCCCATGGGATCATGTTTGGCCGCGGCTCAATCAAGCCACCAATGGTGTTCTTGGACAAAATTCCTAGTAATTCTATTAGTCTAAACACTAATAAACATATTGTATGTCTAATCCCATGATCAAACATGCAAGAACACAAACCTTGAATTTTATGTTTTTCTTAAAATCAATTGCATGAGCAAATAAAACATGGGTTAATGATAAGAGTTTATCAAGGATGATTTTGATATGATTTAATTGAAGGATTGAGCAAGAAAATTTGATCTATGGGGCTGTTTTTGAAGGTGTTAGTCGAACCAAGTGAAAGAACAGGAGAAAGAGTTCTAATTTTGGAAGGAAAAAAAATGACAGTTGTGTTTGGTGTGTGTGTTTGTTTCGACGGCCAAAGAGAAAAAGAAAAGGGAAAATGGGCTTGGCCCATTACTAAGTTACTTATTACTAATCAACTAAAGCCCAAAGTTAAAATTACTCCTTGCCCGACTCGATTCCTAAAAGTCGCTAATAAATCCTATTCGGTGCAAATTTATTTACGTAAATACAAAATTTATAAAAATAATATTTTTGACTAAATATAGTCGAATTATGTCGCCGTCGGTTCCCGTTCCATCGATCCGTCACGTTTTATAAAATTTATGCGAGAGAGCGTTTAAATCAATTTTCATGATTTAAATTAAAACGGAAAAATATATAAAAATTTCCATAAATCCAAATAAATCATTTTAAATAAGTAGAAAAATAATTAAAATATAATATAATTAAAATTCATGAGAAAATAAATATGACCTTATTTTTATGGGTTTTACATCCTCACCACCTTAAGGGAGCGATGTCACGGTGCTCAACTCACCTCATACTCGAGTTGTTCACTACCCAGAAGGATGAGGGCATTCCTTATAAAGAAGTCCTCACGTTCCCACGTGAATCTCGATCCACGATTTCCACTTGTTCTTTTACAAAACGTAACTTGTCGTCAAGTTGTATCTCACCAAAAAGGAATAAATAAATCCTTATCCACCAGTCACCCGTCAAGCTCGACACATGAAAATTTTATGAATCACACGAAGCTCATTCGACGACAAGAATAGATGACAAGATTCTCGGGTAAGTCCAGTTAAAAGGAAGGTTGCAAATTAAAGGATATCCATCGGCCGGATAGCCATGAACACACATCAAAAAGAACTAACAAGAAAAATATTTTCGTCATCGGAGGGTGCTCACACGCGGGTCCCTACTCAAAAGATAATACAAAGACACCATCTCACTTTCGCCAACGCGCATTAAAGTCTCAATAAACATCGCCGTTGAAAGTCAAAAGGATATTACATAATATGTGTTCTACATGATCGGACGTCATCGGATGATGCCGTCTCAAGTTCTCAGAACTTACGATCATTTGACTAGATCACACACCATATAAGTACATAAAAGAAAAGGTCGAACATAAACATCGAGTATAGATCTCCACCGTTAATCATCGAGAAAACCTTGAACGAACCCTTGATAATAACCACTTGATCTCAAGAGTCTTTCCACTTGCGGTGTCGGCTCCAACATACTCATCGAGGTTGTAACGAATTTATTAACTCCATTCATTAAGAGATTCGGTCTTCAATCATTCCACAAGTACACGCATAAATCCTGGTGACACTTATCGTTTCTTCTTATACACTGCTTCCCGAGATTCATTATAAACTCAGAATAGAATAGTGATCTTCAATACGAGGAACATAACGAGATAAAAATGAATTCAATAAACGCATAAACGGACAAGATGTGGTAAAATGATTTAAGGTTGATGATCGACGAGGGATCTCGACTCACGTAACCGTAAAACATAATAATTCGCAATACTAGAAAAATGAGAGCGAAGAATGAATTAAATATTGACATTAAAATAACGTTTGTCACATTTGTCCGTCCCGGATTTGGTATTACCTTAAAACTCAGTTGAGGTACCTTCTTGATAAGGATGATATATTAAAAATAGAAGTTAAATAGCTTCATAATTTATTTTTGTTGTCTTAAGAAATTTTGAAAGAATGACATGAATTTATAAATTAAACTCATACTGATGGTTACAATTAGAAAATATAATTTCCAAATCAAATCACTATTAGGAATATAAGTTAAACCGATAATTTCATTACATTTAAAAGTAAAGTACGATAAGTCAATTACTTTAAAGATAGAGATAATTTCATTTTAAACATTTGTTTTAGTTATACAAAATATGATGTATAAATTTGACCTTTTTCTTATGATAGTTATTTCATTAATTGAAAATCATTAGAAAATGTAGACAAGTTCCATAAAATTATTATAATATGTTGTAGAAATACATAAAGGTGTTTATTATTTTAAAATAAACATGGGATATATTCGGTTTCAAAATGTGACAAGATAATGAACGAATACGAATGGAAATAATGGTCAACAATTAGTACGAAATCAGCGGTACAAAAAGAGGACGAAGAAATGTCGTATGAATTCTTAAAGAGAATAATAAAATAAAGGCATTGATGGTAAGATGATAAGAAATAATAGATCAAACAAGTTGTCAATTTTTTTAGTGCAGTCGGTGGTTCACCAATATCAGCTCATTAACTTAGCGGTGGTCGATACATGATCGGAAATAAGATCTATACAAAAATTTTAATCTAAGAAAATTCCTAATAATCACTTGTAAATAAAATAAATCAAATGGACGATATTAGTGTTTAAGGAGAGAAGTCAAAGCACGGTTCACAAGAGTGGATTTCGAGACAAACGAGAGTGACGGACGTCATCCCGGATATACGGAAATCTCTCTAGTGATAATTCATTATTCACGTGCGGAGACATTCCAAAGATCTACCGAGTCGCATAAAGAAGATTGGACGAGAAGGAAGGATAATACATCGAGACTTTCAAGTCATTTATCAACATTCAGTAATTAAACGAACGGTCAAAAGAAATCAGTTATAAGACAAAATGAAGTAACAAGTAGAAAAACGATCATCGAGTAAAAACGTATTCGTAAACGCGTAATTTGTTCAAGAAAATATAAGAAAACGTATGCGGATGCATAGAAATTGCGCTACTTGCATAAAATATAAAGGTTTTCAAAACTTCCTTTCAATTTATTTCATTTTATTTAACTTTATCATAAATACAAGTAAAAAGTTGATTATAATCAAGATTTTTAAGGTGACTATTATTCAGCCTAGCATGGCTCCTTCTAAATTAGACATAGGTGATCAGGCCATGTATAATTTAGGACTAGCAATGCAATGCTCAGTTTCGTCGAACTAGTATTACGTTTCTTATGTATATATATAAACAATGCCATTTGTAAAATGGAATTTAAAAATATTTTATAAATTTATAGGATGCAAGTAATTTGCGATATATTCAAGAAACAACTTTAATGTTACAGAAAGTATTTTGTAAGACCAAAGTAAACAACAATTTGTTAAAATAAATCGTAAAACAATACCAAATTAATTATAAGGTGACATTATGACAACGTATAAAACAGTTAATGGTTTACAAAATAGTAGCAAATAGTAGCTCATAGGACAACCACTGAAATGGTCACGAATTGATAAGGTTTCAAGAGGTTACAAGATTTAGACGGAATCGCCATGAGACACGTGATAAAAATGCCGACGAAGAATGTGAAGATAAAACTTCAAATCTTCAACTCCAATCAGTGGTAGGTTAGAGGAATATAAAAATAAAATCGAATGACAAATGAGTTATAAATATAAAAAGGATAAAGCAATTCACATGTGTACTCATCATAAGCTACACAATATAAACATGCTTTTAAGAAATTATATAATTCGTTTTCAAATTACACCACTAATCCGGTAATTGCTAATCATGTAAAGTTTCTGTTTTTAAACATTTTCACATGCAACCAGTATTCGTTAGTTGTAAAATAGTATTCGTTAAAACTTTATGATCTCAAATGAACTCAAAAACGCTTAGAAACGTTTAAAAAAAAATATTCCAATTTTTCTATCAGATTTGACTTTTTACGTTCAGTTTTGACTTTTCAGGTCTGACCCGACTAACTGGCCAACTAAATGACATTTTAAAGACTCGGAGTCTAAATCAATTTTATGTAAAACGGCGTTTCAAGCAACTTTCTAGTTTTACCCGAAACCTGAAACTCAACAGAAAATAACCAAAGTGCCCTTGCAAGCTGCTGCGTAGGTTTGACTATTTTATTATAAAATGCAGATTTAACTTTTAAGTTTTAACCCGTCTATATTTGTTTTCAGAACTGGTTTCCTCGCGGTAGAAGTAAAACGACATTTTAAACAACTTTTTAGTTTTACACGAAAGCTGAAACGAACCAGAACTGGGCGATTTTCCCCTTTTTCGTTACTGCATCAGATCTGTCAAAAATGACGATTTTTAGAAAAACGCGGGTTTTAGATTAGCTAGAAGACCGCTAATTATTCAGTTTCAAGACCACTTTCCTCGCGGTAGACGTAAAATGACATTTTAAGCAACTTCACAGTTTTACTCGAACCCTGAAACGGACCAGAAATGGACGATTTTGCCCTTGTAGATTCTGCACAGCAGTTAATTTTTTTTTTTTTTTTTTTTTTTTTTTGACATAACTAAAAGTTTAATCAAACTTTATTAGAATTTTCAATTATAACACAATTTCTATTCCACGTCATCTAATATATTTTACCAACACTTTTTAATAACCTAAAATTTATATACACACATGACTTGTGGATTTTACAACAACGAAAAATAGATTATATAGATGAGCACATAAAGAATATATGGCATAAAAGATTGCAAAAATATCAACAAGAAAATTAAGAAACAAAATGGTTCATAACGTGCATCACTTAGATTTTGATATGTAAGGTAGAGAATTCTCCTTGGCGGCACGATTCTCCAAAAACACGAAATGTACCGAGAAAAGAATGAAACATTAACTAGTCGCACTCCCGAATATGTAAGGTCATTATAAAATTTCAAATATTATGAAAAATACGAATGGATGCATTTACATCAAAATATCTTTCAAAGTCGATATATATATTTTATATCTCAATATATCTCAAAAATCTCGAATATCTCAAAGTATCTCAAAGTATTTATTAATAAAATACTTAACAATAATGCTTCTCAGATATGCATTAACAATAACATAAAAGTTACCTGGAGGCTTGGACTAGGAACACGAGAAGACTTAGCGCACAAAACACAGTTATAGGTTAGGTTTTTGAAAATAAAAGACCTAGTTCTCTATAACCTTAAGCTCTTGATACCAATCTTTAACACCCCCAAATTTACTCACAGCGGAAACCAACCATTTGGGGGTTAAGAAATAGCACAATCACAAAAGACTATAAATACCAACTCTAAAAGAGATATTTTTAGATAAAGGGTTCCATTCATAAAGATCAGAGTACTGGTCCCACAAAACGTTACCAACATTTCTTACATAAAAAAATTTAAAGTATATGAACATTTTAAAAGTAAAAGATAACTGAATGGAACGAAAACATGTTTTTCCAAAACTTTAGCGCTTGCCTCCTCGTCCATTCCAAACCTCCAGCATCCATCTTTGTTTACCTGAGATAAACATGCTAAAAAGTCAACTAAAAAGTCGAGTGAATTTATAGAGTTTTTAAGAATAATAAGTGAACACAAGAATTTTTAATCATCTGAAACTTATCACACAGACAAGTCATATATATAAATAAATGCATTAAGCTCACGCCACTAAACGTTAACCAACATATCAAACCGAGTCACTTACGGCGCCCCTACTAACCGGTAATATTGTCATATACCAACGATCTCTTATACATAATATCCCTTTCAGGTGCTCACAAGGATACATACCCTAGGATAAGGCTGTCAAACCAAATAGATCTATCATATGTATTAGCGTTTACCCCTTCGAGTAATTAACAGTGCATGAAATTCAGGGACTTCATTAGACAATGGTACTTATGCATTTATCATCTCATTCGGGTCCAGCATACCGAAAACAACTTGTGTTCATTTTATAAAACAACATGTATCCCCTCGCGGGTTTAATAAAACATTTAAAGTTTAAAGGCGAGGCTATAAACTCACCTTTAGGCGAACGGAACGGATGACGGATGAATAATGGAACCGGGCTGTAGAAGAGTAGATAGTAGCACTCCAATGCTATTTGTGACCTACAAAAGTGATCACGCCCCTTAAGTACGCGTTTTATATGCTTATAAAACAGTTATATGAAAATAATTCGATAAAAATGTATTACGGGTAAAAATTTGCACCAACACCTAAGTCAAAGTGAACCAAGGCTAAACAAGGTTTATAACCTGTAGGAATTATGTATTCTATATAGTCTAAGTGTTAAACCAAGTATTCAATACGGTTTGCACACAAAACGCCTCAAGTTTACATAACAAAAGACGTAAAAGTCAAAATTATTCGGCGGGACTGTTTTGAGAAGAGTATATATCCCAAACTATAAATCAAATGAATTTGGGATTTAAACCCCTGGAACCCACTTGAAATCTAGTTTCCAAAATGTCCAACCATTCGATCTAAGAGTTTACGGAACTTTCTAAAAGTACAAAACACTAACAGCCCTACCGTAAGAACTTAATGGTCAAACTGCACTAGTCAAACTTGGGACAAAATAACCCGTTAACCTATAAGGTTTAAGGAACTGAGATTTCCACCATTGAAAAGCCTCATGATTCTACTTTCGGCCCGTACCAACCACGAGTAAATAGCTACGACCAATTAGCGGGAAAGTTACATTCTTTGAAAGGTTACAAAATCAGAATTTTGTTTTTAAACTCGGGTTTACCGTTTTAATCATAAAAACCATTTGGTGATAGATATTAACATGAGGTCAGTGGGAGGACTTCACATATGATCTCTACTACTGTATCAAACCTTAAAATGCACAAATGGGGGTCAATAACCTGTAGATATAAGCTATGCAAACCTGCTGTCCCAAAATATGTCTTTCGACCTTAAATAGGTCATAACTTCCTCATCCGGAGGAGTTGAGTGCCTATCCAACTCACCACTAACATGTAAAAGGCCTAAGGAACCCATTTAAGCTGTAAAAAGTGCAAGTTACAGTAGAAAATATGTGAGTTTTGGGCTCACATACCTGCTGTCCGAATTTTGGCATCATAACATCTATACCAAACAACCTCTAATTCATCTCCAACAATCAAAAACACATCTTATATTAACCTAGATAGATCAAAACACTATAAATCCATATCATGCATGATCAAAAATCAAAACTCACCTAAGAACAATAACCATAACAACAAAGCTAATCAACAAAACCAATCACTCAAAAACCACAACATGATCCCCATGGGATCATGTTTGGCCGCGGCTCAATCAAGCCACCAATGATGTTCTTGGACAAAATTCCTAGTAATTCTATTAGTCTAAACACTAATAAACATATTGTATGTCTAATCCCATGATCAAACATGCAAGAACACAAACCTTGAATTTTATGTTTTTCTTAAAATCAATTGCATGAGCAAATAAAACATGGGTTAATGATAAGGGTTTATCAAGGATGATTTTGATATGATTTAATTGAAGGATTGAGCAAGAAAAATTGATCTATGGGGCTGTTTTTGAAGGTGTTAGTCGAACCAAGTGAAAGAACAGGAGAAAGAGTTCTAATTTTGGAAGGAAAAAAAATGACAGTTGTGTTTGGTGTGTGTGTTTGTTTCGACGGCCAAAGAGAAACAGAAAAGGGAAAATGGGCTTGGCCCATTACTAAGTTACTTATTACTAATCAACTAAAGCCCAAAGTTAAAATTACTCCTAGCCCGACTCGATTCCTAAAAGTCGCTAATAAATCCTATTCGGTGCAAATTTATTTTCGTAAATAAAAAATTTATAAAAATAATATTTTTGACTAAATATAGTCGAATTATGTCGCCGTCGGTTCCCGTTCCATCGATCCGTCACGTTTTATAAAATTTATGCGAGAGAGCATTTAAATCAATTTTCATGATTTAAATTAAAACGGAAAAATATATAAAAATTTCCATAAATCCAAATAAATCATTTTAAATAAGTAGAAAAATAATTAAAATATAATATAATTAAAATTCATGAGAAAATAAATATGACCTTATTTTTACGGGTTTTACATTGTTTATCCCGAAGTTCTTCAAAAAGTGTAGCACGGTCCAACCATGTTTTAATAATCAAAAATTGTATTGGCTATGTTTATCATAAATTTATCTCTTTTTATGGACAACTTGCACAGGTTGCATAGGACTATTTTACCATGGTTGTTTAATGAGTACAATACTTATCACATATTGTTTCATTTGTGAAATGTAGAATATCTTTTGTACATATTATTGTCACTGCAGGAACTACAACAAATATTGTTTCATGGTTTAACAATTGCACAGAAACTGAGGGTAAATTGATAGCTTGCACCAGAAGCTAATGCCACGGTTTTCACCTATGTCTCCTATCGTCTTGAGGTATGTTTCTGTCATCAATGTTGTTCATAATCTACAGATTTTAATTTTTGCAATCCCCCCTTTCTTATTTAAGTTTCATGTTTCATGGTTTCACAACTGCATAAAAAGCGATGTTAATGCCACTTTTTGTAATGCCAGATATGACACTTTCAACAATTTCTCATTACCCGCACACATAATAGCTTGCACAGAAATTGATTTAGTTGGAGGCCTTGGCCTTTGCAAGCACTGCTATGTATGGAAGAAATGCGTTGTGGTTCTTGGTGATTTAGCTATTCCATTTTATTTGGCAACTTGGGAACAGTAAGTACTTCAAATATTGCTCGAATTTCTATTATATACAGTATCTTTATATCTAATAAAAGAAAAACTTTTTGAATTCAACCAATCCCCTTTCTGACGTCATAATCTGACGTAATAAAGCCACGTGTCCCTTTTTTTCTCACAAGTTATAACCGTTTTAAAAATTGCATTCATTTTTCTGTTCTTTTTTTCTCAGTGCAATCGTATATCATCAAATCATCAATAGCACTAGCTTATATTGTAAATATGACATTATCAGGTATCTTTATCACTGAATTGCTTATATGAATTTGTTGTTGTAGACCCTAATATTATTTGAATCGGGAGGTTTTTTTTGACGAAACATTCTAAAGAATAATTTTTATTTGTAATAGATTTACTTATTATAACTGTTTCGAATAAGAATTCAAACTAACTACTGATTGAATGAATTTTGATTTTTCTTGATTAAAGCATGATTTTATAATTTAATATTTTTTTTGCAAATAAGTTATGTCTATGTTAATCGGGTTTTAAAACCGAAATTCTATCGTCTGTGTTGGGGTGTTATAAGATCTATGAATGTTACTCCTTTTTTTATGAAAGGCTACATTGGAATTTAGTATGTAGGTGAATTACGTATGTTGAGTTTTCAAATTAGGAATGTTTATTTCTCAGCTTTTACTGAATGATTTCAAATTTGTGGGCTGCTGAAGTTGTAGCTTCTAAGAAAATAAATAAAGCCCCCTTATAAATTGTCACACTCCCAAAATATCAGAGTATAATGGCGACAAGGGAGTGGTGACGTCATGATTATCATACGCACATAGTCACAAAGAACGACCTCTAAATGAGACGTTCGGAAAATAGATCACTTGTAATTAATAAAATAAATAGTTTTAACAAAGTGCGGAAGCATAAACTGAATACGGTTACAAAACATAGTTTTCTCAAGTGGTACAAATGATCGTTGTTTCAAAGAGATGACGGTAATGCATGAGACCTCATTTAGCATCTTCCTTCTTAATACCTGAGAAAAACATTGCTAAAGTGTCAACATAAAGTTGGTGAGTTCATAGGTTTAGTTAAGTGGAAATGTTTAATGAACCACAAGATTTTCCCAAATGTGATGACAATATAACAGATACAAAGTCATCCCAAAAGTATTTATTACAGTCTAAGCTCGTGACACCGAAGCGTTAACAACACCGGCAGTATAATCATATAAGTGTAGCCCAAACTAGATGCCTAAACCCACGACATCCTATCTCAGACTCAAATGAAACTGTGCCCGCTTGTCCCCTTGTTGGACAAGACAGACAGGGACGTCAATCCCGATAGATCTATCCATTACATTCGCGCTTACACAAAGTAATTAACGGTTCACGATTCACGGGCCAAAGCAACTGGGTTTTTAGTGGGACTTAGACTAATATATAAATCAGTAAATGCACTTGTGTTCACACGTTAAAATCAAGCAATGTCTCACCCCAAAAAGCAGTGAAAATAGTAAGGTATGGGGCTATAAACTCACCTCGTTAATTCAGCAAAGAAAATGAAGATAAAATAGCTCGAGAGTACGGTTACGCTAGCCGCGACCTAATTAATTATGAGGATCGGGTTACGATACGAAAAATTATATTAATTAAGACACGACACCCTAGTTGTGCTTGATGAAACCATACGTTTACGGAAAAGTACGACAAATAAAAGTCGGTTATTAAACGGTCGGGTTTTACGGGTCAAATTATATCCTAAATTTATAAAATTCGTTTATGGGCTTTTAACTAAACTAAATAAACACACAAGGCCCAAAATGGGTCCAATACCCTTACACACAAACCCGGCCCAAGGGTCATTAGACCCGGCCCGGTCCATGGGCGGAATAAACAAGGAACGGAAGGAGTAGATATGCGTGTTTTACACACGCAACTCTCCATAACAGAGAGTTTCACTCTCTCTCTTCCCTCGATAATATCTCCACCGCCCCAATCCCTTCTCTCTCTTAAATCTAGATCGGTTCATTCCTCCATGGCTAAATATCTTATCAGTTTGAATGCATCAATCAAATATGGGTGGTCTGAGGTGTTTAGATCGCGTGAGATGTGGGGTTTAATCCCCACATTAAACCGATTGGGTTTTCTGATGTGTTCATCCTTGCGGTCACGTAAATCTCCAGTCAAAATCAAAGATAAGTTTGTTCTCCTTCATTTCTTTTACAAGTTAATTGATTTTTGATTTATAAAAGATCAGTGGGTTTGATTAATTTGTATAAACTTGTTGTGAATCATATGGTTCTCGGATTTGAAATAAACGAATTTAGGGTTTTGAAATATTTGGGGGTTTTTATCAAACTCGGGTTTAAACACAATTAATTGATGTTTTCTATTATAAAATCAAACTAATTTCAATATAAAATCGATTTATAAAAATTAGGGTTTCGGTAAATTGGGGGTTTTTGCATAACTCGTTTTCAATTAAATTAATTATGGGGTTTGGGTTTAGATTAGGTTTAATTAATGTTTTAATTAATAAAAAGTCAATCTAGGGTTTTCATAAAATTGGGGGTTTTTATATTCGACTGTTACTCATGTTCATGTGATGTTTTTGAAATGTGAAAAGTGTTAATTAAATGTTTAAAAGGTTTTTAGATTTCTAGGGTTTTGGTTTGAAATGGGGGTTTTTATACCCGCGGCAAGATTAAAGGTTTAGGAGTGTTTCTATAAAATAAAATTGGTTAAGACATTTGGATTAGTTGGTAATGATTGTTGATAGTTTTGGCAGAAAGTAAGAAACTTGGTTGGTTTGATTTGATTCTCGGTTTGGCCTTAATTGGGTCTCGGTTTGGTTTGACTTGGGTCTCGGTTTGGTTCTTGATTGTGGTCTTGATTGTGGTCTTGGTTTGGTCTAAGTCGGGTCTCGGTTTGGTCTAAGTCGGGTCATCGGCTTGGTCTAAGTCGGGTCTCGGTTTGGTTGACAGAAAAGTAAAATCATAGACATGTTTGTATTAGTTATTAAGGTTTAACCAATTTCAGTTTTTAGTAAAAAGAATAAGACCTTTACAATGACTAACACATTGGTTTGTTTATTCGCAGGTTTGTACAAAACGAGCATAACTAGGACTTCATAAAGGAAAGACGAAAAGACGAAAAGACGAAAAGACTCACAATGGGATGCTATGTTTCGGTTTGCAGGTTCGGACGGGATGGAAGACAAGCTTGACTCTTTTCGGTTTTGCAGGTTGGACACGACGTGTGGGTCGGCTGGACCTAATCTTCACTCTACCTAGGAGTTGTATTTGAATGACTTGTGCAGATTTTTGTGTTTGTAATTTGGACAGTGATAAACTTGTATTTGGACATTGGATAAACTTTGGGTTTGTATATAAACATGTATTGTTAGTCTAGGGTTACCTTCAAACTGAAAATGGTAACTTGTGATATACCCAAATGGGGTAAACTAGGCATGTGTGCTGTCTTGTAGTGGTTAGTGGGGAAATAAACTATGAAGGTTTATTTGTAGCTGGACATGTGACTGAATTTGAGACTCTTGTATAGCAAGTTTTGCAATAAATATAAATGAAAGTTTATACCCAATATATGTACATGCTGTGACAGTTTATACAACTCGACTCGGGTTCACGATGTTAAGTTTAGACGCGAACTGAAATAACACGACACTAAAACCGTTTGACATACGATCCCAAAACAAAGCAATTGTGCGAGACTTCACGTAATCTAGTAAGTATACCAAATAAATGTACGGCAAACATAAAACGCTCACAAACTTCGTGTATTGCATTCAACTTAATAATCGCAAATACTCGAGATGTTACATATGCTCTCCCTAAAAAGGGCTTTGTCCGCAAAGCAAAATAATTAACACATTCATGTTGACAACTCATCGGTAAACAGTTAAAATACTCGTACTACATGAATAAATTAAGATGGAAATTTGACGAATGTCACAGTATTCCCATGTTTTAGAGATTTCGTCACGAAATCAAGACGTTGTAGTAGGATGGTTAGCGAAAAGATGAGGATACTTGCTCTTGAATTGATCTTCACGTTCCCACGTGTATTCTGGACCTCTACGCGCGTTCCATCGGATCTTCACAATAGGTATACGGCTTTGCTTGAGTTGTTTGACTTGACGATCCATAACTTCTACTGGTTCTTCTACGAAGTTGAGTTTGTCGTCGAGTTGAATCTCCTCCAAAGGGATAACGAGTGTTTCGTCAGCTAAGCATTTCTTCAGATTGCAAATGTGGAACACATTATGCACTCGGCTAAGTTCTTGGGGTAATTCCAAACGATAGGCTACGAGACCAATTCTCTCTATAATCTTGAAGGGTCCAATGTAACGAGGATTTAGCTTTCCACGCTTTCCAAAGCGAATCACACCCTTCCAAGGTGAGACCTTCAACATGACTTTATCACCAACTTCAAACTCAAGGGGTTTGCGTCGCATATCAGCATAACTCTTCTGTCGATCTCTTGCGGCTTGCATACGGCTCTTAATCTTAAAGATCTTCTCAGTAGTCTCGTGTATGATCTCGGGTCCAGTGAGTTGTGCTTCACCGACCTCTGCCCAACACACGGGTGAACGACACTTCCTACCATACAGTGCTTCGAACGGCGCTGCCTTAATGCTAGTGTGATAACTATTGTTGTATGAGAATTCCACCAGAGGTAGGTGTCTATCCCATCTATTTCCAAAGTCAATCACACAAGCTCTCAGCATATCTTCTAAGGTTTGAATGGTCCGTTCACTTTGACCATCAGTTTGGGGATGGTACGCAGTGCTCATATCCAACTGCGTTCCCAATGCCTTTTGCAGTGACTTCCAAAACTGCGAAGTAAATCGGCTGTCTCGGTCGGAGATTATAGACACAGGCACACCGTGCTTCGTGACTACTTCCTCCAAGTATGTCCTTGCTAACTTATCCATTCCATCAGTCTCCTTGATGGGTAGGAAATGAGCCGATTTGGTGAGTCGGTCGACGATTACCCAAATCGTGTCGAATCCGGCTGCGGTCTTTGGTAGCTTGGTAATGAAATCCATAGTGATCCTTTCCCACTTCCATTCTGGCAGTTCGGGTTGGACCAATAATCCTGATGGTTTCATATGTTCGGCTTTGACTTTGGCACAAGTCAAACACTTGCTAACGTATGTAGCAATATCCGCCTTCATGTTCGGCCACCAATACAACATCTTCAGATCATGATACATTTTGTCAGATCCCGGATGTATGGAGTACTTTGACTTATGCGACTCATGCATAATCAAGGATCGTAGGTCACCATGGCATGGTAACCAACTCCTATTATCAAGGCATAACGTTCCATCCGAACGTGCTTCCAACTTCTTTATCATTCCTCCAACATCTTCAGTCTTGAGAATTTCTTCCTCGACTGCTTCTTTCTGAGCCTTGAGAATTAAGGATGGAAGGTCTAAGTCAATAGTCATCATTAAAGCCTTCACCCTAAGAACTCTCTCCTTTCGACTCAAAGCGTCGGCCATGACATTTGCCTTGCCCGGGTGATAACGGATCTCGCAATCGTAATCACTGAGCAACTCTAGCCAACGTCGTTGTCTCATGTTGAGTTCCTTTTGATTCAAAATATGTTGTAGACTCTTATGATCAGTGAATACAACACACTTAGTACCATAAAGGTAGTGTCTCCAAATCTTCAAGGCAAACACCACTGCTCCCAACTCTAGGTCATGAGTTGTGTAGTTCTTCTCGTGCACTTTTAGTTGTCTTGATGCGTAAGCTATGACCTTAGTCCTTTACATCAGTACTGCACCTAACCCTTTTATGGATGCATCACAATACACCACAAAGTCTTCATTACCCTCAGGTAGGGCTAGTATAGGTGCTTCACACAACATCTGCTTCAACGTCTGGAATGCCAAATCTTGATCCTCCTTCCACTCAAACTTCTTATCCTTTTGAGTCAATTCCGTCATTGGTTTAGCTATCTTGGAGAAACCTTCAATGAATCTCCTATAGTAACCAGCAAGACCTAAAAATTGGCGGATCTCCGTGGGTGTTGTTGGAGTCGCCCAATCCTTCACGGCCTCGATCTTAGCAGGATCAACGTGAATACCACTGCTGTCGATCACATGCCCAAGGAATTGCACTGTGTTTATCCAAAACTCACATTTGGAAAACTTTGCATATAACTTCTCCTTCCTTAGCAGCTCTAATATGGTCTTCAAATGTTCCTTGTGCTCTTCTTCATTACGAGAATAGATGAGAATGTCATCGATAAATACAATCACAAACTTGTCCAAGTATGGTTTGCAAACTCGGTTCATGAGATCCATGAATACCGCAGGTGCGTTTGTCAAACCAAAAGGCATAACTTGGAACTCGTAGTGTCCGTACCGGGTTCTAAAAGCCGTTTTATGAACGTCTTCCTCTCTAACCCTTAGTTAATGATATCCTGACCTTAAATCAATCTTCGAGTATATGCTAGATCCTTGCAATTGGTCGAAAAGATCGTCAATCCTCGGCAATGGGTAGCGGTTCTTTATCGTCAGCTTATTCAATTCTCGGTAATCGATACACATTCTAAAGGATCCATCTTTCTTTTTGACAAATAAGACCGGCGCTCCCCAAGGTGAGGAACTTGGTCTAATGAAACCTTTGTCAGAAAGTTCCTTTATTTGTTCAGCTAACTCTGTCATCTCGGCCGGTGCTAGACGGTATGGGGCTCTAGCAACAGGCGCGGCTCCTGGTGTAAGCTCGATGTGAAACTCCACTTGCCGTGCTAGTGGTAGTCCGGGTAAATCCTCTGGGAATACGTCCGGAAAGTCTCTAACGATCGGTACATCTTCCACCTTCTTCTCGTGATCTTCTTCTCCTTCCTTTTGTGTTACTTGGACCAAGAATACCGGACATCCCTTCTCAATGTATCTTTGGGTCCTGATACATGAGATGACTTCCAATCTTGATCCATTCTTCACTCCACTTCTTTCGCCTTGTATGATGAGTACGTCGTTTCCATAAGGAACACGGACACACTTCTCATGACATACAATCTCCGCGTGATGCTTCGACATCCAATCCATCCCAATGATGACGTCAAAACTTCCCAATTCTATAGGGAGTAGGTCGATACTAAACGAACGACCTTGTAGCCTTACACTACATCCTTTCATAATAACGTCGGTGGTTACTGACTTCCCATCGGCTAATTCTACATTATACTTAACGTCTAACGCAGTAGGGGTAACATTTAGGCGTTCACTAAATATAGACGACACAAAACTCCTATCCGCACCAGAATCAAATAGTACTGAAGCATAGTTGTTATTGACTAGAAACGTACCAGTCACAACATTGTTGTCTTGCACAGCAGCTTCAGCACAGAGATGATACACTTTGCTAGGTGCCGTGAATCCTCCAGGAGTACTAGTTGTGGCTCGGTTATTCCCTCCTCGGTTCCCTTGATTCTGCTTCTGGTTCCCTTGGTTCTGATTTTGATTCCCTCGAATCTGGTTACTACGACCTTGGTTCCCACTGCTTGGACATTTGTTCTTGTAGTGACCTTTCTCTCCACATCCAAAGCAAGTGACATTTGCTCCTTGGCCACCTTGCGTTCCAGGTCCTCTTTGATTAGTAGAACGAGGTGGTGCTCGGCATTCCTTTGCCTTATGTCCCGCCTTCCCACAATTGTAGCACGTAGGGGGACATGCTCCTTCGTGGTGTCGGCCACATTTTCCGCAGAAAGGAAGTCTTCCAGCGTAATTTCCAGTATTTCCTTGTCCAGCAGTAAACACTCTTGCTACTTCTTGTCGTTTGTTCTGGTTGTAGTTGTTTGGGTTGTTGCTGTTGTTGGTATTGTTGCTGTAGTGGTTGCCAGACCACTTTCTTTTATCCCCAGTATTTTCTCCCAACTCCTGTACCACTTGGTACATCAGACTCTGAGCCATGTCGATTGCCTCGTGCAAATCAGTTGGCTTGGATGAAGTTACATTCCCTTTGATGCTCAAAGGTAGTCCTTCAATGTATCGCTCCAACAATCGGTCATCGTTGGGCACCATTTCAGGACATAGCAATATCAGCTCTTGAAAGCGCTGATTGTAAGCAGTAAGAGCAGTACCCTTGACCTTCAGGTTCCACAGCTCAACTTCCATCTGCTTGACTTCATTTCGTGGGCAGTATTTCCTCACAAACATAGCTTTAAATTCACTCCAGGGCGTCGCTTGGGCAACGTCAATGGTCACTGCACGAGCATAGACGTTCCACCAAGTCAAAGCACCATCCACTAACGTGCTTGACGCAAACTTCACCTTGTCGGCTTCAGCGACATTGCTAATCCCAAATTGGGATTCTAGCTTCTCAAACCATCTGGTTAATCCTACTGCTCCTTCAGTACCGCGGAAACTTACTTGCGTAACTGCACGAAATTCCTTGTAGGTACAAGTCCGTGCAATAGCATTAGTAGCTCCTTGGTTGGTCTCCTCCTGTGTGCTAGCTGTACGATTTGCTTCAGCGGTCGCGAGTGCCTCGGCCACTCGTTCGGCTATCATTTGGCTTAGCATGACGGTGTCAATTCCACCGGTAGCGGCTGGCGGATTCTGCGTTTCGGATCTTCTAACTGGCGCCATAATCTAACAAGGTAATAGGATAATGAGTTTTGCCAGACATAACATGCATGGCACACACAACACAATTATGAAATGCTCCAGGATATAATACACAATATATAATGATCTCACAATTTTTGCAACCCATAATATCATTCATAGAATCGTTTGATAGTACATCGTAGTTTGTCATAACATAATAAAAGAAAATAAAATACCAACTAGCTAAGATAAACTTCAAAGCTTAGTGGTCATACAAGGATAGGTCGATAGTACAAGATAAATCTAACTAGTGCCCTCACGGCGCTGATGAAGCTCCTTCTCCAACTCTGCTAACCTCCTCTCAACCACGAGCTCACGAGCCTGGGAATCTCTCAGTCTAACATCGGTATCATGACAAGCGGCTCTAAACCTCTTATCCAAGTCCGCAACAGGGTCCTCCACTGGTGCCTCTAGTCCGCCTGTCTCCACCAATGGCTCTACTTCCCAACGGGTCATCAGGCTCCCAATCTCCTCAAGACGAGCGTTTGGCATGGATTCCATCTGATCAAGAACAGTAAGAAGCTGTCCTCGTAGACGGGTCACACATACTGTCAACACTGTCTCATCCCTAACTGGACTCTTCTTCGCCAGTGCCTCCAACTTATCCTGCACTTCATTATACTCTTCACCTAAAGCCTCTACAGCATCCTCCAACCTGTTCAACCGTGTCGTCACACATCCATCTGCCGCCCCAAGCATCACCACCGTCGACGTAGCTCTCCTAGGAAGAGGAGTCGTAGCTCTCGGCCCTGTAGAGATACCAGCGTCAGTAAGCATCTCCTGGTACACTGCAGGTACAGTCTCTGGTGGTGGTAGTAGTAATGGTGTCTCTGGGACAGGACTGGCAGGTGTGCGGGCTGCATGCCTGTCAGTGGAAGTGAAAGGTATGAGAGGTCGGTAAGGTGAAAGTGGTGGTCGAGCAGCTCTCCCCCGAAGACGTCGTCTCACATAGTAGAAAGGTAGAGTACCAGGTGCTGGAGCAGGAATAGCAGTCCTTTCTCCTTCGTCTTCAGATGAAGATGAGGAGATGTGTGCTAGGGAAACCTCAGGAGTAGCAGCATATGCAGTCGGAGGGTCCTCAGTGTCTGTGACCTCCATAGGCTCTCCTTCCCCATCTGTAAACTCCATCTCATCATCCTCTGTCTCCTCTACCGTCTCATCTCCAGTCACTGATGTCTGACCTGGTGACTGCACCACGTCAGTGTCTAAGTCATCCTCTCCTCCGCCTTCTAGGCTAAGTACATCGTCAGCTGATGCATCAGGAATACGGATCGGTGAATGACGAACCTCCTCAGCCTCTCTCTCTATATCGTCATCTGAAACCATCCGGTACCACGGATATCCTGACGGCGATCCTCTAGGTAGTCCTACTGATGAACTGATGGTCGACTGTGAACTACGGTTGTAGTACGCTCCTGTAGACGTGGAATCATCAGATGAAGACATCGCTGTAATCATAAACAAAATAAATGTGTGTAAATATCTTATAAAATTAGTCCGTAAAAAGGGACATTAACATAACATAGCAATCATTGTTGAATCCACATGTATCCTATATAACATAATTCAGATTTTGTTGTTGCACATGTAACCCATGTAAATGTACCTCGTAATTGTTAATTCACATGTATCCCATTTATTACTTATGTATCTACATATACTTAATACTTACAATCTGTATGATAATCGATTAAACATAGAGCAGTTATAGTCTAGAGTTACTAAATGCAACCTAGTTCTCTATAACTATGACTCTGATACCAATCTGTCACACTCCCAAAATATCAGAGTATAATGGCGACAAAGGAGTGGTGACGTCATGATTATCATACGCACATAGTCACAAAGAACGACCTCTAAATGAGACGTTCGGAAAATAGATCACTTGTAATTAATAAAATAAATAGTTTTAACAAAGTGCGGAAGCATAAACTGAATACGGTTACAAAACATAGTTTTCTCAAGTGGTACAAATGATCGTTGTTTCAAAGAGATGACGGCAATGCATGAGACCTCATTTAGCATCTTCCTTCTTAATACCTGAGAAAAACATTGCTAAAGTGTCAACATAAAGTTGGTGAGTTCATAGGTTTAGTTAAGTGGAAATGTTTAATGAACCACAAGATTTTCCCAAATGTGATGACAATATAACAGATACAAAGTCATCCCAAAAGTATTTATTACAGTCTAAGCTCGTGACACCGAAGCGTTAACAACACCGGCAGTATAATCATATAAGTGTAGCCCAAACTAGATGCCTAAACCCACGACATCCTATCTCAGACTCAAATGAAACTGTGCCCGCTTGTCCCCTTGTTGGACAAGACAGACAGGGACGTCAATCTCGATAGATCTATCCATTACATTCGCGCTTACATAAAGTAATTAACGGTTCACGATTCACGGGCCAAAGCAACTGGGTTTTTAGTGGGACTTAGACTAATATATAAATCAGTAAATGCACTTGTGTTCACACGTTAAAATCAAGCAATGTCTCACCCCAAAAAGCAGTGAAAATAGTAAGGTATGGGGCTATAAACTCACCTCGTTAATTCAGCAAAGAAAATGAAGATAAAATAGCTCGAGAGTACGGTTACGCTAGCCGCGACCTAATTAATTATGAGGATCGGGTTACGATACGAAAAATTATATTAATTAAGACACGACACCCTAGTTGTGCTTGACGAAACCATACGTTTACGGAAAAGTACGACAAATAAAAGTCGGTTATTAAACGGTCGGGTTTTACGGGTCAAATTATATCCTAAATTTATAAAATTCGTTTATGGGCTTTTAACTAAACTAAATAAACACACAAGGCCCAAAATGGGTCCAATACCCTTACACACAAACCCGGCCCAAGGGTCATTAGACCCGGCCCGGTCCATGGGCGGAATAAACAAGGAACGGAAGGAGTAGATATGCGTGTTTTACACACACAACTCTCCATAACAGAGAGTTTCACTCTCTCTCTTCCCTCGATAATATCTCCACCGCCCCAATCCCTTCTCTCTCTTAAATCTAGATCGGTTCATTCCTCCATGGCTAAATATCTTATCAGTTTGAATGCATCAGTCAAATATGGGTGGTCTGAGGTGTTTAGATCGCGTGAGATGTGGGGTTTAATCCCCACATTAAACCGATTGGGTTTTCTGATGTGTTCATCCTTGCGGTCACGTAAATCTCCAGTCAAAATCAAAGATAAGTTTGTTCTCCTTCATTTCTTTTACAAGTTAATTGATTTTTGATTTATAAAAGATCAGTGGGTTTGATTAATTTGTATAAACTTGTTGTGAATCATATGGTTCTCGGATTTGAAATAAACGAATTTAGGGTTTTGAAATATTTGGGGGTTTTTATCAAACTCGGGTTTAAACACAATTAATTGATGTTTTCTATTATAAAATCAAACTAATTTCAATATAAAATCGATTTATAAAAATTAGGGTTTCGGTAAATTGGGGGTTTTTGCATAACTCATTTTCAATTAAATTAATTATGGGGTTTGGGTTTAGATTAGGTTTAATTAATGTTTTAATTAATAAAAAGTCAATCTAGGGTTTTCATAAAATTGGGGGTTTTTATATTCGACTGTTACTCATGTTCATGTGATGTTTTTGAAATGTGAAAAGTGTTAATTAAATGTTTAAAAGGTTTTTAGATTTCTAGGGTTTTGGTTTGAAATGGGGGTTTTTATACCCGCGGCAAGATTAAAGGTTTAGGAGTGTTTCTGTAAAATAAAATTGGTTAAGACATTTGGATTAGTTGGTAATGATTGTTGATAGTTTTGGCAGAAAGTAAGAAACTTGGTTGGTTTGATTTGATTCTCGGTTTGGCCTTAATTGGGTCTCGGTTTGGTTTGACTTGGGTCTCGGTTTGGTTCTTGATTGTGGTCTTGATTGTGGTCTTGGTTTGGTCTAAGTCGGGTCTCGGTTTGGTCTAAGTCGGGTCATCGGCTTGGTCTAAGTCGGGTCTCGGTTTGGTTGACAGAAAAGTAAAATCATAGACATGTTTGTATTAGTTATTAAGGTTTAACCAATTTCAGTTTTTAGTAAAAAGAATAAGACCTTTACAATGACTAACACATTGGTTTGTTTATTCGCAGGTTTGTACAAAACGAGCACAACTAGGACTTCATAAAGGAAAGACGAAAAGACGAAAAGACGAAAAGACTCACAATGGGATGCTATGTTTCGGTTTGCAGGTTCGGACGGGATGGAAGACAAGCTTGACTCTTTTCGGTTTTGCAGGTTGGACACGACGTGTGGGTCGGCTGGACCTAATCTTCACTCTATCCAGGAGTTGTATTTGAATGACTTGTGCAGATTTTTGTGTTTGTAATTTGGACAGTGATAAACTTGTATTTGGACATTGGATAAACTTTGGGTTTGTATATAAACATGTATTGTTAGTCTAGGGTTACCTTCAAACTGAAAATGGTAACTTGTGATATACCCAAATGGGGTAATCTAGGCATGTGTGCTGTCTTGTAGTGGTTAGTGGGGAAATAAACTATGAAGGTTTATTTGTAGCTGGACATGTGACTGAATTTGAGACTCTTGTATAGCAAGTTTTGCAATAAATATAAATGAAAGTTTATACCCAATATATGTACATGCTGTGACAGTTTATACAACTCGACTCGGGTTCACGATGTTAAGTTTAGACGCGAACTGAAATAACACGACACTAAAACCGTTTGACATACGATCCCAAAACAAAGCAATTGTGCGAGACTTCACGTAATCTAGTAAGTATACCAAATAAATGTACGGCAAACATAAAACGCTCACAAACTTCGTGTATTGCATTCAACTTAATAATCGCAAATACTCGAGATGTTACATATGCTCTCCCTAAAAAGGGCTTTGTCCGCAAAGCAAAATAATTAACACATTCATGTTGACAACTCGTCGGTAAACAGTTAAAATACTCGTACTACATGAATAAATTAAGATGGAAATTTGACGAATGTCACATAAATGTTTATTAGACAACGCTGTATAATTGGTTGTTGTGCTAAAATCGTAACACTGTAAATCACATGGGGTGCGTTTATCGTGATATTTGTGTTCGTAGTTTCTCATTGTTCTTTATTTCACTTTGAGGACCAATTCTGACACGTCTTCAACAACCTTATTCGTTAGAGTGTATGCTCGTGGAACCAGAATATCATGTTAGTTGTAGTATTTGCAGAGTGGCGTATTTGCTGAGTAGCGAATGCCATTAATATCTTACTTAATAGGCGGTTAAAACTACGTCGTTTTAGTCCACCTGGGCTCTCTCTTTTTCTTGGGCTTCTTCTCTGTCCCAAATTGGTCCGGCATATTATCGTAGGTGTAACGCGCATCTATCACCTATACCTCCATCATTCTAGAATTTGCATGCCTTCCTTAGTACTAAATTTGTTCGGTTGCAGTGAAGAACAAAACTACACATGGTTATCAGAGTTTAGGATTTTTGTTAAACTCCTTTTTTTTATGTTATGTTCATTTATAAAATGAAATATCTTATATTTAGATGCATGTGATCATGATGCGATACCAGTGAGTGTGACAGTAAGCGCCGAAGGTGTGTTATCCAATCCTGAAAAGCGAAGCACCAGGTACCCTTAGACAGTTGAGGTACCATGTGTTGCATTTTGTATTTGTTGTAAATGAGTATATCTTAGTTTTTGTTGCCTTTTTGACATAAATAATCACCAAGAAAACCATTTAGTTGACACATACTTTTGTTTAACTTATTTTAAGGGCAACATATGTTACCTCATAACATTTAAGTTCATCTTATACTTATTGTGCTTAATTTTATGTTGTATTTTTGCAATAGGTGCCAACATCAACTAAATTGTCAGACGTCTGAAGGTAAATTTAAACATAGCGGTAAATTCAAACATTATATTAGGTGATGAAATGGTGTTCCGGGTTCTAAAAATAAGATGCTAGCTGAAAGCGAAGGATCGTGACGAGGACGAGAAATGGCGCACAATGAATCTGAGATTGTCCATGTAACAAATTCAACTTTTTCTGTTTGTATTGCAACAATGGAAAAATGTACTGCAACGATGTCAAAAGTTGTATTTGCTAGAACTTCGATTTTGTTTTACGTTTGGCGTTTGTATTGCAACTTTTGTCGTTTGTACTATCTAACAATGGCAAAAGCTGTATCCGTTACCTGACAATGGAAATATATTTGATTGCCATTTGAAGTAGCAATTTAGAACACAATGCTCTTTTCTATGTATCCTATTCCTATGTATAACTGTGTCTCATCTCTAAAAAGAATCCAGGTCTATCATTGAGTCTCTAACGATAGATTCATGTGCTTTTGTTTAGTTTCACGTCATACATGTCGTTGTTGGCATTCACATATTATACATATTATTATGCTCACTTCTTTCATTTTGGATTTACATAAACAATTATCAGAATTAATTGATTAAGGTTAACTATTGATGAAGGCTGATAGTATATATTATCATTAGAAAAGAAACATAATCATTAGCCAAAATGTACAGTGGCTATACTGCCATAACGGTTTGTTTATGTATGATGCTTTATTTGTTTATAGAGGTTCACGTAACATGTGTTGTATTTGTCGAGTTATTTTCGAATGTAGATCTTTTATTGTCACCCGTGAAACCCGCGGGTCTATAGTGTAGTTTGTAATAGTTTAAGTAAGCACGACCCATGAGCATGTTCATGGGCCGGAGGCCCAAGTCCATTTATGGACTTGGGTATATAAACTCTCTCCTTTGATGGAGAGAGTGTTGGTTGTTTCATTTTCTCTAATAAAACACATAGTTTTCTCTCTACTTTCTTTCTCTATTTTCTCTCTCTAACTTTCTCTCTCTAGAAACATCAACCTCACTTTTAGGATCAAGATTACCAATATTCTACAGACGACTACGACGTAAGGCGTACATGGAACATCTTCAACCTCAAGAAGTGTTATTTTCAAGGCCACGACCTATGGATGGATGCTCTTAGATGTAGTCAGCCCCGATAAATATTTATGTATTTTTTCTTTTTATGCATTACGGTTTTTTGTATTTCAAAACTTGCAAGTATTAATATTTCACGGTCCCTAGCTTGTTCCGCGACCACTTTCTTGCTAATAACTTATGTTCTCACATTATGTTGTCATTAATCATCATTATATCCTGCCTACGGGCGTACATATACTTATTGTTTCCATGAGAAATAAGAGGATTGAGTGAACCTACTAATTTAACTTGTCGTGTTAGAGGGATGCAACCCCATCGACCACATATCACGTATCCTTGTTAGACACCTTGCTAATCAAGACTTTGTAGCAAGTTATGCATCCCACACATTCCATGATGGGCTTGCGAAAGACACACTGTGCGCGTCTAACAACTGGTCAAAATCTTTGACCGTCCTTATGGTAGTAGCGACACACCGCACGTAATGATTTGGTTCCACATATTAGGACAAGTTATGATACACAGGCGAATTATCATAAACAACAGTTAACATAGGGTACTAACTATGTGTTTTTAGGACATACATCTAAGTACCACGGTTCTAAATGTTAACGGTTACAGACAGAGTACGAAGATTCGTACTCACCAAAATAAATTGGGTTTACACAAAGACATTGTACGAAATTATAACAAGTCGTCGGTCGAGGAGGACCTCTTAAGCTTCAAAGTCACGGTGCTAGAAGAGGAGGTGGTGTGTTCCATACTGTGAGAACCCGTACTATCCCAGCATTATTTTATTCTTTTTATTCGTGTTTTTGAATTTACGAACGTATTTCGTTTTCTTGTACTTTATATGTAAATCCTGAGATTATATTAATTTTCAATAAATTATACTTTTAAGTATTTTTCTAATCATCTAAATACTTTGTATGGAGATATAAAATTTTTATTTTATTTTCTCATATTTATTTAAATTAAAGTTTTTGATTTAAAATCACCCCCGTGCGTTTTACAACGAGTTTATTCAAAATCAATGTACAACGATAATTCCTAGTGATCGCGATACCGACGGATGCCCAAAAGTTTACGTTTATTTATCGATTGTTTCGATAATTAATATTTTCGACGATTTCGTTTTAATTACGTAATAGGTCGTGTCGGAAAATCATATAATCATTTTTATGATGCATTGTAACTTTTGAAAAGTATTTTTACGAAACCCGAGCCCCGTAAATATTTTCAATATTTACCAATAACCATTTTCTACCCTTTAAAACTATTAACTGTTTCTAAGTCCTAAAGTTTTATACTTGGCAATATTAGCCCTCCACTTAACTAGCCATATATAAACATATTTTTATCTTCCACTCACACACATATCATTCATTTTAAAAAAAAACTCACACCACTCTCTCCCCATCCTTTCTTTGCCGCCACTCCCCACCACAAAACACCACAATTCACCATCATCCACCTTTATTCATTAAAAACAAACTAAAGACCCCTTCTTAGAATTGAATTGTGATTCTAATGATACTAAATTTGTACACATGCATCAAGTTTTTATAAACTTATGATTTCATGGTTGTATGTATTTTAATCATCATGCATGTGTTGTTTTTGGTAAGATTATGTTGTTTTGATCATAAAAAGTCTTGTTTTTAATCTTTGATTTTTGTTAGATTTTTCATACAAGTGTTTTTAGGAGTTTTTGGTTGATAGGAATGATGGTATAGTGATCCTAGAGGTATGGGAATGAGTGGTTTTGATTGAAAACTTGATTTGTCATGTTTTATAAAAGGCTATTTTGGGACACCAGGTCCTTAACAGATTTTTCGTGGGTTTAAGTTCTGAGAAAGACTAAGATTATTTGATATTGTTTTAGAGTTTTCCGAGACGGTCGTTTTGGTATAAGATAGAGCTTCTAAGTCATTACGAGTAAAAAGTTATGCTAGTTTTAGTATTCGTGTACCGGGAGACGCAAGTCGGCACAATCCGAAATTGTGGCTGATTTTGGGTCGACTCTCGTGAACTTTAGGCTTGGTTAGATAAATGTATCTACTGGTTTTCAAAGTTTACAAACTTAGTTTGATGAGTCTAGTAGTGGTTTCAAAAGACGGATTGTCGAGTTAGTACTTTTAAAGTGGTCCAAACGGTTTTATAAAACAAGTGCACAAATCTGTCCTAAATTTGGAGTCGAGTAAAGTGTCGAGCTGATGGATTTTAAAGTGTAAACTTTGGCTCAAACTTTGGTGAGGTCTTACACAGGTTATAAGTGACCTTGACACCAATTTTCATCTAAAACGGACAAGTCTAGATAGGGTAGATCGGTGTCTACATTCGGGTTGTATTTGCTGATTTTATTTTGGACACGTAGTTCAATGTTTGTGTTGCGTGAGTTTGAGTATTCATCATCGGACATGATGACTTATTCAAGTGCTTAGTCATTATATAAATGACTTAGCTACTGGTCCAAGTAAGGTTAAAGGATAGTTTGACTTGCGTTAACTTGGCGTCGTATAACGCGTCAATTTCAAGTGTACAAGTGTTTTAACAAGTAACGTTGGATAAACGGATTCATTTGGTTCGTGTCAATGGTTTAGAAACATGAATACTTTTTAAAACAGTTGAGTCATATTATATTTGGTACATATCGATATTCGAGTTCGAGTCTTAACGCGCGCCTTATTTTGATAGGTTGCGGTTTTCGTGTTTCCCCGGGCATCCATATCGTCGGTGATCATCTACCAATACCGTTTCTACTCAGTTGCTGAGTACCGTGATTGACTTACCTCGTAGCTAAGGTGAGTTCATAGCCCCTTTTTTACTTGTACATGGTTTCTAAACATGGGGTGAGATTTTACATGGTGGAACACAACCAAATTAAAAACTGTATTGCTATCCATAACTTGTATGTTATCCAGATTGTGTATGCTTTACAGATGATTTCAATTGTATTATTGCTTTTAGACGTTAGCCTTGAGTTTCCTATCCTATCATGAACCGTTAATTGTCCCGTGTGCCCTGCGCGTAGCGCGAATGTTGTGGGTGGATCCATCGGGATTGACAATCCCCGTCCCGATTACCTTGACGCACTAATATTCGTTTATACTTGAGTATTTAGGCTGAATACTCCCTAGAGGAACTTACGTTTGAGTTAAGCTTCAGTTCATGAGACTAAACAACAATAATATGCATCGTGACTACGTACAATGTACATAGTTAACCCCCCCCCCCCCATTACATGTTTTACGAATTCTATTGTGTTCCACACTTTTGCTAAACCTATGAATATCACTCAACTTTATGTTGACGATTTTACATGTTTAATCTGAGGTATTATTACTTAGCTTTGCTTGGATGGGAGCCCGCAGGATATTATCGCAGCTTGGAGATTTCTGTGATGCTTTTGAAAGATTTGTTTTATATTAACTGACAGAAGTTTATTCTGTCTTTTGGGCAACTTTATGTCACAAATCGAGACAAAATAAATTAATTTTCCGCTTCTAAAAACTCTGGGACCTATGTTTTTATACTATGACCTTTTATGATGTAATGTACATGTTTTTATTTCGTCAGCTTTGTATGAACTGTAATTCATTGTTTCTTGTACTATGACGTGTTACCCCCTCGTTGCCTAGTTGTTCCATGTTAGATTTGGGGGTCTCACAGATTGGTATCAGAGCGATGGTTATAGGGAACTGGGTTGTTTTTAAAACTTAGTCTATAACCGAGAGTTCAAATATTTTATCTTTGCGGGTAACTCTCTAATCCTTATTATTTACGTTTAGTTATCGCTATAGTATTTCATCTCTTGATTACATGTTGAAATATTACGTTACCTTGATGACATAATTACTATGTATTTTCAAAGCCTTGTGCTTCATGGATTATCATTGAATGTTACCGTGATTACATCTGCTCTTACTGTATTTCTTGAATTCTTGCTCTTGTGAACTAATCTGGTTACGATGATTTTATATCGTTATGATGTTACATACTTGCATTCAGAGCGTGTATGCTGCTGACTTTTCATACTCATTCTTCTGAGTACTATTGCTATTTCATTTATGCGTGATACGACCGACTTCATATGCTCGTTCGTTTTGAACCGTCTGTTTTTCACGACTCGCTGATACATGTTGTGCATACTCTCGAGATACCATTGTTCGGGATTGAATAAGTGTTGTTTTCGATGAAATTTCCGATTTCCATTTTTACTATCGTGCATGTTGCTTTCATTGTCTATTTCCTTTAGAATATCTATATAGATACGCATATTTTCTTTCCAACCGTTCGTGATTGAATGTCTAGTCTATAGACCATTGTGTAGCTCAATGTGTCTCCCATAAAGACTAAAAGACATTGTGTGAGTCACACATCTCGAAGCATTCGTTGAATAAGTACCTGAATAAAATCGTGGGTTTTCGTAATCTTGATTGACCTTTACGTCACCGTTTTACACGACACTTGTACATGGATTCCATCTTATTTCATTGACAATTCTACGTTTCAATTTCGACTTACAACATCCGTTGTACCTTGAACACATGATCGTCACTTTATTATGTGACGATTGTTTGGAATACGATCTTACTTGTATCCTCCCTTTTCATTGAACCTCCTATCCTCAGGAGTGTGACTTGTTAATATTTTGTTTCTTTCTCGCTATGTCTTGTGATTTTGAAAAATCACGCCGCCAGGAGACCTTCCTGCATTGCATCTTGCAGCTGAAGACACGGATGATATGCGTCGTTTTTTATCTCTCAGATCACCGTTGGCATTCTTGAACCATTTCCATACTGTGTTTTCTTTACATGACTAATTATACAGTTTATCTTCTTTCGTCTTTATGGAATCCACAAGTCTTGTGTGTACCTTAATTCTGGGTTATTATGAAATTGGATTTAATTTCAAGCCGTGTCGAAAAATATACTTTGTATAGAAACTTTACAGGAAGTTTAACAGTGTCGAGAAAATATTTTTATAACTTAGACATAAAAATATATATTTCTACCTGTTGAGAAGTTCGTTTAAGACATAATATTTTACCAGTAAACATTAAAATCGAGCAAGTTACGCTCATTTGAGATTGTAAAATCTAAGAAGTTATTTTCTAAATAATTCTAAAATATCATTTTGTTGATAAATTTAATGCAAGGCATTTTCGTCCATTTTTATTCCGTTTCAAGTCCCGGGTAAAACTAGAAAGTTGTTCAAAACGTTGTTTTACATCCAAATGCATTAGACTTTGAGTCTTAGAATATCGTTTAGTGAGTTATTTGTTCTAGTCAAACCCAAAAGTCAAAACTGATAGACTTTCAAAATATGATTTCAAGCGTTTTGAGTTCGTTGAGCTCGTAAAACTTTAACTAATGATATTTTGCAAACTAAAAACAATGATTGCGTTTGAACAAGTATAAAATAGTAACTTTGAGTTCGATCATACTTATACATAGATCTTGAACTTTTGAAATTCGGTAACTTCCTAATATAGAAACTTTTCGGTGTGATTGTACTATTTGTTAACTGACACCCTACTTTCTTAAAGGTATATTATTGTCAAATTAATCACGATGTGCACACGTACAGATTCCTTTATCCTTTCTTTCTTTTATTTATGACTTATTCGTCATTCTACATCGCCTTTTCTTTGTTTATATCGTACCACTGATTTGGACCGAGGTTGAAGTTCGTATTTTTATCGTTCGTTATCATCTTGGCACGTGTCTCTTGACGATTTCGGCTAAACCTCTTGAAACCTTATCACCTTGTGACCATTTCGTTGACTGTCTTGAACTACTCCTTATTTCCCTCTTGTAACCCACTCGCTACTTTATAAACTATTGTCATGTTACCATATAAACTCAAACTGGTCTTATTTGCGAATCATTTTACAAAAGGTTTCATTTGGGTTTTCTTAAATAATTGAATGCTATCTTATAAAATTAATTTATATTAATTTTACAATGTATTCTCACAAATTGTTCTACCTTGGGTCTTGTAAAGAATCTTGTAACATTTCAATTGTTGAATTAAATATCTAGCCATTAACTTATTGGCGAATAGTTTCATAAACTATTTTGATTTCTGTTTTTACAAATGGCATTATATACATATTTTAAACAATATGACCTGTAATACTGGGTTGACGAAGCTGAGCATCGCATTGCTAGTCCTAAATTATGCATGGCCTGATCACCTATGCTTAATTTAGAAGGAGCCATGCAAGGCCAAATAGTAGTCGCCCTAAATTTTTGACCAATAATCAACTTTTTAACTATGTTTCTTAAAAAGTTTGATAAAATAAAGTTTTGAAAACTTTTACTTCTTATGCGAGTATCAATAGTTCGCAACATACACATATAAACCCTTGTCTTTTCTTGAACAAAGTAGATGCCTCGAGCACAGATTTCCTTACTCAGCTATCTTTGCTTTGCTTGTTACCTTATCATCCTCATGATACAATTTTCGTTACCATATGCCTAAATTCTTACCATTGATACCAGACTTGAAAGTTTCAACGTTGTTATGCTTCTACGCCAATCTATCTTCTTTATCTATCTTGGTAGACCTACGAAATGTCTCTGGACGCGATTAATGATTTATGACTGGACGTGAACGATGATTTCGTTTAATTGTCATGATATGTGCTAAGACACTATCGCCTTGAATAAAATTCATTTGTGTGAATCATGTGTTGATTTTTCCTTTCATTGCTAACGTTGTTCGTTTTACCGGAATTCCTCTCAAGTAACTTCTTAATAACTTTCTTTGATTCGAAAATTCGTTATGTGGCTTTTCTCTTTCGATCGTATGTCGACCACCGAGAACTTAATAAGCCGTTATTGGTGACGCCAACCGCACTCGTAAATTAATCTTGCTGAATCCTTTGTTTCTTATTCTTTTCATCATTGACGCGTCTATTCTATCATGCTTGTAAAGAATTGATACGATTTTTGTTTTATTTCCTTGTGTTATCGCTCGCATACAGATTGTTGACCTTTATATGATTCATATTCGTTGCTGTCTTGACACCTTTTGAAAACAGAAAATGTTACGTGTTTATCATTTGATACCTTAAACACTTTCTTGAATTTCTAAAAAATTATTATTAATTTTTAAGAACGTTTTATACATTTTATCAAATGTTTAAATTACCAAAATAACTGTTTACAGTTAAATACCAGATATATATATATATATCATCTTTGGGAAAATTTACCTAGTGTTTCAAAAGATATCAGGCTGTATCTTTTAAAGTAATTGATTTTATCATACTTTACCTTCAATATAATGAAATAATTTAATTAATTTATAATTTCCAACAATGATTCTATATAACTTGGAAAACCTGATTTTTAATGGTAACGATAAACCTGAGTTCTAACGATAATTTCATGTAGTCATTCAAAAGTTCTTAAGTCGATCAGGATAACTATTTTGAAAAGTTCTCTTTTGCTTTGAAAATCCTGATCAAGAAAAAGATATAGTAACATCTTACTCGCTAAGTATAGATAGTTTGATTTTATATCACTTTACTTTGTAAAAAAATTCTTTTAATAAAGAAAATATTTAAAACTGAGTTTTAAAGTAATCCCAAAATCCTAGACAACCGACTATGACAGCTTGTATTTTAAATGATCATATGTTATTCATTTTTCCCTTCTATTTCGCTTGTGACTAGATTCTTACATTTTAAGAATTATCACGTTTTACAGTTGCACGATTTGCGACCCCTTGTTGATTTACAATCTTGGTTCATTTTATCACACTTTGCCTGTTTAAGCGATTCTTGTGTTCATTCTTGTTAGTTTATCGCACGTATTTCCAACAACTCTATCTCTCGATGTATCTCCGTATTGAAAGATCGTTATCCTAATCCAAGACTGAAAAGTTATACGAAAAGGAGTTAAGAAACTGAAGCATAGCGAATTCTAATCGTTAATATTCGTCGTGGTATGGAAATTACCTGCGAAGCAATGAATTTTGTTCTACACTTTGTACCTCCTCTTGTTTGCATCTTCTACTGTTTTCAGGAGAACTCTGGGGAACAAAATTCCTTTAGGGGGAAGACTGTGAGAACCCGTACTATCCCAGCATTAATTTATTCTTTTTATTCGTGTTTTTGAATTTACCAACGTATTTCGTTTTCTTGTATTTTATATGTAAATCCTGAGATTATATTAATTTTCAATAAATTATACTTTTAAGTATTTTTCTGATCATCGGTAAATACTTTGTATGGAAATATAAAATTTTTATTTTATTTTCCCATATTTATTTAAATCAAAGTTTTTGATTTAAAATCACCCGCGTGCGTTTTACAACGAGTTTATTCAAAATCAATGTACAACGAGAATTCCTAGTGATCGCGATACCGACGGATGCCCAAAAGTTTACGTTTATTTATCGATTGTTTCGATAATTAATATTTTCGATGATTTCGTTTTAATTACGTAATAAGTCGTGTCGGGAAATCATATAATCATTTTTATGATGCATTGTAACTTTTGAAAAGTATTTTTACGAAACCCGAGCCCCGTAAATATTTTCAATATTTACCAATAACCATTTTCTACCCTTTAAAACTATTAACTGTTTTTAAGTCCTAAAGTTTTATACTTGGCAATATTAGCCCTCCACTTAACTAGCCATATATAAACCCATTTTTATCTTCCACTCACACACATATCATTCATTTTAAAAAAAATCACACCACTCTCTCCCCACCCTTTCTTTGCCGCCACTCCCCACCACAAAACACCACAATTCACCATCATCCACCTTGGTTCATTAAAAACAATATAAAGACCCCTTCTTAGAATTGAATTGTGATTCTAATGATACTAAATTTGTACACATGCATCACGTTTTTATAAACTTATGATTTCATGGTTGTATGATGTTTTAATCATCATGCATGTGTTGTTTTTGGTAAGATTATATTGTTTTGATCATAAAAAGTCTTGTTTTTAATCTTTGATATTTGTTAGATTTTTCATACAAGTGTTTTTAGGAGTGTTTGGTTGATAGGAATGATGGTATAGTGATCTTAGAGGTATGGGCATGAGTGGTTTTGATTGAAAATTTGATTTGTCATGTTTTATAAAAGGCTATTTTGGGACAGCAGGTCCTTAACAAATTTTTCGTGGGTTTAAGTTCTGAGAAAGACTAAGATTATTTGATATTGTTGTAGAGTTTTCCGAGACGGTCGTTTTGGTATAAGATAGAGCTTCTAAGTCATTACGAGTAAAAAGTTATGCTAGTTTTAGTATTCGTGTATCGGGAGACGCAAGTCGGCACAATCCGAAACTGTGGCTGATTTTGGGTCGACTCTCAGGGACTTTATGTTGGGTCAAGAGTTGATGAGTCAAACACTATGGAAAAAAGAAAGACCAAATAGGACATTATCACTACTAGAGATCCCCCTGCTGTAGTACTTTCCCCTGCTAGAGTAAGTTTCCCCTGCTGGAGTACTTGCCCCTGCTAGAGTACTTCCCACTACTAGTGATAAGTATGAAGATTTGGTCAACACATGATAAGAATGAATAAGTCAGTTTTGATTTAGTCATTATTACTTTATTTAGTTTCCATGTATCCCAGGGTTCCTTAAGTTATAAAAGGAACCACCAGGCATAGGTTTTATTCACCAGTTCAAACACACAAAATGTAACCTACTACTATTATGATCTCTAGGTGTGGGATTCAATGTACACACACCTAGAGTGGTTTATGTTAATCATATATAATACAAACCCTTTGGGAATCATTCATCTCTTAAACATATTGTTCTAGTTAATTGTATTATCCCGCTCTATTCATCACATATACAATTGACAACCTAGATAAAACGGTTTTTACTGTTTGAGTCTAAAGATCTTGGATTCAACAAGTGGTATCAGAGCGGGTGGCTCTCGATATCTAGGAGAATCAAGATGTTTAATATTGTTGTTGTGAAGATCTAGGGTTTATGTTGAAACCTAGATAATTAATTCTCGTTGCCATGGGGAAGTAATATTGATGCCGCTGGGTTTTAAAATAATTCAGGTATTCGTACATCTGTTCAGATATGTGCAAACAACAAAGAAGAATAAACTATGTTCGAATACTATGTCTGGTCCCAGGAGTTGCTGTGCTCTCATAAACTACTAATCCCGTGGGGTCAGAGCAGCAGTAATTAAGATTGTTTGGTTCGAGTATTATTCATAGTGGGTACCGACACAAACAATAAAGGGTTTTCATAATGTATTTGTTTTCATACGAGGGTACACGGATGGTACTCTATCATATTTAAATATGGTGGAGTAATTAATGTGAAAAGGACCCCCTGCTTATATTGTTCATCCACGTGAGGTGTTTGTTTGTTTGCAAAATAGTTCATGTGAGTAATATTAAAGCAATTGACTTAGGCTAGTCCCTGTTGACTCAGACGAGAGAATGGAGGGGGCCCCACTAAGTATGATTGACGAAGGCAAATTGTTTGTGTTCACACGAAGAATACAAATTCGTGTGTTCACCCGAATGAAAACAAGTTGGAGATGTGGGGTAGTTGTACTCGGTTGTATAAATTGAGGCAGAAGTTATTCACGTATGAATTGAATGAAGAACGAGGTAGGTTAATGCACATTCAGTGTATTGATTTGTTGGTATTCCATACATCACGTGACAGCAAGTCAGAACAAATATGGTGCATAGTGAGTACTTTTTAATTGCTCTGTTTTTATTATTTTCTGTTATAAATTCATTCCCACTTTGAGTGGGTTTGGCACAGTTAATAACAAAAACAGGGGCATTAAAAGTTCCCCCTGCTTGTGAAAAGGTTCCCCTGCTTTCATCAAAAGAAGCCCTTGCTACGATCCCCCTGCCTTCAATAGTTCCCCCTGCTTTCATTAATAGATTCCCACTGTTTTTGAAAGTTCCCCCTGCTGTCAGATATGAGTTTTGGGACAGCAAGGTTTTGGAGTTTGGTTATTCACAGCAACTGATCTTAAAGGTATAAGGCTTTCATATTGATTGTTCACATGATCATGAAGGTAATTGACTATTAGCTATTTGAAGATGAAGTAGAATTGGTTGAGTATGTGTTTTATTTCATGCTTTATTCCATAATGATGCATTGATAAAAATACGCAAAGGTGTGAGATTTTTCTTGGGTTGCTCTATGCTCATATTTTCTATGATGTTGGTTTTTGTCAAGAGCCTGTTCCACTCCATATGCATTCTGAGATGTATACGTTCGCTATTATGTGGATATTACATGGTATAATACACAGATTCGGGTTTTTCTACTACTACATCAAATAGGTGATACTGAATTTTCTTCACTTATGATTATTACTTTCAAAGCCTAATGAATTGAAGATTCATCAATGACTAGCACAATTTTAGAGGAAGCTCATTTGCTAAAGTGTTAGTCATTTCCATATGACATTGAAGTGAAGGTTTTCGCTACTGCTTATTGCTACTACGACAACTAATGTGAGTATCTACTGCTTAAAAACATGGTTCATTAGGATGCTTGTGCCTAGGTGCTTCATGGAGGGTATTTTGAAAAGTGGAATGCTTGTGTTAGAAGTATGGTATTGATTAGTAGTAACTAAATGTCACACCCAACCATGGCGGAATATGGGGCGTGACGTATGGATATCATCACAACAATAGTGTGTCTATAGAGATAACTAAATGAAATGGAAATATCGTAAATGATGACACAATGTCATGAAGATATCACAAACAATGCATGCGTCTAGGTAAGTATGTAACAGGTCTACCTCTTACCAAAGACATACAATTAACAAATAACAAACATATAGGTGTCTACAAAGTATCACTTATTCAAACATAAGTAAAGACTAAGAGGAAAGGGGGTTCCTCCAATGCAATCCTAAGCCTCCCAGCTAGCCACTCCTATTCTCACGCTTAACCACATTCTCATCTGAAAGAGACACTAAAACACGTCAACATAAAGTTGGTGAGAGTCATAGGTTTAGACTCCAACGCCAAATCAGTTATAAGCTGTGAATAACAACCACTAACAAAAGAACATATGGACAATGTGCTACAATTATGTATTAACAACTAGCATTCAAGATTAACCAATCATCACAAATCCAAGGCTCCAAGCCTTACCAATAACCACAATTCTAAGGCTCCAAGTCTTACCAATAACCATGGTCCCATAGGCGCTCATACACCTATGAACCAATCCCAAGGCCCCGCCTTGTCAACATCCCCTTGGTACCAAGTCAAACCATAATAACCATCAAGAATCACATAGCGGTTAATCACATAAATGTACACACAAGTCCATCACAAACCATAAAAACATTCACAACATTCTTTACAAAACCATACAGTGTCTCTTCCATCCCATCTGGAAGTCAAATCATTTATAGCTCATAAAAACATGGGACTATGAAACTCACCTGAACAAGCTTCTCCAAGTACCCGCACTCTAGCAAAATCTAAACACAAAAACGTATACAATCAAGACATGAACCACATACCAAAATGGCTCATCAATCTATGATGTATATCTAACCTTGTCCTACAACTTAACCCCATTTATATGCCATATGCATCTCATTACACCCCTCTATAAAGCCCTTAACTTAGTTTAGTTCATAACTCACCCCGTTAACATTTAACCCAAAACAGTCCCGTTTTTCATACTTCAAACTATGGGTCGAACACCCCCTTAACCAAAATAACATGCCCTGTAAAATAAACCCTATGTCCTTACATGTGTTAGCTATCTCTCCCATTTGTCCTCAACCTTAAAGCTACTGTTAAGGCGTCCATATATATATCTACTTTTACCTATCCAGAATTTATTGATTTTGAACATACGAAAAGTTTGTTATGATCAGAGGGTCTTACCCTAACCCATTTGTTTAGACCCCCTCCAGGTCTTTTATTTAATATTTAATCTAAGTCTCATGTTCGTTTGAAGGTCCTATTATACTCCTAAGTATCCTAACCATCTTAAAACATTAATTTAAACCCGACTGATTTCAAAACTGCTTTGACCTCCGACTGTTGTAACCTGTTTTTGACCCACTTCCCGACCTCCAATTTAGTTCTCGTTTCTTGAATTTGAAAGACAACTCAATTACCTTTCCAGGGGTGCTTGGATCGCAAAATAAGGGTTTATAGAACTCTAGATATGATCAAAACAAGTGACCTAAAATTCTGCCAAGTTTTTAAAAACGAATTTAACACAATTAGCTTAATTAATTACCATCACCATGTATAATTATTATCTCTAATTAATCTAATCATGTTTATATCATTATAATACAGAATTAATAATTAACCTAACCCTATATCCATCATGTATTGATTAAGAACGATTTAAAAATAATTTAATCGAAAAGAGAAACATAGGTTTTACCTTAGAATTTTTAAAAGACAAGAAAATTATGAAGAACCCTAAAAATATCCATTGATGCCGACTAAACCTTGATCTCCAGGGATTTTATGAGTGTTTTGATTAATAAAAAGACTTTATATATTTTCCTAACAAGTCCTTGGCCCATGTACAAAAGCCCGGTTCCCTTTTTCCTTTTTTTCCCCTATTCTTTTCTTCCCGCATTTACAAACCGACTATAACCCTATATTTTTTTATTTTTTTTCTTTTTATTACTTATTAATATTATTAATAATACCTTAAGTTACCTTAATTTATTTCAGCTCCTAAAATCTCCAAAACCTCAAAACTATAAGACTAGTCAATTTACGCGTATACCGTAAAAGACGTAAAAATATACAGTTTTATAAAAACTCTCAGAATATGAAATAAACTATATAACTAAGTCCTATATTACTTAAAACCATCCCGTAAATTATTCCCGTGACTAAATACTTCATCCGAGACCCCTAAATGCAAACCCTAAATCGTAAAAATACGATTTTTCTATAATACATATACGTATACGTAAACCACTAAATAACACCATCTCATTTCATAGTCACTACATTGTGAGCTCATGAACATGAAATCATCACACATCGTTTCACTCACAAGGTACCCCGTACCCGAGACGATATCCAAACCACAATCTATACACGCCAATTAGCACATAAACACGTAAAGACACGTAACTTGCACAAAATAAAACTAAGTGACGAACCTCAAAACCGCGTTTGTCACATCACTCCCCCTAATAGAAATCTCGTCCCGAGATTTACTCCTTAGGATCAAACACATCATTAGCAAACAACTGAGGATACTTGTTCTAAATGAACTCCTCTCATTTCCACGTGAACTTTAGTTCAAGTCTCAAATTACCACATATACTAACCAACAATATTTAAATTCATTTCCAAAATCTTGACCTCACAGTCAATAAATCTCACAAATGACTCTTTGATAAAACAAACTCTTATTAACACAAATCCCGAATAACCGTACATGCAAATATGTATTCTCAAACAACATTTACCAATCTTAATACATGAAATATAACATGTATACCACTAATTTCCCCCAGGTAATTATATGCTCATAAGCTACTGGTCCAATCTTTCCAAAGATCATAAATGGACCTAAAAACTCTACATCAACTCTTCCATTTTACCAAAACATACCACCCGTTACTATGGGTGAAACTTCCTACATAAATTTGTCACTAACTCTAGTGGTTTCCTCCTTTTCTACATAGCATCCCTTGTTGCTCTCATCCTTTCCACAAACACCATTACCACATTAGTAGCCTCTTTTACTAATTCTAGTCCAAAATGGGGACAACTAACCCTATCCTTCCATATAGTGCCTCAAATGGCATTTATCGACTTCTAATATGATAACTATCATTATATGAAAACTCAGACATCGCTAACGAGTTTCCCACCTCTCTCTAAATCAGTCACCCAAGCTCTCACACGACTCGTGTACTTGTAGCAATTTCTCACTTCATCCATCCTTTTCTGATTAGGTGGATATACTCATATCCAATCATGTTCATCAACTCCCTTTAGTCCATATCCCCAAACTACTTCAAAATTCCAATTTCTTTCCACAACTAACCTATGACGATATTTCACATATTCATTAGTTCATCATAACAAGGCCTAATGTAGGTTTTTTTGTTAGAAATACGTTTTTACGTATTTAGGAAGATTTGGTCACTCCGACAATATATTAAGTAGTAGCTCGTAGTCTAGATATCTTTTAATATATCAAACAAGGAAAGGCCTAGTCCATGTTATGTATGGACGGCCCAAATGTAAGCCCAAGCCCATCTTATGGGCTTGGTATATAAACCCTTTCCTTTGGTGGAGAGGGTAGTGTGGTTATTCATTTTTCACATAGTAAACATTAGTTTCTCTCTCCAGAAGTGTGTGTGTTCTCACCATCTCTCTATCTCTTTCTCTCTCTAAAACATAAGCAAGATTTACATATCCTACAAATGGTATCAAGAGCCATGGGATGATTATATTGTTTATGTGTTTGTGTTCTTGATATTTGTAGCCTTTTGATCTATTTAAACACGCGTCCAAATTTTTTTTGTGTTTTTTATGGTTTTTTCATGATACAAATCTTCTACATAGTTGTGGTAGAGATTTGGTATAGTTACTTTGGCTAAAAACACAAAATTTTTTGGTGTTTTGATCATTTTTTGGCTTAAAATCACGAATTGGTTGAGTTTTGTCCGAGAAAAGTGGGATTTATTCTGATCAGGTCATCGGAAAAGGGTTTATAGGACATTCCAATCAGTGTAATCGGAATAGGGTTTAGGGATTCCGATTTGGTATCCCGATTTTGGCACATTCCGACGAAGGGATTCCGATTGCATTCCTATTTGAGTATTCCGATTTGGACAATTCCGATTTGGTACATTCAGATTTGGTACATTTCGATCAAGGTTATTCCGATAGGGACATTCCGACTTGATATTCCGACAACGGTATTCTGATTAGGGTATTCTGATTAGCGTATTCCGATCAGCATTCAGATCTTTATTCTGATCAACATTCCGATAACCAAAAATTATTCCTTAAAAAATTTCGAACAATCGTGTGTAATTTTGACTTGGAATTTTTGGTTTATCGAGAACATATTTTAGGGGATTTTAACACTGTTTCTCGACTTCAACTCACCACAACAAACATATTTACTTTCTCTCATTGTTCGATCAACGTTTTGTAAATCTTCACATTAAACTTCAACGGAATCATTGAATTCAACATCTCAAGAGGGAGAATTGCATCTAATGCAAAACACAGCTAGAGAAAGTGGTAGAACGTTATTTCGACTACTTCAGTCTCATCTTGTAACCCTTTCATGGTTTCAAGGAGGAAGTAAATTTGTGACACTCTTTGGTCAAGATTGTTATACATTCATCGACTCAATATTCCTCAACTTGAACCAACTAGCTGAGCGACTTCACAAAGAAGACTTTAATCACTCTGCATCAGTATCTGCATATAAAGCTCTAGTGACACAACTTACGTACTTCTTTCAATTCAACATTGTTAAGTCTGAAAATTCAGGGATATGTCAGTCATTTCTTCAATACACACATATGGAGGTTCAAGAGTTCCGTGATACACTGTTGAAATTCATGACATCGGTCTCATCTTCGATTTATGAAAGATCCCGACTTCAGCAAGAGTATGATAGTGGAGTGCAAGTATCTATGATGCAGATGTTAGAGGAGCATGGTCATACGGTTGAAAACTTGGAGCCTCAAGATTGCAAGAGCATGGAATCGAGAGGAAAGCATGATACAAGCAGCATGTCAGGGAACGTGGTATATGATGTTTATGCCAATGAAATACCGCGTGTTGAGCATTCTGAAAATGTTGTAAGTAACCATGATACATGCTTTATGACTGCTTCATTAACCGATTCTGATTCGAAGATTAAAGAGCTTGAAACGATCTTAGCTCAGCAATCTAAAACTTTTGAGGATGCCAAAATTGAATTTTCGAGGAAAACGGACAAATTTCAAACATATTTTGAAAAACTAGAAAAGTCAAAAGTTGTTCTTGAACGAAAATTAGATCAAAAAGTTCTAGATTCTAAAGCTGAAAAAGATAATCTTTTGAAACAAATTAAGTTGCTTGAATCTAAGTTGGCATCCCAAGATAGATTGCTCAAAGAGAATGAGAACTTAAAGGCTCAAGTTCAGGAAAAGGTTTTTGCTATAGCTGCTTTGAAAAACGAGCTAAGGAAGACTAAGGGCACTAGTGTGGACACTAACCTTGAAAAACCATCAATCTTGGGGAAACCGCCTAAAATTCAGTCCGTTCGTCAACCGACTGCATTTAGATCCGAGCGACCAAAATCCTCGAGACCGCAGTTTGCCTCCCAAGTTTATTTGGTTCATAGTTCCAGACCAGTCACTCCACTATCTAGGCCTAATGTGATAAAACCAGCCTATGCAAAACCTACAAACAAGACTGCTACTAATGATTCTAGGTATAGTTCTAAGAATATGCCACAACATAGGTCGAATAGCATGCCTAATAATCACTATGTAGATGCATCTAAGAAAATGTCACAAGCAAGACCTAGGATTTCTAGATCTCAATTGGACCTCAAACACAGTGTTTGTTTCGTATGCATGAAAAATGTCTTCACGGCAATTCATGATGCTTGTGTTACTAAAGTCTTGAAGGAGCCGAACTCAAGTGCTAACAGAGGGAGTTCCAAAGGAAATAGGTTTTATACTACTAAGTCTTCCGTTGTGCATAAGAAAACCATGTCGCCTAGATCCAATCTTAGGTGGCAACCCACGGGTAGGATTTTTAAATCAGTTAATCTTAAATGGGTTCCTACAGGAAGGTTGTTTCCCTCTTGCACTACCAAGGTGGACTGTGAACCCCCGCATGGTTATAAAATAGATATCGCTAAACCTTATAAAAGCAAACAAATTCTAAATGAGAATGCAGGTACCAAAGTCCATGTTCAACAAAAACACAGCGGTCCAATCTTTGTATACCGTACAACTAAGGACACTCTCAGAGTTTGGTTGTTGAAGAAGCTGATATCTAAGAAACAAGTGTCTCAGGGGACTCGCAGTTAAGCTGTACTATGGCTCCTCATTAAATGACAGACGATGACCCGAACTTCAAAGAAAGGAAAGTTTGTCGTCGATGATAAACTTATCCTCATTAACGAGAAATTAAATTTTCTCGGACACGAGCTAACATTAAAATTATTCAACGATTTTAAACTCGTGTAAATGGCGTATAATCACATTTCAGATTATGCCCCAGACTTCAGCTAAAGGGAAGTTATCGCCGATGATAACCATATAAACACCATAAAAATTGAAAAATTCAGAAAAATCCAAAAATATTTTTTACTTTATTTTTCAAAGGCATGTCTTTTGGTACGATAATATTTATGGCCTTAGAAATGTTGATTAATATTGACACGGCACCATAAATAGAGTTCGTATAAAAGTTGTAAATATTTCATAAAACATGCCCTTATGGCTTGTAGTTATTTCTGACTGCACCCCGGTTTTCATATTAAAGTCATGTATTTCTTATGAAAGCTTTGGCTCACAACGGGAATTAATTTTCTTGGGCAAGGTTTACTTTAAAGCCTTGTAAGGGATCAAGTTTACTTTATAACTTGGTCTAACACAAATCGATGTACGTTTCAGTGCATTTATTTGTTAAAACAAGAGAAGTCTTGTTTTTATGAAGCTATCATCTCTAAAACCATAGCAATCTACAATTGGTATCTACATACTCGACGATGCGACTACTCAAACGACGACTACGGCTCTTTCAATAGAACACGGGTCAACAATTGAGGGGGAGCAATTGTCAAGCATTCAGAATCTTCGATGCCGAACGTGCAAAGCTCACTAACTGGTGTCAAGACAACAATACCAATCGTACATGTGGTGTCAAGAGATGACTTCAGACGTGACGAGGCGACCAACATATGGTGACAAGAACCATTTGATCTTATCATATGATGTTCTCATCTATCAGGTCCAACCTTGTCAATTCTTTTCTAATATGGTGAATATGTGATCATGTTACAAATCGGTATCATATCTCATACGTTTGATATCATGAAGATAAAATGGATTTGCATTTTTCTTCCTAAAACCTTTGTTAAAACTTCATTAAATCAATTGATATTAAAAACATCGATTGGGTTAATATTTTTAATATGGGGGAGAAAATGTGATTTAATATGGGATATTATCACAAATGGTTTGACTTAATGTGCTGGCTCATCCTGACATATGTGAAATGTTTTCGAATATCGTGGCATATGTTAAGGGGGAGAAAAACGGATTTGCATATCTAAAATGGATTTTCATGGTGACGTATACTTACCCAAAATCCATTTATTTCACGACGATGAAGATTGTGGTGACATAAGGATGGTAGGATAGGTTAAGTCCAATGATTCTTCTTAAACCGGAGGAATCTTCCCAAGGACACTTCATAGCTAGAAATAGTAGTCCTTAGGAAAGTTGGAGAAAGATTGTGAACGTAGCTGAATGCCGACCAAGTACTTAAGTTAGCACTGGAACAATCACAACAAGGTGCTAGTTATGACGTATTGGTAAGCATTGAAGGGGTTGAAGAATGAAAAAGAATTGTAAAGATAAAGGGTGTAAAAAAGAAGCCCTCCTTACAACTTTAGGCAGAAACCGGGTCAATACATATGCTATTGAGATCATTTTTAATGATTCTTGATATTGAAGATAGACATCATGGACCCAGTGATGCAATGCACAACCCTTCCCAGCTAACTCAGATATCTCTTAAAAGATATTTGTTTTAATCACACGGAGACAACACGTTATCTATCGATTTATTCACTCCGAATAAATTGGTATTGAAATGGTGGCACTCCTCTCTAGCCTCCGATCACTAAAATCCAAAATGCACGATCGAGTCTAGAGCCATTTGAGATCATTAAATATCTCATTAGGACACACTTTCATAATTCCTTGCTTCTTCATACACTGTGAAAAGTAAGAAAGATCTTAAGATTCCTACGCAAAATCTTCATGATCTTGCCTGAACATCCGAGTAATACGAAAGTATTTACAATGAAGATGGAAATCCTTCTTGAGCGAATATCAAAAAGCTCATGGTAGGTGACTTGTGCGATTCTTTATGAATCAAACTTGTGATAACTGGAAAGCAACAGTGGTTTCTTAACTGAATTTAAACACGTTCCAGGCCTCTACGCAATATCTTAGTGATCTTTCCAGAACACTCAGAGTGATACCTTAGTGTTCACAGTGATGAGTGGAAATCCTTCTGGTGTTAACCTCAAACAGCACTTGGTAGGTAACTTGCAAGATTCAATATGAATCAAGCTCGTGACAACTGGAAAGCAACGATGGTGCGATTCTTTAATGAATCAAACTTGTTCCAGGAATCAGAATTGACGGCTTCAATCATGCGGATAATTTTATCCAAATGATTCACTCTTTATGTTCGCAGTCAGCTTTGGACGGTCGAGTAAAGAGAACGGGTTTACCCGCGAAATCTTGTCAAGGAGATTTTTAATTAAATCTACCTGCCACAAGTACGATATTTTATATCGTCCAACGGTCTTCACTGAAACTAGAGATTTTCTGTGGTGAAAAAGTTCGTTATTCTCGGAATCCTCTCGAATTGATCTCAGTTAAAAGTGGAAAGATTTGTTCTTGGTGACAAAAGGAGGGTTTAGTTTGATAATGTAAATAAGTGCAATGAATAAACAAGGACTAGAATAAAAAAAATAAACGAATTAACACAAAAATATAGTTAAACAATTAAATCATGAAACTAATAAAAGAACCTTACTGAAAATAGAGCTATTCGGAAAATCACCCTTATGCGGAAAACATGCCTATGCGGAAAATCTTGCCCTATGCGGAATATATGGCCTATTCGGAATAACTGGTTTATGCGGAAAGTGCAGCTCTATGCGGAAAATAATGTCTACTCGGAAAAACCAGTCTATGCGGAAAGTATCAGTTATGCGGAAAATCTTCTATTCGTAAAATGTTGCTCTATGCGGAAAGTAAGGACCATGCGGAATATATAAATATTCCGAATAAGGACGGAATAAACAAGCAATTCGGAAAAACTGAAAAGTTCCGAATAAGAGAAAAGGAAGAAGAGCTATTCAGAATATCCAAGATTCCGAGTAAGCCACACAGAAGTTTGTCTATTCGGAAAGTCAAAATATGAAGAACAGTAGCAGACGTTTCAACAGTGGACACGAATTAATCCAAGATCAAGCTTAATACTTAAAAAGGTTTTACCAAATCAAACACAAATCATTTAAATACCTTAAGTAACAAATCCCACCAATAAAACACTAAATCAACAACTTTTTAAGATCAAACTAGAATCAAGTAAAAACTTAGGAACTTGCAATAGATAATGATGAAGAACAAGATGAATGAAAAGATGGAATTGATTAATTAATGGAAAAATAACAAGAGTATTGATTCACACTTACAAAATTGAAAGAAAGAAGAAAAATCACCAAACTCCCTAATGGAGTTGGTGAAGGAACGAACCAACAAGGACTGGAAAAAAAGAAAAAATGAACTAACTCCCTAAAATGTGAAGGGAGAGATCTATTTATAGTCCTAGTGGTTGGTTGGTGAGTGGGCTTTCTCCCTTTCTTCTTGTCTTCTCGTCTTTTCAGAAAAGTTGACGTTTTCGATTCTGATTCGGGATTTGTTGTCGATTAAATCCAACTCGTCTTTTAATTTCTTCGTTAAATAGACTTGAGTTTCTTCGACTTATGTAAATCTTCCGTCTTTGGTCCTTTTCTTCGATAAAACTTCAAATAGGCCCAGTGACTTCAAATCTTTTGCATCTCTTGGATAATAGACTTCGTCTTCAGTCTTTTCCTTGATAAAACCCGTGCAATCCCATGTTTTCTTTAATATTCATCCGGTTAGTTCTGAAATCACATTAAACACAAAAACCACGCATAATTCCAAACAAATGATATTAAATACGTGTTTTGGTCTTGTTTTAGCCAGAATTAAGTGGTAAAAGGATGGGTGTTTACACACCTATCAAATCCCCTACACTTAACCATTGCCATGCCCTCATGCAATGCTTAGTGATAAAGCAAATTTACATTTTTCTCTTAATTAATCAACCTTGGCCTTATTTAAATTCTATTAAACAAAAATTAAAATGCTAAGAGAAATTAAAACTTTAAAATAAGCAAAAGGATGGAAATAACTTGTAAAGAAATCAAAGACTTACATTAGGGCTTTGGTGTTGCGAAGATTTATCACCCTCAAGTTTCACGTTCCCCAAACTAAGCTTAAAAACGAGATCATTGTTATTATAAGTTAGTAAATCAAACACTTACACACATGGCTTAATTAAATGCTTAAACTCCCTTATTCCTAGGTGTATCTCTTATATTTTATTTTTGTCTTAGAATGATCATGAAGATGCATTTTTGGACTTATTTCGATAGTTTATTTAGGCTGAAAGCAAAGTAGGACGATTTGATCAATAGTTAGCTAAAGGACAAAATCTCTTAAAACTGCTTCTCGGGATATCAAAAAGTTCATATCTTGGCATAACTTGGTTCGCGATTTGAGACCTTTCTCGGGCCGATATTTGGCATGTACTTCATACTTCATATCTTTGAGAGACGTTCTTGAGATAATGGTCTTCTCATCATAATAGAGTTTCTTCACTTGGAGACTTTTGAGGGGTACTCCAACTTTGTTGACCACGACTTCATGATTATTTCTTCAATCTCTAATTGGGATTTTGAGATACAACGATTCGCCTCCTTTTCGGACTTGGATCTATTTATCCTCATACCTTGTTAGGGTCTTTTCGGATAGACTTCTCCATGATCTTTATGGGAGTTGATTGCTTTTCGTCGTGAGTCTTGATCCTTCATATTGACTTTAGGAATAATGCTTTTCACATCACTTTGGATCTTCAGCAATAAAATTGAATCCTAATGCCTTGTTAGGGCCTTTTCGGACTCGCCAATCTTCGCGCCCCGCTTCATAAGTTATGCCTTGGCTATGAACTCTTATCATTACCGAGCAACTTTTAAACGATCTTGGGCTAGAAGCTAAGTAACTTTTCAAATCGTATGACCTTACTTATTGCAGATAAATTATTAGCAAGTGATGGGAGAATAGGCAAATAATTACACCAAGTGAGCTTGCGCAAGAATACCGACTTATAATTGACTCTATCATTTCTCGTCCTCCACAATTTAAAATCTCAAGTAAAGAGACTCGTGGACACTTAGCCTAGTAAACCGATTAAGGTCTACATGGTTAAGGATACTAGCTAGAATAAACTTGGATAAGTCTATTCGGGTTGAGTCAAAATAAACGCAACGGGCCTAATAGATCTAAGATTTCAAAACTAGCTACACCACTTTATTAATATTTTTGACTTTACTGCGGAATATATACATATGAAAGCAACGATAAAAATTTAAAAATTACGACTAAATGGCCAAAGTTAATAAAAAATTTGAAAAATGTTGAAAAATAGGATTTTTCCGGTTAAATGAAGGCATTTTCATGGAAAAGTCCACTTAAAACTTCGATAGAAGTCTCCCCTACACTTAAGATAAACATTGTCCTCAATGTTTAAGCATGTGGGAAAAGTCTCCCCTACACTTATCACATTGTGCACGTTGGTTAACTCGAGTTAAGGAAGAGACGACTAAAGTGATCAATTTCAAATGTGAGTATGAAGAAAATTGAATCACGATAGTTGAGAGATAAAACCGGATTTCGGATAACACGGGAGCACGGTTCTTCAAAGATTTCCAAGATTGCAGTTATCCCTGTAATCACATCACCACACAAACACAAAAGACCAAAGTAGGTCCTCCCCTACACTTAGGGGGTTAAAGGGATAGATACTCGGGCTGCTTCCCGAGGAGCGCTTGTTTTTGATAACCGAGTCACGAGCCTGACTCGACCCAAAATTAGTTCATGGGGAACGTGGTGAGGGATGGAATCACCTCCTTGGAGGTGTCCTCACCAAAGTACAACTTCACTCGTTGGCCATTCACCTTAAAATTTGGTCCATTAGGTTGAGTGAGCTCGAGAGTACCATATGGAAAAATTTGGGCAATGGTGAATGGGTCGGACCAACGAGATTTGAGCTTGCCCGAAAAGATTTTCAACCGAGAGTTAAAAAGTAAGACTTTGTCTCCAACATGGAACTCTCAGTTTTTGATCTTGGAGTCGTGAATGAGCTTAGTTCGTTCCTTATAGATCAAAGAATTTTCATAAGCCTCATTCCGAAGTTCATTGAGCTCATTGAGTTGGATCTTGCGTAGGTCACCGGCTTTGTTGATATCAAAATTGGCCCACTTCAAGGCCCAATAAGCCTTGTGTTCCAACTCAATGGGGAGGTGGCACGCTTTCCCGTACACAAGACGATAAGGCGTACAGCCGATCGGGGTCTTGTAAGCAGTACGGAAAGCCCACAAAGCATCATCAAGTTTATCAGTCCATGCGGCACGATGCTCTCCCACGGTTCTTTCAAGAATTCGCTTTAGTCCTCGGTTGGATATTTCAGCCTGGCCATTAGTTTGTGGGTGGTAGGCTGTGGAAAGACGATGATTTACACCGTACTTAGCCATGACTCTAGCAAATTGGTCATTGTAGAAATGAGTCCCACGATCACTAATAATGGCGCGAGGCACACCGAATCTAGCGAAAAGAGCTTTCAAAAAGTTACAAACCACCCTTGCGTCATTAGTAGGTAAAGCTTTGGCTTCAACCCACTTTGAAACGTAGTCAACTGCTACAAGGATGTATTTGTTTCCTTTAGAAGAAGGGAATGGCCCCATAAAGTCGATACCCCAAACATCAAAAATTTCACACTCTTGAATGAAATTCTGAGGCATCTCGTCTTTATGTGTGATTTTGCCTTGCTTTTGGCAAACATCACATCGTTTGACCATATCGTGAGCGTCACGGTATATGGAGGGCCAATAAAATCCCGAATCAAACACTTTCTTTGCGGTGTAGTTGGGACCAACGTGACCACCGGTGGGTCCTTTGTGGCAAGCATCAAGGATTTCAGACGCTGCCGGTCCATCAACACATCGGCGGATAATCAGGTCGGCACATTGTTTGAATAGGTAAGGGTCGTCCCAAAAGTAAGTCTTAATGTCGGTGAAAAACTTCTTCTTTTGTTGAGACGTCAACCCTTCCTTGAGAATTCCACCCGCCAAGTAGTTTGCAAAGTCTGCAAACCACGGGGTTTCATTCGACTTCGAGTTTATAGACATTAAGGTCTCCAAGGGAAAAGAATCATTGATTTCTTTGGTCGGATGATCCCCTTGGTATGGATCCTCAAGTCTGCTGAGATGATCCGCGGCTAAGTTTTCTGCTCCTTTTTTATCGCGAATTTCGATTTTAAATTCCTGGAGCAGCAAAACCCAGCGAAGAAGTCTTGGTTTGGAATCTTGCTTTGTCAATAAGTACTTCAGCGCGGAATGATCGGTATACACGATGGTGGTAGAAAGGACAAGATAGGGGCGAAATTTTTCAAAGGCATAGACAACAGCTAAAAGCTCTTTTTCGGTTGTCGTGTAATGCAATTGTGCCCCAGTCATTGTCTTGCTAGCGTAATGGATCGGTTGGAAGTGTTTTTTCACTCTTTGTCCAAGAACCGCTCCAATAGCAAAATCACTAGCATCGCACATCAACTCAAAGGGAAGCTCCCAATTAGGGGTAACCAAGACGGGTGCCTTAGTTAGCTTATCCTTAAGTGAGTCAAAGGCTTCGAGGCACTCTCTGGAAAAGATAAAAGGAGTATCTTTTTCCAAGAGGTGGGTCATCGGGCGAGCGATTTGAGAAAAATCTTTGATGAATCGACGATAGAAGCCCGCATGACCCAGGAAACTTCTCACACCCTTCACTGTTGAAGGTGGAGGCAACTTTGCGATAACATCAACTTTAGCACGGTCAACTTCAAGACCGGCCTTCGAGATCTTATGTCCAAGCACGACGCCTTCTTTTACCATGAAATGGCATTTTTCCCAATTTAGAACCAGACGAGTGTCTTCGCACCTCTTTAGCATACGTTCCAAATTGGCAAGGCAAGAAGAGAAAGAATCCCCGAAGACCGAGAAATCATCCATGAAGACTTCCATGGTTTGTTCAACCATGTCATGGAAGATAGCTAACATACACCTTTGGAAAGTCCCGGGCGCATTACATAAGCCAAAAGGCATTCTTTTGTAAGCAAAAGTGCCATAGGGACAAGTGAATGTAGTCTTCTCTTGATCTTGGGGATCGATGGGTATTTGAAAATAACCCGAGAAACCATCAAGAAAGCAGTAATATTCATTACCGGCTAAACGTTCAAGCATTTGGTCCATAAAAGGTAGAGGGAAATGATCCTTTCTCGTGGCATCATTGAGTTTGCGGTAGTCTATACAAACTCTCCACCCAGTAACGAGACGAGTGGGAATCAACTCGTTGTGTTCATTGGGAACAACAGTTATTCCGCCCTTCTTAGGCACACAATGGATTGGACTAACCCACGGGGAATCCGAAATAGGGTAAATCATACCCGCATCAAGAAGTTTGAGAACCTCTGTTTTGATGACTTCATGTATTTTTGGATTCACCCTTCGTTGGCTTTGAATTGTGGGCTTAAAGTCGTCCTCCATGAGAATTTTGTGTGTGCAGAAGTGAGGATCAATTCCATGAATATCGGAAATCTTCCAAGCAATAGCCTTCTTATGATCTTTCAACACAGCGACGAGGCGAGTCTTCTCTTCATCTTTCAAATCCTTCGCAATAATGACGGGCGACTTTTTGTTGTCGTCAAGGAACACGTACTCGAGATGTGGCGGCAACTCCTTAAGTTCCAAATCCGGAGGATTTTCGACGGGAGGCGTTTGCAAAGTCGTGGCATCGATAGCAATGACCGTGGGAGATGGAGGCGAAGGATTGTCTTCGTTGAGAAGATTGTCAAAGAAAGTCATGTCTTCATCCCCCTCGGTGGGAGAATCATTAGTAGCTAAATTCTCATCTCCCATGGTAGCTTCAAGATTGTTCCAGAATAAATCACTATCTCCAAATAGAGACAACGATGAATCAATAGAGGACACGGTCTCAACATTGGGAAGAGAGGTAGGAATACTTTTGCAAGCATCATTAAAGTGTTCTTCACAAGCCTCATCGAGAACGTCAATACAATTAACACTCTCATATGAATAAGGTTGTTTGGACAACTTTCCCATGTTGAAGACTACTTTATCGTCACCCACTCTCATGATAAGCTCACCGGCTTTAACATCAATAAGAGTGCGACCGGTCCTCAAGAATGGACGACCAACAATAAGTGGCACACGGGGGTCCATCTCGTAGTCGACGACAACAAAATCAACAGGAAAGGTGAATTTGTCGACTCCTACAATGACGTCTTCGGCTATCCCCACTGGATAAGCAACCGTACGGTTAGCCAATTCCAAAGTCATTTTGGTGGGGACTAGCTCTGGGAGAGATAATTGCTTCCAAACACTTAGAGGCATGAGATTAATACTGGCACCTAGATCGGCTAGGGCCATGCAATTCTCTACTCCCGGGAAATTGCAAGGGATAAGAAAACGACCCGGATCACCAAGCTTGGTTGGCAATTTCCTTAAGAGCACTGCAGAGCAGTTCTCATTAAGTTGGGTGTTGGCAATATCGAGGAGCTTTTCCTTGTCGCTCAGAAGATCTTTAAACATTTTCGCGTACTTGGGCATGTGAGCGAGAGCCTCAGCGAAGGAGATATTGAAATTCAGTTGTTTGAACATTTTAAGGAAGTTCGAAACCTGAATATCATCCTTGCTCTTTTGCTTCTCTTTCCTCAACCTAGATGGATAAGGTATATTGGAAGAAGAGGAAGGCTTTGGGAGAATAGGATCACTCACAACCACGGGTGGAGGAGGGGTAGAAGGAAGAGGTGGAGAAATTGGGGATGGAGAAGGAATAGGAGCAGGTGACTCGTTCTCCTTAGTCACAACCACCGGTGGAGGTATAGGAAGCTCGGGTTCCTTGGTTCCTTTGCCACTTCGAGTGGTGATTGCTTTCATCTCCCCTCGTGGGTTCGCAACGGTGTTACTCGGAAGAGTACCCGAAGAAGAGGGTTGACTACTTTGGAAGAAACTAGCCATCATGTTCCTCAGATCATTAGTTTGGCTATCCAACGTATTTCTCATATCGGCTCTCAAATCATTTCCTTGCTTTACCAAATCTGCCTTCAAATTGCGCACTTCCTCTTGGAGATTTCCCACAATCACATCATTGGTCCTCATGTAGGTTGCAACCTCTTGGTGTAAAGCCGTGGTGGTTTGGTTGGGAGGAGCATTGTATGCAGGTGGTTGGTAAGCTGGTTGTTGGTAGACTTGATTGTTACGTTGAGGCGGTTGTTGCTGCTTGTGAGGTGGGATGTATGGTTGTCGAGGTTGTTGTTGTTGTTGAGGAGGACGGTTAAGGTTTTGTTGTTGGTTTGGGTTGGTAGGAGGAAAGCCAGGTGGTGAAAGATAGTTGTTGCTGCGATAGCTAAGCAAGTTACGGTCACCTTGGGGTTTTGCTTGATAAACAGGTTGAGGATAGGTGCCATATGCCGCATTCACATTCTCAGCAGGGTAGTCTTGGGTGGCGGTACAAGATGTGTAAGAGTGAGGACCACCGCATATCTCACAAGGTTGGCTGACAGCGTTCACTTGAGCGTTTTTGGCGTTGTTGCTGTTGTTGTTGTTGACGGTGTGGGTGACAAGCGATTCAAGAAGCGTAGTGATTTTGTCTAATCGCTTGTCGCTGTCATTAGTGCTAGCACTAGCAACATTGGTCCTAACACTCTTGGTTTGCACACGAGATTTATTCTCAATGATGTCCCAAGCAGCATTGGAAGTCTTAGCCAATAGATTACCCCCCGAGGCACTGTTCAGTGAATCTTGGTCACTCATGCTTAAACCATTGTAAAAAGTATTAATTTGATGTACTTTGGTAAAACCATGTTGTGGGCATTTTCTTAAAAGATCTTTAAAACGATCCCAAGATTCACTGAATGACTCATCGTACTTTTGTTCAAAGTTTATAATCTCATTCCGCAAAGCGGTAGTACGAGAGGGTGGAAAAAAGTAATTGATAAACTTTGTTTCCAAATCCGTCCACGAGAGAATACTCTGTGGCGGTTCCTTAGCAAGCCAATGCCAGGCTTGTCCCTCTAAAGAAAAGGGAAAAAGTTGTAACCTTATAACCTCCTGTGGAACTCCATTGAACTTGACTGTGTTGGTGAGTTGTAGAAATCTCTTGATATGGTCGTGTGGGTCATCAATGGTTCGTCCCAAGAATGGTTGAGCTGAGACCATCTGGATAAAGCCTGATTTAAGCTCAAAGTTGTTGGCGGCAATTGGTGGTATAACAATTGGATCCGTGTTGCCATCGACATGAGCTTAGAGCAATTCAATCATGGGGCGGTTATCCGGAAGGGGCTCATTGTTGTTGTTATTCATGTTGTTGAAAGGTGGGTTGTTGTTGTTATTATTGTTGTTCGGAGGTGGTATGTTATTGTTGTTTTGTACACCAGCCATGTCTAAGTTATCGAGAGGCTCGGGCTCTTGATAAGACGTGGATCGAGTGCGCATACACCTGCAAAAGAACGAACAAAGAAAAACAAAGCAAAAATATTTTTGGTTTTTATGTTTTTTACTTTTTAGGATTTTTGAAAATTTTATATTTTTTAGTGTTTTTGAAAATTTTTATGAAAAAGTAACGTTCACGGGGAACGGATCCCAAAATCCAAGTTCTCACAAAAAACTTTTGATCTTAACGAGAAGAGCCGGCAGCGGCGCCATTTTGAAACTAGAGATTTTCTGTGGTGAAAAAGTTCGTTATTCTCGGAATCCTCTCGAATTGATCTCAGTTAAAAGTGGAAATATTTGTTCTTGGTGACAAAAGGAGGGTTTAGTTTGATAATGTAAATAAGTGCAATGAATAAACAAGGACTAGAATAAAAAAAATAAACAAATTAACACAAAAATATAGTTAAACAATTAAAACATGAAACTAATAAAAGAACCTTACTGAAAATAGAGCTATTCGGAAAATCACCCTTATGCGGAAAACATGCCTATGCGGAAAATCTTGCCCTATGCGGAATATATGGCCTATGCGGAAAATCTTGCCCTATGCGGAATATATGGCCTATTCGGAATAACTGGTTTATGCGGAAAGTGCAGCTCTATGCGGAAAATAATGTCTACTCGGAAAAACCAGTCTATGCGGAAAGTATCAGTTATGCGGAAAATCTTCTATTCGGAAAATGTTGCTCTATGCGGAAAGTAAGGACCATGCGGAATATATAAATATTCCGAATAAGGACGGAATAAACAAGCAATTCGGAAAAACTGAAAAGTTCCGAAAAAGAGAAAAGGAAGAAGAGCTATTCGGAATATCCAAGATTCCGAGTAAGCCACACAGAAGTTTGTCTATTCGGAAAGTCAAAATATGAAGAACAGTAGCAGACGTTTCAACAGTGGACACGAATTAATCCAAGATCAAGCTTAATACTTAAAAAGGTTTTACCAAATCAAACACAAATCATTTAAATACCTTAAGTAACAAATCCCACCAATAAAACACTAAATCAACAACTTTTTAAGATCAAACTAGAATCAAGTAAAAACTTAGGAACTTGCAATAGATAATGATGAAGAACAAGATGAATGAAAAGATGGAATTGATTAATTAATGGAAAAATAACAAGAGTATTGATTCACACTTACAAAATTGAAAGAAAGAAGAAAAATCACCAAACTGTTGGTGAAGGAACGAACCAACAAGGACTGGAAAAAAAGAAAAAATGAACTAACTCCCTAAAATGTGAAGGGAGAGATCTATTTGTAGTCCTAGTGGTTGGTTGGTGAGTGGGCTTTCTCCCTTTCTTCTTGTCTTCTCGTCTTTTCAGAAAAGTTGACGTTTTCGATTCTGATTCGGGATTTGTTGTCGATTAAATCCAACTCGTCTTTTAATTTCTTCGTTAAATAGACTTGAGTTTCTTCGACTTATGTAAATCTTCCGTCTTTGGTCCTTTTCTTCGATAAAACTTCAAATAGGCCCAGTGACTTCAAATCTTTTGCATCTCTTGGATAATAGACTTCGTCTTCGGTCTTTTTCCTTGATAAAACCCGTGCAATCCCATGTTTTCTTTAATATTCATCCGGTTAGTTCTGAAATCACATTAAACACAAAAACCACGCATAATTCCAAACAAATGATATTAAATACGTGTTTTGGTCTTGTTTTAGCCAGAATTAAGTGGTAAAAGGATGGGTGTTTACACACCTATCATTCACCGACCGGAGGTAAAATGCTACCGATTTAGAATGAGATGTTTAAAGCCATTTCGTTCGTGTCTACTTATGTTGCGGCATTTGAAGACGGTGGCGTTGCGGAATCCGATAAGAGGTCGTCCCCGCATGCTTATACGTTATGCACATTAATACCTCATCTAATTCAAGAAAGCCTAAAAGTTAAGTCTTCGCTGTATCGAACTCTGAAGCTTTCAAGAATTACGAAGGTATAAGTATGTGGGACATGGTGTCACGAAGAGGCGAAGATCACAAGTGATGGATGCACAAGATCAAGGCAAGAGATTAATGCTAAAGATTGATATCAAGATCACATCAGCATGTTCACCATAAAAGAAAAAGAAAAGAAAGACGAAGACTACGAGCTCAAGACAAGCATAGTATGCTAGATTTATCTTATTATTGTAACTTGGGTAACGCCCTTGTTTGGAGTGACCTCCCTTAGGGGGAGATTGTTAGAAATACGTTTTTACGTATTTAGGAAGATTCGGTCACTCCGACAATATATTAAGTAGTAGCTCGTAGTCTAGATATCTTAATATATCAAACAAGGAAAGGCCTAATCCATGTTATGTATGGACGGCCCAAATGTAAGCCCAAGCCCATCTTATGGGCTTGGTATATAAACCCTCTCCTTTGGTGGAGAGGGTAGTGTGGTTATTCATATTTCACATAGTAAACATTAGTTTCTCTCTCTAGAAGTGTGTGTGTTCTCACCATCTCTCTATCTCTTTCTCTCTCTAAAACATAAGCAAGATTTACATGTCCTACATTTTTGCAAACTCTTTTTAGATCTATTTTATCGTTCCACAAATCGACTCGAATTGAAATCGGACTTAACGTAAAACTTAATTTGTTTTTGGTGAAATATATTTTTTTTGGTATTTTAAAACTAATTAACAACTTCTAGATTAAAAGCTAATTTAATTTTACTATTAAAACTTTTAAATGAAATCTATTTTAAAGTAAAACTAAATTAATTGGAATAAACTAATTTTAAACTAATGTAAAAAAACTATTTTATAAAAACTTTAAATCTAATTTTTTTTTAAAAAAAACTAAAATAAAGACTTTAATGAAAACTATTTTTAAACTAAAACTATATATAAAACTAAAGTAAACTAATTAAAATAAAATATATTTTTTTATCTTTTTTATATTTTTTTAAAACAAAACTGAATTAAAAGAAAATTGAAATAAAACTTTTTAAATTTAATTAAAACTAAAAACTTGAATTTAAACTATTTTAAATAAACTTCCAGATTTTAAACACTCTATATTAATTAATCTAAACAGAATGAAACATAAAAGAGATGCCAGCTTAGTTGGTTATGTCGTATGACTGTGATGCGCGAGGTCACGCGTTCGAAACCTAGGAGGGGCAAACTTTGCTATTAATATTTTTGTAACTTCTTTTTTTGGACTTTTAAAGATCAAAATAACAAACCAAAAGGGTCTGTTATTTAAGCAGTATATAAGCAAAAACGAATAAACCAAATAAGCTAATACAGTTACCAAATAAGCAGATTTAAACAACCCAATTCCCAAACAGGAACTAAATAAGCAGATTCAAACGAAATAGCCAACTAAGCAGTTAAATCGAATAAGCTAATATGAAAAAGACTAAATAAGCTAAACAAACTATCTAAAATAAAACAATAAGCAACCAAACGATCCTATAAGCTAAATAAGCAATTCAACCAACAAATCAAATAAGCCAAATCCCAAATAAGCATATGACAAACACTGATCCAAACGCAAACAATTAACACTTATCAGTAACCTATTCGAATCAATCTACCAAATAGATAAATCAAAACTGATAAGCAGACTATAATTCCAACAGTACTATAACCTAGCAGATCCAAACCAACAAACCAAACTAAATTAAATAAAATAAGCAGATACTATGCAGAAGCAGATCTAATCCAAACATAAACAGTCCAACACAAATAAGCAAATCTATTTAAAAAAACTTAATAAATTTTAAATAAGCATACCCAAACTACAATAACCCAAACATAAACAGTCCTAAAAATTTCGAGCAGGTTTAAAACAGATCCAATATATATGAAACTCAAGCAGATCCGAACAACTCCAAACCAAACAGATTTAAAAAAAATAAGCAGATAAATAAAACTCTAAACAGAAACTGAATAGCTAAACAAACAAATAAATAACTTAAACCACTAGCAGATTTAAACAAATATAAACTAAATAAACATTAACATAAAAATAAAAAGAACACAAACCTTATGATGAATCCGTTGGGCAGTACGGTGGGCGTTGAACCCCCTATGGATCGAAATAACCACCGTATTTACCCACCAAACATCATCATCTCCATCTTTCTCGAACAGTAACCGAACCACACAATATATATTTTTTTATATAATTTCCCAGTAGGGGAAATTATCCCTTATCTTTTTATTTTAATAATTATTTAATCAAAATAAAATTAAAATAAATTGCAATAAAATTAAACGAGACAAGAATTTAAGAAAACTGAAATTTCATTAATCTTTTAAACTGATTACAATACTTTGAAATGAAATTACAATAAACCCTAATTCTACTTTTTCAGAAAATAAAAATTAAAATAAAGAAAAAGGCACGCCAAATTACATATATGAGGGGGTTTTTATAGGCAAACCCCTTGGAAACCCTCTTCTTAGCTTCAATAGTAAGCATCAAATCCAGGTCGTCAAATCCATCTTTTCTTCTTCTCTCTCTTCATATTCTTGATCTAATGGCCGAAAACAATTCCCTTGCACACGGATCGCCAAGGTGTTGAGAAGTTTTGTTTGTTGTGATAGTTTGAGGGTGATGTGGAGTGTGTCTATTGGTGGATTGGTGTGTGAAACGTGTGGGAACCAATCAAATTAATGGATTTGGCCACGTTGGATTTGATAAGAGGACCACTCCTTGGTGGATCTTCCTGTTTTTATGGGGATTTAATTCCTCATGATGTGAATTAACCATTGAGGGTAAAACCCCCAATTTTCATTGAGTAAAATTGGTGATGGTAAAAAATTAGGGTTTTGAGATTGGGGCGTTTTTTGTGGAGAAGATGAAAGTGGAAGAGAGATATTACTTTGTTTGTCACGTCAAAATAAGTGGGGTAAAATAAATCGTTTATTTATTTATTGTGTGGGGTGAGTAGTGGTAGTACACGTGTGAGGCTATGTTGACAGGGTAGGTTTATTTGACCATGATGTGAGTTTTTGACCAAGGTGTTTAACTTCAAAGTAAATAAGCTTTAACCGTCCCTTGTGTTTATTTAGCAACTGGGCTTAGCTCAATTTAGGCAAACTCCTTCCGTCTCATTTATTAAACCATTTGGGCTTGGCCCAATATCTTGAAAACTTCATCCGTTTAATTTAGGTTAACCATTTCTTAAATGGGCTTGTGGGCCCATTAAGCATAAGTGGGACCCACAAGGCCCAAAGTCTTCGATAATGATTAAATCCACTAAAACGAGCTTGATTTTGATTTTCTTGTTCACTTCTTCAAAACCGTGTCGCTTTCGCTGGTTTTCGTGAACTTGGGCACACTTTTGGTCTTTTGACTTTGTCTTCGTCTCTTTCTTGGACTTTCCTTCAACATTTGACCGTGAAATCCCGTGTTTTCTTTCCTTTTGATCATTTGTACCTATTTAACACAAAGACACAAAACCACACGTAATTCCGACTTTTACGATATTAAACACATGATTAGGTCTTGTTTTTCCTTATTTTAGTGGCAAAAGGATAAGTGTTTACACACTTATTAAGTCCCCTACACTTGACCATCGCAATGACCCCATGCAATGCATAGTTTTAAAGCATTAAGTTACATTTTTCTCATAATTAATCCGTCACGGCCTTTATTACTATTACTACTACTACTATGATAAAAAGATAAAAAAAATAAAAGAAGACAAAAGTTATAATGATTTATTAACTTGGAAAATATTTGATGGAAGAAACTCGTAAAGAAATCTAAGACTTGAATTAGGGCTTTGGTGTCATGAATATTAATCACCCTCAAGTTTCACGTTCCCCATACCAAGCTTAAAAACGAGATCATTGTTTACCATAAGTCCTTAGGTTAAAACCACTTATATAAGACAATTGTGTAATACTCTTTCTCCAATTCCTACTTTGTATCTCTAGATTTTATTGATTGTCATTCACCCGTAGGCTCATTTGACTTATTTGATAATTATTATTCCAAAAATGAAGGTCAAACGGTGCAAACCCGACACTCAAACCCTAACCTCGTCCTCAAAAACGTTGTCACTAAAGTAAGCCCACATCAAGGATGATTTAACACGATTTGGGGAATAAATTCCCGGACCCAAAATTTGGCCAATTAGTACTACTTATTAATTATTCCTCCAAAGTCATGTTGACTTTATGTGGAGTTAAATTCACATCATATACCCTTAGGCTCTTTAAGATGTAAAAATGCTCCCCGTCTATTGTCCACACCCTAAGGCTCCTTGAACGATAAACGAGGGAATTGATTTTTTGATCAATTTTTATTCAACACTTACCATGCCATACACCCTAAGGCTCTAATGACAAGGTTCGTGCTACATGCCCCACACCCTAAGGCTCCTTGAGGTCATGTTTTAATCTTATTCTTTCTTTATTTATGATATATATAGTAGGCCAAATTCCACGGTCCCATGGTCTGAATACCTCCTACTTAGTGGTTATGAGCCACCTTAGTCGGAAGTCCACAACGCTGGCACCCTCAATGTGTTCATGCTTTAATTACAAGAAGAATAAAGATTTAGCTAAGAGTTAAGATATCGAATCTACACTGCAAGAATCCTCATTTATTAAGCAATTAAATATACAAGCGGGAAGAAAGAGCCACAAAAACCATATAAGAAAAAATTAACCCTTAAACTTATTATCAACTCTATCATCTCTCGTTCTCCACAATTTAAAATCTAAAGGAATGAGACTCGTGGATGCTTAGCCTAATAAACCAATTAAGGTCCATATGGTTAAGGATAATAGCTAGAGTAAACTTGGATAAGTAAACTCGGGTTGAGTCAAAATATTCACGACAGGCCTAATATATCAAAGATATCTAAACTTGTTAAAACCATTTTATTCATTTATTTATTATTATTATTATTTTTACTTTATTCTTGAAATGGAAAATATAAATACGATGCGATGACAAAAGAAAATACATGAAAATACTACTAGGCCAAAATAGATCAAAAATTTGAAAAACGTTGAAAATTTTTTAAATTTTCCGGTTAAATGAGGTCAAATTCATGGAAAAGCCCACTAATATTCGATAGAAATCCCCCCCTACACATAATATAAACATTGTCCTTAATGTTTAGGCATGTGGGAGAATAATCTCCCCTACACTTAGGACATTGAGTACGTTGTTTAAAATCGAGCTAAGGAAGGGACAGCTAAAGTGATTACATTTATTCGTTTTATTTATATACAAGTATGAATCACAATAGTTTTGAAAGAACCGGGTACACGGGAACACGGGATCACGGGTCGCGTCAAAAGTACCAAAAGTGGATCATCAAAGCACATGTCCCTGCACAACATCACAACACACAAACAACCTACTTGGATCCCCCCTACACTTATTGGTGGAAATGGATGAAGGTGAAAAAGGGTGGAAAGGATGGTAAAGGTAAAAATCTAACCTAGTTATACGATGCTTGATTTATTTATCACGAGTCTCTAGCTCGACTCGATTTCCCGAATTAATTCAAGGGAAATGTGGAGAGGGATGGAATCATCTCATGAGAGATGTCCTCTCCATAGTACAACTTAACCCGTTGGCCATTCACCTTAAAGTTGGGCCTATTTGGTTGGGATAACTCAATGGTGCCATAAGGGAAGACTTGGGCCACGGTGAATGGACCGGACCAACGGCTCTTAAGTTTACCCGAAAAGATTTTCAACCGAGAGTTAAAGAGTAAAACTTGATCACCAACATGGAACTCTCGGTTTTTAATCTTGGAATCATGAATGAGCTTAGTCTTCTCCTTTTAGATTAATGAATTTTCATAAGCCTCATTCCTAAGTTCATTGAGTTGGATTTTCCTATGATCACCGGCTTTGTTTGTCAAAATTAGCCCATTTCAAGGCCCAATAAGCCTTATGCTCCAACTCAATGGGGAGGTGGCACGCCTTTCCGTACACAAGGCGATAAGGGGTACAACCTATAGGTGTCTTATAAGCGGTACGGAAAACCCACAAAGCCTCGTCTAATTTATCGGCCCATGAGGCACGATGCTCTCCCACGGTTCGCTCTAAGATTCTCTTAAGACCACGGTTAGAAACCTCGGCTTGTCCATTAGTTTGTGGATGATACGCGGTGGAAAGTCGGTGATTGACACCATACTTAGCCATGACTCGTGCGAATTGATCATTGCAAAAATGAGTCCCGCGATCACTAATAATAGCACGAGGCACACCGAATCGAGCAAACAATTGTTTCAAGAAGTTAACAACCACCCTCGCATCGTTAGTAGGTAAAGCCTTTGCTTCAACCCATTTTGATACGTAGTCAATGGCTACGAGGATGTACTTGTTTCCTTTCGATGATGGAAATGGCCCCATAAAGTCGATGCCCCATACGTCAAAGATTTCACACTCTTGGATGAAATTTTGAGGCATCTCATCTTTATGTGTGATCTTGCCTTGTCTTTGGCAGGCATCACAATGCTTAACCATTTCATGTGCATCATGATAAATGGTGGGCCAATAGAATCCAGAGTCAAAAACTTTTTTAGCGGTGTAATTAGGACCAAAGTGACCACCGTTGGGTCCTTTATGGCAAGCTTCAAGGATTTGTAAAGCCGCCGGCCCATCAACACATCTACGAATGATTAAATCCACACATTTCTTGAAAAGATAAGGGTCGTCCCAATAGTATGTTTTAACGTCCTTGAAGAATTTTTTCTTTTGTTGGGACGATAACCCTTCGATAAGAACACCACCCGCCAAATAGTTTGCAATGTCCGCAAACCATGGGGTATCATCAAGATTGGAATTAATAGACATTAAGGTCTCAAGGGGAAAGGATTCATTAATCTCCTGATTTGGAGATTCCCCTTGATAAGGATCCTCAAGTCTACTAAGATGATCCGCGGCTAGGTTTTCCACTCCCTTTTTATCACGAATTTCGATTTTAAATTCTTGTAGGAGGAAAACCCAACGAAGGAGTCTCGGTTTAGCATCTTGCTTGGTCAACAAGTATTTTAAGGCGGAATGGTCGGTGTAAACAATGGTGGTGGAAAGCACAAGATAGGGGTAGAATTTCTCAAAAGCATACACTACTGCTAAAAGCTCTTTTTCGGTAGTGGTATAATGCAATTGAGCCCCCGTCATTGTCTTACTAGCATAATGAATGGGTTAGAAATGTTTGTTAACTCGTTGACCTAAAACCGCTCCTACCGCGAAATCACTAGCATCGCACATGAGCTCGAAAGGTAACTCCCAATTTGGAGAGACTAAGATTGATGCCTTAGTTAATTTACCTTTAAGAAGTTCGAAAGAGTCGAGACATTCTTGAGAGAAGATGAAAGGAGCATCCTTTTCTAAGAGATGAGTCATTGGACGAGCTATTTTCGAGAAATCTTGGATGAAACGTCGATAAAATCCCGCATGGCCTAAAAAACTTCTAACTCCTTTGACGGTGGTAGGTGGAGGTAACTTAGCAATGACGTCAACTTTAGCACGGTCGACTTCTATACCGGCTTTGGAAATTTTATGACCGAGGACGATTCCTTCTTTTACCATGAAATGGCATTTTTCCCAATTAAGAACGAGACGAGTGTCTTCACACCGTTTAAGCATACGTTCTAAATTAGCAAGGCAAGAAGAGAATGAATCACCATAGACCGAGAAATCGTCCATAAAGACTTCCATAGTTTCTTCAACCATGTCATGAAATATCGCCATCATACACCTTTGGAAAGTCCCGGGAGCATTGCATAAGCTGAAAGGCATTCTTTTGTAAGAAATGTTCCATAGGGACAAGTGAATGTGGTTTTCTCTTGGTCTTTTGGATCGATAGGTATTTGAAAATATCCGGAAATACCATCTAAGAAGCAATAGAAATCATTACCCGCTAAACGCTCGAGCATTTGATCCATGAAAGGAAGAGGGAAATGATCCTTACGAGTGGCATCATTGAGCTTACGATAGTCGATGCAAACTCGCCAACCCGTTACAAGTCGAGTAGGAATCAACTCGTTGTTTTCATTGGGAACAACGGTGATTCCGCCTTTCTTAGGCACACAATGGACGGGACTAACCCATGGCGAATCCGATATAGGGTAAATCATTCCGGCATCTAGAAGTTTGATAACTTCTTTCTTAATGACTTCATGAATTTTTGGATTAACCCTTCTTTGATTTTGGATTGCGGGTTTAAAGTCATCTTCCATGAGAATTTTATGAGTACAAAAATTAGGATCAATTCCGCGAATGTCGGAGATTTTCCAAGCAATTGCTTTCTTATGATTCTTAAGCACATCGATAAGTCGGGATTTTTCATCTTCTTTTAAGTCCTTAGCAATAATGACGGGTAACTTATTATCCTCCTCTAAGAAAACGTACTCTAAATGAGACGGTAAATCCTTAAGCTCTAAATCCGGAGGATTGTCAATGGAAGGCTTAGTCAAATTAGGATCATCGTTTGTAACTTCCTTAGGGGTCGGTGGAGAAATATGGTCCTCATTGAGAAGTCTCTCAATGGTACGAATGTCTTCTTCCCAATCGGTGGGAGAATCGTCATATTTTAAATCCACATCCCCTAAACTCGCTTCAAATTCTTGTAAAAGAAAGTCACTTTTTCCAAATGGAGTCAATGAAGGAGCAATAGAAGCTACGGTCTCAACATGAGGTAAGGGTGAAATCCCGCTCTTACAAGCCTCGTGAAAATGTTCTTCACATGCTTCATCGAGCACATCGATGTAATTCACGGATTCGGGCTCATCGTGAAGTTTGGAAAGTTTACCCATGTTAAAGACGATTTTATCATCCCCGACCCTCGTGATAAGCTCACCCGCGGCTACATCAATCAATGTACGCCCGGTTCTTAAGAAAGGTCGTCCCACAATTAAGGGAACACGGGGATCCATGTCATAGTCGACTACGACGAAATCGGCGGGAAAAGTGAATTTGTCGACTCCTACAAAAACATACTCGGCTATCCCCACCGGATAAGCAACCGTACGGTTAGCTAATTCCAATGTCATACGAGTGGGGACTAGCTCGGGTAAAGATAATTGTTTCCACATGGACAATGGCATAAGATTTATACTCGCTCCGAGATCCGCCAAAGCCATACAATTCTCAACACCCGGAAAATTACAAGGAATAAGGAATCGACCGGGATCTCCTAACTTAACCGGTAATTTTCTCAAAAGAACCGCGGAACAATTCTCATTCAATTGGGTATTGGCAATATCAAGCAACTTTTCCTTATCACTTAAAAGGTCCTTAAACATCTTAGCGTACTTAGGCATGTGAGCGAGCGCCTCGGCAAAGGTGATATTAAAATTCAATTGTTTGAACATTTTAAGGAAGTTCGAAACTTGAATATCATCCTTATTCTTCAATTTCTCTTTCCGCAACCTTGAGGGATAAGGTATATTGGGTTGAGATGAAGGCTTTGGAGTGGATTGCTCACTCACATCCTTTGGTGGAGGAGGAGTAGGAATGGAAGGTGAAGGAACCGGTTTGGGAACCGAAGGTGTGGTAGAAAATTTAGGTATCGGTGGAACATAAAGTGTAGACGAAGGCATAATGGGTGGTATGTCACAAGTGGAAGAAGAAGGAGGTTGTGTAAAAGAAGAAGGTATCTCGGGTCCTTGGTTAGGTGGGGGATAGGAAGGTTCTACGGTGGTCTTATCGCTCCTAGTAGTGATAGCATTAACATTAGCCCTAGGATTGGTCACGGTGTTCGAAGGGAGGGCACCTTGGGGACGAAGGGTTTGAATCATTGTCAAAAATTTCTTATCGGTCGATTCTTGCATTTGTCGGTTATATTCATACATATTTTTCATGGTTCGCTCATGTTCGGATAATTTTTGTAGAACCAAGTCCATTTGAGGATTATGCATGTTCATTTGATTATACCCTTGATTGTTAAAACCTTGATTAGGAAAACCTTGGTTTTGATATTGATTATAACCTTGATTAAATCCTTGATTTTGAAAACCTTAGTTATTAAATCCTTGATTTTGGTTATTTAACCCTTGGTTTTGCCCTTGAAAATTCCCTTGATTTTGATTAAAACCCCGTTGATTAGAATTTCCTTGAAAATTACCCCGTTGAGGACCTTGGTTCCTATTTTGGGCGGGTGGGGGTGGTCTTTGTGGTGCTACAAAACCCGGGGGAGCCAAATAGTTATTAGACTTGTAAGACAAATGGTTAACATCAACATTTGGTTTGAAATGAATCCGCTCATTTTCATTGTTGTTATAAGCATAAACTTCTTGTTGATTATTGTAAACCTTGTCACAATTAAAGTATGAATGCGGTCCACCACAAGTCTCACACATTTCACAAGTTTCTTTCTTGGCATTAACTTGACCATTTAGGGCATCGGTTTTTAGAGCAAGTGATTCAACAAGCGAAGTGAGTTTATCGATTCTCTTGTCACTCTCACTGGAACTAGCACTTGCTATAGTGGCCCTAACACTCTTGGTTTGCACTTTAGCCTTGTTTTCAATTATGGCCCAAGCCTCGTTCATTGATTTCACAAGAATATTGCCCCCCGCGGCACTATTAAGTGAGTCTTGGTCGTTTAGAGTTAAACAATTGTAAAACGTATTAATTTGATGCACTTTAGTGAAACCGTGTTGTGGACATTTTCTTAAAAGCTCTTTAAATCGATCCCAAGACTCACTAAACGTTTCCCCATATTGTTGTTCAAAGGTGATGATCTCATTCCTTAAAGAAGTGGTCCGTGATGGTGGGAAAAAGTAGTTTATGAACTTGGTCTCTAAGTCGATCCATGTTGTAATACTTTGGGGTGGTTCCTTATCAAGCTAAATCCGGGCTTGTCCCTCGAGGGAAAAAGGAAAGAGTTGTAAACGAATAGCCTCTTGTGGCACCCCATTGTATTTGACGGTGTTGGCTAATTGTTTTTTTTTGGTAAAGGGGAATGATTACCCCGGTAAAATATATTTATCACCCAAACTCCGATAAGTACAATGGAATGTGACTGAGTGTCACATTAACCTCAAGCTTAAGCTTGAACAACCTATTCGAAAGACATGCCAAACGAATTACACATCAACTACGTGACTAATGACACCAATGGGGAAGAATGGAATGTTGGCTAATTGTATGAAACGTTTGATATGAGCGTGTGGGTCATCATTAGTACGGCCTAAAAATGGTGTAGCGGAAACCATTTGAATAAAACCCGTTTTAAATTCAAAATTATTAGCTCCAATATCAGGCACCACAATCGCGTCATCGTTTCCTTCAACGTGAGATTGGAGAATCTCAATCATTGGTCGATTATCCGTTTCCATCGTATTGTCGAAAGCTCGATTCTCGGGATCGGCTTTAATGATGGTCTTTTTGTTTTTCTTCTTCTTCTTCTTTTTGGAAGAATTGGAAGAGTTTGGTACACCAATCGGTATGTATGTATGCGCGCGAGTGCGCATAAAATTAAAACTTGGAATGAGGTAGGTGACCTCGGTCGACTTTGAGAGGAAAAGGATTTTCCCTCTCGAGGTGCAATATGAAAAATCTACAAAAATATATACTTAATACTAATTGAGTTGGCGAACCAATAATCGGTTGTCCCTCTCAATATACGCACAAGCAAGCGGGGAAACGAGGTGACACAAAGCACTTGAAAACCTTTTTCCTTAGACGGCCTTTTATAGCGCGTCGCCTTATACCCACCTTATAGTTTGTATATTTTGAGTTCAAACGTCTTACTAGTATTTATCTATTTTGCCCTTTTTTCTCGTTATGGATGCGAATACAATAGTTAGGTGATGAAATCCCAACTAAGGCTTATTTGAAAAGTAGGTAAATTTATTGTGCTACGTAATATACTATAGTAAATGAAAAAATCTTTTTGTATTTTTTAAGAAAAATATATATTCACAATAAAAATCGAAAGAAATCGAACTAAGAAAATAACACTAATACGTAATATTTTTGGTGTAATACTTTTAGGAAAAAGTATTACTTTTGTATTTTTTTTTTAATTTTTTTGGTGCAAATCTTAGGAAAGAATTTGCTTTAGTGATTTTTTATTTTTTTGTATTTTTATATTTTTGATTTTTTTGTATTTTTGATTTTTGTGCAAGAAAATTAACGTTCAAGATGAACGGATCCCAAAATCCAAACGTCTTCACGAAAAAGCGTCAATCATACGAGCGTAGCGGCAGCGGCGCCATTTTAATGTAGGTTTTTTTTGCAAACGCTTTTTAGATCTATTTTATCGTTCCACAAATCGACTCGAATTGAAATCGGACTTAACGTAAAACTTAATTTGTTTTTGGTGAAATATATTTTTTTTGGTATTTTAAAACTAGTTAACAACTTCTAGCTTAAAAGCTAATTTAATTTTACTATTAAAACTTTTAAATGAAATCTATTTTAAAGAAAAACTAAATTAATTGGAATAAACTAACTTTAAACTAATGTAAAAAAAACAATTTTATAAAAACTTTAAATCTAATTTTTTTTAAAAAACTAAAATAAAGACTTTAATGAAAACTATTTTTAAACTAAAACTATATTGAAAACTAAATTAAAGTAATTAAAAATAAAATATTTTTTTTTATCTATTTTATATTTTTTTTAAACAAAACTGAATTAAAAGAAAATTGAAATAAAATTTTTTAAATTTAATTAAAACTAAAAACTTGAATTTAAACTATTTTAAATAAACTACTAGATTTTAAACACTCTATATTAATTAATCTAAACAGAATGAAACAGAAAAGAGATGCCAGCTTAGTTGGTTATGTCGTATGACTATGATGCGTGAGGTCACGCGTTCGAAACCCAGGAGGGGCAAACTTTGCTATTAATATTTTTGTAACTTCTTTTTTTGGACTTTTAAAGATAAAAATAACAGACCAAAAGGGTCTGTTATTTAAGCAGTATATAAGCAAAAATGAATAAACCAAATAAGCTAATACAGTTACCAAATAAGCAGATTTAAACAACCCAATTCCCAAACAGGAACTAAATAAGCAGATTCAAACGAAATAGCCAATTAAGCAGTTAAATCGAATAAGCTAATATGAAAAAGACTAAATAAGCTAAACAAACTATCTAAAATAAAACAATAAGCAACCAAACGATCCTATAAGCTAAATAAGCAATTCAACCAACAAATCAAATAAGCCAAATCCCAAATAAGCATATGACAAACACTGATCCAAACGCAAACAATTAACACTTATTTGGTAACCTATTCGAATCAATCTACCAAATAGATAAATCAAAACTGATAAGCAGACTATAATTCCAACAGTACTATAACCTAGAAGATCCAAACCAACAAACCAAACTAAATTAAATAAAATAAGCAGATACTATGCAGAAGCAGATCTAATCCAAACATAAATAGACCAACACAAATAAGCAAATCTATTTAAAAAACTTAACAAATTTTAAATAAGCATACCCAAACTACAATAACCCAAACATAAACAGTCCTAAAAATTTCGAGCAGGTTTAAAACAGATCCAATATATATGAAACTCAAGCAGATCCGAACAACTCCAAACCAAACAGATTAAAAAAAATAAGCAGATAAATAAAACTCTAAACAGAAACTGAATAGCTAAACAAACAGATAAATAACTTAAACCACTAGCAGATTTAAACAAATATAAACTAAATAAACATTAACATAAAAATAAAAAGAACACAAACCTTATGATGAATCCGTTGGGCAGTAGGGTGGGCGCTGAACCCCCTGTGGATTGAAACAACCACCGTATTTACCCACCAAACATCATAATCTCCATCTTTCTCGAACAGTAACCGAACCACACAATATATATTTTTTTTATATAATTTCCTAGTAGGGGAAATTATCCCTTATCTTTTTATTTTAATAATTATTTAATCAAAATAAAATTAAAATAACTTGCAATAAAAATAAACGAGACAAGAATTTAAGAAAACTGAAATTTCATTAATCTTTTAAACTGATTACAATACTTTGAAATGAAATTACAATAAACCCTAATTCTATTTTTTCAGAAAATTAAAATTAAAATAAAGAAAAAGGCACGCCAAATTACAGATATGAGGGGGTTTTTATAGGCAAACCCCTTGGAAACCCTCTTCTTAGCTTCAATAGTAAGCATCAAATCCAGGCCGTTAAATCCATCTTTTCTTCTTCTCTCTCTTCATATTCTTGATCTAATGGCCGAAAACAATTCCCTTGCACACGGATCGCCAGGGTGTTGAGAAGTTGTGTTTGTTGTGCTAGTTTGAGGGTGATGTGGAGTGTGTCTATTGGTGGATTGGTGTGTGAAACGTGTGGGAACCAATCAAATTAAAGGATTTGGCCACGTCGGATTTGATAAGAGGACCACTCCTTGGTGGATCTTCCTATTTTCATGGGGATTTAATTCCCCATGATGTGAATTAACCATTGAGGGTAAAACCCCCAATTTTCATTGAGTAAAATTGGTGATGGTAAAAAAATAGGGTTTTGAGAATGGGGCGTTTTTTGTGGAGAAGATGAAAGTGGAAGAGAGATATTACTTTGTTTGTCACGTCAAAATAAGTGGGGTAAAATAAATCGTTTATTTATTTATTGTGTGGGGTGAGTAGTGGTAGTACACGTGTGAGGCTATGTTGACAGGGTAGGTTTATTTGATCATGGTGTGAGTTTTTGACCAAGGTGTTTAACTTCAAAGTAAATAAGCTTTAACCGTCCCTTGTGTTTATTTAGCAACTGGGCTTAGCCCAATTTAGGCAAACTCCTTCCGTCTCATTTATTAAACCATTTGGGCTTGGCCCAATATCTTGAAAACTTCATCCGTTTAATTTAGGTTAACCATTTCTTAAATGGGCTTGTGGGCCCATTAAGCATAAGTGGGACCCACAAGGCCCAAAATCTTCGATAATGATTAAATCCACTAAAACGAGCTCGATTTTGATTTTCTTGTTCATTTCTTCAAAACCGTGTCAGTTTCGCCGGTTTTCGTGAACTTGGGCACACTTTTGGTCTTTTGACTTTGTCTTCGTCTCTTTCTTGGACTTTTCTTCAACATTTGACCGTGAAATCCCGTGTTTTCTTTCCTTTTGATCATTTGTACCTATTTAACACAAAACCACGCGTAATTCCAACTTTTACGATATTAAACACATGATTAGGTCTTGTTTTTCTTTGATTTTAGTGGCAAAAGGATAAGTGTTTACATACTTATTAAGACCCTTCCCATCCAAATCAACTTATGATCTATATATATCACCAAAAGAACGGTTATCCCAGTTAGTCTATCAACTGCCATCCAAACCCATGCTACAACTACTTCCATTAAATTTGGATAGCTCATTAGTAGCACCTATACACTTCTTTCTCACTTTTCTTCATGATTTTTTTTACTCAACACTTCCTTTATACCTACACAATGTCTTACCTTCAAGGTCATATTGCTCCTCATCTTGTCTCAGTTAGACCAAGCCCTTCATCCCTATGACACATCACACCTATAACTCCTCATCTATTCGATTATCGATACTAAGCCTCCCAATCAATCAGTATAATTCAGTGTCATTTCCTTTTCCACACTACGACAGTATTAGCCTGCTTTGTGCTTTATTCTACTCATTAGGCTCTACCAAAGTTTTACCTTCGGTTCCTATCTCGACCTATTTCATTCATGCTTCGCTTCTATACACACTTCCTTGTCCTTCCTCAACTCATACCATACATCACGATGTGATGCTTCCCGTCTATCAAGTCATCTATACGCCAAAATTTTCCAAGTAGCTTCACTTGTTTTTCTCACAACCAGTTCTCCTACTCCCTCCTAATAGGGACAGACTAGAGTTTTCTATGATTCCATACGGATCACACTCTCATCTTATACCCACATTAGTTTCCATTTGTCTAAACTAAGCCCTATTCTAAATTATTACTCAAGTATCATACTTCTATTATGATCTTGCACCTAACATGAGGTACTTTCAGTCTTCATCTTCTAGGATTACTTGGTTCTCTCCTTCTATGGTTCTCCCTAAGTCCTACACTATCCCGTCCAACAGAAATTCCATACTTCATTCATCAAATCTATGGAAATTACTAGTGCATTGGATAATGTATAGCTATCTCTTCCAAAGATCTTTCATAACACCCTCACAAAACCGACTCTCTAATCACTTCTCCACGAACTTATTCAGCTCAGCTTCACTTCTCATCCCTCGATATTGATTACCACAAAAAATTCTATCCGCGTAGTCACTCGACTCCCCTTGTTACTTCCACGAGTTCTTAATCTCCCATGTTATGTATTCACTTCATCACGATCTACTGGTTCAGCTCTTTGTAGCTCCACTCCGGTACTCGATATGTCCTTCTTCGTCACGAACCATACGTAAATTTCCCATCATAGTGCTTGTCACCTTTCCAGTCCTTGCAACTTTTGTGACTCCTTCGAAATCTCTTGCATCCTTCTTGCAGCCGGCACGTAGTCCTTTCAGCTCCTTTCTTCACGATGTAGCTCTCCACGTACTCCTTCTCGTCTCTATGATGTTACCTAGGAACTTCACACTACCCAGTAGCCTCTAACTTCAACTCATCTACCATAATATTTCTAAAGGTGCTTCAACCCCTCAATGGCTCACTCTTCCTTACTTGTTGTACTCACCATTAATCAGCTTCCTACAAATCATTATTTCAAATCCATGTTTTCCTTCACGTGTCTACTACTACCTTGCCTCCATAACTATACCAAGTCTCATGCATGTTATTTGCCCAATCTTTCCATTAGTAGAAAATTTCTTCTCTACCCTCACATCCGCTGGTACTTTCATCAATCTCCTAATGGTACTTCAACCAACTTCTCATAGCATGACATCTCGTTCCCACGACCAGTCAACTAACTTTACTTACTCCCTTATTCCCGTAACCAATCTAAGTTTCAAAACTCCACAAATCTTAATTATTCCTTCAACACAACCTTTAAACCAAAACACATCTCTCCATTCTAATATCTAACCATAAGTAATACTACCCAACTCTATCCTCTCATCCTAACGTTCCCACTACCGCATAACTAAATCAACCATGACGTGTAACAAAAGAATTCCAAAAAATCGCGTCCCAATAAAATATAGGATAAAACGAACCCTAGCCAAAACAACTGAAAACAAAACAATGTAATCCGAAAGATCAATGGAGTGTTCCAACAACGAAAAATTTAGACTCTTCACGATTAGTATTACCAAATTTCGATACCTTAGAAAATTTTAAACTTTCGGCCCAATTAGTTACTTCTCATAAGAACCAAACTCCAGTACTACTAAAATCAATCATACTCATTTTTAACCATAAACTCATCCTTTATCTTATATTATCAAGATATCAACTAGTTAGTATACTATAATCTTATTCTAACCATTATCTTGTTTACCTATATTAAACTTATTTCACTTGTTATTATGAAACCAATACGTGTTTATAAAATACAATATTTTTTTCCTTCATATTCTTCTATATTATTATTATTATTATTATTATTATTATTATTATTATTATTACTATTATTATTATTATTATTATTATATAATCCATTTAGGCTGGTTATAACTAAACTATTACACGTTTACAAGGTGTGGTGTTATTATTATCATTACTATAATAAAATCTTTCTTTTTACTCTTTCTGTCTAGTTAAATACTTCTAAAATTTAAATCAACTTAAGAAAATTATTGTAAAATTTCTTTACCCATTTAAAATGTATTATCACATGTTACATAGAAAACTAATCCAATTATTTTCAAGACAATTTTTTGATAGCTTACTACCACAAACTTAAAAAAATATATGTAAGTCACAATATCATACCATACACTTACAAATTATTTTCAAAACCGTTTTCTATAATTAGCCAGACTTATTTGCAAGAAAATTTAGTAGTTCTCATTCATTAAAATACATACCCGAATGTAGAAACACACCAAAAGACTCAAAACGTCGTTGGAACTCCATCAAACTCCAGTACCATAAAACACGAGCAAACACAAGGTACGTTCAAGTTATAATAACTACTAAACGACCATATATCATAACTTAACACACACTAGTGTATATACATTCGCATATATATACCTATTAAATCACCCAAAATGTACTCGTTACCATACGTGTCAGATCAATCAATCGCGTCATACACTCGTTTTTCCATACGAGTAATCACCATCTCACCATTTCACCATGCCACAACAAGGCATAAAACCCAACCAAACCATATCGTGTGACCCCATAATCACACAACACAATTATAACCCAAAAGATATAACAAAAAAAACCATAGCCATATCATAGGCAATCATTACATAAACCCGTATTGTTTACAAATACCCAAAATACAGATCTCATCATATACAAGCATGTACTAACCCCTTTTTCATGCAACCATACTTGGAAGTCCATCGGTGTTGTGGCACATATATAATTACGTAGGCCTCCATAATTATAGATGTCCCATTTCACCCATGTACTCCCTCCTATGACGACACTTATAAGAAATTAGTACTACACGGAACACATAAGTCTACCACATATATACCACATAAAATACACTCTATATATATATCGTATAGGTAAAATAAGAACATCTCATACGTCAACCCTAACTTCATTCATAACTCAAGGCTCAATCACCAAAACAAATCAATAACAACAAAATATCCAACATTAAAAAAAATGACCATAACTATTCAGGCGGAAATTCGAATCTACTACTAGTCGCAGACTCAACATCGGTACTATCCTATTATTACCTAGCGCGCCTCTTCTTCTACGCGACATGGGTAACACTAAATAGGTTCCTACACTTCTGGTTCATACGTTGCATCAATAGAAAATAAATGAATGTACTTACATATACTGTATCTCAATAAGTAAGTATTAAAGTAAATAAATATCCAAAACGAAATTAACACTTCAGCACTCCATATACTATAATGCACACATACCCCTATGACACCTACATGCATGGACCCTTAAGCTATAGACTAGGCTACTAGACTAGGCAACCTAATTCTCTATAACAATTGTCTCTGATACCATTCTGTCACACCTCACCATGGCGGAATATGGAGCGCGACGTATGGATATCATCACAACAATAGTGTGTCTATAGAGATAACTAAATGAAATAGAAATATCATAAATGGTGACACAATGTCATGACGATATCACAAACAATGCAGGCGTCTAGGTAAGTAGGTAACAGGTCTACCTCTTACCAAAGACACACAATTAACAAATAACAAACATATAGGTGTCTACAAAGTATCACTTATTCAAACATAATTAAAGATTAAGAGGAAAGGGGGTTCCTCCAATGCAATCCTAAGCCTCCCAGCTAGCCACTCCTATTCTTACGCTTAACCACATTCTCATTTGAAAGAGACACTAAAACATGTCAACACAAAGTTGGTGAGAGTCATAGGTTTAGACTCCAACGCCAAATCAGTTATAAGTTGTGAATAACAACCATTAACAAAAGAACATATGGACAATGTGCTACAACTATGTATTAACAACTAGCATTCAAGATTAACCAATCATCACAAATCCAAGGCTCCAAGCCTTACCAATAACCACAATTCCAAGGCTCCAAGCCTTACCAATAACCATGGTCCCATAAGCGCCTATACACCTATGAACCAATCCCAAGGCCCCGCCTTGTCAACATACCCTTGGTACCAAGTCAAACCACAATAACCATCAAGAATCACATAGCGGTTAATCACATAAATGTACACACAAGTCCATCACAAACCATAAAAACATTCACAACATTCTTTACAAAACCATACAATGTCTCTTCCATCCCATCTGGAAGTCAAATCATTTATAGCTCATAAAAACATGGGACTATGAAACTCACCTGAACAAGCTTCTCTAAGTACCCGCACTCCAGCAAAAATCTAAACACACAAACGTATACAATCAAGACATGAACCACATACCAAAATGGCTCATCAATCTATGATGGATATCTAACCTTGTCCTACAACTTAACCCCATTTATATGCCATATGCATCTCATGACACCCCTTTATAAAGCCCTTAACTTAGTTTAGTTCATAACTCACCGGTTAACATTTAACCCAAAATAGTCCCTTTTTTATACTTCAAACTATGGGTCAAACACCCCCTTAACCAAAATAACATGCCCTGTAAAAGAAACCCTATGCCCTTACATGTGTTAGCTATCTCTCCCATTTGTCCTCAACCTTAAAGCTACTGTTAAGGCCTCCATATATATATATATATATATATATATATATATATATATATATATATATATATATATATATATATATATATATATATATATATATATATATATATATATATATATATATATCTACTTTTACCTATCCAGAATTTATTGATTTTGAACATACGAAAAGTTTGTTATGATCAGAGGGTCTTACCCTAACCCATTTGTTTAGAACCCCTCCAGGTCTTTTATTTAATATATAATCTAAGTCTCATGTCTGTTTGAAGGTCCTATTATACTCCTAAGTACCTTAACCATCTTAAAACATTAATTTAAACCCGACTGATTTCAAAACTGCTTTGACCTCCGACTGTTGTAACCTGTTTTTGACCTACTTTCCGACATCCAATTTAGTTCTCGTTTCTTGAATTTGAAAGCCAACTCAATTACCTTTCCAGGGATGCTTGTATCGCAAAATAAGGGTTTGTATAACTCTAGATATGATCAAAACAAGTGAACTAAAGTTCTACCCAGTTTTTAAAAACGAATTTAACACAATTAGCTTAAATAATTACCATCACCATGTATAACTATTATCTCTAATTAATCTAATCATGTTTATATCATTATAATACAGAATTAATAATTAACCTAACCCTATATCCATCATGTATTGATTAAGAACGATTTAAAAATAATTTAATCGAAAAGAGAGACATAGGTTTTACCTTAGAATTTTTAAAAGACAAGAAAATTATGAAGAACCCTAAAAATATCCATTGATGCCGACTAAACCTTGATCTCCAGGGATTTTATGAGTGTTTTGATTAATAAAAAGACTTTATATACTTTCCTAACAAGTCCTTGGCCCATGTACAAAAGCCCGGTTCCCTTTCTCCTTTTTTCCCCTATTCTTTTCTTCTTGCGTTTACAAACCGACTATAACCCTATATTTTTTATTTTTTTTTCTTTTTATTACTTATTAATATATTATTAATAATACCTTAAGTTACCTTAATTTATTTCAGCTCCTAAAAGCTCCAAAACCTCAAAACTATAAGACTAGTCAATTTACGCGTATACCGTAAAAGACGTAAAAATATACAATTTTATAAAAACTCTCAGAATATGAAATAAACTATATAACTAAGTCTTATATGACTTAAAACCATCCCGTAAATTATTCCCGTGACTAAATACTTCATCCGAGACCCCTAAATGCAAACCCTAAATCGTAAAATACGATTTTTTAATAATACATATACGTATACGTAAACCACTAAATAACACCATCTCATTTCATAGTCACTACATTGTGAGCTCATGAACATGAAATCATCACACATCGTTTCACATGTCTATACACACCAATTAGCACATAAATACGTAAAGACACGTAACTTGCACAAAATAAAACTAAGTGACGAACCTCAAAACCGCGGTTGTCACATTAAAAATCAAGGTTGTTCACTTACAAGACCCCTATTTGATCATGTCAAAAAGGGGAAGTTGTCTACAGAGAATGTTCAGCCTGTTGATCTTTGATGTTGTATGCTTAAGGGGAAGTGTTTTGACATCATCAACTAGGGGAAGATTGTTGGGTCAAGAGTTGATGATTCAAAAACTATGGAAACAAGAAAGACCAAATAGGACATTATCACTACTAGAGTTCCCACTGCTGGAGATCCCCCTGCTGGAGTTCCCCCTGTTGGAGTACTTTCTCCTGTTAGAGTAAGTTTCCCCTGCTGGAGTACTTGCCCCTGCTAGAGTACTTCCCACTGCTAGTGATAAGTATGAAGATTTGGTCAACACATGATAAGAATGAATAAGTCAGTTTTGATTTAGTCATTATTACTTTATTTAGTTTCCATGTATCCCAGGGTTCCTTAAGTTATAAAAGGAACCACCAGGCATAGGTTTTATTCATCAGTTCCAACACACAAAATGTAACCTACTGTTATTATGATCTCTAGGTGTGGGATTCAGTGTACACACACCTAGAGTGGTTTGTGTTAATCATATATAATACAAACCCTTTGGGAATCATTCATCTCTTAAACATCTTGTTCTAGTTAAATGTATTATTCCGCTATGTTCATCACATATACAATTGACAACCTAGATGAAACGATTTTTACTGTTTGAGTCTAAAGATCTTGGATTCAACACTTTAGGCTTGGTTAGATAAATGTATCTACTGGTTTTCAAAGTTTACAAACTTAGTTTGATGAGTCTAGTAGTGGTTTCAAAAGACGGATTGTCGAGTTAGTACTTTTAAAGTGGTCCAAACGGTTTTAAAAAACAAGTGCACAAATCTGTCCCAAATTTGGAGTCGAGTAAAGTGTCGAGCTGATGGATTTTAAAGTGTGAACTTTGGCTCAAACTTTGATGAGGTCTTATACAGGTTATAAGTGACCTTGACACCAATTTTCATCTAAAACGGACAAGTATAGATAGGGTAGATCGGTGTGTACATTCGGGGTGTACTTGCTGATTTATTTTGGACACGTAGTTCAATGTTTGTGTTGCGTGAGTTTGAGTATTCATCATCGGACATGATGACTTATTCAAGTGCTTAGTCATTATATAAATGACTTATCTACTGGTCCAAGTAAGGTTAAAGGGTAGTTTGACTTGCGTTAACTTGGCGTCGTATAACGGGTCAATTTCAAGTGTACAAGTGTTTTAACGAGTAACGTTGGATAAAAGGATTCATTTGGTTCGTGTCAATGGTTTAGAAACATGAATACTTCGAAAATAGTTGAGTCATATTATATTTGGTACATATCGATATTCGAGTTCGAGTCTTAACGCGCGCCTTATTTTGATAGGTTGCGGTTTTCGTGTTTCCCCGGGCATCCATATCGTCGGTGATCGTCTACCACTACCGTTTCTACTCAGTTGATGAGTACCGTGATTGACTTACCTTGTGGCTAAGGTGAGTTCATAGCCCCTTTTTACTTGTACATGGTTTCTAAACACGGGGTAAGATTTTACATGGTGGAACACAACCAAATTAAAAACTGTATTGCTATCCATAACTTGTATGCTATCCAGAACGTGTATGCTTTACAAATGATTTCAATGGTATTATTGCTTTTAGACGTTAGCCTTGAGTTTCCTCTCCTATCATGAACCGTTAATTGTCCCGTGTGCCCTGCGCGTAGCGCGAATGTTGTGGGTGGATCCATCGGGATTGAAAATCCCCGTCCCGATTACCTTGACGCACTAATATTCGTTTATACTTGAGTATTTAGGCTGAATACTCCCTAGAGGAACTTACGTTTAACTTAAGCTTCGGTTCATGAGACTAAACATCAATAATATGCATCGTGACTACGTACAATGTACATAGTTAACCCCCCATTACATGTTTTAGAATTCTATTGTGTTCCACACTTTTAGTGCTAAACCTATGAATATCACTCAACTTTATGTTGACGATTTTATAAGTTTAATCTCAAGTATTATTACTTAGTTTTGCTTGGATGGGAGCCCGCAGGATATTGTCGCAGCTTGGAGATTTCTGTGATGCTTTTGAAAGATTTGTTTTATATTAACTGACAGAAGTTTATTCTGTCTTTTGGGCAACTTTATGTTACAAATTGAGACGAAATAAATTAATTTTCCACTTCTAAAAACTCTGGTACCTATGTTTTAAAACTCTGACCTTTTATGATGTAATGTACATGTTTTTATTTTGTCAGCTTTGTATGAACTGTAATTCATTGTTTCTTGTACTATGACATGTTACCCCCTCGTTGCCTAGTTGTTACATGTCAGATTTTGGGGGTCTCACACATACAAACCTTCTCTATGTCTTCAAATACCCGCATGTCACGAGCAGATAATGGATAAGGGCGGACAGTCTCGGCGCTAGCCTGTGGAAGATGCGTTGCACGAGTCCCGTAAGCGACACTTCTTTACCGCACGAGCAACATGCATGTCCAGTACCTCTTGCAGAGGCACTTCCTTGCCAATTTTGAATAGATTCAACATGTCGCGCAGTTGGAAAAAAAGGGTACCTTTAATTATGCCAGGTTGGGCCTTAGAGAATAATTAGGATCGGTGCAGCACCCTCAACCTTATGCCTATCAAGAGTTAACCCCTCCATTACCATGCGGATAAGAAGCTCCTAATCCGCCTCTCCAACTCCGAAGGATGGAAGAGCGCACTCTTTGATCTGGTTCATGGCCAAGGGGATCATAGAATTGGCCGTGTCCAATTCGCTCGGGGAGCAGGAACTTCTGGGTGAAGATTCATGGAGATATAGTAATCAAATGTGAAATTAAGTAATTCGTGCTCGGTAATCTGGGAAGTGATCATATGTAATTGCTTCACCATTTTTGGAATTGGAATTAACAACCGAGTCGTAGTAAAATTATCTTTATTTCTGATTTATTCGCCCCGCTGAAACTAATGGTTCGTTAATGGCGTCTAATTAGTTTTTACTGTGTAAACACAGTGGAAAGGATATGGGGGTATATATATACCCCTAATGTTAACTATTCATGTGTGGGGATGATTTCCACATGTGATCCACTAGCATAATCTGACGGTGGACAAACGAATTGATTCAGCTGACGTGTCAAGCACTTTTTACGGTTTCCGAGGTAGTAGGTAAAAGGGGGGATGTATGTGCATGTTTTGGCGGGAATATTCGAAACTTCTTTGCTACACTTGTTTTTTCTACCAACTCAGTTTCGAGAGCGACTGCATTTCTTTATTAGTCTTGTAGCCGCAGCACGCCGTGCGACTACTAGACTGAGGGTACATGATGACGTATAGTCTCTAGTCGGGTTGTCAACCCGAACCATGTTGATCCCAAACTTAGATCGATTAGCTTTGTGTATACGAGATTAGATCAAGTAATACACGTAGAGAAACCTTTGTATATGCTTTGTGAATCTAAGTGTTATGCGGAATTTAACACTTAAACAAGAACACACAAGATGTAAACAAACTTTCACTTTGATTATGAATGTCGAACTTGTTTACAATGAAAGATGTTTACGAATGAAAACTTATATGAAAACTTGATATTGAACATTAACCTAAAGGCCTTCTTTTATAGATACAAGAAGCCTTGTACAATAATCTACGTATCAACTATTCTAGGTAAAGATAAATATAGAAAATACATTGTCGTTTCTATCCTTACTAGAAGTATTCTAGAATATAATAAACGTGTAGATTATATCTTCCATCAGTGCTTGTCTTCAATGTGTCAATGCTTGACTTTAACTTGTCAACGCTTGAGCTGTCAGCGCTTGTATTGTTCTTGTCAACGCTTGAATTGTTCTTGTCAGCGCTCAAGTAATCTGGCCTTAATTTATTCCCAACAATCCTCCCCTAAACTTGATATCCACTCTTATGATCAAGTTTCTGAATAAGCATTAAGGACTAGGAGGAGTCTGACAAATCTTCTCATATTGGTAATGAATAAATCTGATCAAATCTTTTGCCACGTTACTTGAATAATCTATTTCCAGCTGAGTGTCCTTCATCTTTTCCAAAACAGCCTTGGATATGAAATATTGAGCATCCACAAGTAGATACTCAGCAAACTATGTAGAACTCAAATGATATACACCAGCAGCTGAATATAACCTCCATTGAAGACCACTGAGGTCATCTTCAAGATCCTTCCATATTGTAGGATCTTCATCTTTTGGCCCACACATTCTTTTGAATGTGGTCCAAAGTTTTATTCCATTAGCTGAAGTTGGTGCTTTAGCCTCATACTTGGTCTCCAGTAACCTCCAAAGGTCCACCAAGTCTTCTCTATCACAACTTGCAAATAAAGATATGAGAGTGGTAAAAGTGTGTACCTCCTTGCCAAATCTGCCAATCTTCCAGAACCTACATTCATCTTCTTCATAACTCATAATTGGGTTCCTGAGATCTAATGGTAACACTTGCACCATATCTGAAGCTTCTAATGGGGAGAGCTTGAGGCTCTTTCTTATAACTGCTTCACTTGGATATAGTGGATCCATATCTTTTGGAAACTCAAATTTAAATCCCTTCTTCACTGGCCTGGGAATCATCATAGCTTTCTTGATTTCCATTTCTTCTGCAAGTTGCTCCTTTCTTTCATCTGAAAGAAGTCTGAGAGTGTTTGCTTCCTGCACTCTCACCCAAATGGGATAAGCCCTGCTTTCCAACTCATCAAATGTCAAAGCCTTCAACTTTTGATATGTCCACCCAACTCCATGACATCTGAGCAACATAAAGTAGAGCTCCCTTCTATCCCTTTTCAACTCTGAGAGAATATTGCTTGCCTTATGTTTCAAAATTACCTTACAATCCTTCTGAACTCTAAGAAGAAGCTCCAAACCCCATATTTGATCTGAAATGGTCAAGTCTGGATTATCCATGCAGCTTTCTTCCCAAGAATTGTACATTTGAACCACCTCTGGCATGTCAAAGTCAACCTGCAATTTCAATTCTCTCAACTTTTCCCTAGCAAGCTCATCACCATACTCAAGCCTTTCAGGTTCTATAATCGTCACACTTGAATCTGAGCTAGCTCCATCACTTTCTTCTTCTGAAGTCACAACAAATGGTGACTTCTCCTTTTCATCTTGTTCCAGCATTTGTTCAGCCAATCTTCTATCAAATTCAACTTGGGCTGCATCTTTTGGAACAAACTCTTCTACCATTTTACCCTTACCCTTATCTGATGCTGCAATGGTTGGTAAGGTAGATGGTAATACCTGAGTAGAAACCTCCTTGATGATAGATGATGACTGGGATACATCACCTTCATGTGCAGGTCTGTCAACGCCCAAATTTATCCTATCAGCGCCCAAAATACTTCTATCAGCGTCCAAATTTTCCTTGTCAACGCTCAAATATTTTCCCTCAGCGCCTTGTGTAACCTCTCTCAACATAGCTGTAAATGATAAATTTAAATTGGTGGGAGAGACTAAGGACGTATCAAAACCTGTTTGTTTCTTCAAAGTTGTAAGGGCTTCAGCAACATCCATTGATTGACCATCCTGGCTGCCCTTATCACTCAGATTTATTTGATCTTCCTCCCCTTTGTAAGACTCCTCCATACCCCTCCTAGCATGATCACTTTCCAAAACAACAATCCTCTCCCTCAATTGCTTGAGTTCAAGGCCTTGTGAGCTGACAATTTGTACTAAGTCTGCATTTTGCTTTTGCAAGCTAATGCAGACTGCCGTCAATTCCATAAGAGTCATTGGTTCTAGTCTGCCCTCTTCTAAAATGGGGATTTGACCTCCCAAGTCAGATTCATTGGGCAAGGATGAGGACTTAATGATGGTGGGACTGCCTTGGCCTGCATCTAAGCCACAACCAATAGTCTCAGCCTCATCCAGGTCACCAGCCACACTTGTGGTGGTGGTTCTCTCTGCTACATGGCTAGGACCACCAGAGGAGAACACTCCAGTAGTCCTTTGGCATTTCATCAACCTATATTCAGGGGGTGTGGAAGATGGTGTGGAAGAATGTGTAGATGTGGGTTGGTTAAGGGGTGTTTGGGATTGTGAAGGTTGTGTGTCAGCGTTGGAAATAGGCACATCAACGCCAATATTTAATGTATCAGCGTTGAAGGGTTCTTGGTCAAGGTGCATGTGTTCAGGTGAAGGTAAAGGTTCAGGAATGGGTTCAAGTTGTGGTTGAGGGTCAAGTTGAGGTTGGGGGTCTGGTTGGGGTTGTGCTGCTGCAATAACAGCAAGCAGGGCTTGGGTTAAAGGTAGGTCTCTATAGGGTGGTGAATCCATCTTCATAAAAAGAGCTTTCTTTTGCTCAGGGATCTTATAAAAATCATTGTGATCCCTTGAGCAGTAACCTTGATCATCAAAAATCATTTGCAGAAAACGGGGATAAGCTAAAGTCATTTTTGTCCCCTTGTTTTTACACATCCCCTCAAAAATCATTTTAGAATAGTTATATTTTTGCCCTGTTGCAATGCACACAATAGCACTTGCAATGGATCTATTGATCTCATTGTGTGCACTACATTTGGGACTCAAACATTGAAGGAGGACGTGTATGAGGTACTTCCAGGCTGGGGGAAATTCCTGCTTATGATACTTGTTTAGAGTACCTTCATCAGGAAAGGGATATCCCAAAGCCCTAAGCCCTTGTTCTATTTCATTTATGGGAAGGGTGACTATACCATCAGCATCATCAAGATGCAAGGCTTGGCGTACCAAAGCCTCAGTAACCACCCAAGACCTCCCATGAATAATAGAAGTTAATGTGGTCACTCCATTAACTGTTGAGGAACTAACAGTGTTCCAAAACTGCTTAATGTGTGTGACTGTAATGAGTGGTGCATGAGAAAGAGCATACCTTAGTGGGGATGCGTTCAAATACGCCACCATTTGTGTGTATTGAGGAAACAGATCATCATCAGCGTCAAGATAAGCAATCATGTTGTGTTGTGATCTGAACCCCAATGCCAATTCTGCTGAGTTAAACTTTGGTGCCATTGATGAAAGCTGTTAATTTTAAGTGTAGAAGATGAGGTTGATAAGAGAAAATTGTTAGACAAGAATTATAGATACCCTGTTTAAAATAGGAGCCAAATTTATAGGAGAGAAAGAATGCATGTGATTGGCCCAAAAATAGGCAAAGATTTTCAAAAATCAATCATGAATATATTGAAAAAGTTATAAGTTATCTCATGCATTAAATGAAAGTAACAACTCCTAAAATTACGGCTTGAAAATATGTCAAAAAGTAACAACTAGGTAGGTCCCATTGAGTGTCAACGGTCAAAAATAACCCATCAACGCCTAACGGCTATAATCTTGTCAACGTTTGCCTAAAGCCATGTCAGCGTCCAATTTGGTCACAACAACGCTTGGAAAGTTCTTGTCAGCGTCCAAAAATAAAAATATTTTAAAAAGTGAAAAATGACCTTAACAAGTAATTTATCCTAGAGAAGATAACCAAAAGCTGACAATTATCATAGGGCGGCAAGCACTGTCCAGTTATGCACACTTGCATAAGCAAGATAGACATAACAGTCCTCTAGTGTCCCTTGCTAACCAAAATTCTTAACAACAAAGTTACCTTATAAAATCCTTGTTACTCCCAGGTAAATCCCATATCAAAATCATTCCCAAGTCTCCTAACAGACCACAACCAATTCTAGGCCAAAAATGTCTTGGCAGCATGCAAAGTTGATATACTATGCATGCTACAGTGCCTCATGATTTAGTAAAACTAACTCATACTCACCTGTGGACTCAATCTAGAATTGTGATAAGAGTATCATATGGATACCCAAACATCCTAAAGGTTCCTAAAACCTCCCCTTAAACGATGATACAAAAAGTTTGCTAAAATCATGCATGAACATAAAAAATTTATGTCAAGATAGGAACGAAACATTCCAACCATCATCCATAAATAAAAACTTGTCCAAATGCTTCTCCATTGATCCATAAGCAACTCTGTATCCAATGGTATACTGCTAACACCATCTGCACATTTAGATTGAAAACCACAAAACTAACATTGTTGCTGACAACGCCCCGATAACACATGACAGCGTTGAAGGAAGCTTTGTCAGCGTTAGACAATTATATTGCTGACAACGTTGCAAAAACACTTATCAGTGTTCAAGCAACCTTTGTCAGTGTTAGAAAAAGATAGTGGAAAATCTAAATCATCAATAAGACCAATAATAATAATGCATCATCCTGTACATACTTTTACAAAAAGAATCCAAAACACATATTATGTGAGATTAACCATTCCAACACTTGTTACCAAGTATTGAAATCTCCCAGCATCAAAAGGTTTAGTTAATAAATCTGACACATTTTCCTCAGTGTCAACCCTATCTGGTTGTATTAAACCTTTCTCAAAGTAATCTCTTATAAAATGGTGTCTAATTTCTATCTGTTTAGTTTTAGAATGATGTACAGGATTCTTAATGATGCATAAAGTACTATTATTGTCAACAAATATCTTAGTATGCATGAAATTATACCCATAGTCCAACAGCTGGTTCTGAATCCACAAAACTTGACCACAACATGCAGCTACAACCACATACTCTGCTTCAGTTGTAGAATTAGCCACCACTGTTTGTTTCTTGCATTGCCAAGATATTAACCTGCTCCCAAGAAATTGACATCCACCAGTTGTGGATTTCCTATCAAACTTATCACCTCCATAATCACTATCTGAATATGCAATCAGCTCCAATGGTGAATCCTTTGGGTACCACAAACCAAGACTGGGATAACATCTTAGGTACCTAAAGATCCTCTTCACAGCATAAAGGTGACATTCTTTGGGAGTCACTTGATGGCGTGCACAAGCACATACAGCAAACATAATGTCAGGTCTGGAGGCAGTAAGATACATCAAGGATCCAATCATGGATCTATAGTGCCTGACATCAACATCCTTCCCATCTCCAATCTTTCCCCAAGGGTGTTCTCTATCCATAGGATTAGTAGCCCTCTTTTCATGTGGAGAAAAGCCAAACTTCTTCAAGATCTCAGCAACATATTTGTCCTGGGAGATGAAGATACCATCTTCTTTCTGCTGAACTTGTAAACCAAGAAAGAAGTTCATCTCCCCCATAGCACTCATCTTGAATTTGTCTGTCATAAGCTTGGAGAAATCCTCACTCATCTTTGGATCAGTAGACCCAAAAATGATGTCATCAACATAGACCTGCACAAGCAACACATCCTTGCCTTTCTTCTTTGTAAACAGTGTCTGGTCTATGGTGCCCCTTTTGAATCCATTGTCCACCAAATAGGTAGACAGAGTACCATACCATGCTCTAGGGGCTTGATGAAGGCCATACATAGCCTTTTTGACTCTATACACTTTATTTGGATGCTCTGGATCCTCAAAACCAGGAGGTTGCATGACATATACTTCCTCAAAAATGGTGCCATACAAGAAAGCACTCTTGACATCCATTTGATAGACTGTGAAGCCCATGCAGGAAGCATAGGCTAGAAAAATCCTAATAGCTTCAATCCTTGCAACTGGTGCAAAGACCTCCTCATAGTCTATCCCCTCCTCTTGTGTATAACCTTGAGCCACTAACCTTGCCTTGTTTCTGACCACAATACCTCTTTCATCTCTTTTGTTCCTGAGAACCCATCTTGTCCCTATAGGTCTGACATATCTAGGACAATCAACCAGCTCCCAAACATCCTGAATTGCAAATTGGTAGAGCTCATCCTGCATTGCTTCCACCCAACTTGGTTCTTTGAGAGCATCAAATATTTTCTTGGGTTCTTCTTGTGACAGAAAACATGCAAACAAACATGCTTGAACAAGAGGGGTATCAACCTTCTTGTGTATATTGGCAATAAACCCACTAAGACCTTGATGAGATCTTCTAGTCTGAACTGGAGTCATAATATCACCAATGATCTGAGATGAGGGGTGATTCTTCATTGTGGAAGTGAGAACGCCTCCTTCAAAAAGTCTGGTGTCCTCAAACTCACGCTCCATGTTGCCAATATCTTCTTCATCAGACTCTCTTATATCAACATAAGGATGACCTTCTTCATAAGAATTGGAAGGTTCTCCTTGTTCAAAAGTGGAAGAGAAAAGATGTGCAAAGGTGTTGTCAACGTCTGATCCTTGTTTGTCAGCGCTTGGGCTAACAACGCTTGAACTGTTGTTGTCAACGTCTGAGCCATCAACATCTGAATTGGTCTTGTCAGCGCTAGATTTACCTTTCTCAGCACCTGAAGAACCATGCATGTTTGTATCTGGTGGTATTTGGAAACCACCATTATCTTGTCCAGCAGCAGCAGCAGCAGCAAAAGCATCTGTCCAAATGGGAATTGTGACATATTCAAATGTAGGAGATGCCTTTTCTGCTTGTGATCCAACCTTCTCATGAACCTGTGTACCTGAAACATTAACAACTTGTTCCTCTACAACATTTAAAGTTACCTTCACAATGTCTGGATTAGTGACAGGTATATAATTTAAAGTTCTAGATAAGGGTTCCAAATCAAACAACCAATTAGGACCACTTTCAGGATCACTAGGTTTATTCTCTAAGAACCTAACATGTACTCTCTCAACTATACGTTTGTCCTCTTTAAGATAAACCCTATAACCCTTGCTCTGGACTGAAATGCCCATGAAATAGCCCTCATCACCTTTTGCACTAAATTTCCCTAAGGCATCACTAGTATCTAATACTACTTGACAACCAAAAGGTCTGAGAAAACCAATATTAGGTTTTCTTCCCCAAAGTAACTCATAAGGTGTTTTGTTCTGAATTTTGTTAACCAATGCTCTATTTTGCACATAACAAGCTGTATTAACAGCCTCAGCCCAAAAGGCTATAGGAAAGTGAGCATCAGCCAACATTGTTTTGGCTGCTTCAATTAGGGTTCTATTTTTCCTCTCAGCAACCCCATTTTGTTGTGGGGTTCTAGCAATACTAAATTGCCTAGTAATTCCTTTCCTGGCACAGAAATCATCTAGCTTCTTGTTCCTAAATTCTCCACCATTATCACTCCTAAGCATTTTAATCTCATTGCCAGACCTTTTCTCAATCTGAGTGATAAAATCAATAAGAACATCAGCTGTGTCACTCTTCATAGCAAGAAAGAATGTCCAAGTAAATCTAGAGAAGTCATCTGTGACAACAAAGCAATATGACTTACCATTCAAACTTTCTATATTTGTTGGACCAAAGAGGTCCATGTGAAGCATATGAAGAGGTCTGGAACTAGTATGCACCTGTTTGGACTTGAATGAGACCTTGTGCTGCTTGCCTTTAAGACATGCAACACAAGAGTAGTTATTGTGGAAGGCCTTCTTAGGCAAACCATCAACTAAACCAAGCCTCACAAGTCTATTTATATTTTTAAAATTTACGTGCCCTAGTCTCCTGTGCCACAAATTACTCTCATCTACTGAGGCCTTAGCATAAAAACAAGACATATTTGTATTCATTTTAATCCCATTTAAATTCACATTATATATGTCCTTATGCCTAGGTGTTCTATACTCAATATATTTCTCATCGGGGATCTTAAAATCCTTGCTTAACACCAAGCACTCAGTATCAGTGAAAAGAACTTTATTTTTGTTATCACATACTTGTGATACACTAAACAGATTATAATCAAGTTCTTTTACCAGGAAGACGTTCTCAAAACGCAGATTATTGGTGAGAAGGGTTCCTTTGCCTGTAATGGTACCATAACCACCTCCAAAGTATACCTTGTCACCATCTTTAATAGGGGTGAAATTCGTCAGATAGTCTTCCTTCCCTGTCATGTGCCTTGAGCATCCACTATCCCAATATCCATAATCATTGATCTGTCTTTGAATGCCCTGCACATAAAGAAAACAAATTAGTTTTCTTTAGGAACCCAAGTCTTACAAGACTTAGATTCATCTGGTTGTTCAATAAGAACAGACTTAGTTCTCACAACAACCCCATTCTCATCCTTTTTAAGATGAAATACCCAGTTAACCCCAATTGGTTTTGTAATGACCTTTGAAATGTAATTAAATCTATTGCAAGTCATTGAAATCCCATTATCATTAGGGTTTTGATCTTTCTTGGGTCTCCATGTTAAGCTTGAAGAAGCTTTAGACCCCTTACCTTGTGGCTGCAAATATTTAGGTCTGGTCACGTTTCTGTCAGCGTTAGAATTTGTCATGTCAACGCTGAAATTACCCTTGTCAGCGTTGAACCTAGGGTTTGCTACAGGAACCCATTGCCTATTTGACCAGGTGTTTGTCTTTTGAAATGGTCTTTGTCCATGAGTGTTAGACCTTCTAGAAAAGAATGGGGCAGGTCTAATCACTTGTGGACTTTGTTGCACACAAGGTTTGGGTCTGACAACGTTTGACTTTCTAACAACGTTGACTTTCTTCCTATCAGCGCTGAATTTGTTCCTATCAGCGCTGGCTTTGGGAGCGTTGACACACTTGTATGCCAAATGTGAAAAGCTACCACAAGTGTAACAGGCTTTCTTAGACACAACCTTAGGTCTAGTAGAGAAGAAACCTGTTCCATGATTGCTAACTTGGCTCTTGGGTGACCTATTATTCCTATACATCTCTGCATATTTAATGGTAGGTCTTCTAACAGTGTTTGAGCCTAGGTCAACAAGTTTACCAGTGATTGGGTTAGTAACCTTAATGGGTGGTGATTCATTGGGACTTTCACATAGCAAACCCCCCTTAACAAATAAAGTAGGGTTAGCTTTCTTCCACTCATTTAGGTCAGTCAGTTTTTGTTGATACTCTTCCACTGGAGTGACAACTCTTGGTGGAGGAATGAATTCCTCCTCTTGGCATTCTGGTATACCAGTCCAAGACAAGTCCTTTCTAAGGACACCATAGAAGTCACCAGCTGGTGGTGGAACCAGAGAGTAATCATTCATCCCAATCCCAGTCATGTCCTTAGGATCCCTTTGTTTAGCTACACAGTCTCCTAGGGTTTGGGTGGCTCTATCAAATCTTTGAATCTTGAGGTCAACATTATCTTTATTCTTAATGGCCTCATCTAACTTAGCCTGTAGATCTCTATTAACCTTTGTCATGATGTTTCTAACATCCATACTACCCTCTAGCTCATGTTTTAAGATATTTATCTTATCCTTTAAGTCAAATTCCATTTTCTTGTATTCAGAAACGGTTTTCTCAGTTTCAGTAAGAGCTAGTTGGCAATTGGACAATTTACACCTTTCAGTACTCATATCATCTTTTAGTTTTAACACCTCTTTGTTAAGTCTTTCAGTGTTTAACCTACAACCTTTGCTACAAAAAGCATCATCATATACCTCATTATCAGATGAAGAGGAGGAGTGTGCCATGAGAGCATATTCAACATGCTCTTCTTCTTCAATATCAGCAACCAAAGCTTTATCCTCTTCAACATCCTTAGCCAAATAGCTCCAATCCCATCCTGTACCATCAATTCCTTGAACTGCAACCATAGCTTTGGAATCCTGAGCTTTAACAATCTGACTTGAGGGTTTACCAGCATCAGATCTTCTAGGAGATCTGCATTCCCTCATGAAGTGCCCCATACGATGACAGTTGTAGCATTCAACTTTGGATTTATCAAATCCAGCTGTGTCTTTAGCATTGAAGGTCATCTTCTTTTTAAACCTTCTATTCCACCTATTTGCTCTTATACTAGCAAGAGCCATGTTCCACTTGATGTCCATCTCTTCCAAGTGCTCATCACTTATCTGCTCAAGGTCCTCATATGTAATCACTGAACCATTGGGCAAAGAAGCAATGTAAGCACAAACAGTATCCAAATCCAAACCAGCAGGTTTAACTCTTGGGGAGTCATTCTTGAATGTGTCAGCGTCTAAAAAGGAGACGTTGACAGGACTTGTTCCAGCGCTGACATATGATGATCCAGTAACTGGATGCATATAAGAGTCCTTCTGATTGAATTGACCTTCACTATGAGAGAAGAAGGCCATGTTGCTGGTGGTAGATTTGCTTCCATGCTCTGAAAGAGTTTCATCTTCCAACAGTCTTAGTTTGTTGTAGATGTCATCAAACGAGGAGCTTTTGTAAGTATTGTTGGCAAGAATAGATCTTGCCTCAATCTTCCATGCCTCACCAAGACTTTTAAGAAATGTAGCATTGGTGTCAACATCACCAACTTGTGTCCCCATGAAGGACAACTTGCTTGTGATGTCAAGCAATCTGCTTCTCACACTACTCAGTTTCTCATTGGGTTGAGCTTTGAAGACAGCATAATCATGCAGAAGTTGCTTTTTCTTTTCTTCCTTAGTGTCTGCATTGCCACCATATGCAACTTCAAGTGCTTCCCAAAGATCCTTAGCAGATTCATAGCCTCTATATTTGTGCTGGTTTTCTTGTCCCAAAGAGACTTTCAGAATATTTAGGGCTTTCATGTCAACCCTTTTCTTTGCAATATCTTCAGCACCTACAGCTCTACCATCTCCAGTGTTGGGTCGAATTATTGAGTTGATAAGTCAAAACACAACAAAATAAGAAGACAAGGACTACTTTTGCCAAAGTTACAAACAACAAGCCGTTGGAGTCTTTTTATTACTTTAGCTTTCTTTGTAAGCTATGTTTTCTAGTATATAAAGAAAACATAGGACGTAGGTTTTATATCATATAATTCAATCACAATGTAAACCTAAAGTGTGTGTCGCACTAGACGTGGGATTCAATGTATACACGTCTAGTGGATGTTTGTTATTAATATAATGAACATCCCAATTGTTTTAATTCATGTGTCTTTGTGCCTAAACACCTTGTCATGATCATTGTTCTTTTCCGCTATGTTATCATATGAACGATGATCAAACCTAGATATATGGTTCCTAACCATTGAGTCGAACGATTATAGGGATCATCAATTGGTATCAGAGCCTAAGGCTCGTGATATCTAGGTACGACGAGGTGTTCGTGTATGGTGAAGAAGAAAAATTCGTATGGAGTTTTTCTGGACGTTTTTGTGTGCGCAGCAGTATTCAGAAGGTCATAACTTTTGATTGAACCGTTGGATCGTCACGAAATTTTAGATGTGTGTTCTACATACATAGATCTAAACATCCACTGGAGGGATTGTCGAGTTTTATCCCCAGGCAAAAGTTATTAAGCGTCGAAGTTGGCTGATGGAAGATTTTCAGTTTTCTGCTTTCACATGAAATCATGAACTAGGGTTTCTTCAAACCCTAGATCTACATAAAAAGCAGAATTTTGTGAGATTGGTGGCTGTTAATTCAGGATCTATGGTTAATCTACAAACCCTAATTAGGGTTTCGATGCTCAAGTTTCAACAAACCCTAGATCGTGCTTAATGCAACAGCTTAGAAGTAATCGTGATCAAAAGAAGAACGCAGCAAGTCAATTGTGTTTTCATAAAAACATCACGTAATCTGCCATTATTATTTATTATTGGATGTTTTGATGCAAAGTACAAAAACAGATCACACCCGTGATTTGCTGCAAGGAATAAAGGATGCATTTGATTGGTCTATACATTATGTTCACACGGTGATAGATCCTTGATTGGAGGAAACACTTTGTGTTCACATGAAGCTTTGCTTCTTATTGGTTGAAGATTTTGCATTCACACGGTTATACCCTAATATTTGTTATCCAAGTATCGTCTACATGCTTGTTCATGGTATTACCTGTTCACACGAAGAAACAACTCCTATTGGTGGAAGATCTGCGTTCACATGGTCTAACGAAGCAAGTAGCGTTATTTGAAAAAGATTTGAATTGGTGGAAAATCTATGTGTTCACACGGTTTGAAAAGTCTTGATTGGTTGAATTGCAAATATGGAATCTAGCATTCACACGGTTACAATGTGAGTATTCACATGAAAAGATTTTGCGTTCACATGAAGAGTTTTCACACAATTGCATACTTTGTGTTCACACTGTTCTAGCGTTCCTATTGGTGAAGCAAAGTTTCATTCACACGAAGGATCAATGGGACGCTGATGTTAGCAGATTAAACGCTGACACGTTTAATATAGACGCTGACAAGATTTATGGTTGGCGCTGACGTGTGTAATTCAAGCGCTGACAGGAAGGGTTTCGACGCTGACAAGGAATAAGTCAACGCTGTCAAGTTGACAGTGTTGTCCGAGATATGTGTTTCAACGCTGATACGTGTTGCCCGATATCGGGCAATACACATAGAAATTTATTGGACAAAGGAGGATCTCGGGTAACACACTGATTGCTGCTGTTAGAGAAAACTGGTACGTTTTAAGCACACAAAAAGGAGTTATTTACACACAAAGGTACATGGAATCTCCGTTTTAATATAGAATATCAAGTTGATATTTATGGCTCGGATATTTTAAATGGATTAATGATTTTAAAGCGAGTTAGCAACCATTCATGAAGAATTTTATTGGATTATGTAATCGGAATAGCCTTGTGAAAGAGTTATTCGTTGACATCTTTTACATATGAAGATATTGACTTGTCATGAAGAGGTGTTAGCTTAAGGGGAAGAATTCTTATGGGAAGTTTGATGATTGAAGAAGATTTTCGCGAGTTTGTGTTTCATCATATTGTTAAAGTGGTGGACATCAGCCATTTATTTTAACAATAACTTGTTCGTGCTTTACATGGATGGTGATGAAGACTTGTCATAACACTTGAAGGAGTTACATTATCGTGCTCAGTGTCTCACATAGGATGAGAATATTGACAAGGGATCAAGGTCTACTTATATTTTTTCTCTATTTGGTATAAGTTCTTCATCACATGGTTAAACAAGACATGGAACATAAGATTGGGTTATCTAATTCAACATCAAGAATACTTTATTTATTTTTCTTCAGGATCATTACATAGAGCTACTTTTGGAGAATCTTCAAGATTGCATACTTTCACATATTCCCTATTGATGTGTCAAAAAGGGGAAGAATATGTGCTATACTTAAGGGGAAGCTTCTTGGAGATCATGTACTACATACAAAGGATTCATGCTTAAGAGGAGTGTTTTGACATCATCAACTAGGGGAAGATTGTTGGGTCGAATTATTGAGTTGATAAGTCAAAACACAACAAAATAAGAAGACAAGGACTACTTTTGCCAAAGTTACAAACAACAAGCCGTTGGAGTCTTTTTATTACTTTAGCTTTCTTTGTAAGCTATGTTTTCTAGTATATAAAGAAAACATAGGACGTAGGTTTTATATCATATAATTCAATCACAATGTAAACCTAAAGTGTGTGTCGCACTAGACGTGGGATTCAATGTATACACGTCTAGTGGATGTTTGTTATTAATATAATGAACATCCCAATTGTTTTAATTCATGTGTCTTTGTGCCTAAACACCTTGTCATGATCATTGTTCTTTTCCGCTATGTTATCATATGAACGATGATCAAACCTAGATATATGGTTCCTAACCATTGAGTCGAACGATTATAGGGATCATCATCCAGGTTTTCTTTCTTATCCTCTTCAGGGCATCCTTCAACAGCTGTTCTTTGACTAATGGCATCAAGAATCTTTTGAGCCTTATTGAATGAGTTTCCATATTCAATAATCTCCCAGAGTGTGTAATCATAGATCCCTAGATATTGTTCAAAGTTGAACTTCCATAAGTCAAAGTTGGTTGCATCAAGCATGGGAATCTTGATGTTTGGTAAGGCTGAGGAGGAGGAGGTTATTGCTTCAGACATGATGTTGTTAGGGTTTTGGTGTTTTTAGGTTTTCTGAGAAAATTAGGGTTTTGGTGTTCGTGTATGGTGTTCTTTAAAGATCAAAAGTTCCTCAACAAGCTCTGATACCACTTGTTGATCCCAAACTTAGATCGATTAGCTTTGTGTATACGAGATTAGATCAAGTAATACACGTAGAGAAACCTTTGTATATGCTTTGTGAATCTAAGTGTTATGCGGAATTTAACACTTAAACAAGAACACACAAGATGTAAACAAACTTTCACTTTGATTATGAATGTCGAACTTGTTTACAATGAAAGATGTTTACGAATGAAAACTTATATGAAAACTTGATATTGAACATTAACCTAAAGGCCTTCTTTTATAGATACAAGAAGCCTTGTACAATAATCTACGTATCAACTATTCTAGGTAAAGATAAATATAGAAAATACATTGTCGTTTCTATCCTTACTAGAAGTATTCTAGAATATAATAAACGTGTAGATTATATCTTCCATCAGTGCTTGTCTTCAATGTGTCAACGCTTGACTTTAACTTGTCAACGCTTGAGCTGTCAGCGCTTGTATTGTTCTTGACAACGCTTGAATTGTTCTTGTCAGCGCTCAAGTAATCTGGCCTTAATTTATTCCCAACAAACCACGGGCACTACCCGTATCCAATCCATTAGGTATGGATTAGGATAGATAGCTCTAAGGCCCACGAGGCCCAATAGGCCGCTGTCGCGCACAGTTTCAAAACAACCGTGTCCTGGCCGCACGTGGACAGGATCAGAGAGAATCATAATCTAATTAGGATTATGATTCACCTAAGCTAAGATGATATACACTCTTTTTATTTACGTGATAAGGATCTTGTTGTATATGGTAATTATCTGTTACCTAGGCCGCAAGTTTAGGGAAGCTCAACTAGGGTTTCACCGGATATAAAAGGAACCCTCGAGGTTCCACAAAGGTACGATTCATACAATCTCTAAACCCTCACCGATTACTAAATAAAACCGATTCATACTCTCACGCTGAAGTCTAATCGTGGGATACATTCCCACGGTAAGCCTAACGGTGTCTATTATTTAGTGTGCAGGGTCTTCATACAAGTTCACTTGGTGCAAGAGCCGGAGTCCTCAAACACCCGAATTAAGCATAATTCGGGTCAAGTGCAGTCCATGCAACTTTTGTATCAACACTTTTTATTGATTAAAGAGGGATTTTGGTTCAAAAACTTTTATGATAAGCACAATTTAGCTTATTAGGCTTATTAAGTCTAATAAGGTAGCTTATAGCTTATTTGAGGATCTTAGAAGCATTTTTAGCTTTTTTCACTCTGCTTTAAGGTTGTTTAAAATTAGATTTTGTCTAATAGCACTTGTCTTATTTTGTTTTTACAAAGTTTTTTTATTGGGCCAAAAAGTCCATTAAGCCTTATACCCAATTCGGATTTGGAGTGTTTTAGGCCTATTTTCATTTTTTGTTTATTTAGGTTATTTTAAAGTAATTTTGAAAATTTTGATTATTTTAATATTATTTTTCTCGATTTGCGTGATTGTATAATTCGTCTTTGTTTTAGTTATCTTTGTGTAGAATCGTTTTTTATTTTAAACCATCCTCTTGCTAAAACTCAAACTAATCCAAATATGTGTTTAAGTGCAAACAAATCTCCTCTTACACAACGAATCCGTGGTTTTATTGTTTTTACATTTTTGACTCTCGTCTTTCTGGTAATCACTATTTACCTCGTAACTTTACTTTCATCAACCGGACATCGGTAAATAATAACCATTCAAGTATTATTTGGGTAAAGGACCGGGCTGAACTAACCAATGCTTATTTTGGAATAGTCTTTGATAATGTACAAGTATTGTGTATTATCCAGATAAGGTTGGTCGAGTTCAAGTCAATGCTAAAAAATACCATACTTGAACCGGACCCCTTTTGAATTCAGTTAGAATAAATTTGGGCGAATAAGAGAAAAATGTAACAGGATTATCATTTTAACTCATTTGGATATAGTTTATTAAATTTATGATTGAAAAAGTAAATTTTTTTTTTAAATTAATACCTAACTCTATTTAATATTTGAATAAGTCGGGTTGACCTGAATACAATTTTTGACCTGTGTAACTCGACTTGAACAATTTTTGTTGTGTTCAGGTCTAGATGGGGTTTGAAAATTTTGATACCCCTGGTTGGCTAGTTCGGACCACATGTGGTAGGAGTTGAGATTAATGTATCCTATTAATTTAACACAGACTCAATCAACCAATCATATACGCTTAAACCTCACTTTTCACCTCTTTAAAAAAAATTAAATAACTTACAAACAGTAAATCGTCAAACGACAAAAATTACACCATAGCAATGACAATTAAATCATCTTCGTATAAACTTTTGACGAACTTTTTTGTTTGGGGAAAATAATATATTTCGTATCACAAATTATATATTACTTTTCAAAATCATACGTATATGATTTCATAAAATTATATACGAATCACATATGATTCGTTATACGAATCCTATATTATTTCAGAAAATCATATATGATTCGCATCACGAATCATATATGATTTTTTTAGATGAAAAAAAGGTCGTCGAATATTTATACATGTGTCATCAGTAGAAAGATGATTTAATTCTCGTCGCGATTGTATGTCTCATTTTACGTAACGATTAACGAATATTTAATTTTTTGTAAAAATGTGGAAGATGAATTTTTTAAAATTCATTAGAGTTTACTGTAGATTTTATGATGTAGTAGCAACAAGACAAAATATAATTTGACACATCATAAAAGCATCTCTAATGCATTTGGTTTACTAAAATTTTTTCCTAATTAAAAAACTTTTTAGCATCAGTTTAAATTATTGGAATAAAGATTTTTTCATAACCTTTTAAAAATGACTTTTAAAATATAAAGTTTTTGATGAAAGAACACTCCCCTATTACCACTCATTCACATTATGAATTACAATAATTTTGATAAAAAAAACTTATTTAATAAAAAAAGATTAAAAATGATATTTGTATCTATCAAATGTGCTTAAAGATAGGTTTAATCACTAGATTAATTAATGTTAAAATTAATAGATATAATGAGAAAAGAGAAAATTAACAAATAGTGAGCCTTGCATTTCACAGTTTGGCAAAATTTAGATAAACCATCTCCATTAAAGATAGCTCTAACCGGTTGTACCTTATCCTAAAAAAACTGTACATCATGTGACCAATCTTTTACCATTAGCCACTGTTTCACTTGAAAACCCAGTGTTGCAGAAGACTTGCTACTTTTACTAACCATAAACCCTTTTCATTTTTCATTTTTATTAAAACAAGAACATACATTTTTGTTAGTTAAGTTTATATTTCTTGCGCGTAATGATGGAAGAAGGTTGTTTGGGAGATGCTGAGCATCATGAAGATGAGTTTACAAAATTGCTTCTTTCATGGTCTCTTGATGATGTTCGAAACCAACAGCTTTATCAACACAAGGTAGCTCTCTTTGTTTTTCTTTCTAATTTTGTTCTACTTTCAGCATTTTGTAGATTATTGGGAGTTTATGTTTCTATTGTTGATATGATTGGTCAGAAACGGCCATGGGATATCTCGGTTAAGCGGAGTTGGGTGGTGTTTGTTTTGGCTTATATAGGTTTTGGGCTTATGTTTCATAACCTCGCTTCTTTTTGGCTTATTTTCAAACTTTTCGGCTTATATAAGTTTATAAATGTCATAACGAACTTATAAGAGCCAAAAAATAAAGTGAGCTTATGACACATAAGCCCAAAACCAAATAAGCCATAAGCCCGCTATATAAGCCGTAACAAACACCCCCCAGACTTGCCCTCGACTTGGTACACATTTGGGGGCGGCCCAGGAAAGGGTCGGAAATGGCCACGGGATATCTATCTCGGTTAAGCCGTGTGCATCCCGAGTCATATACTCGCCCTCCCTCACTAGTAGTAGTAACCTGCGTTGTGAGGGTGTTTGGGATTGCTTATTTTTATTGCTCCTCCTTCTAAGCACAAACCGATAAGGAGCTTGAAATGATGCACTTCTTGAGACAGTGTTTGTATTTTCTTATTTTACGTTACTTTTTAATTAGTTTTCGGAGATTGAAGTCTTTATCTCTATTTAAAGGTGAGATATAAGGATAAAAAGTAAATTTTATTTAAAAATAAGCAGATACACACACCTTCAACATAAGCGGTTCAGATTCGAAATAAATTTTAGATAAGCGTAAAATAAGCAAATCCAAACACTATTTGAAGAAGTGCGTAATTTTAGCTCCTTATCTGCATCTTAGACGCATAAGCAGAACAGATTAAGCAATCCAAAACGTCCTCTGTGTATGGAAAACCAAAGCTTGTAATTTTCATGTTTATCGCTAAGACGCTTAATGTTTGTGTCAGATAGGTCTGTAAAGAGAGTTTGAGACCTTTTATTTGGTAGTTATATACTTATTAAGTACTATTTAACAAGGAGAGGCATAAACCAGTTTGCCAAACACACACTAAAACATGTAAAGATTGTTAAAGTTTCTGAAGTCGAATTTTGACCCATTAGACCTGAAGTTATAGAGAAAACTTAAAACTGTTTAGACGTCCTCATAGTTAAAAAAAATGGTACTGCTGTTATAGATGTATAAAACAAATGGGCTTGCCGTTTAGATACTAGTATCTTCAGCACATGAACATTTCTAATGACTTGATGCGTTATTTGTAGGTGGACAAAATACCACTTACTTTTGAGTCTGAACAACACTACTTTGGCTCTTTTGTTTATCCTTTGTTAGAGGAAACACGTTTCACGCTGGCATCTTCCATGGACAACATGTATAGAGCTCCATTTGCTGATATTTTATCTGTTAAGGAGTCCACAAGTGGTAAAAGTATGCTCTATAGTGTTACGGTTGGTCGTTGGAGAAATCAATATGGTGAAAGTGGTAAAGATGATTACTATACGTTACCAGGGGATCTACTTCTTTTAGTAGATGGGAAACCGGAATCTTATATGAAGCGCGAGGGCAGAACATGGAAGCTTTCGTTGGTCAAAAGTAATGAAGGTGATGGTGCATCTTTAGAGTTTACAATTAAGGCATCACAACCAATTGAATTTCAGGATGGGTTGTATGCTGTCTTTTTGATGAATATAACGACTCAGAAAAGAATATGGAATTCATTGCACATGCATAGAAATCTTAATATCGTCAAAAAGATTCTTTACTCTGACTCGCAGGTGATAAATTGGTTAAATAGATTTCCCATTTTTTAGCGATAATATTGATAAATTGGTTAGTAATTGATATGTTGTTTACAGGTTAAAGAGAAGTGCAGTATCTGTTCTTTTTGTTATGATAGTACGGTATCTCAAAACCTGGATCCACAAGTTTTGATGAACTTGAATGAATCCCAGAGGGCAGCAGTTATGGCCGCACTTTATACAATGCAATGTTGCCATATTTCATCTGTGGAACAGATATGGGGACCACCTGGAACGGGGAAAACGATGACAGTTAGTGTTTTGCTTTTCATCCTTTTGCAAATGAAGAAAAGAAGTCTTACATGTGCTCCAACAAATGTGGCTATAGTACAGTTGGCGTCACGTGTCCAAAGCTTGGTAAGAGAATCATTCAAAACTGCAACTGCAAGGGGCGATTGTTTCTGTTCGTTTGGAGACTTGCTCTTGTTTGGAAGCAATGAGATATTAAAGGTTAGTTCTCACTGTGAAGAAATATATTTAGAACAACGGGTTAAGAGGCTTGCAGATTGCCTAGGGCCAGTGACTGGCTGGAAACATTGCATAAGATCTATGATTGATTTATTGGAAAATTGTGTTTGTGACTATTATAAATTTTTAGAAAATGAATTCCTGAAGGAAAAACAACTTAGACATGAGAATGAGGGTAAAAGAACGATGTTGGAAATAAAGTCATTCATCGAGTATGTGCAAGAGCGATTTAATTCTTCTGCATCACCACTCAGAAGGTGCATTGTTACATTTTGTACTCATATCTCGAGAAGTTTCATGGGGGAATGCAATTTTCAGAATATGATCTCTCTTTTTGATAACATAAGTTCATTAGAGTCTTTGTTGTTTCGAAAGAATATGGTGTCGGAAGAGCTTGAAGACCTCTTCAATTCTAAGCCATTGCAAGATGATACTGTTAAGTCATGTCTATTATTGTTAAAAACTCTGCGGATATCCCTTGAAGGACTCACTCTTCCATGTTTTTCAAACAAATATGCGTTAAAACAATTTTGTTTTGAAAGGGCTTCTCTTATATTCTGCACAACTTCAAGTTCCTACAAGTTGCACGCTGTCAATATGGAGCCTTTAGATATAGTGGTCATAGACGAAGCTGCTCAACTGAAAGAGGCAGAGTCCACCATTCCCCTTCAACTTCCGGGAATTAAGCATGCTATTCTTATCGGAGATGAGTGCCAATTACCTGCACTTGTTAACAGCAATGTAAGTCTCTGATTATCTTTCTACCTAAAGACTATTAGTTAAATTATATTCTGATTGACATTGTGCTCGTGGACAGGTTTCTATTGCATCTGGCTTCGGAAGAAGCTTATTTGACCGATTATGTTCTTTGGGCCACTCTAAGCATCTTCTCAATGTTCAATACAGAATGCATCCTTCCATCAGTGTCTTCCCAAATTGGAAGTTTTATCATAATCAAATCCTCGATGCACAAAATGTGTTAACGAAAGGTTATGAAAAGAGGTATCTTTCAGGACCAATGTTTGGTTCCTATTCCTTTATAAATGTCATTGGGGGAAGAGAAGAAAAAGATGATGATGGAAGAAGCCGAAGAAATATGGTTGAGGTGGCTCTTGTGACCAAAATTGTTAAAAATCTCTATAGAGGTATACATATTGGTTGTCATTACAGATTCTTTTTTTACCATAAAGTAATTAGATCTGTTTATGATGAACAAAGTTTTTAACATTTGTGTCTTTCTCATTTATAGCATGTCAGGACTCAAAGATAAAGCTTACTATCGGAATTATATCTCCCTATGCTGCCCAAGTTGCTTCGATTCAAGAAAAACTTGCTCATAAGTATGAGAAACTGAATGGATTTTCAGTGACGGTTAAAACTATTGACGGGTTTCAGGGTGGAGAAGAAGATATCATTATTTTGTCAACAGTAAGGTCCAATAGCCATGGGTCTATTGGCTTCATATCATGTTCTCAAAGGACTAACGTTGCCTTGACAAGAGCGCGGTACGCTATGCTATTTTCTCACTTTCTTAACAATTGATCAGTATAGTTAATTCATAGTCTGACAAGAAGTATGTATGATATTGCCTTCCATTTTTCTGTAGACACTGTCTTTGGATATTAGGAAATGCTACAACGCTGACTAATAGCGAGTCTATATGGAAAGAAGTAGTCTGTGATGCAAGGGATCGGCATTGTTTGTTTAATGCGGATGCTGATGAAAGCTTGAAGATGATAATTATAGCAGCCATGAAAGAGTTAGAACAACTTGATGACTTGGTTAACGGGAATAGTGTACTTTTTAAACATGCGAAATGGAAGGTGTGTGATTATTCCTTTACCATATTATATCGTCATGTAGTATTCTACTTTGTTCTTCATGTTTATTCAACTTTATACCATCAGGTTCTCATCAGCGACGAATTCAGAAGATCGTTTAGAAAGCTAACAGGTTCCCGCTTGAAGAAGCAGGTTTTAAATCTTTTACTGAAACTATCTAGTGGCTGGCGGCCCAAGAGCAGAAGTGTAGACTTGTGTTGTGAAAACTCATCACAAATCTTGAAACAGTTTAAGGTTGAAGGGATCTATGTGATATGCAGTATTGACATCATCAAGGAAGTCAAATATACACAAGTTTTGAAGGTCTGGGATATATTAGCCTTAGAGCATATTCCGGAACTTAAAAAACGACTTGAGAACATATTTTCTGCATACACAGAAGATTATATCAGTCGGTGCTCCGAAACACGTGTAGAGGGGTATGTTCGTTTATTTTCTAGTGTTTGGATGTTTAGATGATTATATTTGCTTAATTACATTTTGCTTAAATTTTACAGGACTTTGGATGTTCCCAGGACTTGGCCGACATCCCAAGAGATCATTAGATTTCGTTATTTGAAGGACTGTGAAGATGAAAGTGAGGCTAGTGTGAATCCTGGTGATGCTATAACTTATGTTGAAAACTCAAAAGTGAGTGAAAGCTTATTGCTTATGAAGTTCTACTCGTTGTCACGTGGGGTCATGAGCCATCTTCTTTCTGGTAAGGAAGTTGATCTACCCATGCAAGTCAATGATGAACAGATGGACATAATTCTGTCTCGAAAGAGTTCTTTTATAATTGGGCGATCAGGAACCGGGAAAACCACTATTCTGACAACGAAGTTATTCCAAAACGAACACAACTTTCAAATTGCTTCTGATGTGATTTTTGAAGCAAATGCCAGTCGATTTAGAGATGCTGAAGTTGTTGATAATCCTGGAAATTGTAAACCGAGTGTTCTTCGTCAACTTTTTGTATCAGTCAGCCCAAGATTATGTTATGCTGTAAAACAACATGTTTCCCACCTCACAAGGTGCGCAAGTACTCCTCTCTTTTCTCTCTTTTCCATCTATAAATATGGTCTTGTTCATCAGCAGAGCTCAATCTTGATGATACAGATGTTATTCCATCAGAATTCGATGATATTGCAGACACGTTTATTAACATCCCGGTGAAAAATTACCCTCTCATTATAACATTTCAAAAGTTTTTGATGATGTTGGATGGTACGTTGGAAAATTCGTTCTTTGAAAGATTTCGTAAGGCGAGTGAAGATTCTCATGGAAATTATACAAGTTCAAGATCTGTTGCAATGGAAACTTTCATACGATCAAGGGAGGTTACGTTTGATATATTTTGTTCATGTTACTGGCCCCACTTCAATACAAATCTAACAAAGAAGCTTGATAGCTCTAGAGTGTTCACCGAAATTATTTCTCATATAAAAGGAGGTCTGCTAGCAGGGGAATGCAGTGATGGAAAAGTGAGCTATGAGAGTTACTGTTTACTTGCAGAAAGCCGTTCTTCCACTTTAACTAAAGAGAAAAGGGAGATAGTTTACAACCTCTTTCAAGCATATGAAAAGATGAAAAGTGAACGCTGGGAATTCGATTTGGGAGATTTTGTAAATGACATTCACCGTAGGCTTATAAACGGGAGTTATAAGGGTGACCAAATGGATTTTGTGTACATTGATGAAGTGCAAGATCTTAGTATGAGACAGCTCTCTCTTTTTAAATATATATGCCAAAATGTTGATGGAGGCTTTATGTTCGCGGGTGATACTGCACAGACAATTGCAAAAGGGATTGACTTTAGGTTTCAAGATATACGATCCCTTTTTTATAAAGAGTTCCTAAGCACAAGAACGTCTGAAATGCAAGAAAGAGGTCTCGTATCTGAGATAAAACAATTAAAACAGAATTTCAGAACACATGCTGGCGTGCTTGATTTAGCTCAGAGTGTCATTGACATTATGTACCATTACTATATTCAGTCAATTGACAAGTTAGAGCCTGAAATTAGTCTTATATCTGGTGAACCTCCTGTCTTACTTGAGTCTCGTAACGATGAAAATGCAATTGTAGCTATTTTTGGTGGCAGTCGAAGTGGTGAAGATATTGTAGGCTTTGGGGCAGAACAAGTGATATTGGTACGTGATGATCATACGAAAACTGAAGTTTGTGAATTTGTTGGAAAAAATGCACTTGTTCTCACTATACTGGAGTGTAAAGGTCTTGAGTTTCAGGTAAGATCGACCCTTAAGTCAATTTTTCGTAATAAATTTTTGTCACATAATGATTATTGCTAAATTCCTTTATAGGATGTATTGCTGTACAACTTTTTTGGGACATCCCCTTTAAAAGACCAGTGGAGAGTTATATATGGATACATGAAGAAATGTGATTGGCTCGAAGACAAGCTTCCTCAATCTTTCCCGGCATTTAATGAGGCAAGACATAGTGTTTTGTGTTCTGAACTGAAACAATTGTATGTAGCCATAACTCGAACGAGGCAAAGGCTGTGGATATGTGAGAACAACGAGAAGCACTCTAAACCAATGTTTGACTACTGGAAAAAGAAGGGACTTGTTCAGGTTAGAAAACTGGATGATTCAGTGGCTCAGGCTATGCAGGTAGCCAGCACCGCTCAGGAGTGGCAAGAACGTGGGAAAAAGGTTGATTTTCAATTATAAAAAAAAATTAAACTTCCCTGTAATATGTTATATTGTTACCTTATCTGACACATTTATCGTATGGTTTTCAGTTTTTCTATGGGAACAATTTTGCTTCAGCAGCAATGTGTTTTGAGAGGGCGGGAGACACAATGTGGGAGAAACTGGCCAAAGCTTCTGGTCTGAGAGCATCTGCTTATCAAATGCGAGGAACTAATCATGAAGCTTTTGAAGGTTATCTTACGGAAGCAGCAGGAATGTTCGAGTCTATTGGGAAACTTGAGCTTGCTGCTTCATGTTATTGTGATTTGAGGGAGTATGAAAGAGCTGGTAAATTCTTTTTTATGTATCCTTTGAACTCGAGATCACTATTTAAGGTTTCTTTTGTTATCTTAGGATTAATTGAAATTTAAGTCAGTTAGATAAGTATTAATTCCGTTCGTTTTGTTAAAGGTTAGTAACTTGTAAGAGGTCAAATCTTAGTTAGCTCATAATTAATTGAAATTTAAGTCAGTTAGATAAGTATTAATTCCGTTCGTTCGTTTTTTTCTTCATTTCCATGCTAGTTTAACAAACTGCAACCTTCAATCATTTTTAATCAAAGGTTTAGATCAGTATGTTAATTTTACTGTTTTTGCAGGAAAAATCTATGTGTCGACATGTGAAAAGATTGATGCAGCAGCAGAGTGTTTTATACTGGCAGGGTGTGATAGTGAAGCCGCAGAAGCCTACGCAAAGGATGATAAGATTTCCAATTGTCTGTCAGTTTGCAAAGAAAGTAAACTTTTTGAAAAAGGGTTGCAGTATATAAACAACTGGAAAGAACACGCTTCTTTTCAGAGTAAAGAAATACAAAGAATCGAGCAAGAATTCTTAGAAAGTTGTGCACTTGATTACCATGAGCAAAAGGATCCTAAATCCATGATGAAATTTGTCAGAGCTTTTTGTTCTATGGAATCTAAACGTGTATTCTTGAGGTCATTAGGCTGCCTTGATGACCTTTTGTTGTTGGAAGAGGAATCGGGTCATTTTATCGAGGCTGCAGAGTTGGCGAGATCACGGGGTGATCTTTTGAAAGAGGCAGATCTTTTGGAGAAGGTTGAATCTTTTAAGGAGGCAGCAAATTTGTTACTTTGGTATGTGTGTTTTAGAGCGTCTTGGGGAAATGGAAACAGAGGCTGGCCGTTGAGGCCGTTTGATCAGTTGGAGGAAATCTGTAATAAAGTAAAGTTGCTTGCAAAAATGGATTCTATAAATTTCTATGATTTTGTTTGTAGTGAGCTTAAAGTAGTGTCTAATCAGCATGACAGCTTGCCTGAGCTAAAGAACTATTTGCATGCTTCCCAAAAACTAGGTAGTTTTCGGGGAAAAATATTGTCGACTAGAAAAATCTTGGATGCTCATTTTCAACTGCATTCCACAAAGTACGAGTGGGAGGACAAATTACCAACTGATATAACTAAGCACTGTGGTAAAATCTTTGAGAACAAAGTTTCTGTTCGAACTTTGGTTTTTTACTGGAATATGTGGAAGGAGAATGTTGTTGATATAATTAAGAGTGCTGGAAGTTTCGACGGTGTAGAACCAAATAAGCACTATTGTCATGTAAGTTTCAGTTTAACCCATTTTGGAGTGAGGCAATGTTATGTAAACGGTAACATAGTTTACATATTAATTGACAAGGATGCTGAATGGAGAAGAAACTATGGCCAAAAGGGTCTTCATAAAGACGGGAAACGTGCAACTATTGATGCCAATGAGTTGGTGTTTGCTATTCGGTCTTATTGGCAGTCGGAGTTACTTTCTGTGGGTATGAAGGTACTTGAAACCCTTGAAGGCCTCCACAAGTCAAAGTCAAATGGAGGTTTGCTATTCGGTCTTACTGGCAGTCAGAGTTACTTTCACCAAAGCACGTCTCTTCTTCACATTTACGAGGTTTCCAAGTTTCTCTTAGATTGCCAGTATCTTAATGTCACAAATCCTAATACGATGAAGCTGAAAAGATTCCTTGAGATTTCTCTAACTTATTTTGATCTTGTGTTTCCATTGGACTGGCGAAATGTAGTATCTCAGAACTTGGTTTCCCTGAGGGAGACTGATCTTTCGGTGAACTTACTTGAGGAGATTATTCTTCAAGTTACTGACAGCACCTTGCTGACAGTCGGCAGGATGCTTATGATATGTTTAGATTCAAGAGTATCCGTTGCACTTTACAAACATCTCATAAAGAAGCTAAAAAGGTACCCTGAATGGAAATCATTTGTTGAGAAATTTAGGGATGGTGGCTTCAAAGATGTTTATGTTGCTCCAGCACTTCTAAATGCTTTGGAAGATAACTTTAGAACCTTGGCACAGTTTAATCTAGTTGATGAAAGATGTTTATGTTGCATATCACCACACAGTTTCGTGTATCTGTTGGACCATCTTCTTTCAATGCATTCTTTCTCTTCCGGATATTCTTACACAACAAGGTCTTCTTTTGTCGAATCATTTACACATATTCACTCTGATTCAACTTCATTTATTGGACCGTCTTCTCTAAATCAAAGCTTTTGGATTTATGTAATCCGTGAAACTCTCCACATTGGTGAGCAGACTATAGCATGGATTCGCAACTCAGATATTGATGGCTTTTATTATCCACTTTTAGTATTAAAGCTGGTTATGATACTGTCCTTAATATGTCTGAAAGTACCGGTTCATTCTCCACTGCTACTCACGTTTCTGTCAGGTTACGACAGTATCAATTATTTCCTCCCAAAGAAGTTTGTGTGTGATCTTCTAAGGAAAAGAAAAAATGGAAAACTGAACTTGGATCCAGAAGTGGTTGCAGAAGCGTTTATAAGCATAGATGATCCTCTCGTGATTCTTAGTTCCGAAAATGTGAGTCCTGAAATTGATGCTCCTTGTGCAATATTTGTTGACCTTAGAAAATCGAAAGAAGAGATAGAGAGTGTATTGTTTCCAAGGAGTAATACACTTAATGTCCACACATCATCAAATAACGTTGAGACAATTCCTGAGGTATCATCTTCGGACACATTACCAGAAACTTACATGAATATGAATACTGTGAAAATGCAAATGAATTGGAAAGTTTTAGAAGAGATATCCAAGGCTATAAATGGGAAGAAGGGAGTGGCACTGAACAAGTTATCTACTGCGACTATGATTAAGGTAATACTAATAATATACACCATTGTCTTTGTAATCATTAAGTTTTGTTAATGTTATCGTTATTAGTGTAAATTTGATGCCTTATGATTTATCTGTTTTCTTGCCAGGCGGAACTTGATATGAACAAAGTCATATTAACTACAGCCTTTGCAGCTCAAGTGTATGGAGTTACGCAAGATGCAACAATTGTAGGTAAAGCAAATGAAAATCTGCAGATACTTTCTATTGCATTTGACCCAAGGTTAGACTTGCACTAATCTAAATTGGTTTTCTATTCTTTAAAACTAAACTAGAATCCGTTATTCAGATCTTTTTTTGTCTTTGGATCTTTTTCAGTCGAGAAGAAGTGAAGTATACACCTACGTTGAAGACTGTGGAACTTGCTGTGAATAGACTGCAAAGTCATAAGCGAAAGATAGATAAATTCTTGAACCGTGCTGTCACGAGTCAGGTATCAAAGGTTGGACAAACATGCGATTCGGTGGTGGTAGAAAATCAAAGCGATTATAATAATACTCAGGATGGTAACAACAAAAAGGGGAAGGGAAACAAGAAGGAGCACAAGAGTAAAAAGAGCAAAGGTAAAAAGAAATGACACTCAAACAGAAGGATGTTGTATCGTTTTTTTTTTATTGCAGAAAAATGTACGAACTTTGTATCAATGGTTAGTTGTTTCTGATGTTTTTTGTGGGTTTGAGAAACATGGTGAATTGGTGATGTAAGATCTTTTGTAGACCTTTTAAGGACGTGTATGATCAACTTTAAAGACAGCTCAAACTGGCGGAGCTAACCGCCTGGGGATATTGAATGTTGTTACTGCGGTGGGAAGGGTCATATAGTTAAGCAATGCACTAGTTTGCATACCACGACCTTCTCCTTCTCGTACCGATAACTTTTGTTATAACTGTGGCCAGTTTGATCATATAACTAGTCAATGTACTAGTATTATCGACAAGGATCATCAGGATGGATGTTACGTCTGTGGTGAGTTTGGGCACAGGCCTAGCGCTTGGGCATTGTTATGTTTAAGAGTAAAATGCAGATATGGTCATTAAGGTATGTCATTTTTGCATATATATGCTATCTGAGGGATTGTTTGAGTTACCTTGACCTAACGAAGCATATGTTTTTTACCGTTACCATGATTTAACAAAAGGATAAAATCGTCTTTTCTTTTGGTTTCTTAAGAATCACAGCCCAATCCATGATAACACCAGGCCCTAATATACCTCATTAACTTTCATGGTTGGTTAGGACTTCTTCCTAAAGTAGCCAGGGATATTGTATTGGTTATTCTGAGTAAAAAAGAACAAATGAAAGAAGTATATCACTAGTATTAATAGAACAGGAATCATGACCAAGTTTTGTACTATAGGACTGAATGTTATGAGGGCACAAGCATTCACCATCAGAAACGGAGCAATTGGTGATGGACGTATAATTTCCGTGTTTGTTTACTAGTTAAAATTCTTTAACTCAAAACTAATGCCTTATCATATGAGTAATACACATACTCAGTGATGACTTCTTTATGTCAAAGGTTAGTTGATTATTGAATAGGATGTGATTTTCCATATGGTTCATTTTCCTGTATAAACTGGGATTAAATTAACTCTGGTTGAACATAATGGGATTAGGGTTTATGTGACTGGTGGGCCTTTGAATTCGTGGGTTGTAAATTTTTTATAAACTGTGACTTTTGAAAAAATAAAAAAAAAGACAATTTTGTCTTTTTGTTAAATCATGTTAATGGTCAAAACATATGCTCTGTTAGGTTAAGGTATCAAAATAAACTCAAAGTATCGTCACAAGTACGACGGTTGCACCTTCAAAACATCAGGTATAATATATGCAAAAATGATATACCATAGTGACCATATCTGCATTTTACTCTTATGTTTAATTCTTTACTTTAGGAGGAAGTCACTAAAAGTTAAGGTTAATATATCAAAGGCTCAAGGTATTCCAAATCCAACACCATTATTTTAAGCTGAAGGGAATGGGACATAAATCCCACCAGTGACCTCAAAAGCTACACGTGGGTACCATTATCCACATCAAAAGCCACTCGTGACTTGGGGCTGAGAGGTTTTCAAAGAGTGTATAACTCACGACTGTGGGTTTTTAAAAATGGTGAGTCCCCCTTACTTTTTTTTTGAGGTTGTGAGTAGAGGTGTAAATGAAAACCGGATTTTTGAAAATTCGGTCCAAAAATCCGAACCGGTTTTTACAAAATCCGGTTTTCTAGTTATCCGATCCGGTTTTTTATCCGAACCGGTTAGACCGGATTTTATAATTTTAGGAAAATCGGATAAAAACCGGATAAATTACCGGATTTATCCGGTTTTCAAAAAAACCGGATTTAACCGGTTTTTGTACATAGTCAAAGTAGCCGGTTTTATTATTTTGGGGAACTAGCGAAATCAATGGAATATGCTAAGGTTAATAAAACTTATCATGGGCCGATTAAATGGGAGATTCACACGTTATTATTGACCTAGTATTTAATAGGAATGTATTTCCTTTTCTACTTGATAACCAATCTCGCAAAATCCGTAAATAATAATCAACATCCTAAATACATTTTTGACTAAGTAATTCTCATCACCGTAATCCCATAGATGATGATGATGTAAATTAGTCAATTTATATGATTTTTTCGGCAATTTAGTGACTATTCTTATGAAGCCTTCAATAGCTTGTAATTAGTTCATTTATTTTTTGTTTAGAATTGGAAAATTACATTTGTGGCATTTTTTTTAATGTTTGTAAATCGATCCAAAAAAACCGATACGAACATTTCTAATCGAAAAAACTCGATCCGAACATTTTTTATCGAAAACCCCGACCCGAAAAAAAACCCGATAAAAACCGATATCGAAAATTTTTAACCGAAAAAATCCGATACGAACATTTTTATCCGAAAAAAACCGATTTCAAAAAATCCGATCCGATCCGAATCCGGATTTTTGAAAATCCGGTTTTATCAAATCCGGATTTTTTAAATCCGAATCCGATTTTATCCGATTTATTTGCACCTCTAGTTGTGAGCTATGTTGCACGGAGACGGATACGGAAACGGGGACGGGTACGGGAACGGGTACTTAGAAACGTCAATGTCCCAAAATCCTTGAAACGGGTACGGCCGGAAACGTTTTTGTATTTATATATATTTATTAATAAATTAAATAAACATGAATTTTTAACCGATAAAGCAAGAAAAAATAAATACTGATAGTGAGACATAATATATACTTAACATTAAACAAATACTGATAGTCAATTTTTAGAGATTTGTTAGAAGATATGACGACCTACTATATGTATATACACTATAATGGACAAAAAAATGTTTCATGGCCCAAAAACTAGCCCAGAAACGTGTTAAAATCCAAAGAAACGTTTCCCTTCGCGTTTCTGCTAGAGCCTCGGCGTTTCCTATCTTCAGGAAACGTTTCCCTTTTTGGGGAAACGTTTCCGCCGCGTTTCCGGGCGTTTCCAGCCGTTTCCCGTTTCCGAAACGTTTCCGGGACGGGCACGGCACCCGAGAGGCGTTTCCGTGCAACATAGGTTGTGAGTGTAAAATATTTTAGTGAGAATATTTTTACATAAAGTGGTATGAAGTGGAGGTAGGTTTTTTTTTCCTTAATACCCTTGAAAGGTGGGTTTTAAGTGAGTTAGTGAGAAAGCTGAAGTGGCGGTGAGTTTTGGAGGTGTCACTCCCTTTTAGGGATGAGCAAAAGAACCAAAGAACCGGATCAGAACCGAGAATTGGACCGGAACCACGAAGAACGAACCGGAACCAGAATCGTTGGATCCAGTTCGAGTTCTTGTTTTTAAGATTTTTTGGTTCGGTTCGGTTCGGTTCCGAAACCAAAGACCCGATAATTATAAAAATATTATAAATTTTTTTGTATACCATACTCAAAAGCTAATATCATAGGTAATATAAAAAAACACAACTAACCTACTCGCAAAAAAACCAAACCGAACATCTTAAACTCTAATTTTAATCCATTAAAACACAAACAACTATCATTATAAAACAAATAGAACTAAGTTTTATGTTGGTTTTTTATTTGCATTCAATGTATGTCTTTTTAGTATTAATGAAATATGTTTGTCTTGTTAGTACATAATTAATAATCACTAGATTTGTATAATGTAAAAATTGTTTTTAATGTTATAATTGTTGATATGGCACGTTCAATAAGTTTGAATAATTTGTGAGTTCTTTATTTTACTTTGTAACAGGTTTATATAATATGACTAGCCATGCCAAATACATTCTTTTTGTAAACATAATGTTAAATGATTAGTAATCTATATTCTTATTTTTATTTGCTTTTTAAGGTGATACAAATTCAACCGATATTGAGCCAAATAACTTTGATTCGAATTTTGGTAAAAGAAAAGTAATGAACTTGTGAAACCATATAATGTTTATTTATTTGAGCTTATATTTAGTTGTTAAATGTTATTGCTGTTAACGTAAATGATTATAAATACTTAAAAGAATTTTTTTGTTTACTTAATTCATTAGTGAATGAGTTTTTCTTCTTCTTCTGAAAAATCGGTTCTTATAAGGGTAGAACCAAAGAGCCGGAACCAGAACTGGAACCACAATATATATTTAGTTCGGTTCTCGATTCCTATTTTTCTCAAAATTTCGATTCTCGATTCTACCGATTCCGGTTCCAGTTCTACCAGATCTAGATGCACGCTCATCCCTACTCCCTTTAGCCTTAGTATATAAACACCACTGACTTAAACTTTTACAAATAACCACACGTACAGTAGTATACTCTCTTATGTCATTTTCATTTTTGTACGTATTTTTTTACTTTTTAAATATATTTATCTCTTTATCTCAAAGTTTGGGTGCGTTTGATTTGCTACGTGGAATTACTATAATTATGACTTTGATATTAAGTATGTATGAATATCAGTATGAAAATTTCATTCGCTGTGTTTGATTTGTATATTGAGGTATGTATATCAAAGATTAGTGGGTTTAATTAAATAATATTAAATAATATTTTAAAATAAAAATTATATTGTAGTGGACCAATTTTGAATTATATTTGTATTGGTGAGTATAACACAAAAAATTAAGATATATAAAATTATTTGTTTAAATAATTTTTTAATAAAATCTATGATAGATCCATAGACACCCATATCATATGCCCTCCTATCATATTCTATTGATTCTATGGGTTTAATACAATCATTACGACATAACAAACATTATGTATCACTTTGATTCTCATACACCCATTCCCATATATGTTAACCAAACGCACCCTCACAGACACTGTAATACATTAACGTCTCCCTCAGCCTTTATTTCTACCCATAATCTGTGCATCGAAAACTGTTACATGCATTTTCCGGCCAAAGTGAATATATCAACACCAGTGAGCGGCGGTTTCACGCTATTGACCGCGGTTGGTCTACAGTTGACCAGCAGTTGGGCTACCGCCGTTGGCACTGTTAGCAACGATGATTCAGTTTAGATCGTGATTTGACCGGAGAGGTCACTGCGATGGTTTGTCTCGAGTTGGCGGAGATGGTGGTTTGATTCGAGGCGAATGACTTATATGTTTGTATGAGCATAAATGGCGGTTTGGTGTTTACTTGGGCGGGTTTGTAGTGGTGATCCGTTGGCCGAAGGTGGCTGCTTGTGATGCTTAAGATAAGAATATGAATGGGTTGAAAATGTTACACATAATAAAATAAAAAAATGAAATTAAATGGAGAGGAGAGTATGTGAATGGGACCTACACAAGTAGGCCATAACATTATTTTTTTAATTCAAACCTCACTCTAAAAGTGTAATCTTTACCGTTTTAGCTTGAGGTTAATGTATCATTGAAGCTACATTTTATTGTACTTCAACACTTTTTGAGAATATATTTTTCACCCAGGTTTTGATTCCTCTTTACTAAAAAAAAAATCTTTACCTGTGTAGTACATATGTTCCTCTCGAGGGCATCCTCAAAGTTCAGGGATTTATCTCTCGTGTATTTGTTACAACTTTTTGACGACTTATAAAAAGCTATTTTATTTTTAAATTGAAATATCTTCTAATTTATTTTTATAATAAATTAATTTTGTCATATTTTCTAAAATTTTATTTTCTTTAATTAAACATTCATTTTATATATTTTCAACTTTTTTTGTTTTTTTTCTATTTTTATTGGTTTTATTTAATTTAAATTTTCACATTTTAAAATTAATTTAATTAAAAAAATATTTACTCGTTGCATTACGCGAATAACAAGTGTGTCGTTAAATTGCACCTTTGGTTTTACAGTAACACGTCTAACCATTTTGCATTGATGGAGGGTGGGTCTTCTTGTCTTCGTGGAGGTTATGTACCAACTTTTTGTAAGAAAGAACCTGTATCATTTCTAAAGTTATCATACAGGTCAACACCACTGTTGGGGTTTACTTCGTTCCAACGGGGTGAAGATAATCAATAGCCTAACTACGTACCAATGAATGGTTACCGGATATCTCTTGAAGTCGTGTAATCACTTTCCAAAGAAGATTATTCGACCATATGCCTGGGTTAACACGAATACCTCCTTGGGATAAAACCAAGAGTTAGTTCTTGTTTTAGGCACAAATCAAGAACTCTGTGCGTGTAAGTGTTTCTTGTTTCTGTGTATCTCATCATGCAAATATGATCATTAGTCCTAGAAGGATGTAACTCATAGTCAAAGGTATTTAAGAGCATTAATCGGCCAATTAAGCTCATAATTACCTACATGAAAGCATAGTGGTTACATGACCATAAACCTGGTCATCAAGTCAATATTCAACCCTCATTGATTCGTCAAAGAGGTTACAAAGACTTTGTGCATCACCAGGAGCAGCGTCCTAACCAGGAGCAACTTTCTAACCAGGAACAACTTCCTAACCAGGAGCACCTTCCTACTGAATAACTTTTAACCACTATATTGAGTCCAGGGAGGTCAGGGACATAATGGGTGTACACTCCGTACCTCCAAACCCATTTACAAGTATGACTCATCCCACAATTGCACTAAATTTCCAACAATCCTCCCAAATTTAGTACAATTCCTTTTTGCATGAAAATCAACTTTAACAAAACCAGTGCAGAAATGAAAATGTCCTGAGGATTGAATTTTCATATTAGTACATCACTTTAAATATTCGAGAATCAAGGCGTTCTAAGAATTGAACCCTTCAACTACTTTGAATACCTGAAGATAAAATACACACAAGTTTTCAAACACTTAAAACGCTCCTGACACCATACAAGCCATGTGTCCATATCCAATTCATAAATGTTGTAAGAGCCAAAGTCCATGCTCCTTGAGGCGGCGAAACCTCAACATTTACATATGTGGTTCCTCTTTAGTTCATGCTCTTGCTTAAGCACTTTTTCAAAGAAATTAACCATTAAGAAGTTTATAACTTCATCCTCCTTTCAGCAGGTACAAGCACATCCTTAGGATGATATACATATGCTTCAGTCCACTGAATGTTCAACTTTCCACATTGAACTCAGCTCCCAAGTTTCCTTAGGAGGGAGTTGGGTGTCCTAGCATTCAGTGACTAGTTTGGACTTTAAACCCATCCCTTTAGCAGACTTTATAACCAAGTCTCTAGCCAATCCCTTCGTCAAGTGATCAGCTAAGTTTTGTTGAGACCTCACAAACTCTATTGATATCACCCCATTCATGATTAGCTCACGAATCATGCTATGTCTAACACCTAAGTGTCTAGACTTACCATTGTACATTTGGCTATAAGCCTTAGCCAATGTAGCTGCACTATCACAACAGATAGATATGGGTGCCATAGGTTTGACCCACAATGGAATCTCAAGAAGCAAGTTTCTCAACCATTCAGCCTCTTTACCAGCAGCTGCTAGAGCCACAAATTCAGATTCCATTGTTGAACCAGTAATGCAAGTTTGCTTCTTGGATGCCCAAGAAATTGCACCACCACCAAGAAGGAATACCCAGCCACTTGTGGATGAATTATCCTCAGTATTGCTGATCCAACTTGCATCAGTGTAACCTTCCAACACTGAAGGATATCCAGTATATGACTAATAATAATCTATTGTTCCTTTCAAATACTTTAGTACCCTCTGAATTGCTTGCCAATGCTGAGTACTAGGATTACTAGTGTACCTACTCAGTTTACCCACTACAAAATCATTATCAGGCCTAGTACTAGTCATGGCATACATCAAGCAACCAATCACCCTAGAATACTCAAGCTGGGAGACAGCCTGACCATTGTTAGGCATTAGTTTCTCACTTGTATCCATAGGTGTAGTCACTGGAGTACAATCAAAGTGATTGAATTTCTTCAGGACCTTCTCAATATAATGAGACTGAGAAATTACAATACCATCACTTTCATGTTTAATCCTTATGCCAAGGATAACATCAGCCTTCCCCATGTCTTTCATAGAGAACCTTGATGACAAAAACTCTTTGGTTAAATCAACCTGAACTTGGTCATTACCAAAGATTAACATGTCATCAACATATAGGCAAATGATGACTCCTTTACCAGATTCATCAAATTTGCTATATACACATTTGTCAGCTTGGTTAAGTAAATAACCATTAGACAAAACCACTTCATCAAACTTTTGATGCCATTGCTTAGGTGCTTGTTTGAGTCCATATAAGGACTTAATCAGTTTACACACCTTACCTTCATGACCAGGCATGATGAAACCTTGAGGTTGGTTCATATAAACCTCCTCATCTAAATCACCATTCAAGAATGTTGTCTTCACATCCATTTGATGAATAATCAGATTGTGAATGCTTGCCAAGGCAATCAACATTCTTATGGTACTTATGCGTGCTACAGGAGCATAAGTATCAAAGTAATCTATTCCTGACTTTTGTCTAAAGCCTTGAATGACTAACCTTGCCTTGAACTTTTCAATAGTTCCATCTACCTTTATCTTTCTTTTAAAGATCCATTTGCATCCAAGTGGATTGCAACCTGGAGGTAGATCAACCAACACCCAAGTGTTGTTGCCCATGATGGAAGCTATCTCATCATTGATTGCTTCTTTCCAGAAAGCAACATCCTGGGACTTCATTGCTTCATCAAATGTTTTGGGATCATCCTCAACATTAAAGCAATAGTAGTACTGGTCAGAGACCTCATCCCTTGTTCCTTCAACTAGGTATAGTTGAAATTCAGGCCCAAAATTCTTTGGAGTCCTTTGCCTTGTGCTTCTTCTAAGCTCAGGCTCAGGTTGTTGAACCACAACCTCATTAGTGACCTTTTCAGGTTCCACTGAAGCACCAATGTCCTCAGCTCCAGTAGGAGTCCTAAGACTTAGCCTAGGACCTGATGAGAACCTAGTCTCGTCAAAGTTAGCATCCCTTGATTCAATGATTGAGTTTATTGAAACTGAATCATTAGGTTCAATAACATAGAACCTATAAGCCTTGGAATGCTCAGCATATCCAACAAAGATGCATTCAATGCCTCTTTCACCCAAGGTTTTCACCTTTGGATCAGGGAGTCTTACAACAGCCCTACAACCCCAAACTTTGAGGTAGTTCAAGTTTGGTTTCCTTTTAGTCCAGAGTTCATAAGGGGTAATCCTGTTCTTTTTATTAGGAACCCTATTTAATAAATAGCAAGCTGTTAACATAGCTTCTCCCCAAAACCCTTGACTCAGTCCTGAGTAGGACAACATGGAGTTAACCATCTCTTTTAGTACTCTATTTTTCATTTTAGATATACCATTTTGTTGTGGAGTATAGGGAGCAGTTGTCTCATGGATGATTCCAACAGACTCAAAGTACAAAGTACCCATGTACTCACCTCCCCTATCAGTCCTAAATCTTTTGATTTGGACTCCTTGTTGTAATTCAACTTCAGTTTTAAATACTTTAAATTTATCTAATGCTTCATCCTTAGTATGTAACAAATAAACATAAAAAAACCTAGAAGCATCATCAATAAATGTTACCAAGTATTTCTTATTCCCTAATGAGGGAGTAGCATGCAAATCACATAGGTCACTATGGATTAGCTCCAAAACTGTAGTTTCACGTTTTACATCCTGAAATGGTTTCTTAGTAATTTTGTTCAGCATACAAGTCTGACACTTATCAGTGTCCATGTCAAAAGCTGGAATTAACCCATCCTTAGACATATCTTGCATCCTCTTATAGTGGACATGGCCTAGTCTAGCATGCCATAGTGATGAATCATTCAGTTTAGTGGTAGTCATCAGGACAGAATCAACTTTATACTAGAATCAATATTAAGCCTGAACATTTGATTACTCAAATAGCCAAAACCAATAAACACACCATGTTTCGATAAAACAAATTTATTAGATTCAATCACTTGTTTATAACCATAATTATTCAAAACACTACTAGAAACCAAGTTCTTCATAATATTAGGAACATGCAAAACATTAAACAAAGAAACAATCTTTCCAGAACTAAATTTAAGATCTACACAACCACGTCCATGCACTAGGGCTGTTGACTCATTTCCCATGTGAAGAATAGATCCATCATTCATTGACTCATAAGTCTTGAACCAGCATCTATCTTTACACACATGTACTGTTGCTCCAGAGTCAACCCACCACGCAACATCATCATCCTGCACAAAATAAGCTTCAGATACATATGTAACATAATAAATCTAGAGAGATTCATTAAACATATTCTGACCTTTTGTGCCTGATCCATTAGCTTGGTTGCCAATGCTAACACCTTTGCAATCTCTTTTGAAGTGTCCAGGTTTCCCACACTTCCAACAAGCCACTGATGACTTCTTGTTAGGATTATCTTTGGTGTTATCCTGATGCTTACGTTTGCCCTTGTTGTCATTGTACCTGGTGGAGTTGTTATGCTCCACCATATTGACAACAGATGAACCAACAACATTGTTGCTCTTTGGCTTATCACTTTCATGCACCCTGAGGGATTCCTCAATGCGCAAATGACTGCCCAACTCAACAAGAGTTAACTCCTCCTTCTTATGTTTCAAGGTGTGCTTGAAATCTTTCCAAGAAGGAGGTAGTTTGTCAATGACACACGAGACCTGCATGGTCTCATCCATGTTCATTTTATGTTGTGTAAATCTACCAAGTATTCCAAGAAGTTCATTGTATTGTTCCATGACTGGTCTTGAATCAGTCATTTTGTAATTTGTGAAATCACTCACAAGGAACTTCTTACTTGATGCATCCTCAGCCATATACTTGGCTTCTAAGGAATCCCATAGTTCTTTAGCAGATTCAACATTTTGGTAAATATCAAATAACGAATCAGACATACCATTGAGAATTATGCCGTGACACACATAATCATCATTCTCCCATTTGCTCATTTTCCTCAGTTCCTCCAAAGTAGCATCATCACCACCATTAGGAATGGGAGTGGTCAGCACGTACACCACGTTCATGGTATAAAGAAGAAAGTGCATCTTCTTATGCCATCTCCTAAAATCAACCCCTTCAAACTTGTCCAGTTTGGAGAAGTTAGCCACCATATGCTTCATTGCCGCCGCCATTGATTATCACAGTACAATCTTCTTTGATTGTTGGGGTTTACTTCGTTCCAACAGGGTGAAGATAATCAATAGCCTAACTACGTACCAATGAATGGCTACCGGATATCTCTTGAAGTCGTGTAATCACTTTCCAAAGAAGATTATTCGACCCTATGCCTGGGTTAACACGAATACCTCCTTGGGATAAAACCAAGAGTTAGTTCTTGTTTTAGGCACAAATCAAGAACTCTATGCTGTAAGTGTTTCTTGTTTCTGTGTATCTCATCATGCAAATATGATCATTAGTCCTAGAAGGATGTAACTCATAGTCAAAGGTATTTAAGAGCATTAATCGGCCAATTAAGCTCATAATTACCTACATGAAATCATAGTGGTTACATGACCATAAACCTGGTCATCAAGTCAATATTCAACCCTCATTTATTGGTCAAAGAGGTTACAAAGACTTTGTGCATCACCAGGAGCAGCGTCCTAACCAGGAGCAACTTCCTAACCAGGAGCAATTTCCTAACCAGGAGCAACTTCCTAACCAGGAGCACCTTCCTACTGAAGAAATTTCAACCACTATATTGAGTCCAGGGAGGTCAGGGACATAATGGGTGTACACTCCGTACCTCTAAACCCATTTACAAGTATGACTCGATCCCACAATTGCACTAAATTTCCAACAATTCGAAAAACCTCCGATATTCGCTATGAACCATTTTTTTGTAGACGATGGTAAAGCAGCTTCGCCATCAGCTAAGCAACCGAAATTCTTGTTCTTCATAGCTTCCCATAACCATTATCTAACCAAGACTTGAAAATTTAAAACTGATTGGTTGAATATTGTGAGATGCAGTTTATGCTACTATAGTAATATCTAATGAATAGCAAGTGCAACAAAATACACAAATGATAGGCGAAATCAAACAACACAAGAGGAAAATTTAACATTGGTCACATAGCCTTACAAAATTTAGACTTAAACAAGTCGCGCGGTTAGCACTTTAGAATAACATGGTTCGAATATAAGTTGGAACAAAAACATGTAAACATAAAAACTAAAAATCCTTTAGCTACTGCTACTTTTGTTTTTATTTCGTTTCTTGAATCGATTTGTGTCCTTCTTACTCTTCTCCTTTTTCTTCTTGTTGTTTTCGGCCTCCATTTTTGCTTGCCATTCTTCTCGTTCTTCTCTCCTGGAAGCTCGTGCATATAATAGACACATATCCCTTTCATGGGGTTCCCGATCCTGCTCGTCTTTTGATCACATTGATTCGAAATCTGATGGTTCCCAGGGACGATTTTGACTAATCAAATAACTATTCCTCTCCCATTTTGCCATTTCTCTTTCATCAAACCCCGATAAATCCACCATCCTTCTCTTTTCTTTCTTTTTAAGGGTTTGCTGCTACTTTGTGTTTCGGATGAAGAAAATAGGGATCGGCCCCAGTTTTTATAAACACGTGTAACCGACTATTTGAAACAATCTTATTTTAATATCTTTGTTCTTTTATGAATAGCGATAGAGATATATAAAGATTTTTGTTAGATTAAAAAAACACTTGAACTCGAGTTAACGAAAAATTGATGATTCGTCGTTCAAAAAGAAAACAAAAATTTTATGATTCAGTCTGTTTCTTAAGCAAACAAAAGTTGGTCACGTTCGGACCAATATCCAAGTTGGTTCACCGGTCAACTGGTTAATTAAAATAGTAGACATTAGTTGTAGTGTTAATTTGTTTTAATCTATTTATCTATACTATCTAATATAACAGAGTTTTTTACAAGAACTCTATAACAAGGAGCATTAAAAACTGTTGATGTGACAGCCTCAAATTCATGCTCACGTTTTGAAAGTACAACACCATATTCAAAATTGTCTTATCCTCACGTGTACATGACCATTTTTTAGAAACAAGCGAATATGATTTGCGTCTACTACCCGAATAATTTGAATGCATGCCTAAGATATGTGATTTACTTTTTTTGAGCTAATTTAGTATAAAAACCATCTTAAACATATAATTAAGGAAATTCAAATCAGTGTTCTTGGAAAGTCAAATGATACACGTCTTATCTTTTTTATTGATTTAAGATATTTTTTTTAAAAAACTAATAGTGATATTTATCACACTTATCACACCAAAAAATTTAGGGTAAATAGCATAAAAAGGTACTCATCTTAAGTCAAAACTCAATTAAAGGTACTCAACTTTTTTTTCTCAATTTAAGGTATCAAGTTTTTTTCTTGTTGCAATGCTAGACAATTAACAAATTTAAAGATTATATATTAACGATCGTTTACTTTATTATTGTATCGTTAGTCCTTTACATTAATGACATTTTATAATAAAATCAAAATTCGTTTTTTACAGTTTTAGACTGTTTTCACCTTTTACGTCTAATTTTTACCGTTTTCGTTTGTTTTTAATCGTTATGGTCCATTTTTACAACATTCGTCGTTCTTTTACCATATTCAACCGTTTTGTCTATTTTTTATACGTTTTCAAGCCCTTCTGACCGTTTGTGTCCATTTTACGGCTTTTAACTGTTTTAGCATGTTTTTCCATTTTCGGCTTATTTTTTACCATTTCTGAACGTTTTTATTTGGTATATTTATTTTTTTCGTCCATAAAATAAATAGGCGATAACGACAAGAAACGGGCGAAAACAGTAAAAAAAAAGGTCTAAAACGATATCAAACACATTAAAAAAGGTTGGAAACGGTAAAACCGATAAAACGACAAAAAACGAACTAAAACGATTAAAAACCGAATGAAAACGGTAAAAATCAAACGAAAAAGTTAGAAAACAGTCAAAAACTGTAAAAAAAAACGAATTTTGAGGTTATTATAAAGTTTCGTTAATATAAAGGACTAACGATGCAATAATAAAGTAAACGGTCGTTAATATATAACCTTTAAATTTGTTATTGTCCTAACATTGCAACAAGAAAAAAGATCGGTACCTTAAATTGAGAAAAAAAAAGTTGAGTACCTTTAATTGAATTTTGATATAAGATGAGTACCTTTTTATGTTATTTACCCTAAAGTTTAACTTACATAAAGAAGATCAAACCTAATTGTTCTTTCGAATGATATTTCTTTAATTATCTGATTATTTCTTTTGTTTCACGTTAAATCTTTAACATTGGCTTTTTGTTAGCATGAATGTTCTCTGTTTTGGTTCGATAATTGTTGTTTTTATCTGCTAAATTGAGTAAAACTGAATCTAAATTAATAAGTACGTAATTCTCATTCTTAGTAGTCCCATTTACATGCTATCCTATAAGATTCATATGTGGTTTTGGATTCATATGAATATACGATTGTCAACTTTATTATTGAGTATCGATCGACGTAGGACTTGCGAAGTAAATACATTTGATATGCTTTTTTAATCTCATCGTTTTAAATGCCACGAGGAAGAATTGAAACACTCATTTAAGAAATGGCACTCCTAATGTAAAGTTTTTGAAAAGTCTCTATATGATAAAGTACTTCTAAAATTCATGTTATCCAACAAAAATATTAAAGCTTACGTGCGACATGCACAGGTTCTGTAAAACCCGCATGCTTTTACCATGAACAGTACACTTATAATCGTACGTACAAGATTAAAACTTTCCTTTTATAACATGAATACGTTTCACGGATATAAATTACAAGAACTACGTACGTGTTATTACACGATAAGTATTAAGTACGTATTAATGCACGATAATTATTATCAATAATAATTAAAATCACGAACATGAAATCATGAACGTAAGAATCACGAACATATAATTATGTATTTACGTATATTATTATACGATTAATATCGTTACGTACAAGTATTTATAACACGAATATTTAATAATAACATAACGTAAACACGAACACACGAACACGTAATAAATTAGAACACGGAAAAGCTTCGGGTTTCCCTTAGTGGGCCCCTTTAGCCGCGGCACAAGAAGAGAGAAAGGCCCAACCCATGTTTAATTTTTACTAAACAATAAATATGGTAAACATTCATTCACAGAAGAATTTTAAGAAATCTCAAAACCCTAATCTTTTTCCTTGCTCTCTCTTGGCCGGCGGCTACACCACCAAAGGAGGTGATTGGATTGATTTTTAGCTAAGAAATCATAAGGGTGTGTTCATGTGATCATTGTGCATTCATTCCACATGTTTTGGTAATCCGAAAACCTTTCTTTTTAATTCTTTTTATGTTTTATGAATATGTGATCATGGAAATAATTAAACAAGATTAATAACATGTTGAAAACCATGGTGGGTAAATTAATTAAGGGTCTTTCAGGTTTGGTTGTTCGGCCACCACACAAACCGAGAGCCACAAAGCTCTTGGCGTCGTTTGGTTCGCACCACCAACCGAGAGTGATGCCTCGGTGGTGTTGGGGTCTCGGTCGACAGCAAGTACAAGGCACCCCGACTCGCGCCGGGGGTGTCTTGTGGTTTGGTTGGGTCTCGGCAGCTATTTTAGGCAAGCAGGGGGGATACACAGCAGGCAGGGGGAACCACCAGCAACTGCCAGTGGGAACCTTTTAGTCAGCAGCTAGCCGAGAAGCAAGGGGAAACCACCGGCACAGCCAGTGGCAGTTTTTATGAAGGCAGGGGCAACCGACATAGCCGGTTTGCCACTGTTTTCGGGTGTGTTTGGTTTGGCCGGTTCACGGGTTTTCACGGGTTCGGTTCATGATTATTTTACAAGTTTATTTAATCTTACAAGTATATTTATTTTACAAGTTAATTAAATTAATTTAACATGGCATATAATTAATTTAATTAAAACATGGACTTAGGTTTATTATTAATATTTAATAATACATGATTTTAACCTAAGTATTTATTTATGTGATTTAGACTATAGTAAATAATTAATTATTAAAACATGACATATAATTATTTAATTTTCATGACTTAGGTTATATAAATATAAATATTAATACATGTTTTAACCTAAGTATTTTTATACACTTTAATTTAATTATATCATGATTATATTTAATTAAATCTTATAACCTATAGTTTATTTAATTAACATGTTATAATTAATGAACTATACTATTAATCACATGACTTAGTATATTTAAGCAGTAAAACTTAAGCTTATATTATTAGCTTATTAAATCAGCTTATTTCTAAATATGAAAACTTTCTATTTCAAGAAACTTACTATTTTTAGAAACTTTCTATTTTTAGAAACTTTTCAATTTAAAAAAGTAAATCTATTTTTGGAAACTTTCTATTCTAGGAAACCTGCTATTTTTAGAAAATTACTTATTATTACACAACAAGTATAATAATACAAGGATATCAGTTAATACTTAATCAGAAGACTTAAAACACATGATAGATACAGTATAACATCATAATCAGTAAAACAAGACTAAAACATATAAAACAAGTCAATACATACTATAATCAGTTACGTACCCAGTAATCAGAATACATATACACGTATACTATTTATGTAGAATTAGTGAGATCGAAGTAGGACTTTCTTCCGTTCATCTTCTTCGTTCACCGGACATAAGGTACGGATTCTCCGTCCTTTCAGTATGGACATTCTTTCCTTATTAGGATTCACCGTATGCAGCCAACTGTTTTCTAGTATATGTTTTATATGTTTTGATTTGCTTATGTTTAATTAAATGCCTAAGCCATATACATGCATGACCAGTTTCACCTAGTTATGGAGGTACCATAACCATAACACTGGAGGCACTAGTGTTATGACTTCACCACGGCGGAGTGATAGCTCGTGGCGTCCCTTTCAGCTTTTGGCCATATTATTATGTTATCATGTGGGGTGTATGTGTGCATCCTAAGTTACATGTTTTTAACAGATTATTCATGTGATTGTGGTGTGTGCCTTGCATCCTTCACAAGGAGTTGATCCCTCCTACCCAAATTTATATTAATTAGAGGCAACCCCTCTAATTGCCTGACGAGGTCACCCTTCCAAGTATTCATGCACGTTGGTATTTTATGACCTATATTGGCTTAATGGTTAACATGTTAAACAGTTTTCATAAGATAAACATAAGGCTTTTCAAACTATAAAACCAGTTTTACTAAGTTATACCAGGTTTACCAAGACTTAATCAATTTCGTTGCTATATGTTGTATATGCTTATGCTATTCATTCTATGCTTGTATATCCATGCACTGGGCGTTTGGCTCAGCCGTTATTTTCCATTCAATGTCCCAAAACGGCAGGTACCCAAGGACGGAATCGAGCATTTAGAGGAAGTGCATAGGATGGAAGGTGCCATAAACTTCTTCTCCTTTTTGCCATATACTTATGCTTGTCTAGTCTTTCCTAGTTCATTTACTTTATTTATGTTTTGGGCTAATGTTTGGGAACCGATGTTTGATTAAGGTTTTCCCTATGGTCATGTATGTTTTACTACATATTACCTTTCATGCTCTGATGACACGCCATAATTACGCGTAACAATCCACTTATCAAAGTGGGGTGTTACAATTATGGTATCAGAGCCAAGGCTTCGACATGTAGGCTCTCAAAACACGACCTGTGACTAGTGGGTAATCATCATGAGCTTCCTAAGCCAACGCTTGTTATTCCATGTATTTATGTTTTCAGCACCTTGTTGTTTTAACCATGATGTTTTCAGCACCTTGTTGTTTTAACCATGATGTTTTCATCAGTATTGCTTTTACTAATATGGACTGAAAAACCATCATCCATACTTAGTTACGTGCCATTGTTTTCATGCATGATGTTCCTTGTGAACTGTGGCTAATGTGAACTGAACCCAGTAGTTCATAACTGGTCACATAAAATTTTTCTGTTAAGTTTTGACAGCTGAGTTTCACTCATTTATTCCATGTATCATTATCACAGGTTTATGACTAAGTAACGGTTGGTATAGGACTAGCCCTATTTAGTCGCATGTGCTTTTATCGAAACTTTTAACTTTGGGACCGACCCATAGGTGTCCCCTCGCCATGTCTTTTGTTTTTGGTAAACTGACCATAGACGTTTACCCTCGCGCATATAAAAGTTTTCATAAACTGCATCATGCATTCACGTACTGCTTACATGCATAAAAATTTTCTCATGATTTATTGGCATAAATTTTTTCATGTCCCCTCATAAGTTACTATGTCTTTATGTCAAAGTATGTTTTCATACTATCATGGTTAACTTCATTTTCATGTTGATTATGTTGTATACTCCTTCATGTTAAGTTGTTTCATGTTTCTTCATGATGATTTCGTCTTCATGTTGATTACGTCTTACGTCTCTTTTGTTGTTTATGCTTTCATGCAAGATATTGTTGGATTGCATTTAATCCTGCTTTCATGATAGTCATGGTTAGTTTCCACTAATCATGCTTTCAGGAAAATCATCGTTGAAATTCGTTTGACCACACGTTAGCGTTTCTCTATGCAACCAGAATGAGGTATATACTGGCATTGCCAGGTTATCATGATGGTCTTTCTAACCGTTTAACCAATTATTTTCGTTTAGGATCATGTCAGATGATCGACCCCATACCGATTATTTCATGTGCATTCTATGTGTACTCCATGTACCGTATCCCATGTGCGTATTCCACTTGCTGATACTCTACAAATTGCTGATGCCGCTCATAGCTTGGAAATGTTACTAAGGGTTGATGTTGCGGATTTTAGAGACGCTACGAGATGCTGATGATGTTCACAACTTGGAGATCTTACAAGACGAAGACACAAGTGTTAGATCAAAGCGATCGGACGGGAAGATGCTTCACCACTAGACGATTTACATCAATCATTGTCCCTAAATCTTAGTTACATGTCATACGTCATTCAGTTGTCGTTTCAGTCATATGAGTGAGAACCGGTACCAGCCGTCCACTCAGCTGAATAGTTACATGAATCACAGTCATGAGAATGACCGTCATGGAACTGACAGAAAAGATGATAGTAACCACTACTATGACAGCAACTATCCTAGTAATCACAACCGAATCTCCGGCCGCAGACGTGATCAGAAATACAAAGGATTAGTAGTCCAACCGATCCGCCAATTCGGCATAATAACCTAATATTTGTAGTTCTATTTGTTTCACATCTCGAGACACATGTCAAGACATCAGTCAAGACACATGTCTCACGTATACTTTCTGAAGACACATGTCAAGACACCAGTCAAGACACATGTCATGCTTATATTTCCCAAGACACGAGTCAAGATACATGACTCACGTCTAGGGATGGCAACGGGGCGGGTTTGGGGGGGGGGGGCGACCGTCCCCATCCCCAAACCCGATTAGTAAAGTTCTCCCCAAACCCGCCCCGATCCCTGTCGGGGATTTAATCGGGGTTCCCCGTTGGGGCGCAATGCTCCCTCAAACCCGCCCCGTACTAATCGGGGATCTTATCGGGTACCCTCTTTAGGTGAAATTTTTTATCAAAACCGCATCATTTTACATTTATTATTATTTTTAGACTGTTAGAAATAAGCTTGAAGTGTTAAAAACTTACTAATTATATAATAATGAACTACAAACAAGACTTATAAGGTTTAAAACGATAATATTATACATAAATAATGATATGTTACACCACAAATAACTTACAAGACATTAAACAAGTTTCTATAATAATAATTTGCAATAGTGAAAAGATAAAATACTAAAGAAATATTTATTATGACGTAAATAGTAAGAAAATACTATATAAAAATACTTATATTTGTATATGTGTATTAATCAGGCGGGGCGGGTCGGGGACCTTATTCCCCGCGTTTGCCCCAAACCCGATTAAAAATTCTCGTTTAAGCCCCAAACCCGCCCCATAACCCAATAAAGTTAACCCGCCCCGTCCCAATTATTCCGGGTTTCGGGTTTCCCCGTCGGGTTCGGGTTTTTTTGCCATCCCTACACGTCCAATCTGGAACATCCCTAAGAAATTTAGGGTACCCTCCAAAGGGTATATCCATTTTGTGGTGCCATGTATTAATCAGGCCACAAGAATTTCAGTACCATCACCGGCGTATCAGTGAGATCTTTTACGATTGCTCGATGACACTTTCATTTCTTGCACCCATATTTCATATATTCATGACCATAAAGGACGCCATTCGTATCCCCCATGTATACGAAGGTTTTCCTTCAGCCTAATGATGAGATCCAAGCTGCTAACGCATTACCTCGGACAGATGCGAGTTGAATTTAATCCTAATTATGGACTACGAACAACACACCCTCCTACGATTCATGATTTTGTAAAGTAATGTTCAGGCTCCTGAATACATTCAGCATGGTTTTCCATCAGGAATATCTGTACAAATCATTTATGCTTTACAAGTACGTGCTTTGGCTGCTAGAATTTTCTAGCTGTCAGTTAAGACACGACCACTGAAGTTACTTTTACGCATAACCAGACGATTTTTTATAAAAAAAATCTTCGCATACATTCCAGAAGAACCTTCAAGGAGAAGGACGGTAACATGAGATTAGGTGTCGACTACCGTCGATTTAAACAAATCACCATTCATAACCGTTATTCTCCTCCACGTATTGACAACATGTCCAATCGACTTCAGGGTGTTAGACACTTTTCCAAGATCAGATTCATGATCATGCAGCCAACAGTGACGAGTGAAAGAGCAGGACATTTCCATGACTATTATTCGTACACGACTCGGTTATGCTAGATTCGTGATTTTGTATTGGTCTCTTAAATGCTCCAGCAGCATTATGAACTTAATAAAATGAGTTTCCATGAACTCATAAACAAATTCATCAGTGTTTTCATCGAGGACAACTTGATTTCCTCTAAATCTAGAGAAGAGCATGAAGACCATATTTGCACTATGTTGCAAATTCTACGACAGGAGAAATTTCACTCTGAAATTTTCCAATCTAAATTCTGGTTGATTATAGTGACACGCTGAATCACATGGATTCTCACGGTTAATCTTACCATGACTCAGCTTATGCGTAAAGGTGAGAACCCTACACTACGTTAGGTGTTCCAAGAAATCTTACGCTAAGAAAAGTCTAATTTCAAAGACTCAGAGTTTCGTAAACTCCTATGTATCAAGTTTATACGAAACAAGATACAGTTACGTTCATATCTAAGTACCTGACATACCAACAGGCTAAGATAGAACACCAACATACTAGGATGTTTTTTCCATCTTCAGAAAATTTGAACAGAAATGGGACAAGATCTCCATGGATTTTGGTCACCAGATTAACGCAAACTCAACAAAAGCATGATGCAATCTGGGTTATTGCCAACAGTTTGATCAAGTCTGCCGAATCCTTACATCCGCAAGGATTTCAGAACCAACAGATTGATCGGACGTGTTCCAGCCAAGGCTCATCCGATCACTTGGTAATCCGTCAGCTATCGGGTCAGACAAGGTTCGCATTTGTGCTCCTTATTTATGTTACGTTCTTGTTTCACTTTTACAACTTGTTTTCACACTCACGTTCATGACACTATTCACGTTCATGATCGTATCCTTGCTTACGATTTTACGTTCATTTTCGTTCTGGGAGGTTTTGCAAGAACTGGAGAGACCAGACTCAAGATTAGTATAACTCTCTATCCTCAGACAGACGTTTCACGTCACATTCCATGTTTCACCTTATAGCGTTTGGCGTTACCGCCACCGTTGTGACACCCTAGAATCGAGGTCATTAACGATACCCTAAATTACGCTAATTTTTGAAATTTTTAATTAATTTTATTTTCTATACTTATAAGTATTTTGGTTAAAGCCGATGTTCGAGGTTATAATTTTTACGATTGACGTTTTAAGAAGGACGATGACGATTACGATCCCGAGGGATGCCCAATTTTATATAATTTTTGACGATTTATCGATAATGTAATTTTTCGAGAATTTTAATTACGGTTCGTGTTAAGTTGAGTCGGGTGAGTTTTATAGCCTTCCGAGTACATTTAAAGTATCCCAAAAATATTTTGGAGCGTTCGGGAAGATTTCCGACTCCTGTAAAATTTTCAAAATTGACAAATGAGTCGAACCCGCAAAGTTTTGAGGACGTTTTCTATTTAAGGACAAAAGAAGCTAAATATTGCCATTTAGTCCCTCCCAACCCACCAAAAAGGGCTAAAGTGACACAAACACAAACACACACAAAATTTACACCAAAAAAATCAAACTCTCTCCCTCCTTTCTCCCCATATCCGACGGACACCCCTAGACCACCAAGAAATCCACCAAAAATCTTTTTCCACTTGATTTTCTAAAAATCTAAGGTAAGACCACATCTAGTTTGGTCATTCCCCACACATTCATGTGCTCAAATCCCACATGCATCAACAAAAATTTTCCAAGATTTTTCCATATGATCCAAATTCGTTTTTGTGGCTAAATGTGCTAATGCATGTTGATTTTAAGTGTTATGGAAGTATAAACACCAAGAAAACCCACCAAAATTAATTTGGTTGTGGTGATTGGGTCACCCAAACCCCACGGCAAAGGGGGTGTTTGGGGAGCCATGGTGGTTGTTGATTTTGCATGTTATTCTTGTGTTTGGTTTGATGTTTTAGGATGATTTGCATAGGTGCAACTAGTTGCATGTTCATTTCTTGGAATTCTTGATTTTGAGATTGGTTGATCAATAGGGGTAGGACTGAAAATTGATGTTAGGATATGTTTGGGAAGGCTTAGGATGATGTTTAGTGGTGGTTAGAAGGCTTGGAATCGAGTCTAAGTGCGTTTTTGGTATGGTCATTTTTAGGCAGAAACATTTGGTCCATTTCATAAAAATGATTTTTGTTCCAGGTCTTGAAAACAAAATGTAGTGATAGAGGGTCTTCTTGTCTTTAATTTGGTATAAGGTAGAGCCCGTGACTCAAAACGAGCTAAAAGTTATGACATTTTAAAGATCGGGTACCGGGAGACGAGGACTTTCACAATCCGAATTTGTGCAAAGTTTTAGTCAAATCCCGAGGGTCACAAGTATAAATTGGTAAATGGTCAAGGGTCAAAATTTGGTCCCTAACCTGTGTAAATGGGTCTATATGTTGACTTAGGTGTCAAAGAAGTCAAAGGTATTTTTCATATAGGTCAAAGAGGTCAAAATTGGTCGAAGCGCAATTTCAGCCCGTAAAATGTAGTCGTGGAAAAGAGTTGCGTAACGGGTCGTAAAAGTAAAAACTTTTATTGGGCTTAAAAACATGTTATCTACAGGTCTTATAGGATTTTTGGAAATTTTGTCAAATTTTATAAGTGTGGTTAAATAAGGTAAAACAGCCCGTACTTTAGTCGAGTACCGGCGAGAATGGGTAAAAATGGACAACGTAAATAATGAGAACGAATGGTATAGAATGAGTGATACTTGTTGTTTTTGTTTTTGGCGTGAGTTATACTTGTCCTAAGTGACTAGTATATATGTATTTTATACAGTACCGTAAAGTATTTAAATGAGATTACTCATTACGCGTTATTTGTGATAGGTGTTGATTTAACCGGGCATCCGTTTCGTCGTCAGTGATCATCCCTCGAACTACCGACTACTTAAGATATAAGGTGTGAATTTATAGCCTCGCTTATATTTATTTCAAATTGTTTTACCCGCGAGGGAAATGCATGCTAGTTTTTAAAAGGAACGTATATCATGAATGATTGTTAGACCCGAAAGTTGCCTTAGAAATTGTGTTGAGTACCAAAGTTGCAAAAGTCCCTAAAATCATGAACTATTAACTATTGTCCTGCCCTCGAGTAGGGGGAAATAGCCGCTTATGCAATTTGTAGTACTACGGGGTTAACGACCCAATGCTAGCCGAGAAGCTGTACTTTTAGTAAGTTCTGCGGTAGATTATTTTGTATGAGAAATAAGGTATAATTGCAACTGATGCCTTTAGAAGGGGCACTGGTTTCATCTGAATCACGCCGGTATTTATTACGCGGGTGATTGAGTTAACGGATTAGTGTCATGAGCTTAAACACAATTGTCAGTATCCTGATTATAGTTTGTTTGATCGACAAGACTATAAATGATCACGAATGGTTTTTAATATATATATACGTTCAAATGGATTGTAAAACCTATGAATTCCACTCAACGTTTTCGTTGACCAAATTTTTGGCATGTGTTTCAGGTAACCGCTGAGGTGTAGGATGGAGCATGCATGGGATGGATGTTGTGTGTACGGCTTGGTGTCCGCTTGTTTTTCCCTCCTTTTCTACTTAAACAATTTTTATGTTTAATGTCATGTGGTTGTAAACTGAAGTTTTTGGGTTGAGATTCATGGGGACCGAAAACGCTAAACTCTGTGCACTATTTGGGGTTGGAAAAACTGTGGACATGTATCATCTAACAATTTTAAATTTCAAGTTTTAAGTTGACGTCTTTTTAGCGTCGTTTGATATACCTTGTGTGCAATGAATACTGTGTAGCACCCATTGTTGTAGTTCCGCTGCGCATAGCAATTGTGGGGGTGTTACAGATTGGTAATCAGAGCCACGAGTTATAGAGAACTAGGTCGTTTTTAAAAATCCTAAACTATAACTTTTGGTGTCGTAAGAAAGGGTCCAAGCACACACAACTATCCTGCATGGCTCCGGTAAGATTTATTGTTGTATTTATGGCATTTGACGTATACTTTTGAGTAAAGTATATATGTGGGTAATTATTACGTAAGTATGGAGATTACTATATGTAGACGTTGAATTTTACGTGAAATATCCGACATCGTAATTTTTGTATTAATCATGCATGAGCATCATATTATTACATTTTGGGCATATGTACCACCTTTGCATTGCATTTGCATGCATATATTTATAATTATTGTATAATTACTTATGTACCCTCCGAAATTCGCTGTTATTGCAGGAATGGCCGAGGTACCGCCTAACGATAACGGAAACGATTACGTCGTAGGTCGCGAAGGGGGAAGTGTTGGAACAGCAGCTGAAGGACAAGCTGAGACGAACGATGTACGAGCCCAGGACCCCGACCCAAGGAGAACTACTTGCCCCACGCCTATGCGTACTTCCCATCTGGTTGGTGTACCAGATATCCCCAGAAGAGCCGAGGGTGCAATGAGCGCAAATTCTCTTCATCAAGGCATCCCAAGAATTTGCTGTCCCGGACCGAGGAATTATCATTTCGTACGACGAACTGTGAGAGGTTTGGAAGGATCGATGTGCATGAGGTATGTAGTGGAATCAAGGGTGGTCAGTAGATTCGACGAGAATGATAAGGCGGACCAAAGATTGTTGGAAAGGACTGCAAGAGTGGAGTATGATGGGATAGTGAACACAAGTGACATCAACAGTTTAAAATCAATGGTTGCAAATTTAAGTGCTAGTCTTGACCGTGTGAGGGAAGATCAGATGAGGTTGTTGAGGATGCAGAGTTGGGAGCATCGTGTGAGAGATTCATTGCCCCCGGATTGGAGATTCGTGGACGATTTGGAGATGGAGGCGAATGACTTCATGATTCAGCCGCCTACTAGAGGTGCTTGTATTACGGTGGGAAATCAGGTAGTGATTGAGTGTGGATCCACATCAGGGACGAGAAAGGAAACAGAATGTGGGCCGGATGAGAAAGGAAAAAGAAAAGTGGATGATGTGGATGAGGACGTTAGTGATGAGGAAACCGAGGAAGACGACGACGAGCCGCCATCCAAGAGGCAGTGTGGATCACCACATGCCTAGTTACTTGTTTTGTATTTTCTTTGATCATTGTAATAGAACTATTTTGGACCTTTGTATGATGGTATTATGACGAGAAACTCAAGTACTTGATGTTTTGTGGTGAACGATTGTAGTGGCAATACTTGTCACGATTTTGGTTAATTATCAATACAATCTATGTTACCTTTCATGATCTGTGATATGTCTTAAATTTGATCTTTTGTGGTGTGAATTGATGAATATTAGTAACTCCGTAGTGATGTGTCGTTGTATGTATTTTATGTCGGGGAAACTTGATATGAATACTTACATTGTTTTTCCATTTTCTTTGTCTTGCAGAAAGAGATATTCGATAACACCATGCCTCCAAAGTTGACCGCCGATCGCGTTAACACCATGATTCAGGAAGCTATAGCAAATGCGTTGGAAGCGGACCGAGCTGGGAGAAATCAGGATCCAGGAAGGAACGCGGGGAGACAGCAAGCCCCGAGGGTGTGTACCTATTCTAGTTTTATGAAGTGCGGTCCCACGCAGTTCCGTGGAACGGGTGGAGCTTTAGAACTTAGACGATGGTTGGAAAAGGTTGAAAGTACGTTTGAAATCAGTGGTTGTGCAGAAGCGGATAAAGTAAAGTTTGCAGCTGCTACGTTTCTCGATGATGCGTTAAGTTGGTGGAATACTCAGGTAGCTACGGTTGGATTGGCTGTGGCGAATGCAAGGACGTGGAATGCGACCAAAGCTTTGTTGACTAAAAAGTTTTGCCCAGAGGAGGAATTGGGGCAATTGGAGGACGAATTGAGGCATTTGACCTTGAAGAATAACGATATAGCTGCTTACACCAGGAGATTCAACGAGTTAAGTCTTTTGTGTCCGGACATATTTGCCAATGATGCCAAGAAAATGAAGCAGTATATTAAGGGTTTATCTAGCAATATCAAAGGTGAAACAACTTCGTCAAAACCTGGAACGTTTGATGAAGCGGTTCAAATGGCACACGCTTTGATGGACGTTAAGCTTCAGGACAAGCAGAACTACATTGCCGAAGGCAACAAAAGGAAATGGGAAGCGGCACAAAGTAATCAATCCCAAGGCCAGAACCGAGGTGGAAATCGAAACAACCATGGGCCGAACCGAAACCAGCAGTTTAATCAGAGAAGGAACGAAGGGATGAGGGCGGTGACGAACCCTAGAGGTGTGAAAGTAAATCCCCATTGTGGAAAGTGCAACTTGTATCATGTTGGAAATTGCCCGCCGGCATGCGGCAAGTGTGGGAAGGCAGGTCATAGGACATCTGGTTGTCGAACGGGAGGAGTAGCCACTGGGGCTAATGCTATTAGGATGAGGGGATGTTATAGTTGTGGAGAAAGGGGTCATGTGCAAGCGAATTGCCCGAAGGCAGGAAACAGGCGGGGAGGTAATAATGCGGCAGCTGTGTATCAAGTGGGAACTGCTGATAAACCACAAGGTCCCAATGTGGTTACCGGTACGTTTTTGCTAGACGCTTGTTATGCTAGTATTTTATTTGATTCTGGCTCCGACAAGAGTTTTGTAGACGTTAGATTTAGTCGTCATATCGATAGAGAACCGATGTTACTAACGACTAGTTATAATGTTGAATTAGCCGATGGAAAAATCGTTAGCACGAATTCTATACTGAAAGGGTGTACCTTGAAGTTAGGAAATTACGCTTTTAAGATCGACTTGATGCCTATAGAGCTAGGATCGTTTGACGTGATTGTGGGAATGGATTGGCTAATGGCGCATAGTGCTACGATCGTCTGTGGTGAGAGATTGGTTCAGATTCCGATGAGGAATAGGGTTTTGACGGTAAAAGGAGACGAATGCACTTCTCGTTTGAAGGTGATTTCGTGTTTGAAAATGATGAAGTACGTAGAGAGCGGATGCGATGTGTTTTTGGCACAAGTTTCGAGCGATGGTGATGTAGAGGCGAGGATCGAAGAGGTACCAGTTATTCGCGAGTATCCGGACGTTTTTCCAGACGAGTTGCCAGGTTTACCGCCTACCCGTGAGGTCGAGTTTCGAATTGATTTAGTGCCAGGAGCTGCGCCGGTTGCACGTGCACCTTATCGTTTAGCACCATCTGAGTTAAAGGAGTTAGCGGATCAATTGAAGGAATTGATGGACAAAGGATTTATTAGGCCGAGCTCATCACCTTGGGGAGCGCCAGTGTTGTTCGTAAAGAAGAAGGATGGTTCGTTTAGGATGTGTATCGACTATAGGGAACTCAATAAGCTGACGGTTAAGAATCGGTACCCATTGCCGAGGATTGATGATCTGTTCGATCAATTGCAAGGTTCCAGTGTATACTCTAAGATCGATTTAAGATCAGGGTATCATCAACTGCGTGTAAGAGAGGAGGATATTCCTGTAACCGCCTTTCGTACGCGGTATGGACACTTTGAATTTCGAGTGATGCCGTTTGGGTTGACGAACGCGCCTGCTGTATTCATGGATCTTATGAATCGCGTGTGCAAGCCGTATCTAGATAAGTTTGTTATTGTTTTCATCGATGATATACTTATTTACTCTAAGAGTAGGGAGGAGCACGAGAAGCACCTAAGAAAGATTTTGGAGTTGTTAAGAAAGGAGAAGCTGTATGCAAAATTCTCTAAGTGTGAGTTTTGGTTGGAATCAGTGCAGTTTCTAGGTCATGTGATTGATAGTGAGGGAGTTCGTGTAGATCCTGCTAAGATAGAAGCGATCAGGGAATGGTCAGCACCGACGACGCCGACTGAAGTTCGACAATTTCTGGGTTTAGCGGGGTATTATAGAAGGTTTATCGAAGGATTTTCGTTGATTGCAAAACCATTGACGCGGCTTACCGAAAAGAATAGGGTGTATGAATGGGGAATTGAGGAAGAGCTTGCTTTCGAAACGCTCAAGGATAAGTTATGTTCCGCGCCGATTTTATCATTGCCTGAAGGAACCGAAGATTTCGTGGTATATTGTGATGCGTCTCGTAAAGGTTATGGAGCGGTATTAATGCAACGTGAGAAGGTGATAGCTTACGAGTCGAGGCAATTAAGGAAGAACGAGGAGAACTACACGACGCACGATTTGGAATTAGGAGCGGTAGTTTTTGCGTTAAAGCTGTGGAGACACTATCTGTATGGGACAAAGTGTGTTGTATTCACTGATCACAAGAGTTTGCAGCACATTTTAGATCAAAAGGAGTTGAATATGCGACAAAGACGATGGGTTGAACTACTAAGTGATTATGACTGTGAAATTCGCTACCACCCTGGGAAGGCGAATGTTGTAGCGGATGCATTGAGTAGGAAGGAACGGGAGAAACCTTTGAGGGTTAGAGCTTTAGTGATGAGTGAGAGCGTTGACTTAACCGAAACTATACTGAAGGCTCAGGAGAGAGGATTAATGAAAGGGAATGTTGAAGCCGAGAACTTGGGACGAATGTTGAAACCTCTTTTCGTGATTAGGTCTGACGGACTGAGATATTTTGAGAATCGAATTTCGTTACCATTGTGTTCATCTGAGGAAGGAAAGCCTGGAGTTCGAGAACTGGTTATGAATGAGTCGCATAAGTCGAAGTATTCGATACATCCTGGATCGGATAAGATGTACCACGACCTGAAGAAAGTCTATTGGTGGCCGAATATGAAGGCAGATATTGCTCGTTACGTTAGTAAGTGTTTGACTTGCGCGAAGGTTCAGCAGAACATAAGAAACCATCTGGATTGTTGGTACAACCGGAAATCCCAGAATGGAAATGGGAGAAAATCGCAATGGATTTCGTGACGGGTTTACCTAGGACTCCTAGTGGATGCGATATGATATGGGTAATTGTGGATAGGTTGACGAAATCTGCTCATTTCTTACCTATGAAGAAGACGGACAGCATGGAAAGACTCGCCAGCGTGTACGTGAAGGAGATCGTCTGTAGACATGGAGTGCCGTTATCGATCATTTCGGATCGCGACAGTAGATTTACGTCGGAATTTTGGAAATCGCTTCAACGTGCGATGGGCACTGAACTGAGTTTAAGCACGGCTTATCACCCGGAAACTGACGGCCAGAGTGAACGAACGATTCAAACGATGGAGGACATGCTCAGAGCGTGCGTGATTGATTTTGGAGGAAGTTGGGAACGCCACTTGCCTCTGGTGGAATTTTCGTACAATAATAGTTATCATGCGAGTATCAAAGCGGCACCGTTCGAAGCATTGTATGGAAGGAAGTGTAGATCGCCTGTGTGTTGGAGTGAAGTAGGGGAAAGTCAATTGACTGGACCCGAAATGGTTTTAGAAACGACAGAGAAGATCGTGCAGATCAAGAACCGATTACTTGCTGCGAGAAGCCGACAGAAGAGTTATGCCGATAACCGAAGGAAACCGTTGGAGTTTGAAGTTGGAGATATGGTTATGCTCAAGGTATCGCCGTGGAAGGGCGTAATTCGTTTTGGAAAGAAAGGAAAGTTGAGTCCGAGGTATATTGGACCGTTTAAGATCGTTGAACGAATTGGACCAGTAGCGTACAAGTTAGAATTGCCGACCGAGCTTAGTGCTATTCATGACACGTTTCACGTATCGAACCTGAAGAAGAGTTTGGCGGACAAGGAATTGGTGATTCCTTTGGACGAGATTCGACTAGACGACAAAATGCACTTTGTGGAAGAACCTGTGGAAATTATGGACCGAGAGGTCAAGCGGTTGAAGCGTAGTAGGATTCCTATCGTGAAGGTCCGATGGAATTCTAAGCGTGGACCGTAATACACCTGGGAACGTGAGGACTTTTTCAAGGAAAGGTATCCTCATCTGTTCCAGTAAGACGAAATGTGAGTACAAGAAGAGGCGAGCGCCGGGACGTCGCTCTCTTTAAGGAGGGGTGGATGTGACACCCTAGAATCGAGGTCATTAACGATACCCTAAATTACGCTAATTTTTGAAATTTTTAATTAATTTTATTTTCTATACTTATAAGTATTTTGGTTAAAGTCGATGTTCGAGGTTATAATTTTTACGATTGACGTTTTAAGAAGGACGATGACGATTACGATCCCGAGGGATGCCCAATTTTATATAATTTTTGACGATTTATCGATAATGTAATTTTTCGAGAATTTTAATTACGGTTCGTGTTAAGTTGAGTCGGGTGAGTTTTATAGCCTTCCGAGTACATTTAAAGTATCCCAAAAATATTTTGGAGCATTCGGGAAGATTTCCGACTCCCGTAAAATTTTCAAAATTGACAAATGAGTCGAACCCGCAAAGTTTTGAGGACGTTTTCTATTTAAGGACAAAAGAAGCTAAATATTGCCATTTAGTCCCTCCCAACCCACCAAAAAGGGCTAAAGTGACACAAACACAAACTCACACAAAATTTACACCAAAAAAATCAAACTCTCTCCCTCCTTTCTCCCCATATCCGACGGACACCCCTAGACCACCAAGAAATCCACCAAAAATCTTTTTCCACTTGATTTTCTAAAAATCTAAGGTAAGACCACATCTAGTTTGGTCATTCCCCACACATTCATGTGCTCAAATCCCACATGCATCAACAAAAATTTTCCAAGATTTTTCCATATGATCCAAATTCGTTTTTGTGGCTAAATGTGCTAATGCATGTTGATTTTAAGTGTTATGGAAGTATAAACACCAAGAAAACCCACCAAAATTAATTTGGTTGTGGTGATTGGGTCACCCAAACCCCACGGCAAAGGGGGTGTTTGGGGAGCCATGGTGGTTGTTGATTTTGCATGTTATTCTTGTGTTTGGTTTGATGTTTTAGGATGATTTGCATAGGTGCAACTAATTGCATGTTCATTTCTTGGAATTCTTGATTTTGAGATTGGTTGATCAATAGGGGTAGGACTGAAAATTGATGTTAGGATATGTTTGGGAAGGCTTAGGATGATGTTTAGTGGTGGTTAGAAGGCTTGGAATCGAGTCTAAGTGCGTTTTTGGTATGGTCATTTTTAGGCAGAAATATTTGGTCCATTTCATAAAAATGATTTTTGTTCCAGGTCTTGAAAACAAAATGTAGTGATAGAGGGTCTTCTTGTCTTTAATTTGGTATAAGGTAGAGCCCGTGACTCAAAACGAGCTAAAAGTTATGACATTTTAAAGATCGGGTATCGGGAGACGAGGACTTTCACAATCCGAATTTGTGCAAAGTTTTAGTCAAATCCCGAGGGTCACAAGTATAAATTGGTAAATGGTCAAGGGTCAAAATTTGATCCCTAACCTGTGTAAATGGGTCTATATGTTGACTTAGGTGTCAAAGAAGTCAAAGGTATTTTTCATATAGGTCAAAGAGGTCAAAATTGGTCGAAGCGCAATTTCAGCCCGTAAAATGTAGTCGTGGAAAAGAGTTGCGTAACGGGTCGTAAAAGTAAAAAATTTTATTGGGCTTAAAAACATGTTATCTACAGGTCTTATAGGATTTTTGGAAATTTTGTCAAATTTTATAAGTGTGGTTAAATAAGGTAAAACAGCCCGTACTTTAGTCGAGTACCGGCGAGAATGGGTAAAAATGGACAACGTAAATAATGAGAACGAATGGTATAGAATGAGTGATACTTGTTGTTTTTGTTTTTGGCGTGAGTTATACTTGTCCTAAGTGACTAGTATATATGTATTTTATACAGTACCGTAAAGTATTTAAATGAGATTACTCATTACGCGTTATTTGTGATAGGTGTTGATTTAACCGGGCATCCGTTTCGTCGTCAGTGATCATCCCTCGAACTACCGACTACTTAAGATATAAGGTGTGAATTTATAGCCTCGCTTATATTTATTTCAAATTGTTTTACCCGCGAGGGAAATGCATGCTAGTTTTTAAAAGGAACGTATATCATGAATGATTGTTAGACCCGAAAGTTGCCTTAGAAATTGTGTTGAGTACCAAAGTTGCAAAAGTCCCTAAAATCATGAACTATTAACTATTGTCCTGCCCTCGAGTAGGGGGAAATAGCCGCTTATGCAATTTGTAGTACTACGGGGTTAACGACCCAATGCTAGCCGAGAAGCTGTACTTTTAGTAAGTTCTGCGGTAGATTATTTTGTATGAGAAATAAGGTATAATTGCAACTGATGCCTTTAGAAGGGGCACTGGTTTCATCTGAATCACGCCGGTATTTATTACGCGGGTGATTGAGTTAACGGATTAGTGTCATGAGCTTAAACACAATTGTCAGTATCCTGATTATAGTTTGTTTGATCGACAAGACTATAAATGATCACGAATGGTTTTTAATATATATATACGTTCAAATGGATTGTAAAACCTATGAATTCCACTCAACGTTTTCGTTGACCAAATTTTTGGCATGTGTTTCAGGTAACCGCTGAGGTGTAGGATGGAGCATGCATGGGATGGATGTTGTGTGTACGGCTTGGTGTCCGCTTGTTTTTCCCTCATTTTCTACTTAAACAATTTTTATGTTTAATGTCATGTGGTTGTAAACTGAAGTTTTTGGGTTGAGATTCATGGGGACCGAAAACGCTAAACTCTGTGCACTATTTGGGGTTGGAAAAACTGTGGACATGTATCATCTAACAATTTTAAATTTCAAGTTTTAAGTTGACGTCTTTTTAGCGTCGTTTGATATATCTTGTGTGCAATGAATACTGTGTAGCACCCATTGTTGTAGTTCCGCTGCGCATAGCAATTGTGGGGGTGTTACAACCGTATTCCATGTTCACGATATGTTTCACATGTCATGTTCATTCCACGGTTCCATATCACGTTCACGATATGTTACACGTATCATTGATCACGATATGTTTGCCCATATTACACTCACCATATCTCCACGTACCACGTTCAAAATTGTTCACGTACCACGTTCACAATTTTTCACGTACTACGTTTCAGTATGTCTCGCGCATCATTGCTAAGAGGTTACTATTATCAGTTAGGTTAGGTTATTTTGCATCATAATATTTCAGTTACCCTTGCATGTTAATTCTAATCCCCTCGATCAGATTCATGCAAATCTATCTTACGTTGACAACCAGAAACTTTTACGTATTTTCATGTCAAGTTTAGGAGGACCAAGATTTATCAGTGGTGTCAAGATCTTGTGAAGGAACCATTCCGAGAGGGAAGCCACTTGGAAACGGACGAGTCCATCCGGATTTTATCCTCTCATCTTTCCATAATTCAGTAAGACTCTTTCAATCACGTTCCATGTCCTTTTTAGCCATGTCACGTTCTTCGTTCCCTTCTACCATGTCACTTTCATATTCCGTTATCTTACATACTGATACAAGATATTTTCTGTGTTGAAAAAGTCCGTTATTCTCGGAATCCTCTCGAATTGATCTCAGTTAAAAGTGGAATGATTGTTCTTGGTGACAAAAAGTGAATTTGGTTTTCTATTCTAAATAAATGAAGTGAATAAAGATTAAAGCCAGAAACAGTAGATAAAAACAATTAAATGATAAAGCAGAAAAATACTCTTACTGAAAAATGCCCTATGCTGAAAATAATCCTTATGCGGAAAACATGCCTATGCGGAAAATCTTGCCCTATGCGGAATATATGGCCTATTCGGAATAACTGGTTTATGCGGAAAGTTAAGCTCTATGCGGAAAATAATGTCTACTCGGAAAAACAAGTCTATGCGGAAAATAATGTCTACTCGGAAAAACAAGTCTATGCGGAAAATATCACTTATGCGGAAAATCCTCTATTCGGAAAATGTTCTCTATGCGGAAAGTAAGGACCATTCGGAATATATAAATATTCCGAATAAGGCTGGAATAAACAAGCAATTCGGAAAAACTGAAAAGTTCCGAATAAGAGAGAAGGAAGAAGAGCTATTCGGAATAACTAATATTCCGAATAAGGGGAGCACAAATTTGTCTATTCGGAAAATCCTGGGCTGAAGAACAGTAGAAGCAACGAATAAACAGGGGACAAGGATTTTTCTCAAAATCAAACTAAATACTCAAAAAGGTTTTACCAAATTAAACACAAATCATTTAAATACCATAAGAGACAAATCCCACCAATAAAAACACTAAATCAACAACTTTTTAGAATCAAACTAGAATCAAATAAGAACTTAAGAACTATCACTAAAAAGATGATGAAGAACAAGATGAATGAAAAGATGGAATAGATTGATTAATAGAAGAGTAACAAGGATAATGATTAAGGATTACAAGATTGAAAAAGAAAATGAAAAATCACCAAACACCCTAATGGTGTTTGTGATGCTACGAACCACAAAGAACTGGGAAAAAAGGAAAAATGAAGCTAACTCCCTAAAATGTGAAGGGAGTATCTATTTATACTCCTAGTGGTTGGTTGGTGAGTGGGATTTCTCCCTTTCTTCTTGTCTTCTCGTCCTTTCAGAAAAGTTGACGTTTTCGATTCTGATTCGGGATTTGTCGTCGATTAAATTCAACTCGTCTTTTAATTTCTTCGTTAAATAGACTTGAGTTTCTTCGACTTATGAAAATCTTCCGTCTTTAGTCCTTTTCTTCGATAAATCTTCGAATAGGCCCAGTGACTTCAAATCTTTTGCATCTCTTGGACAATAGACTTCGTCTTCAGTCTTTTTCCTTGATAAAACCCGTGCAATCCCATGTTTTCTTTAATATTCATCCGGTTAGCTCTGAAAACACAATAAACACAAAAACCACGCATAATTCCAAACAAATGATATTAAATACGTGTTTTGGTCTCGTTTTAGTCCGAATTAAGTGGTAAAAGGATGGGTGTTTACACACCTATCAAATCTCCTACACTTAACCATTGCCATGCCCTCATGCAATGCTTAGTGATAAAGCAAATTTACATTTTTCTCATAATTAATCAACCTTGGCCTTATTTAAATTCTATTAAACAAAAATTAAAGAAATAAAACTTTAAAGGTAACAAAGGGATAGAAAACCATTTTCACTTGAAAATAGTCACATGGAAATAACTTGCAAAGAAATCAATGACTTACATTAGGGCTTTGGTGCTACGAAGATTTATCACCCTCAAGTTTCACGTTCCCCAAACTAAGCTTAAAAACGAGATCATTGTTATTATAAGTTAGTAAATCAAACACTTACACACATGGCTTAATTAAATGCTTAAACTCCCTTATTCCTAGGTGTATCTCTTATATTTTATTTTTGTCTTGGAATGATCATGAAGATGCATTTTTGGACTTATTTCGATAGTTTATTTAGGCTGAAAGCAAAGTAGGACGATTTGATCAATAGTTAGCTAAAGGACAAGATCTCTTAAAACTGCTTCTCGGGATATCAAAAAGTTCATATCTTGGCATAACTTGGTTCACGATTTGAGACCTTTCTCGGGCCGATATTTGGCATGTACTTCATACTTCATATCTTCGAGAGACGTTCTTGAGATAATGGTCTTCTCTTCATAATAGAGTTTCTTCACTTGGAGACTTTTGAGGGGTACTCCAACTTTGTTGACCACGACTTCATGATTATTTCTTCAATCTCTAATTGGGATTTTGAGATACAACGATCCGCCTCCTTTTCGGACTTGGATCTATTTATCCTCATACCTTGTTAGGGTCTTTTCGGATAGACTTCTCCATGATCTTTATGGGAGTTGATTGCTTTTCGTCGTGAGTCTTGATCCTTCATATTGACTTTAGGAATAATGCTTTTCACATCACTTTGGATCTTCAGCAATAAAATGGAATCCTCATGCCTTGTTAGGGCCTTTTCGGATTCGCCAATCTTCGCGCCCCGCTTCATAAGTTATGCCTTGGCTATGAACTCTTATCATTACCGAGCAACTTTTAAACGATCTTGGGCTAGAAGCTAAGTAACTTTTCAAATCGTACGACCTTACTTATTGCAGATAAATTATTAGCAAGTGATGGGAGAATAGGCAAATAATTACACCAAGTGAGCTTGCGCAAGAATACCGACTTATAATTGACTCTATCATTTCTCGTCCTCCACAATTTAAAATCTCAAATAATGAGACTCGTGGATACTTAGCCTAATAAACCAATTAAGGTCTACATGGTTAAGGATACTAGCTAGAATAAACTTGGATAAGTCTATTCGGGTTGAGTCAAAATAAACGCAACGGGCCTAATAGATCAAAGACTTCTAAACTAGCTACACCACTTTATTAATATTTTTGACTTTATTGCGGAATATATACATATGAAAGCAACGATAAAAATTTAAAAATTACGACTAAATGGCCAAAGTTAATAAAAAATTTGAAAAATGTTGAAAAAGACGGTTTTCCGGTTAAATGAAGGCATTTTCATGGAAAAGTCCACTTAAAACTTCGATAGAAGTCTCCCCTACACTTAAGATAAACATTGTCCTCAATGTTTAAGCATATGGGAAAAGTCTCCCCTACACTTATGACATTGTGCACGTTGGTTAACTCGAGTTAAGGAAGAGACGACTAAAGTGATCAATTTCAAATGTGAGTATGAAGAAAATTGAATCACGATAGTTGAGAAATAGAACCGGATTTCGGATAACACGGGAGCACGGTTCTTCAAAGATTTCCAAGATTGCAGTTATCCCTGTAATCACATCACCACACAAACACAAACGACCAAAATAGGTCCTCCCCTACACTTAGGGGGTTAAAGAGATAGATACTCGGGCTGCCTCCCGAGGAGCGCTTGTTTTTGATAACCGAGTCACGAGCCTGACTCGGCCCAAAATTAGTTCATGGGGAACGTGGTGAGGGATGGAATCACCTCCTGAGAGGTGTCCTCACCAAAGTACAACTTCACTCGTTGGCCATTCACCTTAAAATTTGGTCCATCAGGTTGAGCGAGCTCGAGAGTACCATATGGAAAAATTTGGGCAATGGTGAATGGGCCGGACCAACGAGATTTGAGCTTGCCCGAAAAGATTTTCAACCGAGAGTTAAAAAGTAAGACTTTGTCTCCAACATGGAACTCTCGGTTTTTTATCTTGGAGTCGTGAATGTGCTTAGTTCGTTCCTTATAGATCAAAGAATTTTCATAAGCCTCATTCCGAAGTTCATTGAGCTCATTGAGTTGGATCTTGCGTAGGTCACCGGCTTTGTTTATATCAAAATTAGCCCACTTCAAGGCCCAATAGGCCTTGTGCTCCAACTCAATGGGGAGGTGACACGCTTTCCCGTACACAAGACGATAAGGCGTACAGCCGATCGGGGTCTTGTAAGCAGTACGGAAAGCCCACAAAGCATCATCAAGTTTATCAGCCCATGCGGCACGATGCTCTCCCACGGTCCTTTCAAGAATTCGCTTCAGTCCTCGGTTGGATATTTCAGCCTGGCCATTAGTTTGTGGGTGGTAGGCTGTGGAAAGACGATGATTTACACCGTACTTAGCCATGACTCTAGCAAATTGGTCATTGCAGAAATGAGTCCCACGATCACTAATAATGGCGCGAGGCACACCGAATCTAGCGAATAAAGCTTTTAGAAAGTTACAAACCACCCTTGGGTCATTAGTAGGTAAAGCTTTGGCTTCAACCCACTTTGAAACGTAGTCAACGGCTACAAGGATGTATTTGTTTCCTTTAGAAGAAGGGAATGGCCCCATAAAGTCGATACCCCAAACATCAAAAATTTCACACTCTTGAATGAAATTCTGAGGCATCTCGTCTTTATGTGTGATTTTGCCTTTCTTTTGGCAAACATCACATCGTTTAACCATATCGTGAGCGTCACGATATATGGAGGGCCAATAAAATCCCGAATCAAACACTTTCTTTGCGGTGTAGTTGGGACCAAAGTGACCACCGGTGGGTCCTTTGTGGCAAGCATCAAGAATTTCAGACGCTGCCGGTCCATCAACACATCGACGGATAATCAGGTCGGCACATTGTTTGATTAGGTAAGGGTCGTCCCAAAAGTAAGTCTTAATGTCGGTGAAGAACTTCTTCTTTTGTTGAGACGTCAACCCTTCCTTGAGAATTCCACCCGCCAAGTATTTTGCAAAGTCCGCAAACCACGGGGTTTCATTCGACTTCGAGTTTATAGACATTAAGGTCTCCAAGGGAAAAGAATCATTGATTTCTTTGGTCAGATGATCCCCTTGGTATGGATCCTCAAGTCTGCTAAGATGGTCCGCGGCTAGGTTTTCTGCTCCTTTTTTATCGCGAATTTCGATTTTAAATTCCTGGAGCAGCAAAACCCAGCGAAGAAGTCTTGGTTTGGAATCTTGCTTTGTCAACAAGTACTTCAGCGCGGAATGATCGGTGTACACAATGGTGGTAGAAAGGACAAGATAGGGGCGGAATTTTTCAAAAGCATAGACAACAGCTAAAAGCTCTTTTTCGGTTGTCGTATAATGCAATTGTGCCCCAGTCATTGTCTTGCTAGCGTAATGGATCGGTTGGAAGTGTTTGTTCACTCTTTGTCCAAGAACCGCTCCAATAGCAAAATCACTAGCATCGCACATCAACTCAAAGGGAAGCTCCCAATTAGGGGTAACCAAGACGGGTGCCTTAGTTAGCTTATCCTTAAGTGAGTCAAAGGCTTCGAGACACTCTTTGGAAAAGATAAAAGGAGTATCTTTTTCCAAGAGGTGGGTCATCGGGCGAGCGATTTGAGAAAAATCTTTGATGAATCGACGATAGAAGCCCGCATGACCCAAGAAACTTCTCACACCCTTCACAGTTGAAGGTGGAGGCAACTTTGCGATAACATCGACTTTAGCACGGTCAACTTCAAGACCGGCCTTCGAGATCTTATGTCCAAGCACGACGCCTTCTTTTACCATGAAATGGCATTTTTCCCAATTTAGAACCAGACGAGTGTCTTCGCACCTCTTTAGCATACGTTCCAAATTGGCAAGGCAAGAAGAGAAAGAATCCCCGAAGACCGAGAAATCATCCATGAAGACTTCCATGGTTTGTTCAACCATGTCATGAAAGATAGCTAACATACACCTTTGGAACGTCCCGGGCGCATTACATAAGCCAAAAGGCATTCTTTTGTAAGCGAAAGTGCCATAGGGACAAGTGAATGTAGTCTTCTCTTGATCTTGGGGATCGATGGGTATTTGGAAATAACCCGAGAAACCATCAAGAAAGCAGTAATATTCATTACCTGCTAATCGTTCAAGCATTTGGTCCATAAAAGGTAGAGGGAAATGATCCTTTCTCGTGGCATCATTGAGTTTGCGGTAGTCTATACAAACTCTCCACCCAGTAACGAGACGAGTGGGAATTAACTCGTTGTGTTCATTGGGAACAACGGTTATTCCGCCCTTCTTGGGCACACAATGGATTGGACTAACCCACGGTGAATCCGAAATAGGGTAAATCATACCCGCATCAAGAAGTTTGATAACCTCTGTTTTGATGACTTCATGTATTTTTGGATTCACCCTTCGTTGGCTTTGAATAGTGGGCTTGAAGTCGTCCTCCATGAGAATTTTGTGTGTGCAGAAGTGAGGATCAATTCCACGAATATCCGAAATTTTCCAAGCAATAGCCTTCTTGTGAGCTTTCAACACAGCAACGAGGCGAGTCTTCTCTTCATCTTTCAAATCCGTTGCAATAATGACGGGTGACTTCTTGTTGTCGTCAAGGAACACGTACTCGAGATGTGGCGGCAACTCCTTAAGTTCCAAATCCGGAGGATTTTCGACGGGAGGCGTTTTCAAAGTCGGAGTATCGATAGCAATGACCGTGGGAGATGGAGGCGAAGGATTGTCTTCGGTGAGAAGATTGTCAAAGAAATTCATGTCTTCATCCCCCTCGGTGGGAGAATCATTAGTAGCTAAATTCGCATCTCCCATGGTGGCTTCAAGATTGTTCCAAAATAAATCACTATCTCCAAATAGAGACAACGATGAATCAATAGAGGACACGGTCTCAACATTGGGAAGAGAGGTAGGAATACTTTTGCAAGCATCATTAAAGTGTTCTTCACAAGCCTCATCGAGAGCGTCAATACAATTAACACTCTCATATGAATAAGGCTGTTTAGACAACTTTCCCATGTTGAAGACTACTTTATCGTCACCCACTCTCATGATAAGCTCACCGGCTTCAACATCAATAAGAGTGCGACCGGTCCTCAAGAATGGACGACCAACAATAAGTGGCACACGGGGGTCCATCTCGTAGTCGACGACAACAAAATCAGCAGGAAAGGTGAATTTGTCGACTCCTACAATGACGTCTTCGGCTATCCCCACTGGATAAGCAACCGTACGGTTAGCTAATTCCAAAGTCATTTTGGTGGGGACTAGCTCTGGGAGAGATAATTGCTTCCAAACACTTAGAGGCATGAGATTAATACTGGCACCTAGATCGGCTAGGGCCATGCAATTCTCTACTCCCGGGAAATTGCAAGGGATAAGAAAACGACCCGGATCACCAAGCTTGGTTGGCAATTTCCTTAAGAGTACTGCAGAGCAATTCTCATTAAGTTGGGTGTTGGCAATATCGAGGAGCTTTTCCTTGTCGCTCAAAAGTTCTTTAAACATTTTAGCATACTTGGGCATGTGAGCGAGAGCCTCAGCGAAGGAGATATTGAAATTCAGTTGTTTGAACATTTTAAGGAAATTCGAAACCTGAATATCATCCTTGCTCTTTTGCTTCTCTTTCCTCAACCTTGAAGGATAAGGTATATTGGAAGAAGAGGAAGGCTTTAGGAGAGTAGGATCACTCACAACCACGGGTGGAGGAGGGGTAGAATGAAGAGGTGGAGAAATTGGGGAAGGAGAAGGAGGAGGAATAGGAGCAGGCGACTCGGTCTCCTTAGTCACAACCACCGGTGGAGGTATAGGAAGCTCGGGTTCCTTGGTACCTTTGCCACTTCGAGTGGTGATTGCTTTCATCTCCCCTCTTGGATTTGCAACGGTGTTACTCGGAAGAGTACCCGAAGAAGAGGGTTGACTACTTTGGAAGAAACTAGCCATCATGTTCCTCAGATCATTAGTTTGGCTATCCAACGTGTTTCTCATGTCGGCTCTCAAATCATTTCCTTGCTTTACCAAGTCTGCCTTCAAGTTGAGCACCTCTCTCTGAAGATTTCCCACTATCGCATCGTTAGTCCTCATATAAGTTTCCACTTCCTGGTGAAGAGCGTTGGGTTGGTTGGGAGGAGCATTGTATGCAGGTGGTTGGTAAGCAGGTTGTTGGTAGACTTGGTTGTTTCGTTGAGGCGGTTGTTGCTGCTTGTGAGGTGGGATGTATGGTTGTCGAGGTTGTTGTTGTTGAGGAGGAGGAGGGCGATTAAGGTTTTGTTGTTGGTTTGGGTTGGCAGGAGGGAAACCAGGTGGTGAAAGATAGTTGTTGCTGCGGTAGCTAAGCAAGTTACGGTCACCTTGGGGTTTTGCTTGATAAGCAGGTTGAGGATAGGTGCCATATGCCGCATTCACATTCTCAGCAGGGTAATCTTGGGTGGCGGTACAAGTTGTGTAGGAGTGAGGACCACCGCATATCTCACAAGGTTGGCTGACAGCGTTCACTTGAGCGTTTTTGGCGTTGTTGCTGTTGTTGTTGCTGACGGTATGTGTGACAAGCGATTCAAGAAGAGTAGTGATTTTGTCTAATCGCCTGTCGCTGTCATTAGTGCTAGCACTAGCAACATTGGTCCTAACACTCTTGGTTTGCACACGAGATTTATTCTCAATGATGTCCCAAGCAGCATTGGAAGTCTTAGCCAATAAATTACCCCCTGAGGCACTATTCAGTGAATCTTGGTCACTCATGCTTAAACCATTGTAAAAAGTATTAATTTGATGTACTTTGGTAAAACCATGTTGTGGGCATTTTCTTAAAAGATCTTTAAAACGATCCCAAGATTCACTGAATGACTCATCGTACTTTTGTTCAAAGTTTATAATCTCATTCCGCAAAGCGGTAGTACGAGAGGGTGGAAAAAAGTAATTGATAAACTTTGTTTCCAAATCCGTCCACGAGAGAATACTCTGTGGCGGTTCCTTAGCAAGCCAATGCTGGGCTTGTCCCTCTAAAGAAAAGGGAAAAAGTTGTAACCTTATAACCTCCTGTGGAACTCCATTGAACTTGACCGTGTTGGTGAGTTGTAGAAATCTCTTGATATGGTCGTGTGGGTCATCAATGGTTCCTCCCAAGAATGGTTGAGCTGAGACCATCTGGATAAAGCCTGATTTAAGCTCAAAGTTGTTGGCGGCAATTGGTGGTATAACAATTGGTTCCGTGTTGCCATCGACATGAGCTTGGAGCAATTCAATCATGGGGCGGTTATCCGGAAGTGGCTCATTGTTGTTGTTATTCATGTTGTTGAAAGGTGGGTTGTTGTTGTTATTATTGTTGTTCGGAGGTGGTATGTTATTGTTGTTTTGTACACCAGCCATGTCTAAGTTATCGAGAGGCTCGGGCTCTTGATAAGACGTGGATCGAGTGCGCATACACCTGCAAAAGAACGAACAAAGAAAAACAAAGCAAAAATATTTTTGGTTTTTATGTTTTTTACTTTTTAGGATTTTTGAAAATTTTATATTTTTTAGTGTTTTTGAAAATTTCTATGAAAAAGTAACGTTCACGGGGAACGGATCCCAAAATCCAAGTTCTCACAAAAAACTTTTGATCTTAACGAGAGGAGCCGGCTGCGGCGCCATTTGATACAAGATATTTTTTGTGTTGAAAAAGTTCGTTATTCTCGGAATCCTCTCGAATTGATCTCAGTTAAAAGTGGAATGATTGTTCTTGGTGACAAAAAGTGAATTTGGTTTTCTATTCTAAATAAATGAAGTGAATAAAGATTAAAGCCAGAAACAGTAGATAAAAACAATTAAATGATAAAGCAGAAAAATACTCTTACTGAAAAATGCCCTATGCTGAAAATAATCCTTATGCGGAAAACATGCCTATGCGGAAAATCTTGCCCTATGCGGAATATATGGCCTATTCGGAATAACTGGTTTATGCGGAAAGTTAAGCTCTATGCGGAAAATAATGTCTACTCGGAAAAACAAGTCTATGCGGAAAATAATGTCTACTCGGAAAAACAAGTCTATGCGGAAAATATCACTTATGCGGAAAATCCTCTATTCGGAAAATGTTCTCTATGCGGAAAGTAAGGACCATTCGGAATATATAAATATTCCGAATAAGGCTGGAATAAACAAGCAATTCGGAAAAACTGAAAAGTTCCGAATAAGAGAGAAGGAAGAAGAGCTATTCGGAATAACTAATATTCCGAATAAGGGGAGCACAAATTTGTCTATTCGGAAAATCCTGGGCTGAAGAACAGTAGCAGCAACGAATAAACAGGGGACAAGGATTTTTCTCAAAATCAAACTAAATACTCAAAAAGGTTTTACCAAATTAAACACAAATCATTTAAATACCATAAGAGACAAATCCCACCAATAAAAACACTAAATCAACAACTTTTTAGAATCAAACTAGAATCAAATAAGAACTTAAGAACTATCACTAAAAAGATGATGAAGAACAAGATGAATGAAAAGATGGAATAGATTGATTAATAGAAGAGTAACAAGGATAATGATTAAGGATTACAAGATTGAAAAAGAAAATGAAAAATCACCAAACACCCTAATGGTGTTTGTGATGCTACGAACCACAAAGAACTGGGAAAAAAGGAAAAATGAAGCTAACTCCCTAAAATGTGAAGGGAGTATCTATTTATACTCCTAGTGGTTGGTTGGTGAGTGGGCTTTCTCCCTTTCTTCTTGTCTTCTCGTCCTTTCAGAAAAGTTGACGTTTTCGATTCTGATTCGGGATTTGTCGTCGATTAAATTCAACTCGTCTTTTAATTTCTTCGTTAAATAGACTTGAGTTTCTTCGACTTATGAAAATCTTCCGTCTTTAGTCCTTTTCTTCGATAAATCTTCGAATAGGCCCAGTGACTTCAAATCTTTTGCATCTCTTGGACAATAGACTTCGTCTTCAGTCTTTTTCCTTGATAAAACCCGTGCAATCCCATGTTTTCTTTAATATTCATCCGGTTAGCTCTGAAAACACAATAAACACAAAAACCACGCATAATTCCAAACAAATGATATTAAATACGTGTTTTGGTCTCGTTTTAGTCCGAATTAAGTGGTAAAAGGATGGGTGTTTACACACCTATCACATACCCTTCCAGTTTGATTCAGGTATGTTTCTCTTTCAGTTTACATTAACAATAATTCGGGGACGAATTATTCTTTTTAGGGGGGAAGAGTTGTAAAACCCGCATGCTTTCACCATGAACAATACACTTATAATCGTACGTACAAGTTTAAAACTTTCCTTTTATAACATGAATACATTTCACGGATATAAATTACCAGAACTACGTACGTGTTATTACACGATAAGTATTAAGTACGTATTAATGCACGATAATTATTATCAATAATAATTAAAATCACGAACATGAATTCATGAACGTAAGAACCACGAACATATAATTATGTATTTACGTATATTATTATACGATTAATATCGTTACGTATAAGTATTTATAATAACACGAATATTTAATAATAACATAACGTAAACACGAACATACGAACACGTAATAAATTAGAACACAGAAAAGCTTCGGGTTTCCCTTAGTGGGCCCCTTTAGCCGCGGCACAAGAAGAGAGAAAGGCCCAGCCCATGTTTAATTTTTACTAAATAATAAATATGGTAAACATTCATTCACATAAGAATTTTAAGAAATCTCAAAACCCTAATCTTTTTCCTTGCTCTCTCTTGGCCGACGGCTACATCACCAAAGGAGGTGATTGGATTGATTTTTAGCTAAGAAATCATAAGGTGTGTTCGTGTGATCATTGTGCATTCATTCCACGTGTTTTGGTAATCCGAAAACCTTTCTTTCTAATTCTTTTTATGTTTTATGAATATATGATCATGGGAATAATTAAACAAGATTAATAACATGTTAAAGACCATGGTGGGTAAATTAATTAAGGGTCTTTCGGGTTTGGTTGTTCGCCCGCCACACAAACCGAGAGCCACAAGGCTCTCGGCGTCGTTTGGTTCGCACCACCAACCGAGAGTGATGCCTCGGTGGTGTTGGGGTCTCGGTCGGCAGCATGTACAAGGCATCCCGACTCGCGTCGGGGGTGTCTTGTGGTTTGGTTGGGTCTCGGCAGCAACAGCCCCCCCCCCCCCCCCCCCCCCCCCACCGGCTTAAGCTGGTGGCTATTTTAGGCAAGCAGGGGGGGGGACACGCAGCAGGCAGGGGGAACCACCAACAACTGCCGGTGGGAACCTTTTAGTCAGCAGCTAGCCGAGAAGCATGGGAAAACCATCGGCGCAGCCGGTGGCAGTTTTTGCGAAGGCAGGGGCAAGCGGCATAGCCGGTTTGCCACTGTTTTCGGGTGTGTTTGGTTCGGCCGGTTCAGGGGTTTTCACGGGCCGGTTCTTGACATGTTTTAAGTAGATAAAATATGGGTTCGGTTCATGATTACTTTTAGAAGTTTATTTAATCTTACAAGTATATTTATTTTACAAGTTAATTAAATTAATTAAACATGACATATAATTAATTTAATTAAAACATGGACTTAGGTTTATTATTAATATTTAATAATACATGATTTTAATCTAAGTCTTTATTTATGTGATTTAGACTATAGTAATTAATTAATTATTAAAACATGACATATAATTAATTAATTTTCGTGACTTAGGTTATATTAATATAAATATTAATACATGTTTTAACCTAAGTATTTTTATACACTTTAATTTAATTAAATCATGATTATATTTAATTAAATCTTATAACCTATAGTCTATTTAATTAACATGTTATAATTAATGAAGTATACTATTAATCACATGACTTAGTATATCTAAGCAGTAAAACTTAAGCTTATATTATTAGCTTATTAAATCAGCTTATTTCTAAATATGGAAACTTTTTATTTCAGGAAACTTACTATTCTTAGAAACTTAATATTTTTAGAAACTTGTCTATTTTCAGAAGTTAATCTATTTTTGGAAACTTTCTATTTTTGGAAACTTTCTGTTTTAGGAAACCTCCTATTTTTAAAAAAAATACTTATTATTACACAACAAGTATAATAATACAAGGATATCAGTTAATACTTAATCAGAAGACTTAAAACACATGATAAATACAATATAACATCAGAATCAGTAAAACAAGACTAAAACATATAAAACAAGTCAAGACATACTATAACCAGTTACGTTGTAACACCCCATTTTGGAAATGGAAATATCACAGTAATTATGGCGTGTCATCAAAGCATACAAGGTAAAATGTCTAAACATTACTTGACCATATAAAGGAAAATACCGGAATCAAACATCGGTAGTCCAAAAGTAAAGCTCATCACACACACACATAGTATAATAAAGGAAAAGGACTAAACAATGTCCAAAGCATAAGTATCAAAAGAAAGGAAATGCATAATGTAAAGAAGGCTAGACAGCTTCCAGTCCATATGCACGTACTCTTAGTGTCTACGAGCGTCCCTGAGTACCTGCCGTTTTGGGAACATAGAAAAGGAAAATGGCTGAGCAAATACGCTCAGTGCACGGATGTACAATAAAGCATGAATAGGATAAGCATATAACATAATAACAGCGGAAGAAAACTAAGTCCCGAGTAACCTGGTTAAGTCTTAATAAAACTGGTTTATAGTTTGAAAGTCTTATGTTTATCTTATAAAAATTGTTTGTCATATTTTACCATTAGCCAATATAGGTTATGAAAATCTACCGTGCATGAACAATTGGAGGGGTGACCTCATCATGCAAATTAGAGGGGCTGCCTCTAATTTAATATACTGGTTTATGGGTAGGAGGGATCAGCTCCTTGTGAAGGATGCAAGGCACACACCACATTCACCATGTAATCCTGAATAAAAACATGTAACTAGGATGCACCCATACGCCCCACATGATAAATATAAATAAATGGCCAAAAGCTGAAGGGACGCCACGAGCAATCACTCCGCCGTGGTGAAGTCATAACATCAGTGCCTCTAATGTTATGGTTATGGTACCTCCATAACTAGGTGAAACTGGTCATGCATGTATATGGCTATAGGTACTCATAATTAAACATAAGCAATCAAACACGTAACTTATACTACGGGAAAACAGTTGGCTGCATACGGGGAATCCTAATAAGGAAAGAATGTCCATACTGAAAGAACGGGAATCCGTACCTTATGTCCAGTGAACGAGAAAGACGAACTGCGAGAATCCTACTTCCGAATCACTAGTGCTACATAAATACGTACATGAAATAAGTATCTGCTTACTAAATACATAGCTGGTTTTATGTCATGTCTTAGCTTATTTTATGTGTTCTTACTATGTTTTACTGTTTAAAGCCTTAAACTGTATTAAATCTTATATTCTATTTAATCTGATTAAGTATTTCTGGTATTTCATGTGTTATTATACTTACTGTGTAATAATAAGTAACTTTCCAAAAATAGCAGGTTTCCTAAAATAGAAAGTTTCCAAAAATAGAAAGTTTCCAAAAATAGAAAGTTTCTAAAAATAGAAAGTTACCAAAAATAGAAAGTTTCCAAAAATAGAAAGTTTCCAAACATAGAAAGTTTCCAAAAATAGAAAGTTTCCAAAAATAGATTTACTGCTTAAAATAGATAAGTTTCTAAAAATAGAAAGTTTCCATAAATAGATTTACTGCCTTAATTAAATAAGTTTTCATAAATAGATTAGCTGCCTTAAATAAATAAGTTTCTAAAAATAGCTGGTTTTCATAAATAGATTAGCTGCCTTATTTAATTAAGTTTGTAAAAAATAGCAAGTTTCCATAATTAGATTTAAGCTGGTTAAATAAGCTAAGTAAATAAGCCCAAGTGTTTTTATGATTATTTTCTAAGTCATAAACTATAGGTTATAATATTTAATTAAAGTATAACATGTTTTTAATTAAAAATGTTAAATACTTAGGTTAAAATATGTATTATTATATATTAATAATATAACCTAAGCCATGTTAATTAATTAATTATATCCATGGTTTTAAAATAATTAATTAATCATAAGTCTTAAATATATAAAATACTTAGGTTAAAATAATTTCATGTTCATTATAATTAAATAACCTAAGTCATGTTATTAAATTAATCACATCTTTTATTAATTTAATTTTAACATAAGTTCATAACATAAAAAAAACTAACATAAACCATGAACCGGATCTAGGCTAGAAAACATGAACCGGACATGAATCGACACCGTACCCCGAACCAACTCGGGGTACCCCTTGCTGCCGTGGGACCCACACGCACCAACCAAGACCATATGGTCTGGGTGGTGGTCGGCTTGGCAAGCTGAGACCCCATCTGGGCTCGGTGAAGCCGGCGGCCAAAGCAAAACACCCCTTAAAACGACCCTTTAATTTAATTAATCACCAAAACATGTTAGATCTATGATTAATTAATATGTTTTTATAAAAACATCACATGTTCATAATTAATAAAAAGATTAAATTAAAAGAAAAGGTTTAAAAAGGTTTTACCGAATTCGTGGATCAAGAGAACGAAGAACAAACACGATCAAACACCAATTCTTCAAGATCAAAGATCAACAAATCACCTTGTATGGTGATTTATGGGTGGCGGCACAAAGAGAAGGAGAAAGAGGGTTTTTAGGTTTTTCTTAAAAATCTTCTGTAACTTAATTTGTGTAGTAAAAATAAACATAACCCCCTTTAGTAAAAATTTGACAATGGGCTTGGCCCATTGTCCTTGTTTGGCCGCGGGTAGAGACCCCCACATGGGGTTCCCGTACCTTTTCCCGTGTCTCGTTATTTAGTTACTCGTTTGTGTTTATTTATGTTCGTGTTTTAATTGTTCTCGTTACGTAAATACCGTGATCTAATATATTTAATTACGCTCGTAATAAATATATATACGTAATTAATAATAGTTCGTGTTTTAATTACGTTCATGATTTCATGATCGCATGTTCGTGATTAATTATTGTTAAATAATTATTACGTGATCGTGCATATAAAATACTTATCGTGTTCTAACACGTACGTAATACGTAAACTCCTAACACGTAATCGTAATCATGCTATATTAGGAAAGTTTTAACTAGTACGTACGATCCTAAGGGTACTATGCATGGTAAAAGCATGCGGGTTTTACAACTCTTCCCCCCTAAAAAGAATAATTCGTCCCCGAATTATAGATAAAGTAAACTGGAAAAGAAGAACATACCCGAATTCAAAATATGAAATGAGGGTAAGAAGCCCGGATAGACTCCTCCGTTTCCCAATTGGCTTCCCGCTCGGTATGATCCATCCATAGAATTTTGACGAATGGAATCGTCTTCTTTCTCATGACTCGTTCTTTCCTGTCAAGAACTCGTTCGGGTTCTTCTATAAAAGTGAGATCTTCACGTATCTGTTCCAGTAGATACTGAACCATGTGAAGGGGATGATATTGGTACCCTCTGAGTAAGGACACATGAAACACATTGTGCACATGCGAAAGCTGCGGAGGTAACGCCAATCGGTAAGATACTTCACCAACTCGTTCAATGATATCAAATGGTCCGATGAAACGAGGACTGAGCTTCCCTTTAATCTCGAAGCGTCTAACACCACGTGCCGACGAAACCTTAAGGAAGACGTGATCTCCTACGTTAAAGTGTAAATCCCTACGATGCTTATCAGCGTAAGTCTTCTGACGTGACCGTGCTTCCTGAATCTTCTGCTTAGCTACTGCGATCTTCTCATTTGTCATACTATGATTTTCCGGTCCTTCGAGTGTTCGCTCGAACCTGATCCCAGCAGATTGGGGCGCAACAATTTCTGCCATACAACATCTGAAGGTCTACTTATTCTTAGGATTTGGTAATTAATGGATTAGATCTATTGATTAGAATGGATGAAGGAGGAAGATGGGGAAGAAGGAGATGAGGTGTAGAGAGAGAAAGGAGAGAAAAGAAAAGTAGAGAGAGAAAAGGGATTTTATTAAATGAAAGTTATGAAATGAGAAGCACCACCCCTCCTAACATGCTAGGAGGGGTATATATAGCCCACCCTACATGTGGGCTATATGGGCTATACTTGGATCACGAGCCTAATACATTAATATATCGTTGGAGCGACCGATCCTTCATAAATACGTAAAAACGTATTTCCAACAATCTCCCCCTAAGGGAGGTCGCTCCAAGTTACAAAGTTCTAAATATTCTATAGCTCGTGATCTATGCTAATAATGATGTGACCGAGACTTTCTTTGGGAAAACACATTTCCAACAATCTCCCCCTAAGGGAGGTCACACCATTTTACAAAATCTTAAACCTAGCATACTATGCTTGAGTCTTCGATCTTGTTCTTGTGAATATGCTTGATGTGATCTTTGACTTTAGTCTTGAGCATGTTTCCTTGCCTTGACCTTGTGCATTCATCACTTGTGAAATTTGCCTCTTCGTGACTTCATGTTCCACATACTTATACCTTTAAATTCTTGAAAGCTTCAGAGTTTGATACAGCGGAAGACTTGACCTTCAGGCTTTCTTGAATTTGTTGAAGTACTAATTGTATGTAGTATAAGCATGTGGTGACGACTTCTTCTGGATTGTACACCGCAATGCCACCTTCTTGTTATGCTGCATAAGACAGTTAGCAACAAACAATATACACGGATGAAATGGCCTTGAACATTTCATTCTAATTCGGTAGCATTTTACCTCCGGTCGGTGAAGACCGTTGGACGATATTAAATATCGTACTTGTGGCAGGTAGTTTCAATAAAGAACCTCCTTGACAAGATTTCGCGGGTAAACCCGTTCTCTTTACTCGACCGTCCAAAGCTGACTGCGAACGTAAAGAGTGAATCATTTGGATAATCTTATCCGCATGATTTGAAGCCGTCAATTCATGTTCCTGGAACAAGTGAAGTTCAATTAAGAACCGCACCGTCGTTGCTTTCCAGTTGTCACTAGCTTGATTCATATAGAATCTTGCAAGTTACCTACCAAGTGCTGTTTGATGTTAACACTAGAAGGATTTCCATTCGTCACTGTAAATACTTAATAGTATTACTCTGAATGTTCTGGCAAGATCACTAAGATATTGCGTAGAGGCCTGGAACGTGTTTAAATTCATTTAAGAATTAAACCACTGTTGCTTTCCAGTTATCACAAGTTTGATTCATAAAGAATCGCACAAGTCACCTACCATGAGCTTTTTGATATTCGCTCAAGAAGGATTTCCATCTTCATTGTAAATACTTTCGTATTACTCGGATGTTTAGGCAAGATCATGTAGATTTTGCGTAGGACTCTTAATATCTTTCTTACTTTTCACATTGTATGAACAAGCAAGGAATAATGAAAGTGTGTCCTAATGAGATATTTGATGATCTCAAATGGCTCTAGACTCGATCGTGCATTTTGGATTTTTAGTGATCGGAGGCTGGAGAGGAGTGCCACCTTTTCAATACCAATTTATTCGGAGTGAATAAATCAATAGATAATGTGTTGTCTCCGTGTGATTAAAACAAATATCTTTTAAGAGATATCTGAGTTAGCTGGGATGGGTTGTGCCTTGCATCACTGGGTCCATGATGTCTATTTTCAATATCAAGAATCATTAAAATGATCTCAATAGCATATGAATTGACCCGGTTTCTGCCTAAGTTGTAAGGAGGGCTTCTTTCTTTACACCCTTTATCTTTACAATTCTTTTTCATTCTTCAACCCCTTCAATGCTTACCAATACGTCATCATTAGCACCTTGTTGTGATTGTTCCAGTGCTAACTTAAGTACTTGGTCGGCATTCAGCTACGTTCACAATCTTTCTCCATCTTTCCTAAGGACTACTATTTCTAGCTATGGAATGTCCTTGGGAAGATTCCTCCGGTTCTAGAGAAATCATTGGACTTTAACCTATCCTACCATCCTTATGTCACCACAATCTTCATAGTCGTGAAATAAATGGGTTGCGGGTAAGTATAAATCACCATGAAATCCATTTTGAAGTGCAAATCCATTTTGCTCCCCCTTAACATATGCCACGATATCCGAAAACATTTCGCACATGTCGGGATGAGCTAGCACGTTAAGTCAAACCATTTGTGATTAATCATTTCCCATATTAAATCACATTTTCTCCCCCATATTAAAAATATTAACTCAATCAATGTTTTTAATATCAATTGATTTAATAGTGTTTTAAGAAAATTTGGGAAGAAAAATGCAAATCCAATTATCTTCATGAGTTACACAAGCTCCCCCTCAAATTAATGAGGGTGTGCTGAAACGTAAATTAAATACCTTTTAAACACAAGTGTAAGGTATTTATCACGTGAAAACATCATATATGATAATGAATTCACAATATTAGCAATTTACGAGGTTGGACCTGAATGATGGAGAACATCATATGAAAGAAGCACATGGTTCTTGTTCACGAATGTTGGTCTTCCTCGTAACTTCTGAAGTTATCTCTTGACTCCATGTGTATGATTGATATCGTTGTCTTAACACCAATATGTGAACTTGGCACTCTCGGCATCAAGGATTCTGAATGCTGGACAATTGCTCCCCCTCAATTGTTGACTCGTGTTCTATTGAAAGAGCTGTAGTCACCGTTTGAGTAGTCGCATCGTCGAGTATGTAGATATCAATTGCAACAAACTTTGGATTGTGGAGGTGATAACTTCGGATTCTGAAGTCAAAGCTTTCCGGTGAAATGCTTGACTTCAAAGTGAAAAGCGGGTTACTATCGGAAATAATAGCAAACCATATGGAGCATGTTTTAAATCTTTTAAACTTCTGCTCGAACTTTATTTACAACCCCGTGTCATTATTGAATGACATTTCTAGGTTCGTAAATATTATCGATTCCAGAAGACATGCTCGTTTTATCAAAACGTTTTTGAACACACAATTTTGAAAGATTTAGAAAAACCTTTTGAGAAATTCTTGAAAAATTGTGTTCAAAGTTTTGAAAACCAATTACTTGAGCTTAAGATTTGGAATATCTTGGGAAAGCTCAAGTCCGAGAAGTTGTAAACTTCTCGTTGTAAGCATAAGTTATCATCGGCGATAAACTTTCCTTTTATCTGAAGGACGAGTCCTAAGCTGACATTTACTTAGAAGTCGTTTTCATGAGCTTGAAAACTTTGACTGTTTTAACGGAAAGCTCATGACCGAGAAAGGTTAATTTCTCGTTATGAGGAAAAGTTCTCTTATTTAAAAGATACACTTTCCTTTCTGAGCTTAAAACTTCGAATGTTTTAATACAAGCTCATGACCGAGAAAGGTGAATTTCTCGTTAAGAGGATAAGTTATCATAAAAAATAAACTTTCCTTTATTTTAAGTTCGAGTTACAGTCTGACATTTAACTGTAAGTCATTGTGCATGAGCTTAAAAAACTTTGAATGTTTTCGATATAAGCTCATGCCCGAGAAAAATTAATTTCTCGTTGTAAGGATAAGTTTATCATCGGCGATAAACTTTTCTTCCTTTGAAGAACGGGTCACAGACTGTCATTTATCTATAAGCCTTAATGCATGAGCTTAAAAACGTTGAATGTTTTTAATATTAGCTCATGCCCGAGAAAACTTAATTTCTCGTTATTAGGATAAGTTTACCATCGGCGATAAACTTTCCTTTCTTTGAAGATCGAGTTATAGTCTGTGATGTGACTATAAGTCCTTGTGCATGAGCTTAAAAACGTGGAATGTTTTTAACATAAGCTCATGCCCGAGAAAAATGAATTTCTCGTTTTTAGGATAAGTCATCATCGGGATGAACTTTCCTGTCTTTTGAGATCGAGTTACAGTCTGTTATGTGACTGTAAGTCCTTGTGCATGAGCTTAAAAACGTGGAATGTTTTTAACATAAGCTCATGCCCGAGAAAAATGAATTTCTCGTTTTTAGGATAAGTCATCATCGGGATGAACTTTCCTGCTTTTGAGATCGAGTTACAGTCTGTTATGTGACTGTAAGTCCTATACAGTATTGCAGCTTAACCATGAATCCCCTGAGACATTTGTTTCTCTGATATCTGCTTCTTCAGCAACCAAACTCTAAGAGTGTCCTTAGTTGAACGGTATACAATGATTGGACCGCTTCGTTCTTTTGGAACATCAACTTTGGTACCTGCATTCTCATTAGAAATTTGCTTGCTTTGACATGGGTTAGCGGTATCAATTATAGAAGCACGTGGGAGTTCACAGTTAGCTTTACTTGTGTCAGAGCCGACCTGAGTAGATGATTCACTTATCTTAGCTGGCAAACGTTTCCTTTTATAGAAAACCTTAAGTTTAGGCTTAAGTGACGTATCATCTTTATCAATTTCCTCCCTAGTAGTCTTAGTAGAATCGGAGACTATCCTAGTTAAAGGGCACTCGTTTCCTACAAGAGTGAAAGTTCTACCAGTGGGGCGCCAAACTTTACCAAAGGGTTTGATTTTAGCTATCCACTGGGACTTAATTCTAGCACGGGAGTTCACCTCATCAAGTAATTTCTTGACACAAGCATCATGATTTGCCGTAAAGACACATTTTCTACATGTTTTACAAGTAGCATATTTAATGTCTGAATAATTCCTAGATGATTGATCGATGCTCCTAGAAGATGGCATGCTACGGTTAGCAGTGTTGGGTAATCTAGAAGGCATCTGACTAGGTTGGACATTGCTATCTCTTACATGTGTCTTTTGAATAGTTTCCCTTTGACCAAAATCATAGCCCACATTAGTTGAACTAGTTCTAAACGTGTTCTTTAAACTATTCTTAGAGAAACTAGAGGCAATCATGTGATGAGGTCTTGCTAAAACTGATTTAGTCACATTAAGCCTAGTTGGTGGAGTGACTGTTCTAGAAATATGACCCAAATCAACTTGGGAGGCAAACCGTGGTCTCGAGGATTGTGGTCGCTCGGATCTAAATGCAGTAAGTTGTCTAACGAACTGATTTGTAGGCGGTTTCCCCAAGATTGATGGTTTTTCAAGCTTAGTGTCCACACTAGGTCCTCTATTTTTCCTTAACTCGTTTTTCAACGCAGCTATAGCAAAAACCTTTTCCTGTACTTGGGCCTTCAAAGTCTCATTCTCTTTGAGCAAGTTATCTTGGGATGCCAACTTAGATTCAAGCAGTTGAATTTGTTTCAAAAGATTATCCTTTTCAGCTTTAGAATCTAAAACTTTTTGATCCAATTTTCTTTCAAGAACAACATTTGATTTTTCAAGTTTTTCAAAATATGTTTCAAATTTGTTCGTTTTCTTTGAAAATTCAATTTTGGCATCCTCAAGATCTTTTGATTGTTGAGCTACAATAGTTTCGAGCTCTCTAATCTTGGAATCAGAAGCAGTCAATGAAGCAGTTAAAATACAATTATCATGATGTACTATAGCATTCTGAACAATCTCTCCCCCATTATGACTTACATCGGATGAATCAGAAGTGGTATTGCTATCACTCTTTTCCATCCCATGTTTGTCATAATTAGGTTCAGAATGCTCAATATGCGGCATATCATCAACATATACATCATAAAGAACATTACATTGTACCATGTTTGCAGGCTCTTCGTCATAAACGGGCAAGGTGTCATCAAGAAGGATCTCGTGAACATTCCCTGACGTGCCACTGGTATCATGTTGTCCTTCCGATTCCGTGCTCTTGCCATTGTTATGCTCCAAGTTGTCAACCGTATGACCAATTTCCTCTTGCATCGAAGAGTCTTGCACTCCATTATCATACCCTTGCTGAAGTCGAGATCTTTCATAAATCGAAGACGAGACCGAGGTCATGAGTTTCAATATTGTATCACGAAAAACTCGAAGCTCGGTATGTGTATCTCGAAGAAATGATTGGCAAAGCATCGAACTTTCAGACTTGATGATATTGAATTGGAGGAAAGGCGTGAGTTGTGTCACAAGAGCCTTATAAGCAAGTGCCGATGCAGAGTGATTAAAATTTTCATTGTTGAGTTGCTCTGCGAGTTGGGTCAAGATGGTGAACATTGATTCCATGAATATATGACGATCTTGACCAAAGATTGTCACAAATTCGCTCCCTCCTTGAATCCATGAAAGAGTGACAAGATGAGACTGAAGCATTCGAAATGAAGTGATGCCACTTTCTCTAACTTTGTCGTTCATTTGATGCGATTCTCCCTCTTGAAAAGTCGAATTCAAAGACTCCATTGGATTATAATGAAAAATTCTTGGATCTTTGATTGGAAAAATAAAACGGTGCTTGAAATCGTCAAAGTTAGTCTGTAGCCCAAATAACTCAAATCTTGAAAACCGTGAAGAAATAATGTCTCTTAAAGCCAACTCTTTGATATTTTCCGACACATTATACTCGACCCGATGCCATTAATCCGAATATTTCCAATATATATATATATATATATATATATATATATATATATATATATATATATATATATATATATATATATATATATATATATATATATATATATATATATATATATATTTTTCACAATATTTTGAAAGTATTAAAAATACTAAGTCAAAGCAAATAAAAAAGACTGTGATTTGTCACAAACACAGAAAAACAAATACGCGTGCATAGATAGAAAGAAGGAAACGTGGCCTTCTACATTCCATGTATATACATAGAAACCTCCGCCTGAAACAAAAAACAGTATTTAACCCAATAAATAAGAAGCTAATCCTTACCCTTTGTTTACACCGCCCCTGTTAGTTCTATCTCTCTCTCTCTCTTTAAACCTACGAAACTCACACACTTCTCCACCTAAACCTAAACACAGTTACACCCTCAAAGACTCCGCCTCTTTATCTCTGTCCATAACTCCATATCACATAAAAAAAAACTGCCCATCAATCTCATAAATCCACCGTCTAATCTATCTTCAATTATCGATCAAACAAAAATGAATCTGTCCATCTCTTTTCAACTCGAACCCAATTAATCCAATCACTTCAGCTTTCAATCGATTGACTAATACTCCCAAATCAATTTGACCACATCTGAAACCTACACGTTTGGTTTTCTTAATCTATTTATAACTCGAGACCAAGAAAACGTTCCACAATCCTTTGATACATCGTTTCGGCTTCAAGATCCATAAATATATGAGGTCTCGGGTAGGTACTCACGTTTATTTATTTTAATTTTGGTTTGAGTCATTTTTTTTAGTCTTGATCGAGGATGGATTATATTTGACTGAGATCTTAAGAGTTTTAGTGTGAGTCACGTTTTTGATAAAAGATCGAGTCTTTGTGTTGGTTCGAGTAAAGTCGAGTCGTGAGAGATTTGGGTTGAGGGAGTAGTCGGTACGAGAGGGTTTTGATGGTCGAGAGGTCTGTGAGGTCCTGAGTGTGTTTGTGTTTGTTACGAGGGGGGGTTTTGTGTCGAGAGTTGACAGTCGGGGTTGAGTTGGGTCTGTGTGTCAAAAAAAAAGTTTGAGTCAGTTGAGTGTATTGTTGTTTGGGTGTGGGTTGTAGGTCAGTTAGGTCGAGGGCGCGAGTCTTGTTGGTCTCAAGTCGGTTTAAGAGACGAGTGTGTTGGTTTTGTTTAGAATCTGTGTGTGAGATCGAGTGTGAGGGTGTGTCGAGTCAAAATCTAGTTTCCCGTTTTGTTTGAATTGTCGAGTGAGGAGTCGGTCTATACGGAATAGTCTATTCGAAAAGGTCTATGCGGAAAGTCTATGCGGAAAGACTATGCGGAAAGACTATGCGGAAAGTCTATGCGGAAAGTCTATGCGGAAAGTCTATGCGGAAAGTCTATGCGGAATAAACGGAAAAACTGATATGAAAACTGAAAGATTTGGATTGGTTTGGACAGTTTTTGGACAAAAAGATGATAACCAGGAAACTTTTGACAGTTGACTAAAAAAGAAAACCCAGATATGATAAACTGATAAACATCGAATCTTTTATTAAAAAAGGTGATATCAAAAATTATAAATAAATTATATAAAAGACTGATTATAAAAAACTGATAAAAGAAAAACTAATAATAAAAAATTAATAAAAAAATTAAAACTGATTTGATGATAAAAAAATGATAAAACTAAGATTGATAAAACGGATGATTTAAAAGATAGATTTAAAAGAAAAACTGATTAGTTTAAAATTTGATAAAAAAAAACTGATTAATTTGTAAAATTTTAACACGATCCAAAAATAACTTTATAAAATTGAAAAAACTTTATAAAATTGATAAACTTGATAAATAACTTTATAAAATGGATAGATAAAAAGATGATAAAAAAAATAGAGAGACAATTAGAAAAGAAAATATTTTTCAATCAAATCAATAGATAAAAAATACAAATTCTAAGACTTAACCATGGCTCTTGATACCAATTGAAGGTCTACTTATTCTTAGGATTTGGTAATTAATGGATTAGATCTATTGATTAGAATGGATGAAGGAGGAAGATGGGGAAGAAGGAGATGAGGTGTAGAGAGAGAAAGGAGAGAAAAGAAAAGTAGAGAGAGAAAAGGGATTTTATTAAATGAAAGTTATTAAATGAGAAGCACCACCCCTCCTAACATGCTAGGAGGGGTATATATAGCCCACCCTACATGTGGGCTATATGGGCTATACTTGGATCACGAGCCTAATACATTAATATATCGTTGGAGCGACCGATCCTTCATAAATACGTAAAAACGTATTTCCAACAATCTCCCCCTAAGGGAGGTCGCTCCAAGTTACAAAGTTCTAAATATTCTATAGCTCGTGATCTATGCTAATAATGATGTGACCGAGACTTTCTTTGGGAAAACACATTTCCAACAACATCTCAAATGGAGCACATTTGATACTTGCGTGCCAGCTGTTGTTGTATGCAAACTCCACCAAACAGATGTATTCGTCCCAATCACCCGTCCATTCCAACGCACATGACCTCAACATATCTTCCAATGTCTGAGGTTCGCTCCGACTGTCCGTCCGTTTGAGGATGAAAAGCCGTGCTAAGCTTAAGTTGTGTACCCCAAGCTTTCTGCAGACTTTTCCAAAAGCGCGAAGTGAATCGAGGATCTCTGTCTGAGACGATGCTGGATGGTGCACCGTGGAGTCTCATGATCTCTCGTCTATACGTATCTGCGAGTTTACTTACCGGATCTTCCTTGCGGATCGGTAAGAAATGAGCTGATTTGGTAAGTCGATCAACGATAACCCAAATTGCATCGTGCTTTCTTTTGGTAGGCGGAAGACCGGTAACAAAATCCATGGTGATTTTGTCCCACTTCCACTCTGGAATATCTAACGGTTGAAGGAGACCGCCAGATCGCTGATGCTCGATCTTAACCTGCTGGCAGGTAAGACATTTGGAGACGTAAGTGGCCACATCCTGTTTCATACCACTCCACCAAAAGTACTGCTTGATGTCATGGTACATTTTAGTTGAACCAGGATGTATCGAGAATGGGGAGCTATGAGCTTCAGCTAACAAAGCTTCCTGGAGTTCTTGGTCATCAGGAACACAAAGTCTAGTGCCTTGCCATACGATACCATCTGCATCTACTCTGAATTCTGTCTGCTTCTCCAAATTCTGTACTATCGCCTAGATTTCTCCGTCATCCTTCTGAGCTTCCTTGATCTTAGATAGTAACTCGGGTTCTACTCTAAGATTCGCCCAGTAACCGTGCTGTCCACGTACCATGATCTTGATGTCTAGTCGCTCCAAGTCTCTGATGACTTCCTCTTCGATTTTAATGCCGTTGATCATTCCGGACTTCCTGCTAAGAGCATCTGCTACTACATTTGCCTTTCCGGGATGATACTGTAGATTAATGTCATAATCCTTCAATAGCTCTAACCATCTCCTCTGCCTCATGTTCAATTCACGCTGAGTGAAGATATACTTCAAGCTCTTGTGGTCCGTGAAAATGTCACATGATTCTCCATATAAGTAGTGCCTCCATATCTTCAATGCAAACACGACTGTAGCAAGTTCCAGATCGTGTGTGGGGTAATTTTCTTCATAAGGCTTAAGCTGCCGTGAAGCGTACGCGATCACTTTCCCATGTTGCATAAGAACACAGTCAAGTCCCTTCCCCGATGCATCGCTGTAGATTTGAAATCCACCCGTACCAGATGGTAGAGTAAGAATAGGTGCAGATACTAGCTTCTGCTTCAGGTCTTCAAAGCTCTTCTCTCGATCTTCAGTCCAGACGAATTTCTCCCCTTTCCGCATTAGTTTAGTCAATGGTAGTGCTAGGCGGGAAAAGTTCTCCACGAACCTACGGTAATAGCCAGCTAAGCCTAAGAAACTGCGGACTTCCGTCGCTGATGTCGGCCTTGGCCACTTAGGAATGGCCTCAACCTTCGTTGGATCCATAGTGATTCCTTCTGCTGATACAATGTGACCTAAGAATGCCACCTTGTCTAACCAGAACTCACACTTGGAGAATTTAGCATACAACTGCTTCTGGTGAAGAATCTGTAGTACCGTACGAAGATGGTCTTCGTGTTCCTCCTTGGACTTTGAGAAAATCAGGATGTCATCGATGAAAACAATGACGAATTTGTCCAGAAATTCATGGAAGATTCTGTTCATTAGATCCATGAACACTGCTGGAGCATTTGTCAGGCCAAATGGCATAACTACAAACTCGTAGTGGCCATAACGAGTACGAAAGGCAGTCTTAGCGATATCCTGCTCCTTGACCCGTAGCTGATGATAGCCTGACCTAAGATCGATCTTGGAGAAGTGTTTGGCCCCTTGGAGTTGGTCAAACAGATCGTCAATGCGTGGCAGTGGATACCTATTTCGAGTGGTAATCTTGTTGAGCTCGCGATAGTCTATGCAAAGACGCATACTGCCGTCCTTCTTCTTAACAAACAAAACCGGTGTGCCACATGGAGATGCGCTCGGTCGAATGAAACCTCGTTCAAGAAGTTCTTGCAGTTGATCCTTCAGCTCCTTCAGCTCTATGGGAGCCATGCGATAAGGAGCCTTGGAGATTGGTTCAGCTCCTGGAATCAGCTCGATACTGAATTCCACTTCTCGTGCAGGTGGTATGCCCGGAAGTTCTGCTGGAAACACGTCTTGGAATTCCGACACTATTGGTTGATCCTGAATCGATGGAGATTCAGCATCCATGTCGTGAACCGTAGCTAGATAACCCTCGCAGCCATGTGACAGTAGTGCACGCGCTTGCAGGGTGGATATGACTTGTACAGACCGTCCGGGTATGAACCCATTATGAATGTATTCTGGTGCATTGACATCACCGAAGATAACTCGATATGAATGTCAGTCTATGGTAGCATGATACTTGGATAGCCAATTCATGCCCAAAATCATGTCGAAGTCATTCATGTCCAGCGGAAGTACGTCGACAGGTCGAACCTTATCATCAAATTCTAGAGGAAAACTCTTGTATACATGGGTGATTAATACAGAGTCCCTCAAAGGCGTAGAAATAGTAAGCCTATTTTCTAGTGGCAAGGGAGGCATCCTAATGTTCTTAGCATAAGCAGTAGAAATAACCGAGTGAGTAGCACCCGTATCGAAAAGAACACATGCAGCGCGACCATACATATACAAGGTTCCAGTGATGGTACCTGTAGAATTGTTGGCCTGGTCTCGAGATGTCGTGTAGACACGCCCGACAGTAGGAGGCGGCTTGGTATCAGCATGTCCCGATGTACCCTCCATCTCGCCCTTACGACAATCCTTCATAATATAGCCAGGAAGACCACACTTGAAGCACGCATTAGTATTTCGGCGACATGGTCCTGGATGCCTACGGTGGCAAGTAGAGCAAAGAGGATGAGTGTATCCTCCAGCAGGTGCTCTGGCTGGCTGAGGACCTGATAAAACATTTTCATAAGACATGGTAATTGGGTACAAAGGACAAAGCGGATAATCGTAAGATTGAATACCAGTGATAGCTGGACGGCTAGGCTGCGAACCTCTCTGGTTCTGGTCCCTACCGTTTCCATGGTTCCTGGTAGAAGTTTGCTAAAGTGTCAGAATATGAGTTATAACATAAAACATAAGGAATTTCGTAAGTATTAGGACCTGCTGTTGTTGGAGTGCCCGACGTTGTTACGGTAATTGTCATTACCGCCACGCCTATCCGTAGCAGAACGGTCGTTAGTCTGACCGTTTCCCTTGGGCTGATGAGGCTGCTGCTGAGTAGCCGGCTGAGACCGGTCCCCAGTTTTCTGCCTGGAAGATACATTTAAAGAGATGAATAATTGACATATGGAAAGTATACGGATTGGTCACCGCTTGAATACGAATGTTTTACCTCTTGTCGGGTCTTTCAGCTTCCCCGAACTCATCCCTCTCCTGCAGCATCTCCAGTCTACGTGCTGCATCTGCTACTTGTGCTACCGTATCCAACGGAGCACCTGATAAGTTATTTGCAATCCTTAGATTAAGAGCCCAACGAAAATGTATTGCTTGTTCTTCAGTGGTGCCCGCAGCTGTTCTCAGGACACCAGTATAGCGAAGGAAACGCTGCATGAAGTCATAACTGTCTTCGTCAGGTCGCTGTCTGAGGCTATAGTATTCCCTCATGAGCCGATTCCTTCCTTCCATGGGAAAGATGTTAGGCGGGGGAGGATAACCGTCGTTATGAAGAAGAGCGTCTTGCATCTCTGCATCAGCAGATGCAAATATTGCCCAGATATTGTTTGCGTTTGCCATCTGACAGTATGACATAAAACGTATGATTAAACAGTTCAAAACATAAAATATAAATACATACATGAAAAAAAAATTATACTAAAATTTCACGAGAAAAATTTTATGCAAGAAAATTTTGTGTATGAATGCATGATGCAGTTTTATGAAAACTTTTGTATGCTCGAGAGTGAACGCCTCTGGTCAGTTCACCCAAAACAAAGACATTGCGATGGGACGCCTATGGGTCGGTCCCAAATCTAAAAGTTTCGATAAAACACATGCGACTAAATAGGGCCAGTCCTGTACCAACCATTACTTAGTCAAAAACCCTGCAACAATGACATGTATATGTATGCTTAAAAATGATGAATGCATGAAAACAACTGTCAGTTCTAGGAAGACCGTAGTGACTACCCACTAATCACAGGTCATATTTGAGAGCCTACAGGTCGAAGCCGTGGCTCTGATACCATAATTGTAACACCCCATTTTGGAAATGGAAATATCACAGTAATTATGGCGTGTCATCAAAGCATACAAGGTAAAATGTCTAACATTACTTGACCATATAAAGGAAAACACCGGAATCAAACATCGGTAGTCCAAAAGTAAAGCTCATCCCACACAAACATAGTATAATAAAGGAAAAGGACTAAACAATGTCCAAAGCATAAGTATCAAAAGAAAGGAAATGCATAATGTAAAGAAGGCTAGACAGCTTCCAGTCCATATGCACGTACTCTTAGTGTCTACGAGCGTCCCTGAGTACCTGTCATTTTGGGAACATAGAAAAGGAAAACGGCTGAGCAAATACGCTCAGTGCACGGATGTACAATAAAGCATGAATAGGATAAGCATATAACATAATAACAGCAGAAGAAAACTAAGTCCCGAGTAACCTGGTTAAGTCTTAATAAAACTGGTTTATAGTTTGAAAGTCTTATGTTTATCTTATAAAAACTGTTTGTCATATTTTACCATTAGCCAATATAGGTCATGAAAATCCACCGTGCATGAATAATTGGAGGGGTGACCTCATCATGCAAATTAGAGGGGCTGCCTCTAATTTAATATACTGGTTTATGGGTAGGAGGGATCAGCTCCTTGTGAAGGATGCAAGGCACACACCACATTCACCATGTAATCCTGAATAAAAACATGTAACTAGGATGAACCCATACGCCCCACATGATAAATATAAATAAATGGCCAAAAGCTGAAGGGACGCCACGAGCAATCACTCTGTCGTGGTGAAGTCATAACATCAGTGCCTCTAATGTTATGGTTATGGTACCTCCATAACTAGGTGAAACTGGTCATGCATGTATATGGCTATAGGTACTCATAATTAAACATAAGCAATCAAACACGTAACTTATACTACGGGAAAACAGTTGGCTGCATACGGGGAATCCTAATAAGGAAAGAATGTCCATACTGAAAGAACGGGAATCCGTACCTTATGTCCAGTGAACGAGAAAGACGAACTGCGAGAATCCTACTTCCGAATCACTAGTGCTACATAAATACGTACATGAAATAAGTATCTGCTTACTAAATACATAGCTGGTTTTATGTCATGTCTTAGCTTATTTTATGTGTTCTTACTATGTTTTACTGTTTAAAGCCTTAAACTGTAATAAATCTTATATTCTGTTTAATCTGATTAAGTATTTCTGGTATTTCATGTGTTATTATACTTACTGTGTAATAATAAGTAACTTTCCAAAAATAGCAGGTTTCTTAAAATAGAAAGTTTCCAAAAATAGAAAGTTTCCGAAAATAGAAAGTTTCCAAAAATAGAAAGTTACCAAAAATAGAAAGTTTCCAAAAATAGAAAGTTTCCAAAAATAGAAAGTTTCCAAAATAGATTTACTGCTTAAACTAGATAAGTTTCTAAAAATAGAAAGTTTCCATAAATAGATTTGCTGCCTTAATTAAATAAGTTTCCATAAATAGATTAGCTGCCTTAAATAAATAAGTTTCCAAAAATAGCTGGTTTCCATAAATAGATTAGCTGCCTTATTTAATTAAGTTTCTAAAAAATAGCAAGTTTCCATAATTAGATTTAAGCTGGTTAAATAAGCTAAGTAAATAAGCCTAAGTGTTTTCATGATTATTTTGTAAGTCATATGGTATATTGTATAGTTTAATAATTATTTCATGTAATTTAATTAAACTATAGGTTATAATATTTAATTAAAGTATAACATGTTTTTAATTAAATATGTTAAATACTTAGGTTAAAATATGTATTATTATATATTAATAATATAACCTAAGCCATGTTAATTAATTAATTATATCCATGGTTTTAAAATAATTAATTAATCATAAGTCTTAAATATATAAAATACTTAGGTTAAAATAATTTCATGTTCATTATAATTAAATAACCTAAGTCATGTTATTAAATTAATCACATCTTTTATTAATTTAATTTTAACATAAGTTCATAACATAAAAAAAACTAACATAAACCATGAACCGGATCTAGGCTAGAAAACATGAACCGGACATGAATCGACACCGTACCCCGAACCAACTCGGGGTACCCCTTGCTGCCGTGGGACCCACACGTATCAACCAAGACCATATGGTCTTGGTGGTGGTCGGCTTGGCAAGACGAGACCCCATCTGGGCTCGGTGAAGCTGGCGGCCAAAGCAAAACACCCCTTAAAACGACCCTTTAATTTAATTAATCACCAAAACATGTTAGATCTATGATTAATTAATATGTTTTATAAAAACATCACATGTTCATAATTAATAAAAAGATTAAATTAAAAGAAAAGGTTTAAAAAGGTTTTACCGAATTCGTGGATCAAGAGAACGAAGAACAAACACGATCAAACACCAATTCTTCAAGATCAAAGATCAACAAATCACCTTGTATGGTGATTTATGGGTGGCGGCACAAAGAGAAGGAGAAAGAGGGTTTTTAGGTTTTTCTTAAAAATCTTCTGTAACTTAATTTGTGTAGTGAAAATAAACATAACCCCCTTTAGTAAAAATTTGACAATGGGCTTGGCCCATTGTCCTTGTTTGGCCGCGGGTAGGGACCCCCACATGTGGTTCCCGTACCTTTTCCCGTGTCTCGTTATTTAGTTACTCGTTTGTGTTTATTTATGTTCGTGTTTTAATTGTTCTCGTTACGTAAATACCGTGATCTAATATATTTAATTACGCTCGTAATAAATATATATACGTAATTAATAATAGTTCGTGTTTTAATTACGTTCATGATTTCATGATCGCATGTTCGTGATTAATTATTGTTAAATAATTATTACGTGATCGTGCATATAAAATACTTATCGTGTTCTAACATGTACGTAATACGTAAACTCCTAACACGTAATCGTAATCATGCTATAATAGGAAAGTTTTAACTAGTACGTACGATCCTAAGGGTACTATGCATGGTAAAAGCATGCGGGTTTTATAACTCTTCCCCCCTAAAAAGAATAATTCATCCCTGAATTATAGATAAAGTAAACTGGAAAAGAAGAACATACCCGAATTCAAAATATGAAATGAGGGTAAGAAGCCCGGATAGACTCCTCCGTTTCCCAAGTGGCTTCCCGCTTGGTATGATCCCTCCATAGAATTTTGACGAATGGAATCGTCTTCTTTCTCATGACTCGTTCTTGCCTGTCAAGAACTCGTTCGGGTTCTTCTATAAAAGTGAGATCTTCACGTATCTGTTCCAGTAGATACTGAACCATGTGAAGGGGATGATATTGGTACCCTCTAAGTAAGGACACATGAAACACATTGTGCACATGCGAAAGCTGCGGAGGTAACGCCAATCGGTAAGATACTTCACCAACTCGTTCAATGATATCAAACGGTCCGATGAAACGAGGACTGAGCTTCCCTTTAATCTCGAAGCGTCTAACACCACGTGCCGGCGAAACCTTAAGGAAGACGTGATCTCCTACGTTAAAGTGTAAATCCCTACGATGCTTATCGGCGTAAGTCTTCTGATGTGACCGTGCTTCCTGAATCTTCTGCTTAGCTACTGCGATCTTCTCATTTGTCATCTCTATGATTTCAGGTCCTTCGAGTGTTCGCTCGCCAACCTGATCCCAACAGATTGGGGCGCGACACTTTCTGCCATACAACATCTCAAATGGAGCACATTTGATACTTGCGTGCCAGCTGTTGTTGTATGCAAACTCCACCAAACAGATGTATTCGTCCCAATCACCCGTCCATTCCAACGCACATGACCTCAACATATCTTCCAATGTTTGAATGGTTCGCTCTGACTGTCCGTCCGTTTGAGGATGAAAAGCCGTGCTAAGCTTAAGTTGTGTACCCCAAGCTTTCTGCAGACTTTTCCAAAAGCGTGAAGTGAATCGAGGATCTCTGTCTGAGACGATGCTGGATGGTGCACCGTGGAGTCTCATGATCTCTCGTCTATACGTATCTGCGAGTTTACTTACCGGATCTTCCTTGCAGATCGGTAAGAAATGAGCTGATTTGGTAAGTCGATCAACGATAACCCAAATTGCATCGTGCTTTCTTTTGGTAGGCGGAAGACCGGTAACAAAATCCATGGTGATTTTGTCCCACTTCCACTCTGGAATATCTAACGGTTGAAGGAGACCGCCAGATCGCTGATGGTCGATCTTAACCTGCTGGCAGGTAAGACATTTGGTGACGTAAGTGGCCACATCCTGTTTCATACCACTCCACCAAAAGTACTGCTGGCAGGTAAGACATCAGAAGAATTAAAACACATGATAAATACAATATAACATCAGAATCAGTAAAACAAGACTAAAACATATAAAACAAGTCAAGACATACTATAACCAGTTACGTACCCAGTAATCAGAATACTTATACACGTATACTATTTATGTAGCATTAGTGAGATCGAAGTAGGACTCTCTTCCGTTCGTCTTCTTCGTTCACTGGACATAAGGTACGGATTCTCCGTCCTTTCAGTATGGACATTCTTTCCTTATTAGGATTCCCCGTATGCAGCCAACTGTTTTCCAGTATATGTTTTATATGTTTTGATTTGCTTATGTTTAACTAAATGCCTAAGCCATATACATGCATGTCCAGTTTCACCTAGTTATGGAGGTACCATAACCATAACACTAGAGGCACCAGTGTTATGACTTCACCACGACGGAGTGATAGCTCGTGGCGTCCCTTTCAGCTTTTGGCCATATTATTATGTTATCATGTAGGGAGTATGGGTGCATCCTAGGTTACATGTTTTAACAGATTATTCAGGTGAATGTGGTGTGTGCCTTGCATCCTTCACAAGGAGTTGATCCCTCCTACCCAAATTTATATTAATTAGAGGCAACCCCTCTAATTGCATGACGAGGTCACCCCTCCAAGTATTCATGCACGTTGATATTTCATGACCTATATTGGCTTAATGGTTAACATGTTAAGCATTTTTCATAAGATAAACATAAGGATTTTAAAACTATAAAACCAGTTTTACTAAGTTATAACAGGTTTACCAAGACTTAATCAATTCCGCTGCTATATGTTGTATATGCTTATGTTATTCATTCTATACTTGTATATCCGTGCACTGGACGTTATGCTCAGCCGTTACTTTCCTTTCCATGTCCCAAAACGGCAGGTACCCAAGGACGGACTCGAGCATTTGGAGGAAGTGCATAGGATGGAAGCTGCCATAGACTTCTTCTCCTTTGTGCCATATACTTATGCTTGTTTAGTCTTTCCTAGTTCATTTACTTTATTTATGTTTTGGGCTAATGTTTGGGAACCGATGTTTGATTAAGGTTTTCCCTACGGTCATGTATGTTTTACTACATATTACCTTGCATGCTTTGATGACACGCCATAATTACGCGTAACGGTCCACTTATCAAAGTGGGGTGTTACAAGTTTAATAAGAATTCATACATGACTTTTCGCTGAAACTTACTAACTTATGCAACAAGTTCATTGTCAGTATATGGGTCGTCATATTGATATATTTGGCTTATGAGTAAATGTCAAAAGATGTGAAATTATCTTTATTTAATTAAACTAGACGAGTATCAATGCATTGCAACGAAATTCTACAGCGCTAAATACATCCAGACCGATTCTGTCACCCCTCTTTACCATGTTTGTTTTGGTGGTATGATTTTCTCTTATCTCAAGTTCAACTCATTGAACCAGTTCCTATTGAAAGGGTAAAATTAGCCCAGGTTTTATATTTTCAAAACCCGATTAATCCCGTCGGGTTTAACGTGACCCGAGTTGACTCGATCATATACATTTTGTTTTATGGAAGATGGGGTCAAGCCGATGGGCGAACCGGTTGAACCTGTAACCCGTTGACCCATTGGCTTGACCGACTTGATACGATGGGCGGTGCCCTGGTGATCTTATGGTTTGTGCAATAGATAAAAAGTTCGATGGCTCAGTTTATGAGAACATGCATCTAATCCAATATAATTAACGAAAAATGTTTGAAAATCACGTAGTTATTGCGACGATGAAAATCTTACCGTGTGATAAATGATTGTCGATGACCATAAATTAATGTAGGAGTTAGTTTCTCGGGTGACGCTACTTTCCTGCATGGTTGGTTGTTTTTGTACAAATGGTTAGTTGTATGTGCATGTGTCTCATGTTAGAATTAAAAAACAACAAAATACGATAATCTTTAACCAAGAAAGCAAAAAACCTGTGAAAAAACATAATATCACAGACAAGAGAGATCTTTACACCCAACCAACCACCCCTTGGTGTAATTTATTATAAATCAAGGTTTAAAACAAAAAGATAAAGATTAGTCCCCAAACGAGTGTTAATCGAACGATTACAATAGAAATGGTGAGAACGTCCCAACTAGGTTGATTCGTTCTCCCTCATAATACAAGAGATCACTCAAACACTCAGCTATACAAGATGAACATCAAACTCCCAGGTCAAACCTCCATGGATGAGATGTGAGAGAGAGAAAGAGAGCTGCGCACACACACAGATCTGTACCCTAGTCAAAGACTAGGGTAATATACAAGTTTGGTCAAAGAGCCTCAACGGTTCCAAGAGCCCATCATAGAAAGACCAAAGCCCAATAGCGAAACATAAGCCCACATGATAAACCTGAAACAAAATAAGCACAAGCCAAGAAGTAACACAATGCAAAGTTAAAATGCACACTTTGGGAGATTGACAAACCAACACCCTTCCTCAATCTGACAAAGGGGAGAGCAGAAAATATCATTTACCAAACATGTTCATAAGCCTCAACTGTTTACATAGTTTCAGGTGCTGATGAATCCCATGAGCCTTAGTAAAAATGTCAGCAGTTTGATCAAGAGAAGCAACCTTGATGGTGTTGATAACACCATCCTGAACCTTTTCCCTTACCAAATGAACATCAACTTTAAAATGTTTGGTTCTCTCATGAAAGACAGGATTGGCAGCAATCTGAATAGCAGAACTGCTATCATAATAAAGATCAACAGGAAACAAGGAATTAATCTTTAGACCACTAAGCAAGTTGGTGATCCAAATAACCTCACAAGTGGCACTTGCCATACACGTATACTCAGCCTCAGCAGAAAATCTGGATATTGTGGGTTGCTTCTTGCTCTTCCAAGAGACAAGAGACCTTCCAAGAAAAACACAGTATCCAGACACAGACTTTCTGGTTTTAAGACATTTGGCCCAATCAGCATCAGCGAAACAAGACACCTTTAAAGAGGTATCCTTATAGAACTGGATACCAATACCAGGAGAATTCTTGAGATATCTAATAACCCTTAAGGCTATTTTAAGATGAGACTGAAGGGGTGCATGCATGTGTTGGCTAAGGCAATGAACAACATAAGATATATCAGGTCTGGTATGGGTTAAGTAAATAAGTCTCCCAAGTAACTTTGATACTCAAAAACATTTGACAAAAATTTATCATCCTTGCTTTCATCAACAGCCAAAACACAATTTTTAGGTAATGGGGTTGCTACTGGTTTAGCAGCAAGCAAACCAAACTCATGTATGAGCTCTAGACAATACTTCCTTTGGGTCATGCAGATCCCATTGGAATTTTCAAGAACCTCAATACCTAAGAAATACCTCATAATGCCAAGGTCTTTAATCATGAATTTGGTTTTCAGAAAGCATTTAAATGATTCAATTTCCTCAATGCAGTTACTAGTAATGATAAAATCATCAACATATACAAGAAGGGCAATAAACATGTTACCATTTTGTTTAGTGTAAAGAGAATAATCAAATTTACTTTGGTAAAAGCCATGCTCAACCAAGACAGTGGTAAGTTTTGCATTCCACTGCCTTGGGGCTTGCTTGAGACCATACAAAGCTTTATTAAGCTTACACACCTTACCTTTATCCTTGCAATTGAACCCTAAAGGAAGAGTCATGTAAATGTCCTCATCAAGAATCACCATACAAGAAAGCATTGTTAACATCAAGTTGAAAAAGAGGCCAATCATTAGAGACAACAATACTAACAAGACACCTAACAGTAACCATTTTAACAACAGGACTGAAAGTCTCATCAAAATCAATGCCTTCCCTTTGACTATAACCTTTAACAACAACCCTAACTTTAAACTTGTCAACAAGACCAGAAGACTTGTATTTAATCTTATAGATCCATTTATTATTAATATCCTTTCTATTAGCAGGTAGATCACATAAGGTCCAAGTATTGTTCCTTAAAAGGGCTTCAATTTCATTGTTCATAGCCTCAACCCACCTACTATCTTTCACAGCTTCATAGTAGGTGGATGGTTCAACAGATTTGTTGAGAGTGGTAGCAAAACAAAAGTTGGTGGTATTCAACTTAGAATAATTAACATGCTTCTCAATACCATACTTAAGTTTACTATCAAGAATAAAATCATTAAGCTTAGCAGGCAGCTTAGTGGGTCTACTAGACTTTCTAACAGGTTGCTCCTCTTCTATAGAATGGTCCCCACTATGATCAATGAAATAACTAGAAGAATTTTCATTTTCAAAGTTGCCCTCAGAGCAGGTTTGCACATTTTCACCTATGGTGGTTGCAGGGTTCTCCTCTTGATGATCCTCAAGGGCATCATCAATAGTAGGGTGAACCCTACCATCCAAACCAGGTGATGCTCTCTCATCATCATTAGGACTTGTATTTTTTGGGTTATCAAAAAATGTTAAGAGATCAACATCACTTGTAACAACTACATCAGTTGAGTCCTTTTCACTATTATTTTTCATTTTGAAAGGAAAAACAGTTTCATAGAACTTCACATCCCTAGAGAAAAGAGTTCTTCTATTATCCAAGCTAAACAGTTTATAAGCCTTTTTAACAGAAGAATAACCAATGAGAACACATTTCTCAGACCTAGGTGTGAGTTTGTCAATGTTATTTAGACAAGTAGAAAAACATAGACATCCAAAACATTTCAAATGAGAGAGATTTGGTTTTTTGCTAAAAAGCAATTAATAGGGGGACCTACCATTTAAGACAGAAGAGGGGAGCCTGTTGATCAAATAAACAGCAGTTAAAATACATTTAGACCAAAAATTGATAGGAATCCCACCCTGAAACATAAGACTCCTAGCAACATTAAGCAGGTGTCTATGTTTCCTTTCAACAATCCCATTTTGCTGAGGGGTATGAGGACAAGAGGTCTGATGGATGAAACCCAAAGAAGAGAGCATAGTGTGTACTTTGTTATTGACAAATTCAGTCCCATTGTCAGATCTGAAAACTTTAACTTTGGTATCAAACTGAGTTTTAACAAGATTAATAAATTGAGTTAACCACTCAAAAACCTCATCCTTAGATTTCAAAAGGTAAGTCCACACAGCTCTAGAGTAATCATCCACAATAGTAAGGAAGTATCTATACCCTTCCTTACTAGGAACCTTGTAAGGGCCCCACAAGTCCAAGTGAACAAGATCACCAAGTTTACTGGACTTGTGATCACTCAAGGGAAAGGGTTCCCTTGTTTGTTTAGCCCTGTGACAAGTTTCACAAACAGACATGGAGGTGTTTTTAGAAAGTTTGAGGTCAATTTTGAGAGCATTGAGAACTTGGTCAGAGGGATGACCAAGTCTACAATGCCAAATATCCTTAGAGGTATTAAAGGTCATAGCAGTATTAACAGTACCAAGGCTTTTAGTCTTAAGGTCATCAAACAAGTAGAGCCCCCCCAGATTCACTACTAGTCCCCAGAGTAGTCCCCTTGGCCAAGTCCTGAATGTAACATTTATCCTCATCAAAACCAACAAACAATTTACTATCCTTAATAAGCTTGTTAACAGACATCAAGCTAACACAATAACCAGGAACAACCAACACATCATGAAGAACAACATTGTTAGAAAGTTTGAGGTCACCAGTGTGACTTATATTGGCAATGGTGCCATTGGGGTGACCAATAGAGATGTTGAGGTTGGAAATATCAACAACATTGAACATACCCACTGTGGAAGTGGTAAGATGTTGGTTAGCCCCAGAATCAATAATCCACCCTAAATTAATAGTTTTAACAAGAAATTTAGAGTTCCCACAAAAGAACTTAGAAAAATTCACACTGAACCAAGCATTAGCATTAAAGAAAGAGATTCTACCTGCCATGTTGGACTGAGTGTTGCCAGAGGAGTCATTGATCAAGTTGAGAAGCTTCTGCATTTGTTCAGTGGTGAAAGAGTTTGGAGAATTACAAGTGGAAGCTTGTTTTTCTCTAGTTTTGATATCACAATTTACATTAAAGTTGGGTTTAAAAACAGTTTGCCTTTGATTATTACCCCCTTTTTTATATAACCAGCAGGATAATCAATCAATTCAAAACATCTATCAATAGTATGACCAATTTGATTGCAATGAGTGCACAAAAGATTAGGGTTAGGACCCCTAAAGTTTTTAGACCCATTGCCCTTGTTATGGGTTCTATTAGAAACATTAGAAGTGTTTCTACTATTTTGGTTAAAGGTCTTAGCAGCAAAGGAAGTAGCATTCAATTTAGCCTCTGCATGATCAGAGTTATCAGGAACACCCCTATGGGATTCCTCTCTAGATACAGTGACATAAGCTTCCTTAACATCAGGGAGTGGATCCCTGGTGAGAAGAGCAATCTTAACAGGCTGATAACAGTCATCAAGCCCCATAAGAAACTGCATAAGCCTCATGATTTGCTGATGCAAAGCTAATTCAGTGCTAGCAGAACAAGAACATTTAACAGCACAAACACATTTAGGAATCTTAGAAACAGCATCAAACTCTCTCCATAGAGAGTTTAACCTATGATAATAATTAGATATAGAACTACCCCGTTGTTTAATAGACCCAATTTTTTGAAGTAAATTATAAACAATGGAACCATAAACCTTGTCATAAGTTTCATTAAGCTCTTTCCAGACATTAACAACATTTTCAGAATAAACAAGACCCATATAAACATCACTGGAAACCACATTCATAATCCAAGTAAGAACCATAGCATTGCATCTATCCCATTGAGCACACAACACATCATCAGTATAAGACTCTCTTAAGCAAGACCCATCAACAAAAGCAAATTTGTTCCTAGCTTGTAAAGCAAGTCTCATAGCATTGTTCCACATCCTATAGTTCTCAGTCCCCAACAGTTTGAAAGGGACATGGACAGAGCTGCTATTATCACTATTATGAATGTGAAGTGGGTTTCCAGCATCCAAATTGCTGATGAGAGCAACAGGATTGGTGGTGGCCTCAGGGAAGCCCCCACCACCACCATTTCCTCCACCACCATTGGGTGGTGGAGGGGGAGCACCACTAGCACTCATAACTCACACACAAAGAGAGCAATAAGCACCCAAAGCAAAAAACAGAAAGCAAACCAAACAGATAAACCAAGGCAGGTAAGATGTGACAACCACGGTTTTGAGGTTCGTCACTTAGTTTTATGTTTGTGCATATTTCGTGAAATTACGTGTCTTTATGTGTTTATGTGCTAATTGGTGTGTATAGATTGTGGTTTGGATATCGTTTCGGGTACGGTGTACCTTGTGAGTGAAACGATGTATGATGTTTTCATGTACATGAGCTCACATGGTAGTGACTATGAAATGAGATAGTGTTATTTAGTGGTTTTACGTATACGTATATGTATTATAGAAAATCGTATTTTTACGGTTTAGGGTTTTGCATTTAGGGGTCTTGGAATAGGTATTTAGTCACGGGAGTATTTTTCAGGATGGTTATAAGTCATTTAGGACTTAGTTAATTTGTTTATTTCATATTTCAAGAGTTTTTATAAAACTGTATATTTTTACGTCTTTTACGGTATACGCGTAAATTTGACTAGTTTTACGGTTTTGAGGTTTTGGAGACCTAAAAACCAGGACAGTTTTGGGTAAAATGTTAACGAGATGGGTTATGAAGTAAACTAAGTTAAGGGCTTTATAGAGGGGTGTAATGAGATGCTTAGAGCATATAAATGAGATATATATGGGAGAAGGTTAGATGTCCATCATGGGTTGATGAGCCATCTTAGTGTTTGGTTCATGTTTTGATTGTGTGCTTTTGTTTGTTAGCTTTTTGCTAGTGCGCGGATTTTTTGGAGAATCTCAATCAGGTGAGTTTCATAGTCCCATATCTTTTAATGATTTTCACTTCCAGATGGGATGGAAGAGACACTGTATGGTTTTGTAACTAATGATGTGAATGTTTTTATGGTTTGTGATGGACTTGTGTGTTCACTTATGTGATTAACTGCTATGTGATTCTTGATTGTGTTTATGATTTGGATCGGGGGACACGTACCGTCTCAATTATTGTGGTTTGACTTTGTACCAAGGGGATGTTGACAAGGTGGGGCCTTGGGGAGGTACATAGATGTGTGAGCATCTATGGGACCAGTGGATAATGACAAGGCGGGACCTTGGGATTGGTACATAGGTGTATGGGCGCCTATGGTACCATGGTGTTTGGTAAGGCTGGGAGCCTTGGATTTGGTTTGGAATGATTGATCTTGAATGTTAGTTGTTAATGCATACTTGTAGCACATTGTCCATATGTTTAGTGGTTTATGGTTGTTCACAGCTTATTATAATCTATTTTCGGTTGGAGTCTAAACCTATGACTCTCACCAACATTATGCTGACGTGTTTTAGTGTCTCTTTCAGGTGATAAAGTGGTTAAGCGTGAGAACATATGTGGCTAGGATTGGAGTCACGTAGGAATACATTTAGAAGGAGATCCCCGTTCCTTCTTAGTTTATTTTTTTCTGTTTGTTTCAATAAGTGATACTATGAACCTATATGTTTATTTGTTTGTGTTATTTGTTTGTCTTGGGTAAGAGGTAGGACTGTTACCTACTTACCTAGACGCCTGCATTGTTTGAGATATCTTCATGACATTGTGTCACCATTTATGATATTTCCATTTCATTTTGTTATCTCTATAGACACGCTATTGTTGTGATGATATCCATACGTCGCGCCCCATATTCCGCCATGGTGGGGTGTGACAGAATGGTATCAGAGACAATGGTTATAGAGAATTAGGTTGCCTAGTCGCGTAGCCTAGTCTATAGCTTAAGGGTCCCTGCATATAGGTGTCGTAGGAGTATGTGTGCATTTTATAATAATTGATATGTTTGGATGTTATTTTGTGATGTTTGTTAAGTTTTGAACTACTATGGTTCATACTTAGTCACATGTTATTTTCTTTTCGGGGTGTGACTAGTGTTGGTGGAACCATAATCATCCACGCTAGTCATTGTCGTATTTTGCTTAAATTGTACATTATAGTACATAATTTGGTACATGGTAGTTTCTATCTTTTGTTGGGTTATTTTATGTACCTGAGGTATAGTATTTTTCTTTTGATGTTTAACTCATGTTCCCTAAGAATCATGTGGTGGTTCGAGTTATTAGGAGTAGGTGGATATGAAGGATTTTAAGTTGTTTCCACTCTTATGGGCGACATGACTTATAACTGATTATGTTTTCGTTTTGGATTTAGTCTATGCTGTTTTAGCTAGACTATGGATTTATGTATTTCAAGAGTTTGACTATGTTATTTTAATAGATGGAGTTTTGGACCTTATTGGTTATGTAGTTATGAACTTATGTGAGTAGATGGATTTATGTGTTATATGTTGTATTGATTCTTATAATTGTCATCATAGGAGGGAGTGCATTGGGGAAAGGGTAATTATATAAGTATGGTGGCCAACATAGTTATACAACTACCACAACTTCAATGGGTTCTCAAGTATGATTGCATGTAAGAGGGTTAGTACATGCTTGTATATGATGAGATGTGGATTTTGGGTATATGTATAATATATAGGGTCTATGTATAATATATGGGTTTATGTAACGGCTGCCTACGGTATGACTATTTTTTAGTGTGTTATATGTATTGGGTTATACTCATGTTGTGTGATTATGGGGTCACACGATATGGAATGGTTTTAGTGATGGGCTTTATGCCTTGTGGTAAGATGGTGATTACTCGTATGAGAAAACGAGTGTATGACGCGATTGATTGATCTGACATGTATGGTAACGAGTATGTTTTGGGTGATTTAATAGGCATATATATGCGGATGTATATATACTAGTATGCGTTAAGTTATGATATATGGTCGTTTAGTAGTTACTATAACTTGAACGTACCTAGTGTTGTTCGTGTTTTATGGTGATGGAGTTTGATGGAGTTCCAACGACGTTTTGAGTCTTTTTGAAGTGTGTTTACATTCGGGTATGTATTTTAATTAATGAGAACTACTAAATTTTCTTGCAAATAAGTATGGCTAATTATAGGAAAACGATTTTGAAAATAATTTGTAGGTGTATGGTATGATATCGTGGCTTACATATTTTTTTTAAGTTTGTGGTAGTAAGCTAATAAAAAAAACTTGTCTTGAAAATAATTAGATTAGTTTTATGTGTAACATGTGATCATACATTTTAAAGGGGTAAATAAATTTTACAATAATTTTCTTAAGTGGAGTTAAAATTTTAGAAGTATTGAACTAAGACGGAAAGAGTAAAAAGGGAGATTTTATTATAGTAATGATAATAATAACACCCCACCTTTTAAACGTGTAGTAGTGTAGTTATAACCAGCCTAAATGGATTATATAAAATAATAATAATAATATAGAATAAAAAAACACACTATATTTTATAAACATGTATTGATTTCATAATAACAAGTGAAATAAATTTAATATGGGTAAGCGAGATAATGGTTAGAATAAGATTGTAGTATACTAACTAGTTGATATCTTGATAAAATGATGAAGATAAAGGATGAGTTTATGGTTAAAAATGACTATGATTGATTTTAGTAGTATGGGAGTTTGGTTCTTATGAGAAGTAACTAATTGGGGAGAAAGTTTAAAATTTTCTAAGGTATCGAAATTTGGTAATATTAATCGTGACGAGTCTAAATTTTTGGTTGTTGGCACACTCCATTGATCTTTCGGATTACATTGTTTCGTTTTCAGTTGTTTTGGCTTGGGTTCATTATGGTTGATCTTTGGGTTTACCCTATATTTTTTATGGGACGCGGTCGTTTGGAAATTCCTTTGGTACAGGTCATGGTTGATTTAGTTATGCGGTTGTGGAAACGTTAGGATGAGAGGATAGAGTTTGGTAGTATTACTTATGGTTAGATATTATAATAGAGAGATGTATTTTGGTTTAAAGGTTGTGTTGAAGGAATGATTAAGATTTGTGGAGTCTTAGAACTTAGATTGGTTACGGGAATAAGGGAGTAAGTAAAGTTAGTTGACTGGTCGTGAGAACGAGATGTCATGCTATGAGAAGTTGGTTGAAGTATCATTAGGAGATTGATGAAAGTACCAACGGATGTAAGGGTAGAATAGAAATTTTCTACTAAAGATTGGGAAAATAACACGCAAGGGAATTAGTATAGTTATGGAGGCAAGGTAGTGGTAGACACGTGAAGGAAAACATGGATGTGAAAGAATGATTGGTAGGAGGCTGATTAAGTGTGATTACAACAAGTAAGGAAGAGTGAGCCATTGAGGGGTTGGAGTACCTTTAGAAATATTGTGGTAGATGAGTTGAAGTTAGAAGCTATTGGGTAGTGTGAAGTTCCTAGGTAACATCATAGAGACGAGAAGGGGAGCGTGAAGAGCTACATCGTGAAGCAAGGAGCTGAAAGGACTACGTGCGGGCTGCTAAAGGAAGCAAGAGATTTGGAAGGAGTCACATATTTTTTCTAGGACTGGAAAGGTGACAAGCACTATGAAGGGAATATCCGTATGGTTCGTGACGAAGGAAGACAGATCGAGTACCAGGGTGGAGCTACAAAGAGCTGAACCAGTGGATCGTGATGAAGTGAATACGTAACATAGGAGATTAAGAACTCGTGGAAGTAACAAGGGGAGTCAAGTAACTACGCGGATACAATTTTGTGGCAATCAATATCGAGGGATGAGTAGTGAATCTGAGCTGAATAAGTTCACGGAGAAGTGATTAGAGAGTCGGTTTTGTGAAGGTGTTATGAAAGATCTTTGGAAGAGATAGCTATGCATTATCCAATGCACTAGCGATTTCCATAGATTTGATGAATGAAGTATGTAATTTCTGTTGGACGGGATAGTGTTGGAATTAGGGAGAACCATGGAAGGAGAGAACCAAGTATTCGTAGAAGATGATGACTAGAAGTACCTCATGTTAGGTGCAAGATCATAATAGAAGTATGAGACTTGAGTAATAATTTAGAACATGTCTTTGTAGACAAATGGAAACTAATCTGGGTATAAGATGAGAGTGTGATCCGCATGGAATCACAGGAAAATCTAGTCTATTCCTATTAGGAGGGAGTAGGAGAACTGATCGTAAGGAAAAACAAGTGAAGCTACTTGGAAAAATTTTGATGTATAGATGACTTGAAAGACGGGAAGCATAACATCGTGATGTATGTCATGAGCTGAGGAAGAAGAAGGAAGTGTGGATAGATGCGAATCATGAATGAAATAGGTCGATATAGGAATCAAAGGTAAAACTTTGGTATAGCCTAATGAGTAGACTAAGGTACTAAGCATGCTAATATTGTTGTAATGTGGAAAGGAAATGGTACTGACCTATATTGTTTGATTGAAAGGCTTAGTATCGATAATCGAATGGATGAGGAGTTACAGACGTGATGTGTCGTGAGAGACGAAGGGTTTGGTCTAACTGAGACAAGAAGAGGAGCACTATGACCTTGAAGGTAAGACATTGTGTAGGTATAAAGGAAGTGTTGAGTATCAAGAAAAAAAATCATTCATGGAGAAAAGTGAGAAAGAAGTGTATAGGTGCTACTAATGATCTATCCAAATTTTATGGAAGTAGTTGTAGCATGGGTTTGGATGGCAGTTGATAACTAACTGAGATAACCATCCTTTTGGTGATAGGTATAGATCATAAGTTGATTTGGATTGAAAGAGCCTTGTTATGATGAACTAATGAATATGTGAAATACCGTCATAGGTCACTTGTGTAAGGAAATTGGAATTTTTAAGAAGTTTGGGGGTACGGACTAAAGGGAGTTAATGAACATGATTGGATACGAGTATATCAAGCTAATGGGAAAAGGATGGACGAAGTGAGAAATTGCTACAAGTATAGGAGTCGTGTTGAGAGCTTGGGTGACTGATTTAGAGGGAGGTGGGAAACTCGTTAGCGATGTCTGAGTTTTAATATAATGATAGTTATCATACTAGAAGTCGATGAATGCCATTTAAGGCACTATATGGAAGGATAGGGTGAGTTGTCCTTAAGGTGGACTAAAATTGGTTAAAGAGACTACTAATGTGGAAAAGGTGTTTGTGGAAAGGATGAGAGAAAACAAGAGATGCTATGTAGAAAAGGAGGAAACCACTAGAGTTTAGTGACAAAGTTATGTAGGAAGTTTCACAGATAGTAACGGGTGGTATGTTTTGGTAATATGGAAAAGTTGATGTAGAGTTGTGTAGGTCCATTTACGATCCTTGGAAAGATCGGACCAGTAGCTTATGAATATAGAATTACCTGGGGAAAATGAGTGGTATACATGATATATTTCATGTATTGAGATTGGTAAATTTTGTTTGAGAATGCATATTTGCATGTACGGTTATTCGGGATTTGTGTTAATAAGAGTCTTTGTTTTATCAAGGAGTCATTTGTGAGATTTATTGGCTGTGAGGTCAAGAGTTTGGGTATGAATTTAAATATTGGTAGTTAGTATATGTGGTAATTTGAGACTTGAACTAAAGTACACATAGAAATGAGAAGAGTTCATTCAGAACAGGTATCCTCATGTGATTTGTTGGTTGTGTGTTTGATCCTAAGGAGTAAATCTCGGGACTAGATTTCTATTAGGAGGGAGTGATGTGATGTGAGACCCCCAAAATCAGGCAAGGAAACACGTAGGCAGCAAAGGGGTTCCACATCATGGTACAAGAAACAATGAAATACTGTTGACATAAAGTTGACATAATAAAAACTTATACATTACATCACAAAAAGATCAGAGTTTTTAAACAAAGGTCCCAGAGTTTTATAAGAGGAAAATCTATTATTTAAACATGGTTTTGTAACATGTTGTTACCAAAAATATAGGATAAACTTCTGACAGCTTTCACCAAAACCGAACTTTAAAAAGTAACACAGAAATCTCCAAGCCGCGACAATATCCTACGGGCTCCCATCCAAGCAAAGCTAAATAATAATACCTGAGATTAAACATGTAAAATCGTCAACATAAAGTTGAGTGATATTCATAGGTTTAGCAGTAAGGGTGTGGAACACACGCATTTATTTGTAAAACAAGAAATAGGGAAAATGGTTACGTACGATAATCATAGTCCGAAACCATTATTATTGCTATTTAGTTCATGAACCGAAGCTTAACTCAATGTAAGTTCCTCTAGTGAGTATTCAGCCTAAATACTCAAGTAACAAAACAAATGTAATGCGTCAATGGTTAAACAACCGCAACATGGGACGGGGATTGTCAGTCCCAATGGATCCACCCACAACATTCGCGCTTAGCAACACAAGTAAATTAACAGTTCATGACCAGGAGAGGAAACTTAAGGGCTATAACTAAAAGCAATAATAATAACGAAAATATGTTGGAAATCATCAAGTTCTAGAAAGCATACAAGTTCTGGATAGCATACAAGTTCTGGATAGCATACAGTTTTAAATGAATGTGTTCCACCATGTAAAATCTCACCCCGCGTTTAGAAACAATGTATAAGTAGTAAAAAGGGGCTATGAACTCACCTTAGCGATAAGGATATCGAACGAGAATAATGATCAAGATATAGTGACAGGAGTGAAACGATGAAATAAGATAAGTCGAGAAACCACAAGCTTCAAACGACGACCTAAAATAAAATAGCGCATCTTAGAAATATAGACGACAACGTACAAAATTAAAAAAAGTTTTAGAAACACATTTACGTTAAAGGAAAAATAACTAGATTAATATTTGGGACTAGATTTGAAGACATAGGAGAGAAAAGGGCCAAAAGTGTTATTTAGAAATTTATATATACTAATTTGTATTTAGCTTTATAGATTAGGGACCAAAAGTATAAATTAACATTTGAAAAGCATGAAAATGATTTTGTGAATCATTTTGACGTGAAGACTGTTATTCATTCTCATTTCAAAATCACAATCTATGATCTCCATTCTTTTTATATCATTTCATTAGCATGATAATGATGTGAGTTTCTCTTCATTATTTCATTTGAAATTTACAACCCATCGTTCACGTTTTCATTCAAGTATTTAATCAGAAGCTTAAGCAATTATAAATTATAATACCTCATCTCCGCATGAAAACGCAAATGGCTCGAAGTTGTGATGCACGAGCAAAAATTCCGACATGAACACTAGAAAGTTACAAGTTGCTCGATACTTTAACCAAAATACGAACTTCAACCTACGACTAAGGAACCGAATAGAAACGACTACGAAACCATGAGCACTTGACAAGAAACTCATGCAAGCTTGGCGTGAACTATATATTTGTCAAATATCATGCCATAATTCCTCCTACTAGTATAGTAGTCTTGTGATGATATTTGTATTATTTTTATGTATGTTCGGTTAACAGAGCATCAAATATTGAAATAATGTCATAACTTTTGCCATTACCAAACTAGTATGTGTTGAGTAACATGCCACGTTTGTAAGTGCAGTCATACGAAATGCCACGAGACCTTTTGTTTGCCACGCCAACATGTGTAATTAGTAAACTAAAAACCGACTACTTGGTTAAATATTTTTAGAATAGAAGTGACGTGAATTAGATTAGAAAGTGGCTAGTTATGTATATCAATATGTTAAAAAAATAATATAGTTGTGTGTATGGTATGGAGTTGTGGTAGAGTCGGCTTAATGAAAAAAAAATATAAAGTTAATAGTTTTATTTTGTATATTTTTTAGTATAAGCGGGTATTATCGAAGCCCGATATTTTAAAAGTTACGTTATATAAAAGTTATATGTAAAACATGAAAAATAAACGTTCAATATAAAATAAAAACATCGACAATTGGATAACATTGATATTTCGATAATTAAATGAGGTTTATAATTTAATAAATGTTAGCGCGTCGAATAAACGAATGACGCCTAAAAGCTTAACGTAAATTACGAAAAATGCTCGTAAAATAAATAAATAAAACATAAAATAAATAAATAAATTTAAAATGACGACAATAGAAAATATTTCTATGCCATGACGATAATGTTTACGGTCAATAACAGACATAAGGTTTGTCGATAAATAATAAATGACACGTATTCAATACATTAAAACCTTAACCTTGTCGGTTAGCCGAGAATTCAATATTATTCATATTACAAACACGAAACATTAAAATTCGATTAATAATTATTGGTCTGAATATTTAAAATAGTATTAGAACTCGGTCTAAATATTAATTTTAAATTTCGGGTTACAATAGTAAATAAATTTGGAAAAATAAAAATATTTTTTTTATAACTCCGAATAAAATATTATCAATGATCAGAAAAATAATTAAAATAAAATTTAATTAAAATTCTTGAGATCTCAGGATTTACATATGAAAAGGTAAAAAGGAACAAGTAAATCATTATAAAATCGATAAGTACGACTAAAAGAATAATTTAATTATCGAGAAAAATACGGGTTCTCACAGTCACCCCCCCTAAAAGAACTCTGGTCCCCAGAGTTCCACTGGAGACGGAAGAAAATGCAAACAAATGACTAGCAATAGCACGAGGGAAGAAAACGAAATTCGTACCAATTCTTAACAAACGTGATAGAATAGACGCGTCGATGAACAAAATAATAAGAAACAAGGATTTAGCCAGTCATCACTTCTTGAGTGCAGTTGGTGTCACCAACAACGGCTTATTAAGTGTTCGATGGTCGATACACGGTCGAAATAGAAAAGCCATGCAATAAATTTTCGAATCATAGAAAATTCCTAAGAAGTTTCTTGATAGTAATTCCAGTAAACTGAACAACACTAGCCATGAAAGACGAAATCAACACATAATTCACACGAATGAATTTCAAAATGATAGAGTCTAACACATAATCATAACATTTACACGAATTTATCGTTCATGTCCCGTCATAAATCACTATTCGCGTCTAGAGGCGTTTCGAAGGTCTACCAAAATAGATAGGAAAGGTTGGTAAATGAATAAGCATAAAAACATTGAAATTTTCAAGTATGGTATCAATGGTAAGAAATTAGACAATTGGTAACGAGAATTATGTCACGAAAGAAAATGAGGTAACAAGTTAAACAAAGATCGTTGACTAAGAAAATACGTGCTTGAGGCATGTACTTTGTTCAAGAAAAGATAAGGGTTCATATGTGTAAGTCGCGAACTGTTGATACTCGCATAAAATGTAAAAATTTCCAAAATTTACATTTATCTAACTTTTTAAGAAACATAATTAAAAAGTTGATTCTTGGTTAAATATTTAAGGTGACTGCTATTTGGTGTTGCATGGCTCCTTCTAAATTAAGCATAGGTGATCAGGCCATGCATAATTTGGGACTAGCAATGCGATGCTCAGCTTCGTCAAATCAGTATTGCAGGTCATATTATTTAAAATATGTACATAATGCCATTTGTAAAAAAAAAGGAATCAAAATATTTTATGAAACTTTTCGCCAATAAGTTACTGGCTAGATATTTAATTCAACCATTTTTTTATGGTTACAAGGGTTCTTTATAAGACCAATTGTTGAACAATTTGAGAAATTATATCGTAAAATTAATATATATTAGTTTTATAAGATAACATTCAATTATTTAAGAAAGACCAAATGAAACCTTTTGTAAAATGATTCGCAAACAAGACCAGTTTGAGTTTATATGGTAACATGATAATAGTTTACAAAGTAACGAGTGGGTTACAAGAGAGAAATAAGGAGTTCAAGACAGTCAATGAAATGGTTACAAAGTGATATGGTTTCGAGAGGTTTAGCCGGAATCGTCAAGAGTCCCGTGTCAAGAAGGATAACGAATGATGAAAATAAGAACTTCAACCTCGGTCCAAATCAGTGGTACGATAGAAGCAAAGAAAGACAACTTAGAATGACAATTAAGTCATATATAAAAGAAAGATAGAGGAATCCATATGTGTGCACATCGTTATTTATTTGACATAAATATGCACTATTTTAACGTTTTCAATCGCAATCATTGTTTCATGGTTGTAAAATATCATTAGTTAAAGTTTTACGAGCTCACACGAACTAAAAAATGCCTAAAAACCCTATTTTAAAATTTTTACCAGCTTTGACTTTTTAATCAACTTTGACCTTTTTGGGATTGACCAAACCAATTGATTCACTTAATGATATTTTAAGACTCGAAGTCTAATGCAATTCGCTGTAAAACGATGTTTTGAACAACTTTCTAGTTTTACTAGAGACTTGAAACGGATCAAAAATGGACGAAAATGCCCTTGCATTTAAATCTGCCAATAAAATGATATTTTAGAACTACACAGAAATAAGTTCTTAAATTTTACAATCCCAAATGAGCATAACTTGCTTGTTTTAAATGTTTACAGGTAAAATATTATGTCCTAAACGGACGTCTCAACAAGTAGAAATATATATTTTTATGTCTAAGGTTATAAAAATATTTTCTCAACACTGATAAATTTCCTGTAAAGTTTTTGTACAAAGTGTATTTTTCGACCAATTTGAAATTAAATCCAAATTTCATAATAACCCAGAATTAATGTACACACAAGACTTGTGGATTCTATAAAGACGAAAAAGAATAAATTGCGTAATTAATAATGTAAAGAAAACATAGTATAGAAATGGTTCAAGAATGCCAACGATAAACTAAGAATTCAAAAACGACGCATGACATCTGTGTCTTAGATTTCGAGATGCAATGCAGGGAGGTCTCTTGGAAGTGTGATTTTTTTCCCAAATCACAAGACATATCGAGAAAGAATTGGAAGATTAACGGGTCACACTCCTGGAGCGAGGAGGTTAAATGAAAAGGGAGGATACAAGTTTATAGAAGTACAATCGTGTTCCAAACAATCATCGCATAATAGAGGATAAATTACAAGATAGCGATGATGCTTTCAAGATACAAACGAATGTTGTAATTCGATATCGAAACGTAGAATGGTCAATGAAACAATATTTAATCGTTATACGAGTGTCGTGTAAAACAGCGACGTAAAGGTAAATCTAGGTTATGAAAACCCTTGATATTATTTAACACAAATTCAATGAATGCTTAGAGATGTGTGACTCACACGATGTCCTTTATTCTTTTTTGGAGACACATTGAGCTACACAATGGTCTATAGACTAAACATTCAATTACGAATGGTCGAAAAGCAATTTGGTTATTTAAATAGATATTTTAAAGAGGTTTAACAATGAAAGTAACACGCCGGTAGTAAAATGAAAATAAGAAGTTTCATTGAAAGCAACACTTATTTAATCCCGAACAATTGTATCACGAAAATACGACAACATGTAACAGTGAGTAGAGAAAAACAGACGGTTCAACACAAACGAGTATATGAGGTCAGTCGTATCACGCATAATCAAGATAGCAATAGTACTCAGAAAAGTGAGTATAAAAAGTCGGCAGCATACGCGCTCTGAATACAAGTATGTAACATTATAACAAGATAAAATCACGGTAATAAGATCAATTCACAAAAACAAGAATTCAAGATATGCAGCAAGAGCATATGTAATCAAGTAATATCCAATGATAATTCATGAAGCACAAAGGCTTTGAAAAGACATAGTAATTATCGTCATTAGGGTAATGTAATATTTCATCATGTAATCAGGAGAAGAAATAATATTATGATAATTAAAAGTAAATAATAAGGATTAGAGAGTTACCCGCGCAGATATCGTACAACAATGGCGGATTCTGTGTTTGACACTTTAAACATGAAATATTTGAACTTTCGGTTATAGACTAAGTTTTGAAAAAAACAACTTAGTTCCCTATAACCATCGCTCTGATACCAATCTGTGAGACCCCCAAAATCAGGCAAGGAAACACGTAGGCAGCAAAGGGGTTCCACATCATGGTACAAGAAACAATGAAATACTGTTGACATAAAGTTGACGTAATAAAAACTTATACATTACATCACAAAAAGATCAGAGTTTTTAAACAAAGGTCCTAGAGTTTTATAAGCGGAAAATCTATTATTTAAACATGGTTTTGTAACATGTTGTTACCAAAAATATAGGATAAACTTCTGACAACTTTTACCAAAACCGAACTTTAAAAAGTAACACAGAAATCTCCAAGCTGCGATAATATCCTGCGGGCTCCCATCCAAGCAAAGCTAAATAATAATACCTGAGATTAAACATGTAAAATCGTGAACATAAAGTTGAGTGATATTCATAGGTTTAGCAGTAAGGGTGTGGAACACAAGCATTTATTTGTAAAACAAGAAATAGGGAAAATGGTTACGTACGATAATCATAGTCCGAAACCATTATTATTGCTATTTAGTTCATGAACCGAAGCTTAACTCAATGTAAGTTCCTCTAGTGAGTATTCAGCCTAAATACTCAATTAACAAAACAAATGTAATGCGTCAATGGTTAAACAACCGCAACATGGGACGGGGATTGTCAGTCCCGATGGATCCACCCACAATATTCGCGCTTAGCAACACAAGTAAATTAACGGTTCATAAACAGGAGAGGAAACTTAAGGGCTATAACTAAAAGCAATAATAATAATGAAAATATGTTGGAAATCATCAAGTTCTGGAAAGCATACAAGTTCTGGATAGCATACAAGTTCTGGATAGCATACAGTTTTAAATGAATGTGTTCCACCATGTAAAATCTCACCCCGCGTTTAGAAACAATTAAGTAGTAAAAAAGGGCTATGAACTCACCTTAGCGATAAGGATATCGAATGAGAATAATGATCAAGATATAGTGACAAGAGTGAAACGATGAAATAAGATAAGTCGAGAAACAACAAGCTTCAAACGACGACCTAAAATAAAATAGCGCATCTTAGAAATATAGACGACAACGTACAAAATTAAAAAAAGTTTTAGAAACACATTTACGTTAAAAGAAAAATAACTAGATTAATATTTGGGACTAGATTTGAAGACATAGGAGAGAAAAGGGCCAAAAGTGTTATTTAGAAATTTATATATACTAATTTGTATTTAGCTTTATAGATTAGGGACCAAAAGTATAAATTAACATTTGAAATGCATGAAAATGATTTTGTAAATCATTTTGACGTGAAGACTATAATTCATTCTCATTTCAAAATCACAATCTATGATCTCCATTCTTTTTATATCATTTCATTAGCATGATAATGATGTGAGTTTCTCTTCATTATTTCATTTGAAATTTACAACCCATCGTTCACGTTTTCATTCAAGTATTTAATCATAAGCTTAAGCATTTATAAATTATAATACCTCATCTCCGCATGAAAACGCAAATGGCTCGAAGTTGTGATGCACAAGCAAAAATTCCGACATGAACACTAGAAAGTTAAAAGTTGCTCGATACTTTAACCAAAACACGAACTTCAACCTACAACTAAGGAACCGAATAGAAACGACTACGAAACCATGAGCACTTGATAAGAAACTCATGCAAGCTTGGCGTGAACTATATATTTGTCAAATATCATGCCATAATTCCTCCTACTAGTATGGTAGTCTTGTGATGATATTTGTATTATTTTTATGTATGTTCGGTTAACAGATCATCAAATATTGAAATAATGTCATAACTTTTGCCATTACCAAACTAGTATGTGTTGAGTAACATGCCACGTTTGTAAGTGCAGTCATACGAAATGCCACGAGACCTTTTGTTTGCCACGCCAACATGTGTAATTAGTAAACTAATAACCGACTACTTGGTTAAATATTTTTAGAATAGAAGTGACGTTAATTAGATTAGAAAGTGGCTAGTTATGCATATCAATATGTTAAAAAAATAATATAGTTGTGTGTATGGTATGGAGTTGTGGTAGAGTCGGCTTAATGAAAAAAAAAATATAAAGTTAATAGTTTTATTTTGTATATTTTTTAGTATAAGCGGGTATTATCGAAGCCCGATATTTTAAAAGTTACGTTATATAAAAGTTATATGTAAAACATGAAAAATAAACGCTCAGTATAAAATAAAAACATCGACAATTGGATAACATTGATATTTCGATAATTAAATGAGGTTTATAATTTAATAAACGTTAGCGCGTCGAATAAACGAATGACGCCTAAAAGCTTAACGTAAATTACGAAAAATGCTCGTAAAATAAATAAATAAAACATAAAATAAATGAATAAATTTAAAATGACGACAATAGAAAATATTTCTATGCCATGACGATAATGTTTACGGTCAATGACAGACATAAGGTTTGTCGATAAATAATAAATGACACGTATTCAATACATTAAAACCTTAACCTTGTCGGTTAGCCGAGAATTCAATATTATTCATATTACAAACACGAAACATTAAAAGTCGATTAATAATTATTGGTCTGAATATTTAAAATAGTATTAGAATTCGGTCTAAATATTAATTTTAAAGTTCAGGTTACAATAGTAAATAAATTTGTAAAAAATAAAAATATTTTTTTTATAACTCCGAATAAAATATTATCAATGATCAGAAAAATAATTAAAATACAATTTAATTAAAATTCTTGAGATCTCAGGATTTACATATGAAAAAGTAAAGAGGAACAAGTAAAACATTATAAAATCGATAAGTACGACAAGAATAATTTAATTATCGAGAAAAATACGGGTTCTCACATGTGACAACCGCGGTTTTGAGGTTCGTCACTTAGTTTTATGTTTGTGCATATTTCGTGAAATTACGTGTCTTTATGTGTTTATGTGTTAATTGGTGTGTATAGATTGTGGTTTGGATATCGTTTCGGGTACGGTGTACCTTGTGAGTGAAACGATGTATGATGTTTTCATGTTCATAAGCTCACATGGTAGTGACTATGAAATGGGATGGTGTTATTTAGTGGTTTTACGTATACGTATATGTATTATAGAAAATTGTATTTTTACGGTTTAGGGTTTTGCATTTAGGGGTCTCAGAAGAGGTATTTAGTCGCGGGAGTATTTTTCAGGATGGTTTTAAGTCATTTAGGACTTAGTTAATTTGTTTATTTCATATTTCAAGAGTTTTTATAAAACTGTATATTTTTACGTCTTTTACGGTATACGCGTAAATTTGACTAGTTTTACGGTTTTGAGGTTTTGGAGACCTAAAAACCAGGACTGTTTTGGGTAAAATGTTAACGAGATGGGTTATGAAGTAAACTAAGTTAAGGGCTTTAAAGAGGGGTGTAATGAGATGCTTAGAGCATATAAATGAGGTATATATATGGGAGAAGGTTAGTTGTCCATCATGGGTTGATGAGCCATCTTAGTGTTTGGTTCATGTTTTGATTGTGTGCTTTTGTTTGTTAGCTTTTTGCTAGTGCGCGGATTTTTTGGAGAAGCTCAATCAGGTGAGTTTCATAGTCCCATATCTTTTAATGATTTTCACTTCCAGATGGGATGGAAGAGACACTGTATGGTTTTGTAACTAATGCTGTGAATGTTTTTATGGTTTGTGATGGACTTGTGTGTGCACTTATGTGATTAACTGCTATGTGATTCTTGATTGTGTTTATGATTTGGATCGGGGAACACGTACCGTCTCAATTATTGTGGTTTGACTTGGTACCAAGGGGATGTTGACAAGGCAAGGCCTTGGGGAGGTACATAAATGTGTGAGCATCTATGGGACCAATGGATAATGACAAGGCGGGGCCTTGGGATTGGTACATAGGTGTATGGGCGCCTATGGTACCATGGTGTTTGGTAAGGCTGGGAGCCTTGGATTTGGTTTGGAATGATTGATCTTGAATGTTAGTTGTTAATGCATACTTGTAGCACATTGTCCATATGTTTAGTGGTTTATGGTTGTTCACAGCTTATTATAATCTATTTTAGGTTGGAGAGTAAACCTATGACTCTCACCAACATTATGTTGACGTGTTTTAGTGTCTCTTTCAGGTGATAAAGTGGTTAAGCGTGAGAACATATGTGGCTAGGATTGGAGTCGCGTAGGAATGCATTTAGAAGGAGATCCATGTTCCTTCTTAGTTTATTTTTTTCTGTTTGTTTCAATAAGTGATACTATGAACCTATATGTTGATTTGTTTGTGTTATTTGTTTATCTTGGGTAAGAGGTAGGACTGTTACCTACTTACCTAGACGCCTGCATTGTTTGAGATATCTTCATGACATTGTGTCACCATTTATGATATTTCCATTTCATTTTGTTATCTCTATAGACACGTTATTATTGTGATGATATCCATACGCCGCGCCCCATATTCCGCCATGGTGGGGTGTGACATAAGATAAAGCAGATAGAACAAGACAAATATAACCACAATAAACACTCAGAAGGTGAGCACCAGAAATGTCAAGCTGTGGACTGGGATTGGCCAGAGCAGGTATCCACACCAGTCAAGGCTGGAGGGTCAAGATGTTAACCGAATCCGTTTGCACCCACACACAAGACAACAATGACCCACAATAGTAACCAAGAAGGAGGCAAGAAAGAAGAATGAAAGAAGACTTACAGCGGAAACAACAAAAAAGACACCCAATCTCTAGATTCACTTAGTCTAGAGGATGGGTGAACCACCAATCAGAAACCCCCAAAAAAAGTAACAAGCTAGGGTTAGCAAACCCTAGCAAATATACCTGTGTAAATTAGCAAAAAAATGGTAACGATACCACCAAGGTGACCAAGGTGATACCAGGATACCAATAATAGAGAAAACCCCAAAAAATTAAATTAGGGTTTCAAGAAACCCTAATCCAATCTTCAAGATTTTTAACGGCACCACCGAATAAATCAACGGCAACACCTATTAAAGCTTCCTAGGCACCACATAAACAAAACCCCCAAAAAATAAAATTAGGGTTTGTGAAAACCCTAATAATATTTTTCAAGAAAACTAACGGCACCACCAAAACAAGCTTCCAGAAACGTCAAGAGAGCAAGAATCACCACCCAAAGTATAAAACCCTAAAAAATTAATTAGGGTTTCGAAAAATAAAAAAATTGATTATAATAAAAAGAACCGAGAGAGCTTCGATAGGCTGAAAGATCTACAACCAGAGCTCTGATACCATGTGAAAAAACATAATATCACAAACAAGAGAGATCTTTACACCCAACCAACCACCCCTTGGTGTAATTTATTATAAATCAAGGTTTAAAACAGAAAGATAAAGATTAGTCCCCAAATGGGTGCTAATCGAACGATTACATTAGAAATGGTGAGAACGTCCCAACTAGGTTGATTCGTTCTCCCTCACAATACAAGAGATCACTCAAACACTCAGCTATACAAGATGAACATCAAACTCCTAGGTCAAACCTCCATGGATGAGATGAGAGAGAGAGAGAGAGAGTTGCGCACACACACAGATATGTGTGTTGTGTATGTGTGATGATGAAACCCTAGTCAAAGACTAGGGTAATATACAAGTTTGGTCAAAGAGCCTCAACGGTTCCAAGAGCCCATCACAGAAAGACCAAAGCCCAATAGCGAAACATAAGCCCACATGATAAACCTGAAACAAAATAAACACAAGCCAAGAAGTAACACAATGCAAAGTTAAAATGCACACTTTGGGAGATTGACAAACCAACAAAACCTCTTGGATTGCCGACTTTCTATATCTTTTGATTGTTTGTTGGTAAGTCAAACTGATTATTAAAGATCAACAAAATAAACATTCACTAATAAGTTAAGAAATAACAAGATACCAACAATATTTTTGAGCGCATAAAGACAACCTAAAATGTTTCATTATGCAAATTTGTGTGACTTTTTTGATTTTGTAATTAAAGTTTTTGATATCACACATGTTTCAGTAATAGCACCTATAGGTTTTGCAATTTCTTACGTTAATGTGGTTTTATTTTGCGTGTAACTTCTTATTAACTGTGACACCACCAAATTGGTCAAATACAACAGAAATAATATTTGGGTGTCACGTAGGTGGATCAACAGCAGATAGTATGTAGAGCAACAGATAAAAGATTATCAATACAATTATTACATGAATTAAAGTGCAAATGTTATAAAAAATATCTTAAACATTTATTCAACAGTTTGGATGATTTCCCCGTTTATAAAACCTAGATGAGCTCTATAAATGCAGCCTATCATGATGCTTGACTCCATGCACATCAAATACCTGCTTCTAGGGATGAGCAGTGACACCGGAAAAACGGTACGGTACCGGAACCATACCGGTACCGACATGTACCCGCACCGTTTTTTTATACCCGGTACGGTACCGGTACTCCAAAAATGGGATGAAAAAAATGGTACCATCGAAATTCAGTGCAGGATTATAACGGGAATCCCTAAAATGGTACTGGAATATAGAAGGTTGCGCATGCCATAACGTGTATATTGGTACGTTGGTTATAGAAATTAGAAAGCCCACATTGAAACCCTCCAAAAACCTTCTGTAAACCTCTTTATACGTAAAAATTATCTCACAAATTAAATGATCTAATTTCTATCCATACCATAAATCATCCCAATTCATCGTCATTTTAAACACATCGTCATTTCCAAAAACGCAAATGGAGGTAAGAATAGTATTTATTTGATTTGGTCACTGTTATTTTTTTGTTTGGATTTTATAAAGTTTACATATTAAGTTATTATCAATCTAAGTTACATATATTTTGTTTTTTTAGCATGATGATACCATTGTTGAGGAGACCCCAATTTTGGATATTCATGATTCAGATTTGGTTCTGAAAGTGAAAGTGAACCTCAAGTTGTTGTAAAAAAGCTTCAAAACCAAAAGCTGACAAAAGGAAAAGAAAGGATAAAGAAGAAGAAGAATATGAGATATATGGAAAAACAATTAAGGAAAGGGCGTCGATTTGGGAACACTATAATCCTTGTAGGATAAAGAATGATCCAAAAACGAGAAGGGCGCTGTGCAAGTTCTATAAGAACACTCTAGCAGCAGATGGGCCTCAAAATGGTACTTCTAGTCTTCACAAACATTATCCATGCACTAGTAGTCCTTTATATGGTGTTTTATAGAAAAAAAGCAACAACAAACTCACGTTCTAAACCTTATTGTACAAGAAGGTTTAAAGGTAAAGAATTATCATGTGGAATGTTTATCAAATGCGGTTAGATATGTTAGGCAATCAACACAAAGAATAAAAAAGTTTAAAGCTTGCATGAAAGAAAGTGGCCTTGAATGAAATAGGTTTTTGTGTGGGGAATGTACTACTAGATGGAATTCCAAGCATGATATGTTAAAGATTGTTATTGAGTTAAGGGATGAGTTTTTTAAATATGAACTTGTAGATGATTGTTATTATCGTGACCTTGATAGAGTGCCTGAACACTCGGATTTTGGTGTTTGCAAAGATATAGTTGAATTTCTAGAGAAATTTAAAGCTAAAACCGAACTTATTTCATCCACTTCAAAACCATTAGCTCATCTTTTTTTTGGAGAAATTCTAGATGTAGACAAACATCTACGTCACTAGGAGACTAAACCTGAGTTTTGTATGATGGCATGATATGGTTGGTAAATATAACAAGTATTGGGTGAAATTTGATAAGCTTAACGACTTTATGTATTTTGCCACTATGTTGGACCCTACTATGAAACAACGTCTTGTTTCACATGGGTTCAAAACAATGCTTATGAATAGCATGTCATATGAAGATGGCATTAATGAGGATGTTCTTAACGACACCATAAGTGAGATGGTGAAAAAGGTTGTGCAAAGAATGGAACTTTGTTTAAAACATACAAAACAAGGTTTGACACAGTTGGGTATAAAAGCTCTTCTCAACAAACAAGGAATCAAGAATCTGTTAATCAAGGACCTGGTGATCGAGAACTTAGTAATGCATATAGAGGCGATAATGATTTTGTCTATGACTTCTTGAATTTGGAAGAATCTGGTTCAATTGAATCGGAAAGCGAGTTAACTAGGTATCTAAATGAACCACGGATTCGGTATACAAGAGACTTTGACATTCTGGAATGGTGGAAATTAAATGCGCAAAGATTTCCAATCGTATCTCGAATGGCAAAAGGTAATTTACTATACTTTTTGAATTGATTTTGTTCTTGAATGGTGGTAATCTACTATACTTAATTCTTTATTCATTTTAGACATATTGCCGATCCAAATAACCACTATCGCATCCGAGTCGGCGTTTAGCACAGGAGGTCGAGTTCTTGACCCATATAGGACTAACTTGTCGTACCCCATCGTTGAAGCATTGATGTGGGTTAGAAAGTCATCCAAAGGTATAATAGATGACATTGATGACATATTAAACGACGATGAGGTTGCAAGAGGTATGAACAGCTAGCTTCAATTTCTATCCAGTATGTTTTCTAATGTTTGTCAAGTAATTAATTTAGCTTGTTTGTTCTTGTATGTGCAGAGATTGAAGAAGGAATTAACAAGCAAAATGGGAGATTAAGTGAAGAAGAAGTAAACTGAGATAAATGGTCAAAAAGGAAGCAAACTGTGAGATCAAGTTTAAAGGAGCAACTGCATTTTTTTTTGTTCTTGCTGTCACAGAACCCTTCATGGGTCAAACTGGGTTTATTTTATGTTTAATGGGTGGAAACTTAACTTTTGTTATCTTTTGTTTTGAATTGACTAGTATCTCTGATGTAGTTTTGCTGTTTGCCAAACAACCCTTTATGTTTTCTTTTGAGTTGATTAATATATTTGATCTGATTTTGTCTGCTATAAAAATGGGCAAAAGCCACATATGGTTTTCAATGAGTGAATTGCACTAGTACTTATGGTTTTCATCTTTGATAATAATCTCTTGCTGCAACTTTGTATACTACTGTAGTATTACTATTAATATTGAACCAATTTGTGAAGTAATAAGTTCTCTTGCTGCAACTTTGTATGCTACTCTAGTATCATTATTAATATTGAACCAATTTGTGAAGTAGATATACTATAACTTACAATATAAAGCAAATGTGGCAAAGTTGAAATATGCTACTATATATGGTACAAAAGAAACTAGAAAAATGACGCATAAAAATGTCATGACAATTGCTTACCAATTTATGAAAAAACAAATCACTTTAAAACTTATACGGTGCTATACCCGTATTAGTACCGTTGTACCGGAACTGGTTTAAGATACTGTTCCGGGAACGGGATGTCGAATCTAAGTCGGGAAAAAATTCGGTACACCGAAAACGGTGCCGGTACGGTACCAAAATGGTACCGCGCTCATCCCTACCTGCTTCAGTTTCCTAAGAAAAACATGCTTAGAGAGTCAACATAAAGCTGGTGAATTCACAGGTTTAAATAAATTAAGTTTGGACAATAAACATTCACCGAAGTAGTAATGCACATAGCATCAATACTTAAAGGTAACTACATTTCCTATTGCCCGAAACTGACACTTGACACGTTAATCCCACAACAAATGAGGACCCTTCGCATTAATAAAAATGCACCCAATATTCCGTTCCGACACGATAAACATCTGTTGTCCTGGCCCATGCACAGTGAGCGCTACTTGATAGGTGTGTAAACACCCATCCTTTTTACCACTTAATTACAACAATAACCGAGCCAAAACGTGTATTTTATGTCTTTTATGTCGGAATTATGCGTGGTTTGTGTTTTTGTTGTGATTTAGGACGAAAAGGTGAAAAATGGAGAAAACACGGGCATTCACGGGCTTTTATTGAAGAAAAAGATGAAAGACGAAGTCAAGAAGTCAAGAGTGCAAAAAGAACGGAAGTCCAAGACCAATTCTGAGGATTTATCGAAGAACAAGTCGAAAGACGGAAGTTTACTTAAAGCCGAAGAACTCAAGTATACTTTATTGAAGAATTAAAAGACGAGTTCGAAGAAATCCCGAGCCAAAAGTCATTAAAGTCCAAGATTAAAGAAGATTTAAAGGCTTAAGGACTAATGATGCAATTAACAAAGAGATTAAGAAGGAAAGGCCTAATGATGCAATTAAGAGAAAATGAAGGAGGGGAGGAAGCTTCCTAATCCTCCCCTATATATAGATTAGATGTTAATCACTTTTTCTTTGTTGGCTAATAGTGACAATTAGTTCTTCCATTTATTTACCTTACACCTTTAAATTCATGTCAATTTAATTACTTGTCAAATTTAAATACCTTGTCTTGCACCTTAAATTCCTTTAATTTCAAGTAAGTTTCCATTTAATTCTTGTCAATCTTTACTTTATCTTGTTAATCTCCTATCTACCTTTCTGAATCTTTGATTTTTATGTTATGTTTGTGTTCATGTTCATGTTCTTATTTTGATCAAAGTGGGTTTTGATTATTATGGTTAGATTTGTTAGTTTTATTAATTTGGATAGTTTGTTTATGATTATTGGATGTTTTGTTATTAGTTTGGTTTAATCTTGTGTTTGATTTTGGTTAAATTGTGATTAGATTCGTGTGATACTGTATTTCCTTGTTCTTCGGGGGTGTTTGTTTCTGTTATTGAGATTCCCAGGTGAAGTTCCGAACCAAGCAAAAGTTCTGAACCAAGCAAAAGTTCAGAACCAAGCAAAAGTTCAGAACCAAGCAAAAGTTCAGAACCAAGCAAAAGTTCAGAACCAAGCAAAAGTTCCGAACCAAGCAAAAGTTCAGAACCAAGCAAAAGTTCCGAACCAAGCAAAAGTTCATAACCAAGCAAAAGTTCAGAACGAAGCAAAAGTTCCGAACCAAGGAAGTTCCGAACCAAAGTTCCGAATGAGTGTTTTGTGTTGATTTATTCCGAACGAAGAAGAATTATTCCGGGTGAAGGTGACATTCCGAACGAGTAATTATTCCAAGTGAGGTATTTTCAGGTTCTTTTTAGTTTCTGTTTTTAATTTTTAATTTTCAAGCTTTATTTTTCCCGCCTTTTTTCGTAGTCGCACTTTAAGATTACTTGCCTTAGATTTATTTTAGCCTTGCCTTAGTTTAAATTTTAGTTGCGTTTTAAGTTTGCCTTAGATAGATTTAAGTTTGCGTCATTTACTTTAGTGCCTTTTAATTTTAGTCACGCTTTTAATTTCTCGTCTTTTATTTTAAATTAGAGTTAGATTTAAATTAACGTCATTTTCATTTACGTCTTTGCACCTTTAATTTTAAAAACAACCAAAAATATTCTTTCTCACAAAAAAACAATTGAGTCGCGTTTTAAACCGGAAATCAATTCGAGAAGATATCGAGAAACGAATTTTCAAACTAGTAAAATCTTTACATTACTACTCACCCAGATGGGGATGGTCAATCCCAAATATATCTATTTATACATTCATGCAATTAAATAATTTTAACAGTTCCAGTTCCTGGGTGAGGGAGGCATTCTACAATAGGCAAATGAAATCAAATGTTTCGTAGTTCAGTCTATGTCCATCAAGTAAAAATTATGTTGCATGTTTTCTTCCCCGTAAAAAGGTTTAAAAGTTTGTCAATATAAAAAATAGGGTCATGAACTCACATTAGTAGTACAAAATTAAGTCACAAGTAATCCAATGTGGTGCTCACGACACAGCCGACAACCTAAATAATTATACAATCTCAGTAAATGCATAACATAATGCATAAAAGTCTTTGAATAAATCAGCGCATGCTTATACTGGTTTTAAGCATTTTATTACGATCTTTGTAACTTAATTCATCGTTGTACAAGTAATAGAAGTGTTTATTTTTAAGTACGTAATAAAAAATATCGTTTAAAGTAATTAATTCGTTTATTTAATATTCCCGTACGTGTATCGTAAGGTGGTTTAAATATTTATAAAAGAAAGTTTTATATATATTTAAAAAGTGGAAAAATAATAAATATAATTTATATATTTACTTTTATAATTATTTGTTTTCAATTTATATAAATTATATAATTGACATTTATAAAATGTATAACATTTTATTTAGTTTAATTTAAAGTCCCCGAAGTTTGTATAATTTATCAAATAGTCCTTAAATTATATGTTTGGGAAAATGACGATTTTGGTACTTATAGATTTGTTTAAGTTACACTTTATAATATTAGAATTACATATATATAATTAGGGTTTAGTTTCATTTTAAGAATTTGCAAATTAGTCCCTCATATATATAATAATACACGCGGTATATTTCCATAAACACCCCTAGGGCTTATATTAGTTTCGTTGAATGGCAAAACAAGTCACTCGAGTTACACGTGTAACTAGGGCTTATAATAGTTTGAGGTATTGACACTTTTGGTCCTTATAGTTTCGGCTTATGATTATACATGTAAGATTTTACAAAACAGCCCCCTAGGGCTTGGAATACTTTCGGCTATTGTCATTTTTGGTCCCTAGGTTGTAGGTTAGGGTTTATAACTTTACACATGTGGCAAAAATGGTCCTTAGGGTTTCTAAGGGTTTCGACAAAAGGCATAAGTGGTCCTTATTGTTCTATTAGGTTTACACAAGTGTAATTAACTTACAAGGATTTACTAAACAGCCCCTATACTTTGATTAAGTTTCGAATAGGGTGTTTTCCAACCCTACACTTTCGGATAATTACAATACTAGTCCTTATCTTTGGTATTTTGTTAAAATGAGTTTCCAAAAGTCATGTTTTAAACCTTACTCTATTTAATTTACATTTTTATCCGAAAGTTTTGTATTTCACCATTTTGATCTGAAACTTTTATAAATCACATTTTTGGCACCAAAGTTTTATAATATGTATATTTAACACATGAAAAGTTTATTTTAAGCATAAATATCTTAAATGGGCTTTATGAAGCATAAGTGGGCCTAGTAGGCTCCTAGTTTTTATTGGGCTTACATTTTGGGCTTAATAGGCCTAAACTAGCTTAGTGACTATTCATTGGGCTTACTAGTCCATTAAGGTAAACTAGGTAATCATATTAGGAGGAAACATAGATCTAATGGTTTCTAAGCTTCCTATAACAAACCTAAGTTATCCATCAACCTAAAAACCCTAGTATGGATCACGGCTAAAATATATATGCATGGGGTTTTCATAATTTTTCTAGGTTAACATGTTTATAAGTTCATGGTTGCCATAGTTATCTAGATTTTTCATCACCTTATGTGATATATCATTTTTAGCCGTGACCTACTATAGGTCTAGGTTTTCTAGATTTGTGTTTATAGCAAGTTTATACTAGGAGTTTCATATGTATGTTCATGTGGATGAAAAATTAAAGTATTTAAGAAAGATATAAGCTTTCATGGTACTTACTTGTTAAGTAAGTTTAAGGAAGAACTAGTGAACTAGGAATGACTTGAGCTTGTGATCAACAATGGTGGAAAACCTTAGACTATACCATGCCGTGACCTCCTTGGTGGTTTCTAGGGTTCTTGTGTTGCCTTGTAATGTAAGTTAGGTGTAGTAGTGAGTAATGATTAGCATTTATGTTGTATGAGACATGCTTTAAGGTTAGTAAATGATGTATTAATCGAACTTGGTGAATATTGGTAAAGAAAGAATAAGAATTCGTGGGTGAGGGAGTGATGATAGATTTCAAGTATTTTGTGTTTGTGATCTTTGTGGTATCCGAATATATTAAGGAAAGAGAGATATGATGTATCTAGTCCTTTGTACTTTGATAGATATGTAAGATATGAGGTGATATTTACTATGCCAATACTAGCAAATGAACTTTCCATTCCAAGTGTGTGATGTTGTCGTGTGGTATGAGGTCAATGGGGACATGGTGTGTCTTCAAATAGTGTCCCATGTATGGTAGCATAGTATACACTTTGACTTTGTGACATGGTAACTTGTAAATTGTTGTATGGTTTAATGATTGTGTATACATATATACACGGCTACAATATACATTGTAGGGTAAAAATGTGTTGACTTGTCTAAAATTGGGAGTTAACTTAAGTTTATGTAATATAGTGTAGGTACTTGTAAGGTTTCTAGGTATTTTGGTTAAATCTCTAGGTCATTTGGTGAAAGTATATAATGTGTATAACATTATAATTATTATACTTGAAGAAAATACATAAGTGTCAATGTGAGATAATAGACATTGTTTTATGGTGACATATGTTTGTTCATAGTATGAGGTATATGTAAATATACATATAATATTAAATCCAGGTACTTAATAAATTAAATAAATATAATCATAGTTTTTCCAAAAATATGTACTGAGGTGATGAGTCCTTGTTTAAAAATATAGTCTGTCAATTGCCAGAGTAGTCAGAAAAGACTAAGGGTTCGTATATATAATAAAATAAATACGAGATGATAGTATGACAAATGAAGATGATACTTAATTAATCATATAAAAGTGGAATTATAGAGATTCCAAAAATAAAGAGTAGAACAGTTGACAAAGTCAATAAGGTAAAATCAGAGGTTTTACATTAACAAAGTTGGAAAATATGTTTAGACAATCTCATTAAAATACCCGTGAATTTCACGGGTTTTTTTAGCTAGTGTTTAATATAAAAACTAGTAGATATAATTAAGTTATAGTTTAAGTTGGAAAGGTTATTTAGTAAAACATTTTTTTAATTTCAATATTAAATATTTGACAAATCAAGATAAATGTTCTATATATAGTATATAATGTTAAGAAATTGTAATTTTTATTAATAAATTAAATAAATAATAATAATTAAAATAATATATAAATTATAAAAACTAGAATAAGGTTAAATAATTTTACTATCTGATTTATAAAAAATGGTTAGATTCAAATAATTATGTGAAACATTTTCATCCTAAATAGTGTTCCTAGACAAATAATAACTAGTAGTCTTTTTATATATTTATTTCCGTTCAAAAAAAAACAAACTATATGCAAGTATATGGGTAAACTGCAAATTTCGTCCCACAACTTTGCAAAAACGGCAATTTTGTCACTGACTGCAAATTTCAAACAATTTTTACCACTATCTTTGCATTTTTCTTGCAAATGATCCCCCGATTTAACTTTTTTTAACTTTCACATATAGACAAAATGATGATCGTGATCGGGTATTATCGCTTGATATAGACGATTCTGATCTCACACTAACGACATTCATCCTTCCCTACAACAGCCAACATAATGTTACAAGCACCACAACTACCAGCCAACATAATGTTACAAGCACCACCACTACCAGCCAACATAATGTTACAAGCACCACCACCACCAAACTCATAGTTGCATCGGTAAAACCTATTATTGATAACCCCAATGTGGATTATTGTGATAAAAATTCGATTACGACCACCACTACCAAAATCATAGTTTCAGCGCAAAACTCAATTGTTGATAACCACAGTGTTGATAATTGTGATAAAATACTTGTTAGGACAACCACCACCACCGAAACGATTGTTTCATTACAAAACCACATTGTTGATAATTCGGATGCAAAAACGTTTATGATAATACTAGGTCCCGCTGGTATTATTCATGCAGCCAAAATCCATAAATTAGCATATAGTCGGGATTATGTCCAGGAGGTGATGTCCACACAAGAGTATATTAGGAAAATTATTGAGGATGTTGGCAAGGATGAAGATTTTAGTCGTGGCTCGTGGGTTAGCGCGGTTGAGTTTGTGGATTTTAATAGAGGTATTGTGAGTGGGTGTTTAGGCAATGTGAATAATTTTCTTAACAATGGGAAACTTGAGCAAGTGATTGCGACAATCAAGTCTTGTAGTCCGAATGCTTTGGGTGATATAACAGTAAACTTGCACAAGTGACTAGGGTTTCACTGGGTATAAAAGGAACCCTCGAGGTTCCACAAAGGTACGATTCATACAATCTCCAAACCCTCACCGATTACTCAATAAAACCTATTCTTACTCTCACAGGAGTCTAATCGTGGATACATTCTCACGGTAAGCCTAACGGTGTATGTTATTTAGTGTGCATGGTCTCCATACAAGTTTACAAGGTGCAAAAGCCGGAGTCCTCAAACACCCGAATTAAGCCTAATTCTGGTCAAACACGGTCCATCCAACTTTTGTATCAACACTTTTTATTGATTAAAAAGGGATTTTGGTTCAAAAACTTTTCTGATAAGCACAAGTTTTAGCTTATTGGGCTTATTAAGTCCAATAAGGTAGCTTATATCTTCTTTGAGGGTCTTAGAAGCATTTTCAACTTTCTCACTCTGTTTTAAAGTTGTTTAAATTAGATTTTATGTCTAGTAGCACGTACCCTTTTTTGTTTTTACAAAATTTTCTTATTGGGGCAAAAAACCCATTAAACCGTATACCCAATTCGGATTTGGACTGTTTTAGGCCTATTTTTATTTTTGGTTTATTTAGGTTATTTTAAAGTAATTTTGTAAATTTTGATTATTTTAATATTATTTTCCTCGATTTACGTGATTGCATAATTCGTCTTTAGTTTTAGTTATCTTTGTGTAGAATCGTCTTTTATTTTAAACTCTTATCTTGCTAAAACTCAAACTAATCCAAATACGTGTTTAAGTGCAAACAAATCTCCTCATACAAAACGAATCCGTGGTTTTATTGTTTTTACATTTTTGACCCTCACCTTTCTCATAATCACTATTTACCCCCTAATTCTACTTCTATCAATCACATATCGGTAAATAATAACCATTCAAGTCTTATTTGGGAAAAGGACCAGGCTGAACTAACCGAAGCTTATTTTTGATTAGTCTTTGATAATGTTCAAGTATTGTGTATCATCCGGATAAGGTTGGTCAAGTTCGAATCAATGATAAGAAATACCATACCTGAAACGAACCCCTTTTGAATTCGAGTTAGAATAAATATGGGCGAGTAAGAGAAAAATGTAACAGGATTGTCATTTCAACTCATTTGGACAAATTTTATTAAATTTAAAATTGAAAAGTAAAAAAAGAGTAATTTTTTTTACTTAATACCTAACTCTATTTAATATCTGAATAAGTCGAGTTGATCCGAATACAATTTTTGACCTGTGTAACTCGACTCGAACGATTTTAGTTGTGTTCAGGTCTAGATGGGGTTTGAAAATTTTGATACCCCTAGTTGGCGGACCACATGTAGTAGGAGTTGAGATCAATGTATACTCCTAATTTAACAAAGACTCAATCAACCAATCATATACGCTCAAACCTCACTTTCCACCTCTTTAAAAAAATTAAATATCTTACAAACAGTAAATCGTCAAGCGACAAAAACTACACCATTGCAATGATAATTAAATTATCTTTCTATAGAGGGACACATGTATAAACGTTCAACGGAAATTTTTTTGTTTGGAAAAATTATATATGATTCGTATCACAAATAATATATTATTTTTCAAAGTCATACGTATATGATTTCAGAAAGTTATATACGAATCCTATATGATTTTTTAGATGAAAAAAAGTTCGTCGAAAGTTTATATATGTGTCATCAATAGAAATATAATTTAATTCTCGTCGCGATTGTATGTCTCGTTTTACGTAACGATTAAAAAAATATTTAATTTTTTGTAAAAATGATGAAAGATGATTTTTTTAAATTGATCATTAGAGTTTGGATTTTATGATGTAGTAGCAAGAATCAAACAGGATAAAATATAATTTGACACATCGTAAGTAGGTCGTATAGAGATGGCAAAAAACTCCGAACCCGACGGAGAATCCGGTATCCAAATCCGATTTGACCAGGGATTCCTTGAGTTGACCGGGTATGTGATGGGGGTGGAGATTCCCCAATAATAAAAAGCGGGCATGGAGGCGGGGATGTTAATACCCTTAGTTTCCCAAACTCGTACCCGAACCCGCCCCCGAATATCTATATTCTACGGGTCCGTATGGTAAGAGTTTTTCTAAAGCTTTTATACAGCTGTTAGCTTTTTTGTTAAAAAAATAATCTAATAGCTCTGTTTGGCACAACATTTTTTTAGAGCTGTTAGATTTTTATTTTAACCAAATAACTCTTAAATAAAAAGTTGTTCCATACAGCTTTTTAGATTGTCAGGAGCTGTTAAAGCTGTAAATTACTGATATAACATCCAACCATATTATAATTTATTAAAAGATGTCATTTTAAGTCATTGTACATCTTACCTTTACAGTTAACAACTAATATACCAAACACTTTTATTAAAATTAACTTTTTTATCAAACACCTTACAACTTACAGTTAACAGCTTACAGCTTACAGCTAGTTTGCCAAACATAGCCTACATATACATTTATATATCTTGTATGTTTTAAATATCTATTAGATATTTGAAACACTATCAATTGATGATTATATCTCATTTGACACTAATCTTCTAGGGTGAACTCTTATGTGTTAATTTTGTTATATTTAATACTGAGCATGATCGCATAAATGTTAATCTCGTTAATGTTGTTTAATATTACCGTATTAAGGTTATTCGTAATGGTTGCGTCACTTGAAACATAGTTTAAATGTTAATTGTGTAACGGGAAAAAAATCCTCGATTCCTCATTGGGGATCCCGTTCCCCGCTAGGGATAGGGATGGTATGTAGCTTGTAATCCCCGATGGGGGTGGGGACAGGAATGAGGATATATATTTAACTTTGGGGATGGGATGGTAGCAACCATTCCCCGCAAACCCGGCCCCGTTGCCATCTCTAAGGCTAGGGGGAGTGGTGCACAAAAATCCCACCGCCACGTCAGCTCCACCTCAGCTTTTTCTTTCCTCTCACTAACCCACTCAAAACTCACCTTTCAAGGTTCATAAGGAAAAAAAACCCACCACCACCTCACCTCCACCTCATCTTTCCACTATCACTTTTACCTTATTTATTCATAAACTAAAACTTTTATTTCATAAAATAAAATACGATACACGGATAAAATAAAAATGTAAAATACCGAAAATAAAAACATACAAAGTAAAAAAAAACTACCACTCCAAATTGTAACGCTCTTTGATTTCCGCCCGGCGTTACAAACGGTATGCCAATTGTGGCCCAACCAAGTGATCATAGGGTGTCATATAGAAGTCTATCTCTCGATCCCTCCTTTCGAGTGCTTTTCTTCTTTGGGTCTCGGCTGCAATTTCCAATTGTTTGGCTTGATTTTCCAACTCAAGACGACGACACTCCAACTCTTTATCTTTCATTTCCAAAAACTTAAGCCGTTCGTCTTTGTCCGAATTATGAAACTCGGACATCATCAACCTAGAAAACTCTGCTTCTTGGGACTCAACCGATGAACGCGACGACTAACCTTTTTTCTTCCTCGCAGCAGCAGCTTTGGCTTTATCCATGCCTACTGGTCGTTGTCGTTGAACACCACTGGTTTGACTGTCGTCAAAACTTTGAAAAGAAGCTGCATCCCCTGACTCCGATGTCTTCGATCTCTTGCTGCCTTGGCTTTCTTCCTCCTCCTGATTAAATTCCCACAGTTCCATCTCGCCCCCCCATAAATTTCTGACTACCTTTCAAAATTTCCCAACAATGACGATACCTGAACTTTGAGTTGTGTTCAATTTGATAGTCCTCACATGCTCTATTAATGTAAGTCTCATCGTCGGCTCCACTCACAACTCCCATTCGTATCATATTGTTATACACTCCAACAAGCTTACACACTTGAGGCCGGATCAACTTCCATTTCCCGTTCACGCTATCATATGTTCTTTTACCGTATACCCCTGTGTTGGTCTCCAAGTATCGCAAAACCTCAGTCCAAAAACCTTTAGAATTCCCGTTGTTTCCCTTCGCGCTATTTTCAAATACGGATACCCATCCTTTACACAATTCGACTTCTTCAACGTGTGTCCATGTAGTTTGTCGAGATGCGTCTGGAGCCTTTGGAGCTTGCCGTCCTCTAGACGCCCTCGACGAAGTTGGAGTTGGGATGGAAACTTCAACCGTGTCATCTAGAGGCCCCTGATATGACCTCGGAAAAGATGGCATGTATCCTTCCTTATTATGAAAGGAAGGTACATGAGAGGTGGTATGGGAGAGGTGGGTATGTTGGCATGGTGTTGTGATGACGAACCACCAACATAGTTATTAAAATTGTATGGGTTTTGTGAACAAAAATCTTGAAAGCCGGGAGTTTGTGAGAATTAGGTAAAATTATAAGTGTTTAGGTAAGGTAGATTCGGGTATGAGTCCGGAACCGGTGGATGTATCGGTGCCGGCATAGGGTTACGGTAAGGTTGGTTTGGATATGGTTGATGATATGGGTTTGGTTGTCGATATGGTGACGGGTTGTTAAGATCAAAGGTTCTGGTAGCGGTAGGTGGAGAGGCGGTCGAATTTCTACGTGGGCGGCGTTTGTCGGATTGAGTGTTTTGTTGGCCGGACATTGTTGATTTTTTAGGAAGAAGATGATTTTTTGTTAGTAAAGAAAGAAGAAGATAAAGATGAAAAAAAAATAGTGAAAATGGGGATTATATAGAATAAAATCGGGATGAAAAATAAAGTTTTGGGGTATTATGAATGATGAGTAACTCACCTGTAGCGAGTTTTTATTGCACTTGGAATTGTAACCCACGCGTGACTTTTTACGGTAGAAATGTAAGGTTCTTGGTAACCCACGCGTAGGTTTTTCGACGTGTAACCCACCCGTGAGTTTTTATCACCACTCCCCAACCTGTAGTACCTTATCCTAAGAAACATGTACATCATGTGACCAATGTTTTACCATTTTCATATTAAATCACTGTTTCACTTCAAACACCACTGTTGCAAGACTTTCTACTTTGAATAACCATAAATCCTTTTCCTTTTTCATTTTTATTAAAACAAGAACAAAACCCATTTCTTAAAAAGTACTAAAACATCAAGAAACATAGTTTTTTTTGTTGTTAATGTGAGTAAAGTTTATATTTTTTTTATGCTTAATGATGGAACAAGAAGAGTGTTTGGGACATGCTCATGAAGATGAGTTTACCAAGTTGATTCTTTCATGGTCTCTTGACGATATTCTAAACCAACAGCTTTATACAAACAAGGTCTGTTTTTTTTTTAATACTTTTTTTGTTTTACTCTATTTAGTTCTTGGATTTGTTGAGGTTATTAAGAGGTTTAAGGTTCAAACTTGACTAGGGACATATGTGTGGGTGGAGAGGGAAAGGTTCAATTAGGCTGGGTCTCGGGGTGTCATGGATTTTTGTTGTGTAATGTTAGTTTTGTTGAAAAACCTTGATTTTTTGTAAGAGAGCTGGGAGCGGGTTAGTGGTGCCAAAGGCGCGACTTCAGCACCAGAATCAGCACCAGAACCCCTTGGCACCAGAACCCCTTGGCACCACATTTTTGGGGGAGTAGTTGGTATTTTGGGCCCACTTTTATTAAAATAAATAAAAAAAGAAAAACCACCACCTGGCCAAGGTTCAAACATTTTCTGAAGTTAAAGAGAAAACATAAAAAGTTCTACATATACCCCTTAGTTTAGCATATACTCAATCAACCAATCAAAACCACTCATTTTTATCATGTAACAAAAAACTCATTTTTTAAAAATTAAATATATCACAAACCGTTCAACGTTACGTAAAACAAAACATATCATCGCGACGAGAATTAAATCATCTATCTATCGAGGGGCACATGTATATGCTTTCGACGAACTTTTTTTTCGACTTTTTTTCTTAAGTCACGTCTGAGAGAATTATATATGATTCGTCACGAAACATATATGATTTTCAGAAAATCATATATGATTCTCTCAGACGTGACTTAAGAAAAAAAGTCGAAAAAAACTTCGTCGAAAGTATATACATGTGCCCCTCGATAGAAAGATGATTTAATTCTCATTGCAATGGTGTATTTTTTTTCGTTTGACGATTTACCGTTTTGTGAATATTTAATTTTTAAAAAAGTGGTGGGAAGTGGTTTTCTTTTTTAAAATGGATGATTATGATTGGTTGAATAGTTCTATGCTAATTTAAGGGTATACATAGATCTTAACTCCTTAAGACTTCCTCATAGCTAAAACAAAATGGTTTATCATGTTGCTGTTATAGTTGTATAAAACGATCGGGTTTGCCGTGTACATGAACATTTCTAATGACTTGATGTGTTGTTTGTAGGTGGACAAAATACCACTTACTTTTGAGTCTGAACAACACTACTTTGGCTCTTTTGTTTATCCTTTGTTAGAGGAAACACGCTTCGAGCTGGCTTCTTCCATGGACAACATGTATAGAGCTCCATTTGCTGATATTTTATCTGTAAAGGAGTCCGAAAGTAGTGAAAATATGCTATATAGTGTTACAGTTGGTTGTTGGAGAAATCAATATAGTGAAAGTGGTAAAGATAATTACTATACGTTACCAGGGGATCTACTTCTTTTAGTAGATGGGAAACCGGAATCTTATATGAAGCGCGAGGGCAGAACATGGAAGCTTTCGTTGGTAAAAAGTAATGAAGGTGATGGTGCATCTTTAGAGTTTACGATTAAGGCATCACAACCAATTGAATTCCAGGATGGGTTGTATGCTGTTTTTTTGATGAATATAACGACTCAGAAAAGAATATGGAATTCATTGCACATGCATAGAAATCTTAATATCGTCAAAAAGATTCTTTATTCTGACTCGCAGGTGATAAATTGGTTAAATAGATTTCCCATTTTTTAGCGATAATATTGATAAATTGGTTAGTAATTGATATGTTGTTTACAGGTTAAAGAGAAGTGCAGTATCTGTTCTTTTTGTTATGATAGTACGGTATCTCAAAATCTGGATCCACAAGTTTTGATGAACTTGAATGAATCCCAGAGGGCAGCAGTTATGGCCGCACTTTATACAATGCAATGTTGCCATATTTCATCTGTGGAACAGATATGGGGACCACCTGGAACGGGGAAAACGATGACAGTTAGTGTTTTGCTTTTCATCCTTTTGCAAATGAAGAAAAGAAGTCTTACATGTGCTCCAACAAATGTGGCTATAGTACAGTTGGCGTCACGTGTCCAAAGCTTGGTAAGAGAATCATTCAAAACTGCAACTGCAAGGGGCGATTGTTTCTGTTCGTTTGGAGATTTGCTCTTGTTTGGCAGCAATGAGATATTAAAGGTTAGTTCTGACTGTGAAGAAATATATTTAGAGCAACGGGTTAAGAGGCTTGCAGATTGCCTAGGGCCAGTGACTGGCTGGAAACATTGCATAAGATCTATGATTGATTTATTGGAAAATTGTGTTTGCGAGTATTATAAATTTTTAGAAAATGAATTCCTGAAGGAAAAACAACTTAGACATGAGAATGAGTGTAAAAGAACGATGTTGGAAATAAAGTCATTCATCGAGTATGTGCAAGAGCGATTTAATTCTTCTGCATCACCACTCAGAAGGTGCATTGTTACATTTTGTACTCATATCTCGAGAAGTTTCATGGGGGAATGCAATTTTCAGAATATGATCTCTCTTTTTGATAACATAAGTTCATTGGAGTCTTTGTTGTTTCGAAAGAATATGGTGTCGGAAGAGCTTGAAGACCTCTTCAATTCTAAGCCATTGCAAGATGATACTGTTAAGTCATGTCTATTATTGTTAAAAACTCTGCGGATATCCCTTGAAGGACTCACTCTTCCATGTTTTTCAAACAAATATGCGTTAAAACAATTTTGTTTTGAAAGGGCTTCTCTTATATTCTGCACAACTTCAAGTTCCTACAAGTTGCACGCTGTCAATATGGAGCCTTTAGATATAGTGGTCATAGACGAAGCTGCTCAACTGAAAGAGGCAGAGTCCACCATTCCCCTTCAACTTCCGGGAATTAAGCATGCTATTCTTATTGGAGATGAGTGCCAATTACCTGCACTTGTTAACAGCAATGTAAGTCTCTGATTATCTTTCTACCTAAAGACTATTAGTTAAATTATATTCTGATTGACATTGTGCTCGTGGACAGGTTTCTATTGCATCTGGCTTCGGAAGAAGCTTATTTGACCGATTATGTTCTTTGGGCCACTCTAAGCATCTTCTCAATGTTCAATACAGAATGCATCCTTCCATCAGTGTCTTCCCAAATTGGAAGTTTTATCATAATCAAATCCTAGATGCACAAAATGTGTTATCGAAAGGTTTTGAAAAGAGATATCTTTCAGGAGCAATGTTTGGTTCCTATTCCTTTATAAATGTCATTGGGGGAAGAGAAGAAAAAGATGATGATGGAAGAAGCCGAAGAAATATGGTTGAGGTGGCTCTTGTGACCAAAATTGTTAAAAATCTCTATAGAGGTATGCATATTGTTACAGATTCTTTTTTACCACTTTAGATCTGTTTATGATGAACAAAGTTTTTAACATTTGTGTCTTTCTCATTTATAGCATGTCAGGACTCAAAGATAAAGCTTACTATCGGAATTATATCTCCCTATGCTGCCCAAGTTGCTTCGATTCAAGAAAAACTTGCTCATAAGTATGAGAAACTGGATGGTTTTTCAGTGACGGTTAAAACTATTGACGGGTTCCAGGGTGGAGAAGAAGATATCATTATTTTGTCAACAGTAAGGTCCAATAGCCATGGGTCTATTGGCTTCATATCATGTCCTCAAAGGACTAACGTTGCCTTGACAAGAGCACGGTATGCTATGCTATTTTCTCACTTTCTTAACAATTGATCAGTATAGTTAATTCATAGTCTGACAAGAAGTATGTATGATATTGCCTTCCATTTTTCTGTAGACACTGTCTTTGGATATTAGGAAATGCTACAACGCTGACTAATAGCGAGTCTATATGGAAAGAAGTAGTCTGTGATGCAAGGGATCGGCATTGTTTGTTTAATGCGGATGCTGATGAATGCTTGAAGATGATAATTATATCGTCATGTAGTATTCTACTTTGTTCTTCATGTTTATTCAACTTTATACCATCAGGTTCTCATCAGTGACGAATTCAGAAGATCGTTTAGAAAGCTAACAGGTTCCCGCTTGAAGAAGCAGGTTTTAAATCTTTTACTGAAACTATCTAGTGGCTGGCGGCCCAAGAGCAGAAGTGTAGACTTGTGTTGTGAAAATTCATCACAAATCTTGAAACAGTTTAAGGTTGAAGGGATCTATGTGATATGCAGTATTGACATCATCAAGGAAGTCAAATATACACAAGTTTTGAAGGTCTGGGATATATTAGCCTTAGAGCATATTCCGGAACTTAAAAAACGACTTGAGAACATATTTTCTGCATACACAGAAGATTATATCAGTCGGTGCTCCGAAACACGTGTAGAGGGGTATGTTCGTTTATTTTCTAGTGTTTGGATGTTTAGATGATTATATTTGCTTAATTACATTCTGCTTAAATTTTACAGGACTTTGGATGTTCCCAGGACTTGGCCGACATCCCAAGAGATCATTAGATTTCGTTATTTGAAGGACTGTGAAGATGAAAGTGAGGCGAGTGTGAATCCTGGTGATGCTATAACTTATGTTGAAAACTCAAAAGTGAGTGAAAGCTTATTGCTTATGAAGTTCTACTCGTTGTCACGTGGGGTCATGAGCCATCTTCTTTCTGGTAAGGAAGTTGATCTACCCATGCAAGTCAATGATGAACAGATGGACATAATTCTGTCTCGAAAGAGTTCTTTTATAATTGGGCGATCAGGAACCGGGAAAACCACTATTCTGACAACGAAGTTATTCCAAAACGAACACAACTTTCAAATTGCTTCTGATGGGATTTTTGAAGCAGAAACCAGTCGATTTAGAGATGCTGAAGTTGTTGATAATCCTGGAAATTGTAAACCGAGTGTTCTTCGTCAACTTTTTGTATCAGTCAGCCCAAGATTATGTTATGCTGTAAAACAACATGTTTCCCACCTCACAAGGTGCGCAAGTACTCCTCTCTTTTCTCTCTTTTCCATCTATAAATATGGTCTTGTTCTGACTTCAAAAATTAATATTTTTGACAGTAGTTCATCAGCAGAGCTCAATCTTGATGATGCAGATGTTATTCCATCAGAATTCGATGATATTGCAGACACGTTTATTAACATCCCTGTGAAAAATTACCCTCTCATTATAACATTTCAAAAGTTTTTGATGATGTTGGATGGTACGTTGGAAAATTCGTTCTTTGAAAGATTTCGTAAGGCGAGTGAAGATTCTCATGGAAATTATACAAGTTCAAGATCTGTTGCAATGGAAACTTTCATACGATCAAGGGAGGTTACGTTTGATATATTTTGTTCATGTTACTGGCCCCACTTCAATACAAATCTAACAAAGAAGCTTGATAGCTCTAGAGTGTTCACCGAAATTATTTCTCATATAAAAGGAGGTCTGCTAGCAGGGGAATGCAGTGATGGAAAAGTGAGCTATGAGAGTTACTGTTTACTTGCGGAAAGCCGTTCTTCCACTTTAACTAAAGAGAAAAGGGAGATAGTTTACAACCTCTTTCAAGCATATGAAAAGATGAAAAGTGAACGCTGGGAATTCGATTTGGGAGATTTTGTAATTGACATTCATCGTAGGCTTAAAAACGGGAGTTATAAGGGTGACCAAATGGATTTTGTGTACATTGATGAAGTGCAAGATCTTAGTATGAGACAGCTCTCTCTTTTTAAATATATATGCCAAAATGTCGATGAAGGCTTTATGTTCGCGGGTGATACTGCACAGACAATTGCAAAAGGGATTGACTTTAGGTTTCAAGATATACGATCCCTTTTTTATAAAGAGTTCCTAAGCACAAGAACGTCTGAAATGCAAGAAAGAGGTCTCGTATCTGAGATAAAACAACTAAAACAGAATTTCAGAACACATGCTGGCGTGCTTGATTTAGCTCAGAGTGTCATTGACATTATGTACCATTACTATATTCAGTCAATTGACAAGTTAGAGCCTGAAATTAGTCTTATATCTGGTGAACCTCCTGTCTTACTTGAGTCTCGTAACGATGAAAATGCAATTGTAGCTATTTTTGGTGGCAGTCGAAGTGGTGAATATATTGTAGGCTTTGGGGCAGAACAAGTGATATTGGTACGTGATGATCATACGAAAACTGAAGTTTGTGAATTTGTTGGAAAAAATGCACTTGTTCTCACTATACTGGAGTGTAAAGGTCTTGAGTTTCAGGTAAGATCGACCCTTAAGTCAATTTTTCGTAATAAATATTTGTCACATAATGATTATTGCTAAACTCCTTTTTAGGATGTATTGCTGTACAACTTTTTTGGGACATCCCCTTTAAAAGACCAGTGGAGAGTTATATATGGATACATGAAGAAATGTGATTGGCTCGAAGACAAGCTTCCTCAATCTTTCCCGGCATTTAATGAGGCAAGACATAGTGTTTTGTGTTCTGAACTGAAACAATTGTATGTAGCCATAACTCGAACGAGGCAAAGGCTGTGGATATGTGAGAACAACGAGAAGCACTCTAAACCAATGTTTGACTACTGGAAAAAGAAGGGACTTGTTCAGGTTAGAAAACTGAATGATTCAGTGGCTCAGGCTATGCAGGTAGCCAGCACCGCTCAGGAGTGGCAAGAACGTGGGAAAAAGGTTGATTTTCAATTATAAAAAAAAATTAAACTTCCCTGTAATATGTTATATTGTTACCTTATCTGACACATTTATCGTATGGTTTTCAGTTTTTCTATGGGAACAATTTTGCTTCAGCAGCAATGTGTTTTGAGAGGGCGGGAGACACAATGTGGGAGAAACTGGCCAAAGCTTCTGGTCTGAGAGCATCTGCTTATCAAATGCGAGGAACTAATCATGAAGCTTTTGAAGGTTATCTTACGGAAGCAGCAGGAATGTTCGAGTCTATTGGGAAACTTGAGCTTGCTGCTTCATGTTATTGTGATTTGAGGGAGTATGAAAGAGCTGGTAAATTCTTTTTTATGTATCCTTTGAACTCGAGATCACTATTTAAGGTTTCTTTTGTTATCTTAGGATTAATTGAAATTTAAGTCAGTTAGATAAGTATTAATTCCGTTCGTTTTGTTAAAGGTTAGTAACTTGTAAGAGGTCAAATCTTAGTTAGCTCATAATCAATATCAGATAAAAGCTTCTTTTTTTTCTTCATTTCCATGCTAGTTTAACGTTAACCTCAGTAGCAGGTCAAATGGTTAAACAAACTGCAACCTTCAATCATTTTTAATCAAAGGTTTAGATCAGTATGTTAATTTTACTGTTTTTGCAGGAAAAATCTATGTGTCGACATGTGAAAAGATTGATGCAGCAGCAGAGTGTTTTATACTGGCAGGGTGTGATAGTGAAGCCGCAGAAGCCTACGCAAAGGATGATAAGATTTCCAATTGTCTGTCAGTTTGCAAAGAAAGTAAACTTTTTGAAAAAGGGTTGCAGTATATAAACTACTGGAAAGAACACGCTTCTTTTCAGAGTAAAGAAATACAACAAATTGAGCAAGAATTCTTAGAAAGTTGTGCACTTGATTACCATGAGCAAAAGGATCCTAAATCCATGATGAAATTTGTCAGAGCTTTTTGTTCTATGGAATCTAAACGTGTATTCTTGAGGTCATTAGGCTGCCTTGATGACCTTTTGTTGTTGGAAGAGGAATCCGGTCATTTTATCGAGGCTGCAGAGTTGGCGAGATCACGGGGTGATCTTCTGAAAGAGGCAGATCTTTTGGAGAAGGTTGAATCTTTTAAGGAGGCAGCAAATTTGTTACTTTGGTATGTGTGTTTTAGAGCGTCTTGGGGAAATGGAAACAGAGGCTGGCCGTTGAGGCCGTTTGATCAGTTGGAGGAAATCTGTAATAAAGTAAAGTTGCTTGCAAAAATGGATTCTGTAAAGTTCTATGATTTTGTTTGTAGTGAGCTTAAAGTAGTGTCTAATCAGCATGACAGCTTGCCCGAGCTAAAGAACTATTTGAATGCTTCCCAAAAACTAGGTAGTTTTCGGGGAGAAATATTGTCGATTAGAAAAATCTTGGATGCTCATTTACATCTGCATTCCACGAAGTACGAGTGGGAGGACAAATTACCAACTGATATAACTAAGCACTGTGGTAAAATCTTTGAGAACAAAGTTTCTGTTCGAACTTTGGTTTTTTACTGGAATACGTGGAAGGAGAATGTTGTTGATATAATTAAGAGTGCTGGAAGTTTGGATGGTGTAGAACCAAATAAGCACCATTGTCATGTAAGTTTCAGTTTAACCCATTTTGGAGTGAGGCAATGCTATGTAAACGGTAACATAGTTTACATATTAATTGACAAGGATGCTGAATGGAGAAGAAACTATGGCCAAAAGGGTCTTCATAAAGACGGGAAACGTGCAACTATTGATGCCAATGAGTTGGTGTTTGCTATTCGGTCTTATTGGCAGTCGGAGTTACTTTCTGTGGGTATGAAGGTACTTGAAACCCTTGAAGGCCTCCACAAGTCAAAGTCAAATGGAGGTTTGCTATTCGGTCTTACTGGCAGTCAGAGTTACTTTCACCAAAGCACGTCTCTTCTTCACATTTACGAGGTTTCCAAGTTTCTCTTAGATTGCCAGTATCTTAATGTCACAAATCCTAATACGATGAAGCTGAAAAGATTCCTTGAGATTTCTCTAACTTATTTTGATCTTGTGTTTCCATTGGACTGGCGAAATGTAGTATCTCAGAACTTGGTTTCCCTGAGGGAGACTGATCTTTCGGTGAACTTACTTGAGGAGATTATTCTTCAAGTTACTGACAGCACCTTGCTGACAGTCGGCAGGATGCTTATGATATGTTTAGGTTCAAGAGTATCCGTTGCACTTTACAAACATCTCATAAAGAAGCTAAAAAGGTACCCTGAATGGAAATCATTTGTTGAGAAATTTAGGGATGGTGGCTTCAAAGATGTTTATGTTGCTCCAGCACTTCTAAATGCTTTGGAAGATAACTTTAGAACCTTGGCACAGTTTAATCTAGTTGATGAAAGATGTTTATGTTGCATATCACCACACAGTTTCGTGTATCTGTTGGACCATCTTCTTTCAATGCATTCTTTCTCTTCCGGATATTCTTACACAACAAGGTCTTCTTTTGTCGAATCATTTACACATATTCACTCTGATTCAACTTCATTTATTGGACCGTCTTCTCTAAATCAAAGCTTTTGGATTTATGTAATCCGTGAAACTCTCCACATTGGTGAGCAGACTATAGCATGGATTCGCAACTCAGATATTGATGGCTTTTATTATCCACTTTTAGTATTAAAGCTGGTTATGATACTGTCCTTAATATGTCTGAAAGTACCGGTTCATTCTCCACTGCTACTCACGTTTCTGTCAGGTTACGACAGTATCAATTATTTCCTCCCAAAGAAGTTTGTGTGTGATCTTCTAAGGAAAAGAAAAAATGGAAAACTGAACTTGGATCCAGAAGTGGTTGCAGAAGCGTTTATAAGCATAGATGATCCTCTCGTGATTCTTAGTTCCGAAAATGTGAGTCCTGAAATTGATGCTCCTTGTGCAATATTTGTTGACCTTAGAAAATCGAAAGAAGAGATAGAGAGTGTATTGTTTCCAAGGAGTAATACACTTAATGTCCACACATCATCAAATAACGTTGAGACAATTCCTGAGGTATCATCTTCGGACACATTACCAGAAACTTACATGAATATGAATACTGTGAAAATGCAAATGAATTGGAAAGTTTTAGAAGAGATATCCAAGGCTATAAATGGGAAGAAGGGAGTGGCACTGAACAAGTTATCTACTGCGACTATGATTAAGGTAATACTAATAATATACACCATTGTCTTTGTAATCATTAAGTTTTGTTAATGTTATCGTTATTAGTGTAAATTTGATGCCTTATGATTTATCTGTTTTCTTGCCAGGCGGAACTTGATATGAACAAAGTCATATTAACTACAGCCTTTGCAGCTCAAGTGTATGGAGTTACGCAAGATGCAACAATTGTAGGTAAAGCAAATGAAAATCTGCAGATACTTTCTATTGCATTTGACCCAAGGTTAGACTTGCACTAATCTAAATTGGTTTTCTATTCTTTAAAACTAAACTAGAATCCGTTATTCAGATCTTTTTTTGTCTTTGGATCTTTTTCAGTCGAGAAGAAGTGAAGTATACACCTACGTTGAAGACTGTGGAACTTGCTGTGAATAGACTGCAAAGTCATAAGCGAAAGATAGATAAATTCTTGAACCGTGCTGTCACGAGTCAGGTATCAAAGGTTGGACAAACATGCGATTCGGTGGTGGTAGAAAATCAAAGCGATTATAATAATACTCAGGATGGTAACAACAAAAAGGGGAAGGGAAACAAGAAGGAGCACAAGAGTAAAAAGAGCAAAGGTAAAAAGAAATGACACTCAAACAGAAGGATGTTGTATCGTTTTTTTTTTATTGCAGAAAAATGTACGAACTTTGTATCAATGGTTAGTTGTTTCTGATGTTTTTTGTGGGTTTGAGAAACATGGTGAATTGGTGATGTAAGATCTTTTGTAGACCTTTTAAGGACGTGTATGATCAACTTTAAAGACAGCTCAAACTGGCGGAGCTAACCGCCTGGGGATATTGAATGTTGTTACTGCGGTGGGAAGGGTCATATAGTTAAGCAATGCACTAGTTTGCATACCACGACCTTCTCCTTCTCGTACCGATAACTTTTGTTATAACTGTGGCCAGTTTGATCATATAACTAGTCAATGTACTAGTATTATCGACAAGGATCAGGATGGATGTTACGTCTGTGGTGAGTTTGGGCACAGGCCTAGCGCTTGGGCATTGTTATGTTTAAGAGTAAAATGCAGATATGGTCATTGTGTAAAGTTATTTTCAGAACCAAAGAAATGTACAGAACTGCGAGAACCACCTTTATACTCTTAAAAATACATATGTATTTTCATTATTACGTTTAAATTAACATTTAATAATTGTTTTATTGGTTATAGATCCGAGTGTGATGATCGATATGAAGAGTGCACATGTGTTTTCATATTATCTAACGAAAAGAGAGTTATAATACATACAAAACAAATACATGTGCATAGTCCTAGGATACATGTTCCTAGTGACTTACGGCAATGAAAATTTATATATTTCTACCTAATGAACTAACCCGATGAATATACATGTGCATTTTAATAGTAAAAAGGTGGTTCTCGCAGTTCTGTACATTTATTTGGTTCTGAAAATAACCTCACCCTATGGTCATTAAGGTATGTCATTTTTGCATATATATGCTATCTGGTGTTTTGAAACTGCAGGCGTTATACCTGTAGGGATTGTTTGAGTTCATTTTGATATCTTGACCTAACGAAGCATATGTTTTTTACCGTTACCATGATTTAACAAAAGGATAAAATCGTCTTTTCTTTTGGTTTCTTATTTTTTTTTCTTTTGGTTTCTTAAGAATCACAGCCCAATCCATGATAACACCAGGCCCTAATATACCTCATTAACTTTCATGGTTGGTTAGGACTTCTTCCTAAAGTAGTGTCGCAACTTCCTTATATTTTTGGCCAGGGGATATTGTATTCTGAGTAAAAAAGAACAAAGAAAAGAAGTATATCACTAGTATTAATAGAACAGGAATCATGACCAAGTTTTGTACTATAGGACTGAATGTTATGAGGGCACAAGCATTCACCATCAGAAACGGAGCAATTGGTGATGGACGTATAATTTCCGTGTTTGTTTACTAGTTAAAATTCTTTAACTCAAAACTAATGCCTTATCATATGAGTAATACACATACTCAGTGATGACTTCCTTATGTCAAAGGTTAGTTGATTATTGAATAGGATGTGATTTTTCATATGGTTCATTCTCCTGTATAAACTGGGATTAAATTAACTCTGGTTGAACATAATGGGATTAGGGTTTATGTGACTGGTGGGCCTTTGAATTCGTGGGTTGTAAATTTTTTATAAACTGTGACTTTTAAAAAAAACTCAAACTATCGTCACACGTATGACGATTGCACTTTCAAAACATCAGGTATAATATATGCAAAAATGATATACCATAGTGACCATATTGCATTTTACTCTTATGTTTAATTCTTTACTTTAGGAGGAAGTCACTAAAAGTTAAGGTTAATATATCAAAGGCTCAAGGTATTCCAAATCCAACACCATTATTTTAAGCTGAAGGGAATGGGACATAAATCCCACCAGTGACCTCAAAAGACCATGCATGGGTATCATTATCCCCATCAAAAGCCACTCGTGACTTGGGGTTGGGAGGTTTTCAAAGAGTGTATAACTCACGACTGTGGGTTTTTTAAAAATGGTGGGTCTCCCTTACTTTTTTTTTTTTTTTTAGGTTGTGAGTGTAAAATATTTTAGTGAAGTATATTTTTATATAAAGTGATATGAAGTGGAGGTGTGTTTTTTTTTCTTAATACCCTTGAAAGGTGGGTTTTAAGTGAGTTGGTGAGAAAACTAAGGTGGCGGTGAGTTTTGGAGGTGTCACTCCCTTTTAGGGATGAGCAAAAGAACCAAAGAACCGGATCAGAACCGAGAATTGGACCGGAACCACGAAGAACTGAACCGGAACCAGAACCGTTGGATCCAGTTCGAGTTCTTGTTTTTAAGATTTTTTGGTTCTTGGTTCGGTTCGGTTCGGTTCTACCGGTTCTTGGTTCCGAAACCAAAGACCCGATAATTATAAAAATATTATAACTTTTTTTATATACCATACTCAAAAGCTAATATCATAGGTAATATAATAAAACACAACTAACCTACTCTAAAAAAAACCAAACCGAACATCTTAAACTCTAATTTTAATCCATTAAAACACAAACAGCTATCACTATAAAACAAATAGAACTAAGTTTTATGTTGGTTTTTTATTTGCATTCAATGTATGTCTTTTAAGTATTAATGAAATATGTTTCTCTTGTTAGTACAAATAAATAATCACTAGATTTGTATAATGTAAAAATTGTTTTTAATGTTATAATGTTGATATGACACGTTCAATAAGTTTGAATAATTTGTGAGTTCTTTATTTTACTTTGTAACAGGTTTATATAATATGACGAGCCATGTCAAATACACTCTTTTTGTAAACATAATGTTAAATGATTAGTAATCTATATTTTTATTTTTATTTGCTTTTTAAGGTGATACAAATTCAACCGATATTGAGCCAAATAACTTTGATTCGAATTTTGGTAAAAGAAAAGTAGTGAACTTGCGAAACTATATAATGTTTATTTATTTGAGCCTATATTTCGTTGTTAAATGTTATTCCTGTTAACGTAAATGATTATAAATACTTAAAAGAATTTTTTTTGTTGACTTAATTCATTAGTGAATGAGTTTTTCTTCTTCTTTTGAAAAATCGGTTCCTATAAGGGTAGAACCAAAAAATCAGAACCAGAACTGAAACAAAAATATATATTTAGTTCGATTATCGGTTCCTATTTTTCTCAAAATTTCGATTCTCAATTCCACCGATTCCGGTTCCAGTTCTACTGGATCTAGATCTACGCTTATCCCTACTCCCTTTAGCCTTAGTATATAAACACCACTAACTTAAACTTTTACAAATAACCACACGTACAGTAGTATACTCTCTTATGTCATTTTCATTTTTGTACGTATTTGTTTACTTTTTAAATATATTTATCTCTTTATCTCAAAGTTTAGGGTGCGTTTGGTTTGCTACGTGAAATCACTGTAATTATAATTTTGATATTAAGTATGTATGAGTATTGGTATGAAAATTTCATTCACTGTGTTTGGTTTATATTTTGAGGTATGTATATCAAAGATTAGTGGGTTTAATTAAATAATATTAAATTATATTCTAAAGTAAAAAATTATATTGTAGTGGACTAATTTCGAATTATATTTGTATTGGTGAGTATAAGACAAAAAATTAAGATATATAAAATTATTTGTTTAAAAAAAGTTAATAAAATCTATGATAGATTCATAGACACCCATATACCCTCCTATCATATTCTATTGATTTTATGGGTTTAATACAATCACTACGACATAACAAACATTACGTATCACTCTGATTCCCATACACCCATTCCTATATATGTTAACCAAACGCACCCTTAAACTTTCACAAATACTATAATACATTAACTTCTCCCTCAGCCCTTATTTCTACCCATAATCTGTGCATCGAAAACTGTTACATGCATTTTCCGGCCAAAGTGAATATATCAACACCAATGAGCAGCGGTTTCACGCTATTGACCGCGGTTGGTCTACAGTTGACCAGCAGTTGGGCTACCGCCGTTGGCACTGTTAGCAACGATGATTCAGTTTAGATCGTGATTTGACCGGAGAGGTCACTGCGATGGTTTGTCTCGAGTTGGCGGAGATGGTGGTTTGATTCGAGGCGAATGACTTATATGTTTGTATGAGCGTAAATGGCGGTTTGGTGTTTACTTGGGGCGGGTATGTAGTGGTGATCCGTTGGCCGAAGGTGGCTGCTTGTGATGCTTAAGATAAGAATATGAATGGGTTGAAAATGTTATAGAGAATAAAATAAAAAGATGAAATTAAATGGAGAGGAGAGTATGTGTTTTTCATTTTTCAAGCCAGTTTTTGTGTCACGGCTGATTAGGAATTGGTTGAGGTTAATGTAGCATTGCAGTTATATTCTATTGTACTTCAACGTTTTTTAGACTATATTTTTCATCGGGGTTTTGATTCCCTTTTATAATAAAAAAAAATCTTTACTTGTCTAGTACATGTAGGGGTGTCCTTCGGTTCGGTTATCGGGTTGTTCGGTTTATTCGGTTCGGGTTATTCGGTTAATTTTTTTTCTGAGTCAACCCGAAAACCGAACCGAACCGAAATAGATTTCAACCGAACCGAACCGAAAACCGAATTTGAATTCGGTTCGGTTCTCAGGTTGACCCGAATAACCCGAATTATCTGGATTTTCTAAAAAAATACATAATTATTTAAATATCTAGCAAAAAATAAATTATTTCAAGTATAAAAATTGTATTTTTAAATAAAGATTTAATTTTAATAATTATTTTATATATAAAAATATATATAAAAACATATATATTTGTACAATTTCGGTTTTCGGTTCGGTTTTCGGGTCCGATTGCCAAACCCATACCCAAACCGAAAACCAAATTAGTAGTTCGGTTCGGTTCGGTTATGACCCATAACCCGAATTCTATTTTCGATTCGGTTCTAATTTGGGTTCGGTTCGGTTCTGTTTTCGGTTTTCGTGGGTCAAACCCAAATAATGGACACCCCTAAGTACATGTTCCTCTCGACGCTGAGGGCATCCCCGAAGTTCGGGAATTTATCTCTCGTGTATTTGTTACAACTTTTTGACGACTTATAAAAAAACTATTTTATTTTTAAATTGAAATATCTTCTAATTTACTTTTATAATAAATTAATTTTGTCATATTTTCTAAAATTTTATGTTCTTTAGTTAAACATTCATTTTATATATTTTTAACTTTTTTTTTGTTTTTTTTCTATTTTTATTGGTTTTATTTAATTTAAATTTTCACATTTTAAAATTAATTTAATTAAAAAAATATTTACTCGTTGCATTGCGCGAATAACAAGTGTGTCATTAAATTGCACCTTTGGTTTTACGGTAACACGTCTAACCATTTTGCATTGATGGAGGGTGGGTCTTCTTGTCTTCGTGGAGGTTATGTACCAACTTTTTGTAAGAAAGAACCTGTATCATTTCTAAAGTTATCATACAGGGAAACACCGCTCGAAAAACCTCCGATATTCGCTATGAACCATTTTTTTGTAGACGGTGGTAAAGCAGCTTCGCCATTTATAGCATAATTTCGAATTATATTTGTATTGGTGAGTATAAGACAAAAAATTAAGATATATAAAATTATTTGTTTAAAAAAAGTTAATAAAATCTATGATAGATCCATAGACACCCATATACCCTCCTATCATATTCTATTGATTTTATGGGTTTAATACAATCACTACGACATAACAAACATTACGTATCACTCTGATTCCCATACACCCCATTCCTATATATGTTAACCAAACGCACCCTTAAACTTTCACAAATACTGTAATACATTAACTTCTCCCCCAGCCCTTATTTCTACCCATAATATGTGCATCGAAAACTGTTACATGCATTTTCCGGCCAAAGTGAATATATCAACACCAATGAGCAGCGGTTTCACGCTATTGACCGCGGTTGGTCTACAGTTGACCAGCAGTTGGGCTACCGCCGTTGGCACTGTTAGCAACGATGATTCAGTTTAGATCGTGATTTGACCGGAGAGGTCACTTCGATGGTTTGTCTCGAGTTGGCGGAGATGGTGGTTTGATTCGAGGCGAATGACTTATATGTTTGTATGAGCGTAAATGGCGGTTTGGTGTTTACTTGGGGCGAGTATGTAGTGGTGATCCGTTGGCCGAAGGTGGCTGCTTGTGATGCTTAAGATAAGAATATGAATGGGTTGAAAATGTTATAGAGAATAAAATAAAAAGATGAAATTAAATGGAGAGGAGAGTATGTGTTTTTCATTTTTCAAGCCAGTTTTTGTGTCACGGCTGATTAGGAATTGGTTGAGGTTAATGTAGCATTGCAGTTATATTCTATTGTACTTCAACGTTTTTTAGACTATATTTTTCATCGGGGTTTTGATTCCCTTTTATAATAAAAAAAATCTTTACTTGTCTAGTACATGTAGGGGTGTCCTTCGGTTCGGTTATCGGGTTGTTCGGTTTATTCGGTTCGGGTTATTCGGTTAATTTTTTTTCTGAGTCAACCCGAAAACCGAACCGAACCGAAATAGATTTCAACCGAACCGAACCGAAAACCGAATTTGAATTCGGTTCGGTTCTCAGGTTGACCCGAATAACCCGAATTATCTGGATTTTCTAAAAAAGTACATAATTATTTAAATATCTAGCAAAAAATAAATTATTTCAAGTATAAAAATTGTATTTTTAAATAAGATTTAATTTTAATAATTATTTTATATATAAAAATATATATAAAAACATATATATTTGTACAATTTCGGTTTTCGGTTCGGTTTTCGGGTTCGATTGCCAAACCCATACCCAAACCGAAAACCAAATTAGTAGTTCGGTTCGGTTCGGTTATGACCCATAACCCGAATTCTATTTTCGATTCGGTTCTAATTCGGGTTCGGTTCGGTTCTGTTTTCGGTTTTCGTGGGTCAAACCCAAATAATGGACACCCCTAAGTACATGTTCCTCTCGACGCTGAGGGCATCCCCGAAGTTCAGGGATTTATCTCTCGTGTATTTGTTACAACTTTTTGACGACTTATAAAAAAACAATTTTATTTTTAAATTGAAATATCTTCTAATTTACTTTTATAATAAATTAATTTTGTCATATTTTCTAAAATTTTATGTTCTTTAGTTAAACATTCATTTTATATATTTTTAACTTTTTTTTGTTTTTTTTCTATTTTTATTGGTTTTATTTAATTTAAATTTTCACATTTTAAAATTAATTTAATTAAAAAAATATTTACTCGTTGCATTGCGCGAATAACAAGTGTGTCATTAAATTGCACCTTTGGTTTTACGGTAACACGTCTAACCATTTTGCATTGATGGAGGGTGGGTCTTCTTGTCTTCGTGGAGGTTATGTACCAACTTTTTGTAAGAAAGAACCTGTATCATTTCTAAAGTTATCATACAGGGAAACACCGCTCGAAAAACCTCCGATATTCGCTATGAACCATTTTTTTGTAGACGGTGGTAAAGCAGCTTCGCCATTTATAGCATAATTTCGAATTATATTTGTATTGGTGAGTATAAGACAAAAAATTAAGATATATAAAATTATTTGTTTAAAAAAAGTTAATAAAATCTATGATAGATCCATAGACACCCATATACCCTCCTATCATATTCTATTGATTTTATGGGTTTAATACAATCACTACGACATAACAAACATTACGTATCACTCTGATTCCCATACACCCATTCCTATATATGTTAACCAAACGCACCCTTAAACTTTCACAAATACTGTAATACATTAACTTCTCCCTCATCCTTTATTTCTACCCATAATATGTGCATCGAAAACTGTTACATGCATTTTCCGGCCAAAGTGAATATATCAACACCAATGAGCAGCGGTTTCACACTATTGACCGCGGTTGGTCTACAGTTGACCAGCAGTTGGGCTACCGCCGTTGGCACTGTTAGCAACGATGATTCAGTTTAGATCGTGATTTGACCGGAGAGGTCACTGCGATGGTTTGTCTCGAGTTGGCGGAGATGGTGGTTTGATTCGAGGCGAATGACTTATATGTTTGTATGAGCGTAAATGGCGGTTTGGTGTTTACTTGGGGCGGGTATGTAGTGGTGATCCGTTGGCCGAAGGTGGCTGCTTGTGATGCTTAAGATAAGAATATGAATGGGTTGAAAATGTTATAGAGAATAAAATAAAAAGATGAAATTAAATGGAGAGGAGAGTATGTGTTTTTCATTTTTCAAGCCAGTTTTTGTGACACGGCTGATTAGGAATTGGTTGAGGTTAATGTAGCATTGCAGTTATATTCTATTGTACTTCAACGTTTTTTAGACTATATTTTTCATCGGGGTTTTGATTCCCTTTTATAATAAAAAAAAATCTTTACTTGTCTAGTACATGTAGGGGTGTCCTTCGGTTCGGTTATCGGGTTGTTCGGTTTATTCGGTTCGGGTTATTCGGTTAATTTTTTTTCTGAGTCAACCCGAAAACCGAACCGAACCGAAATAGATTTCAACCGAACCGAACCGAAAACCAAATTTGAATTCGGTTCGGTTCTCAGGTTGACCCGAATAACCCGAATTATCTGGATTTTCTAAAAAAATACATAATTATTTAAATATCTAGCAAAAAATAAATTATTTCAAGTATAAAAATTGTATTTTTAAATAAAGATTTAATTTTAATAATTATTTTATATATAAAAATATATATAAAAACATATATATTTGTACAATTTTGGTTTTCGGTTCGGTTTTCGGGTCCGATTGCCAAACCCATACCCAAACCGAAAACCAAATTAGTAGTTCGGTTCGGTTCGGTTATGACCCATAACCCGAATTCTATTTTCGATTCGGTTCTAATTCGGGTTCGGTTCGGTTCTGTTTTCGGTTTTCGTGGGTCAAACCCAAATAATGGACACCCCTAAGTACATGTTCCTCTCGACGCTGAGGGCATCCCCGAAGTTCGGGGATTTATCCCTCGTGTATTTGTTACAACTTTTTGACGACTTATAAAAAACTATTTTATTTTTAAATTGAAATATCTTCTAATTTACTTTTATAATACTTCCTCCGTCCCTAAATAAATGTCCACTATTGACTTTCGAAGTCAACCGTTTTCAACTTTGACCTTAAATTATCGCGTATGTGTTATATAATACTTGATACAAATCATACGAATGGACTGAGTTTTAAATATATTTTCATTAGCATAACTTTCACCAAGTATTATATAACACAAACAAAATAATTTACGGTCAAAATTTACAAAAAATGACTCCAAAAGTCAGACGTGGACATTTAATTAGGGACGGAAGGAGTAAATTAATTTTGTCATATTTTCTAAAATTTTATGTTCTTTAGTTAAACATTCATTTTATATATTTTTAACTTTTTTTTGTTTTTTTTCTATTTTTATTGGTTTTATTTAATTTAAATTTTCACATTTTAAAATTAATTTAATTAAAAAAATATTTACTCGTTGCATTGCGCGAATAACAAGTGTGTCATTAAATTGCACCTTTGGTTTTACGGTAACACGTCTAACCATTTTGCATTGATGGAGGGTGGGTCTTCTTGTCTTCGTGGAGGTTATGTACCAACTTTTTGTAAGAAAGAACCTGTATCATTTCTAAAGTTATCATACAGGGAAACACCGCTCGAAAAACCTCCGATATTCGCTATGAACCATTTTTTTGTAGACGGTGGTAAAGCAGCTTCGCCATTTATAGCATAATTTCGAATTATATTTGTATTGGTGAGTATAAGACAAAAAATTAAGATATATAAAATTATTTGTTTAAAAAAAGTTAATAAAATCTATGATAGATCCATAGACACCCATATACCCTCCTATCATATTCTATTGATTTTATGGGTTTAATACAATCACTACGACATAACAAACATTACGTATCACTCTGATTCCCATACACCCATTCCTATATATGTTAACCAAACGCACCCTTAAACTTTCACAAATACTGTAATACATTAACTTCTCCCTCAGCCCTTATTTCTACCCATAATCTGTGCATCGAAAACTGTTACATGCATTTTCCGGCCAAAGTGAATATATCAACACCAATGAGCAGCGGTTTCACGCTATTGACCGCGGTTGGTCTACAGTTGACCAGCAGTTGGGCTACCGCCGTTGGCACTGTTAGCAACGATGATTCAGTTTAGATCGTGATTTGACCGGAGAGGTCACTGCGATGGTTTGTCTCGAGTTGGCGGAGATGGTGGTTTGATTCGAGGCGAATGACTTATATGTTTGTATGAGCGTAAATGGCGGTTTGGTGTTTACTTGGGGCGGGTATGTAGTGGTGATCCGTTGGTCGAAGGTGGCTGCTTGTGATGCTTAAGATAAGAATATGAATGGGTTGAAAATGTTATAGAGAATAAAATAAAAAGATGAAATTAAATGGAGAGGAGAGTATGTGTTTTTCATTTTTCAAGCCAGTTTTTGTGTCACGGCTGATTAGGAATTGGTTGAGGTTAATGTAGCATTGCAGTTATATTCTATTGTACTTCAACGTTTTTTAGACTATATTTTTCATCGGGGTTTTGATTCCCTTTTATAATAAAAAAAAATCTTTACTTGTCTAGTACATGTAGGGGTGTCCTTCGGTTCGGTTATCGGGTTGTTCGGTTTATTCGGTTCGGGTTATTCGGTTAATTTTTTTTCTGAGTCAACCCGAAAACCGAATCGAACCGAAATAGATTTCAACCGAACCGAACCGAAAACCGAATTTGAATTCGGTTCGGTTCTCAGGTTGACCCGAATAACCCGAATTATCTGGATTTTCTAAAAAAATACATAATTATTTAAATATCTAGCAAAAAATAAATTATTTCAAGTATAAAAATTGTATTTTTAAATAAAGATTTAATTTTAATAATTATTTTATATATAAAAATATATATAAAAACATATATATTTGTACAATTTCGGTTTTCGGTTCGGTTTTCGGGTCCGATTGCCAAACCCATACCCAAACCGAAAACCAAATTAGTAGTTCGGTTCGGTTCGGTTATGACCCATAACCCGAATTCTATTTTCGATTCGGTTCTAATTCGGGTTCGGTTCGGTTCTGTTTTCGGTTTTCGTGGGTCAAACCCAAATAATGGACACCCCTAAGTACATGTTCCTCTCGACGCTGAGGGCATCCCCGAAGTTCGGGGATTTATCTCTCGTGTATTTGTTACAACTTTTTGACGACTTATAAAAAAACTATTTTATTTTTAAATTGAAATATCTTCTAATTTACTTTTATAATAAATTAATTTTGTCATATTTTCTAAAATTTTATGTTCTTTAGTTAAACATTCATTTTATATATTTTTAACTTTTTTTGTTTTTTTTCTATTTTTATTGGTTTTATTTAATTTAAATTTTCACATTTTAAAATTAATTTAATTAAAAAAATATTTACTCGTTGCATTGCGCGAATAACAAGTGTGTCATTAAATTGCACCTTTGGTTTTACGGTAACACGTCTAACCATTTTGCATTGATGGAGGGTGGGTCTTCTTGTCTTCGTGGAGGTTATGTACCAACTTTTTGTAAGAAAGAACCTGTATCATTTCTAAAGTTATCATACAGGGAAACACCGCTCGAAAAACCTCCGATATTCGCTATGAACCATTTTTTTGTAGACGGTGGTAAAGCAGCTTCGCCATCAGCTAAGCAACCGAAATTCTTGTTCTTCATAGCTTCCCATAACCATTATCTAACCAAGACTTGCAAATTTAAAATTGATTGGATGAATATTGTGAGATGCAGTTTATGCTACTACAGTAATATCTAATGAATAGCAAGTGCAACAAAATACACAAATGATAGGCGAAATCAAACAACACAAGAAGAAAATTTAACATTGGTCGCATAGCCTTACAAAATTTAGACTTAAACAAGCCGTACGGTTAGCACTCTAGAATAACATGGTTCGAATATAAGTTGGAACAAAAACATGTAAACATAAAAACTAAAAATCCTTTAGCTACTCCTGCTTTTGTTTTTCTTTCGTTTCTCGAATCGATTTGTGTCCTTCTTACTCTTCTCCTTTTTCTTCTTGTTGTTTTCGGCCTCCATTTTTGGTTGCCATTCTTCTCGTTCTTCTCTCCTGGAAGCTCCTGCATATAATAGACATATATCCCTTTCATGGGGTTCCCGATCCTGTTCGTCTTTTGATCGCATTGATTCGAAATCTGATGGTTCCGAGGGACGATTTTGACTAATCAAATAACTATTCCACTCCCATTTTGCCATTTCTCTTTCATCAAACCCCGATAAATCCACCATCCTTCTCTTTTCTTTCTTTTTAAGGGTTTGCTGCTACTTTGTGTTTCGGATGAAGAAAATAGGGATCGGCCCCAGTTTTTTTAAATACGTGTAACCGACTATTTGAAACAATCTTATTTTAATATCTTTGTTCTTTTATGAATAGCAATAGAGATATATAAAGATTTTTTGTTAGATTAAAAAAACACTTGAACTCGAGTTAACAAAAAATTGATGATTCGTCGTTCAAAAAGAAAACAAAAATTTGATGATTCAGTCTGTTTCTTAAGCAAACAAAAGTTGGTCACGTTCGGACCAATATCCAAGTTGGTTCACCGGTCAACTGGTTAATTAAAATAGTAGACATTAGTTGTAGTGTGAATTTGTTTTAATCTATCTATCTATACTATCTAATATAACAGAGTTTTTTACAAGTACTCTAAAACAAGGAGCATTAAAAATGGCTGATGTGGCAGCCTCAAATTCATGCTCACGTTTGGAAAGTACAACACCATATTCAAAATTGTCTTATCCTCACGTGTACATGACCATTTTTTAGAAACAAGCGAATATGATTTGCGTCTACCACCCGAATAATTTGAATGCATGCCTAAGATATGTGATTTACTTTTTTTTGGAGCTAATTTAGTATAAAAACCATCTTGAACATATAATTAAGGAAATTCAAATCAGTGTTCTTAGAAAGTCAAATGATACACGTCTTATCTTTTGTTATTGATTTAAGATATATTTTTTAAAAACTAATAGTGATATTTATCACACTTATCACACCAAAAATTTTAATTTACATAAAGAAGATCAAACCTAATTGTTCTTTCGAATGATATTTCTTTAATTATATGATTATTTCTTTTGTTTCACGTTAAATCTTTAACATTGGATTTTTGTTAGCATGAATGTTCTCTGTTTTGGTTCGATAATTGTTGTTTTTATCTGCTAAATTGAGTACAACGGAATCTAAATTAATAAGTGCGTAATTCTCATTCTTAGTAGTCCCATTTACATGCTACCCTATAAGATTCATATGTGGTTTTGGATTCATATGAATATATGATTATCAACTTTATTATTGAGTATCGACGTAGGACTTGTGAAGTGAATACATTTGATATGCTTTTTTAATCTCATCGTTTTAAATGCCAAGAGGAAGAATTGAAACACTCATTTAAGAAATGGCACTCCTAATGTAAAGTTTTTGAAAAGTCTCTATATGATAAAGAACTCCTAAAATTCATGTTATCCAACAAAAATATTAAAGCTTACGTGCGACATGCACATTAACTGTAAAACCCGCATACTTTTACCATGAACAATACACTTATAATCGTACGTACAAGATTAAAACTTTCCTTTTATAACATGAATACGTTTCACGGATATAAATTACAAGAACTACGTACGTGTTATTACACGATAAGTATTAAGTACGTATTAATGCACGATAATTATTATCAATAATAATTAAAATCACGAACATGAAATCATGAACGTAAGAATCACGAACCTATAATTATGTATTTACGTATATTATTATACGATTAATATCGTTACGTACAAGTATTTATAATAACACGAATATTTAATAATAACATAACGTAAACACAAACACACGAACACGTAATAAATTAGAACACGGAAAAGCTTCGGGTTTCCCTTAGTAGGCCCCTTTAGCCGCGACACAAGAAGAGAGAAAGGCCCAACCCATGTTTATTTTTTACTAAATAATAAATATGGTAAACATTCATTCACAGAAGAATTTTAGGAAATCTCAAAACCCTAATATTTTTCCTTGCTCTCTCTTGGCCGGCGGCTACATCACCAAAGGAGGTGATTGGATTGATTTTTAGCTAAGAAATCATAAGAGTGTGTTCGTGTGATCATTATGCATTCATTCCATGTGTTTTGGTAATCCGAAAACCTTTCTTTTTAATTCTTTTTATGTTTTATGAATATGTGATCATGGGAATAATTAAACAAGATTAATAACAGAGTAAAATGCATAAATACTCCCTGTGGTTTGCCAAAATTACAGATTTGCTCCTCAACTTCGAAAAAGTGCAGGCGGCCTCCCGGAGGACGAAAGTAAGTAGCAACGAACCTCCCTGGAACTAACTATCGTTAAAAGGCAATTTTTCTGTGAGGGTAAATTTGTCAATTCTCATATTAATTATATTATACCCAGCTTGGGTCCATGGGCTACCTTCTTTGATATAGTTAAGTTGAGGTAAATCATCTTCTTGCACCAATCTATCTTTTCCCACAACAGAATCGAGCTCTTGGGTTGCTTTTTCGAAAATCCTTGGTTGGGCTACCTTCTTTGACAAAGGTAGGTAGGTTTTTTAGTTGGATGAAAAGATGCATTCTTAAAATTGGTTAATGAGATTTTTAAAGAAAAAGAATTTTGAATGTACATCAAGAAAAAAAGATTCAGAAATCAGTATGGATGAATCTTACAAGGATCTGAGCTTTTATTTCATCACCAGTTAGTCGAGGGTTTTTAAGGTTGATAAAAACATCAAGCAAGTCGTCCACCATCTGCATTTCCTTTACCAAAATACCTACTACCAAACACGATCTTCCTTATGATGTTGCTCGAGTATTGTTCCACTATTGTCCTTACATGGACGACCCCTTTGGTACGTGCAACATTGATATAACATTGGTTGTGGATGTACCTGAATGATGAAGAAGTTGTAAGCCTAAAACAGAAAAACGTACAAATTTGGAAAAAAGAAAACAAAGCATGCATTGGTATTCTATATACTTGCCGAATCAGATTATCAGCTTCTTCATTTCGCTTGTTTTGAAGCCAATTGTGCCTAGCAACCGAGAGAATATCTGTGGCTAGGATTTTTCTCATCTTTTTCCACTGATCACCCCATTGGAGCAAGGCCGGTGGTCAAGTATCCTCCACTTGCTAGATAACATGACATGCAATCAGGCCTTGACGAGAATATCTCATCTTTCTCCTTGAGGAATTCACGAGCTATTTCTGGATCGCTGACGACTATAACATGGACATTTCCTAGACGAATGCATATGATCTTTGTGTTAAATTCATCCATTAGTCTATGTATCCATCGGAAGGTGGGCTTTTCTCGAAGCATACGGATCAAGCTGCCAATGAAACGCATCGGTTTTGGGCCTGGAGGAAGCTGTTGCGAAAGTTTGGAACTGGTGGTGCTCCTGCTCGTGTTCATCAAGAACAAACACATTGACAAATGCAAGTTTACTCCCTGTGGTTTACACTTAATAAGAGAATTGATGAATGTACCCCCACAGAAAAATAGCCTTGTAACGAGAGTTAGTTTCAGGGAGGTTCGTTGCTACTTACCTTCGTCCTCCGGGAGGCCGCTTGCACTTTTTGGAAGTTGGGGAGCAAACCTGCAATTTTGGCAAACCACAGGGAGCAAACTTGCATTTTACTCTTAATAACATGTTAAAAACCATGGTGGGTAAATTAATTAAGGGTCTTTCGGGTTTGGTTGTTCGGCCGCCACACAAACCGAGAGCCACAAGGCTTTTGGCGTCGTTTGGTTCGCACCACCAATCGAGAGTGATGCCTCGGTGGTGTTGAGGTCTCGGTCGGCAGCAAGTACAAGGTACCCCGACTCGCGTTGGGGGTGTCTTGTGGTTTGGTTGGGTCTCGGCAGCAACAGCCCCCACCACCGGCTTAAGCCGGTAGCTATTTTAGGCAAGCAGGGGGATATGCAGCAGGCAGGGGGAACCACCGGCAACTGCCAGTGGGAACCTTTTAGTCAGAAGCTAGCCGAGAAGCAGGGGAAAACCACCGGCACAGCCGGTGGCAGTTTTTGCGAAGGCAGGGGCAACCGACATAGCCGTTTTGCCACTGTTTTCGGGTGTGTTTGGTTTGGCCGGTTCACGGGTTTTCACGGGCCGGTTCATGACATGTTTTAATTAGATAAAATACGGGTTCGGTTCATGATTATTTTTACAAGTTTATTTAATCTTACAAGTATATTTATTTTACAAGTTAATTAAATTAATTTAACATGGCATATAATTAATTTAATTAAAACATGGACTTAGGTTTATTATTAATATTTAATAATACATGATTTTAACCTAAGTATTTATTTATGTGAATTAGACTATAGTAATTAATTAATTATTAAAACATGACAAATAATTATTTAATTTTCATGACTTAGGTTATATTAATATAAATATTAATACATGTTTTAACCTAAGTATTTTTATACACTTTAATTTAATTATATCATGATTATATTTAATTAAATCTTATAACCTATTGTTTATTTAATTAACATGTTATAATTAATGAACTATACTATTAATCACATGACTTAGTATATTTAAGCACTAAAACTTAAGCTTATATTATTAGCTTATTAAATCAGCTTATTTCTAAATATGGAAACTTTCTATTTCATGAAACTTACTATTTTAGAAACTTTCTATTTTTAGAAACTTGTGTATCTAAAAAAGTAAATCTATTTTTGGAAACTTTCTATTTTAGGAAACCTGCTATTTTTAGAAAATTACTTATTATTACACAACAAGTATAATAATACAAGGATATCAGTTAATACTTAATCAGAAGACTTAAAACACATGATAGATACAATATAACATCAGAATCAGTAAAACAAGACTAAAACATATAAAACAAGTCAAGACATACTATAACCAGTTACGTACCCAGTAATCAGAATACGTATACACGTATACTATTTATGTAGAATTAGTGAGATCGAAGTAGGACTCTCTTCCGTTTGTCTTCTTCGTTCACCGGACATAAGGTACGGATTATCCATCCTTTCAGTATGGACATTCTTTCCTTATTCGGATTCCCCGTATGCAACCAACTATTTTCTAGTATATGTTTTATATGTTTTGATTTGCTTATGTTTAATTAAATGCCTAAGCCATATACATGCATGACCAGTTTCACCTAGTTATGGAGGTACCATAACCATAACACTAGAGGCACCAGTGTTATGACTTCACCACGGCAGAGTGATAGCTCGTGGCGTCCCTTTCAGCTTTTGGCCATATTATTATGTTATCATGTGGGGCGTATGTGTGCATCCTAAGTTACATGTTTTTAACATATTATTCATGTGAATGTGGTGTGTGTCTTGCATCCTTCACAAGGAGTTGATCCCTCCTACCTAAATGTATATTAATGAGAGGCAACCCCTCTAATTGCATGACGAGGCCACCCCTCCAATTATTCATGCACGTTGATATTTTATGACCTATACTGGCTTAATGGTTAACATGTTAAACAGTTTTCATAAGATACACATAAGGCTTTTAAAACTATAAAACCAGTTTTACTAAGTTATACCAGGTTTACCAAGACTTAATCAATTTCGTTACTATATGTTGTATATACTTATGTTATTCATTCTATGCTTGTATATCCATGCACTGGGCGTTATGCTCAGCCGTTATTTTCCTTTCAATGTCCCAAAATGGCAGGTACCCAAGGACGGAATCGAGCATTTGGAGGAAGTGCATAGGATGGAAGGTGCCATAGACTTCTTCTCCTTTTTGCAATATACTTATGCTTGTCTAGTCTTTCGTAGTTCATTTACTTTATTTATGTTTTTGGGCAAATGTTTGGGAACCGATGTTTGATTAAGGTTTTCCCTAGGGTCATGTATGTTTTACTACATATTACCTTGCATGCTCTGATGACACACCATAATTACGCGTAACGATCCACTTCTCAAAGTGGGGTGTTACAATTATGGTATCAGAGCCAAGGCTTCGACATGTAGGCTCTCAAAACACGACCTGTGACTAGTGGGTAGTCATCAGGAGCTTCCTAAGCCAACACTTGTTATTCCATGTATTTATGTTTTCAGCACCTTGTTGTTTTAACCATGATGTTTTCAGCACCTTGTTGTTTTAACCATGATGTTTTCATCAATATTTCTTTTACTAATATGGACTGAACAACCGTCATCCATACTTAGTTACGTGCCATTATTTCATGCATGATGTTCCTTGTGAAATGTGGCTAATGTGAACTGAACCCAGTAGTTTATAATTGGTCACATAAAAAGTTTTCTGTTAAGTTTTGACAGCTGAGTTTCACTCATTTATTCCATGTATCATTACCACAGGTTTATGACTAAGTAACGGTTGGTATAGGACTAGCCCTATTTAGTCACATGTGCTTTTATCGAAACTTTTAACTTTAGGACCGACCCATAGGCGTCCCCTCGCCATGTCTTTTGTTTTGGGTAAACTGACCATAGACGTTTACCCTCGCGCCTATAAAAGTTTTCATAAACTGCATCATGCATTCACGCACTGCTTACATGCATAAAATTTTTCTCATGATTTATTTGCATAAATATTTTCATGTCCCCTCATAAGTTACTATGTCTTTATGTCAAAGTATGTTTTCATACTATCATGGTTAACTTCATTTTCATGCTGATTATGTTGTATACTCCTTCATGTTAAGTTGTTTCATGTTTCTTCATGATGATTTCGTCTTCATGTTGATTACGTCCTACGTCTTACGTCTCTTTTGTTGTTTATGCTTTCATGCAAGATATTGTTGGATTGCATTTAATCCTGCTTTCATGATAGTCATGGTTAGTTTCCACTAATCATGCTTTCAGGAAAATCATCGTTGAAATTCGTTTGACCACACGTTAGCGTTTCTCTATGCAACCAGAATGAGGTATATACTGGCATTGCCAGGTTATCATGATGGTCTTTCTAACCGTTTAACCAATTTTTTCCTTTAAGATCATGTCAGATGATCGACCCCATACCGATTATTTCATGTGCATTCTATGTGTACTCCATGTACTGTATCCCATGTGCGTATTCGACTTGCTGATACTCTAGAAATTGCTGATGCCGCTCATAGCTTGGAGATGTTACTAAGGGTAGATGTTGCGGATTTTAGAGACGCTACGAGATGCTGATGTTGTTCACAACTTGGAGATCTTACAAGACGAAGACAAAAGCGTTAGATCAAAGTGATCGGACGAGAAGATGCTTCACCACCAGACGATTTACATCAATCATCGTCCCTAATTCTTAGTTACATGTCATACGTCATTCAGTTGTCGTTTCAGTCATATGAGTGAGAACCGGTACCAGCCGGCCACTCAGCTGAATAGTTACATGAATCACAGTCATGAGAATGACCGTCATGGAACTGACAGAAAAGACGATAGTATCCACTACTATGACAGCAACTATCCTAGCAATCACAACCGAATCTCCGGCCACGGACGTGATTAGAAATACAAAGGATCAGTAGTCCAACAGATCCGCCAATTCTGCATAATAACCTAATATTAGTAGTTCTATTTGTTTCACATCTTGAGACACATGTCAAGACAACAGTCAAGACACATGTCTCACGTATACTTTCTGAAGACACATGTCAAGACACCAGTCAAGACACCAGTCAAGACACATGTCATGCTTATATTTCCCAAGACACGAGTCAAGACACATGACTCGCGTCCAATTCTGGAACATCCCTACGAAATTCAGGGTACCCTCCAAAGGGTATATCCATTTTGTGGTGCCATGTATTAATCAGGCCACAAGAATTTCAGTACCATCACCGGCGTATCAGTGAGATCTGTCACGATTGCTCGATGACACTTTCATTTCTTGCACCCATATTTCATATATTCATGACCATAAAGGACGCCATTCGTATCCCCCATGTATAAGAAGGTTTTCCTTCAGCCTAATGATGAGATCCAAGCTGCTAACGCATTACCTCGGATAGATGCGAGTTGAATTTAATCCTAATTATGGACCACGAACAGCACACCCTGCTACGATTCATGATTTTGTACAGTTATGTTCAGGCTCCTGAATACATTCAGCATGGTTTTCCATCAGGAATATCTATACAAATCATTTATGCTTTACAAGCACGTGCTTTGGCTGCTAGAATTTTCTAGCTGTCAGTTAAGACACGACCACTGAAGTTCCTTTTACGCATAAGCATACGATTTTTTTTAAATCTTCCCATACATTCCAGAAGAACCTTCAAGGAGAAGGACGGTAACATGAGATTATGTGTCGACTACCGTCGATTTAAACAAATCACCATTCATAACCGTTATTCTCCTCCACGTATTGACAACATGTCCAATCGACTTTAGGGTGTTAGAAACTTTTCCAAGATCGAATTCATGATCATGCTGCCAACAGTGACGAGTGAAAGAGCAGGACATTTCCCTGACTGTTATTCGTACACGACTCGGTTATGCTAGATTCGTGATTTTGTATTGGTCTCTTAAATGCTCTAGCAACATTATGAACTTAATAAAATAAGTTTCCATGAACTCATAACAAATTCATCAGTGTTTTCATCGAGGACAACCTGATTTCCTCTAAATCTAGAGAAGAGCAGGAAGACCATATTTGCACTATGTTGCAAATTCTACGACAGGAGAAATTTCACTCTGAAATTTTTCAATCTAAATTCTGGTTGATTATAGTGACACGCTGAATCACATGGATTCTCACGGTTAATCTTACCATGACTCAGCTTATGTGTAAAGGTGAGAACCCTACACTACGTTAGGTGTTCCAAGAAATATTACGCTAAGAAAAGTCTAATTTCGGAGACTCAGAGTTTCGCAAACTCCTGTGTATCAAGTTTATATGAAGCAGGATACAGTTACGTTCATATCTAAGTACCTGACATACCAACAGGCTAAGATAGAACACCAACAGACTAGGATATTTTTTCCATCTTCAGAAAATGTGAACAGAAATGGGACAAGATCTCCATGGATTTTGGTTACCAGATTAACGCAAACTCAAAAGAAGCATGATGCTATCTGGGTTATTGCCAACAGTTTGATCAAGTCTGCAGAATCCTTACATCCGCAAGGATTTCAGAACCAACAGATTGATCGGACATGTTCCAGCCAAGGCTCATCCGATCACTTGGTAATCCGTCAGCTATCGGGTCACACAAGGTTCGCATTTGTTCTCCTTATTTATGTTACGTTCTTGTTTCAATTTTACGACTTGTTTTCACACTCACGTTCATGACACTATTCACGTTCATGATCGTATCCTCGCTTACAATTTTACGTTCATTTTCGTTCTGGGAGGTTTTGCAAGAACTGGAGAGACCATACTCAAGTTTAGTATAACTCTCTATCCTCAGACAGGCGTTTCACGTCACATTCCACGTTTCACCTTATAGCGTTTGGCGTTACCGCCACCATATTCCATGTTCACGATATGTTTCACATGTCATGTTCATTCCACGGTTTCCATATCACGTTTACGATATGTTACACGTATCATTGATCACGATATGTTTGCCCATATTACACTCACCATATCTCCACGTACCACGTTCAAAATTGTTCACGTACCATGTTCACAATTTTTCACGTACTACGTATCAGTATGTCTCGCGCATCATTGCTAAGACGTTACTATTATCAGTTAGGTTAGGTTATTTTGCATCGTAATATTTCAGTTACCCTTGCATGTTTATTCTAATCCACTCGATCAGATTCATGCAAATCTATCTTACGTTGACAACCAGAAACTTTTACGTATTTTCAAGTCAAGGTCAGGAGGACCAAGATTTATCAGTGGTGTCAAGATCTTGTGGAGGAACCGTTCCGAGAGGGAAGCCACTTGGAAACGGACGAGTCCATCCGGATTTTATCCTCTCATCTTTCCATAATTCAGTAAGACTCTTTCAGTCACGTTCCATGTACTTTTTAGCCATGTCACGTTCTCCGTTCCCTTCTACCATGTCACTTTCATATTCCGTTATCTTACATACCCTTCTAGTTTGATTCGGGTATGTTTCTCTTTCAGTTTACGTTATCTATAATTCGGGGACGAATTATTCTTTTTAGGGGGGAAGAGTTCTAAAACCCGCATGCTTTTACCATGAACATTACACTTATAATCGTACGTACAAGATTAAAACTTTCCTTTTATAACATGAATACATTTCACGGATATAAATTACAAGAACTACGTACGTGTTATTACATGATAAGTATTAAGTACGTATTAATGCACGATAATTATTATCAATGATAATTAAAATCACGAACATGAATTCATGAACGTAAGAATCAGGAACATATAATTATGTATTTACGTATATTATTATACGATTAATATCGTTACGTACAAGTATTTATAATAACACGAATATTTAATAATAACTAACGTAAACACGAACACGTATTAAATTAGAACACGAAAAAGCTTCGGGTTTCCCTTAGTAGGCCCCTTTAGCCGCGGCACAAGAAGAGAGAAAGGCCCAGCCCATGTTTAATTTTTACTAAATAATAAATATGGTAAACATTCATTCACAGAAGAATTTTAAGAAATCTCAAAACCCTAATCTTTTTCCTTGCTCTCTCTTGGCCGGCGGCTACATCACCAAAGGAGGTGATTAGATTGATTTTTAGCTAAGATATCATAAGGTGTCGTGTGATCATTGTGCATTCATTCCACGTGTTTTGGTAATCCGAAAACCTTTCTTTTAATTCTTTTTATGTTTTATGAATATGTGATCATGGGAATAATTAAGCAAGATTAATAACATGTTAAAGACCATGGTGGGTAAATTAATTAAGGGTATTTCGGGTTTGGTTGTTCGGCCGCCACACAAACCGAGAGCCACAAGGCTCTCAGCGTCGTTTGGTTCGCACCACCAACCGAGAGTGATGCCTCGATGGTGTTGGGGTCTCGGTCGGCAGCATGTACAAGGCATCCCGACTCGCGTCGGGGGTGTCTTGTGGTTTGGTTGGGTCTCGGCAGCAACAACCCCCCCCCCCCCCCCGGCTTACGCTGGTGGCTATTTTAGGCAAGCAGGGGGGACACGCAGCAGGCAGGGGGAACCACCAACAACTACCGGTGGGAACCTTTTAGTCAGCAGCTAGCCGAGAAGCAAGGGAAAACCACCGGCGCAGCTGGTGGCAGTTTTTGCGAAGGCAGGGGCAACCGGCATAGCCGGTTTGCCACTGTTTTCGGGTGTGTTTGGTTCGGCCGGTTCACGGGTTTTCACGGGCCGGTTCATGACATGTTTTAGTTAGATAAAATACGGGTTCGGTTCATGATTACTTTTAGAAGTTTATTTAATCTTACAAGTATATTTATTTTACAAGTTAATTAAATTAATTTAACATGACATATAATTAATTTAATTAAAACATGGACTTAGGTTTATTATTAATATTTAATAATACATGATTCTAACCTAAGTATTTATTTATATGATTGAGACTATAGTAATTAATTAATTATTAAAACATGACATATAATTAAATAATTGTCGTGACTTAGGTTATATTTATATAAATATTAATACATGTTTTAACCTACGTATTTTTATACACTTTAATTAATTAAATCATGATTATATTTAATTAAATCTTATAACATATAGTTTATTTAATTAACATGTTATAATTAATGAACTATACTATTAATCACATGACTTAGTATATTTAAGCAGTAAAACTTAAGCTTATATTATTAGCTTATTAAATCAGCTTATTCTAAATATGGAAACTTTCTATTTCAGGAAACTTACTATTTTCAGAAACTTGTCTATTTTTAGAAGTTAATCTATTTTTGAAAACTTTCTATTTTTGGAAACTTTCTATTTTTAGAAATTTTCTATTTTAGGAAACCTGTTATTTTTAGAAAATTACTTATTATGACACAACAAGTATAATAATACAAGGATATCAGTTAATACTTAATCAGAATACTTAAAACACATGATAGATATAGTATAACATCAGAATCAGTAAAACAAGACTAAAACATATAAAATAAGTCAAGACATACTATAACCAGTTACGTACCCAGTAACCAGAATACTTATACACGTATACTATTTATGTAGCATTAGTGAGATCGAAGTAGGACTGATGTAGCTTTTTGTATACCCTTTTAGGAAAAAGAGCAACAAAATAGTGGTAAGCGTTAAGTGTCGGTTTAGGAAAACCGAGCACTAATGACCCTTAAGAAAGTTCAAGTTCGTTTCCCAAGGAGGCACGTGCGTTGTGTAATGAATTGATTAATGTTTGCGATTATATTTAGAAGAAAAGAAAATAGAAATAAGAAAGAAATGACGGTTACGAAGACGGATCGAGCTAAGACGAAAAAGCGTTCACGTAAAGCCGTAAAAAACTACAAAATTAAAAATTAAAAATCTAAAAATTAATTAAAAGCTAAAAGTAGTCTAAAATAATATAAATAAGAGTAGAAATCCAGTAAAAATATTTTAAAACCTTTTATTAATTAAATATTCAATTTTAAAATGCTAATTAAAGCCCTAAAATTAAATATAATTAATCAAAATGTCCAAAATATTATTTTATTGAACAAATAACTTACTTATATTATCTAAAGACTAAAAAGTATTTTTCCTAATTTTTAAAAACTATTTTCTATTTTTAAATCACTTAAAACTATTTTTAAACTAAAACAATTATAAAAAATAATAAAATAATGCCAAAAATAATTTACCAATTTTAAAAAATCCTAATTTACCCTAATGAACAGTAGAAAATTGAAAAAGTTTGAAAAATAATAAATTTACCACTAAAAGACAAAAGCAGTTTAAAATAAAACCCTAATTATACTAAATTAATTATAAAAAATAAATAAAAGATGAACAGTAAAAACCTTTTTGACTAAAAATCTTAAAATATTATTCTAAATCTAGGAAAAATGTTGAAACAGAAAAATATGTATTTTTGGCACTAAATGCCAAAAATCAGAAATTAAAAGTTAATTAAAAATGCTATTTAATCTAAAAAATACTAAATGAACAATAATAAAAATTCTACCTAAACAGAAAAATCACAAATAAAATTATAAAAAATATGAAACAAGTTGGAAGTCCTACTTCCACTTTTTGATCACTAAAGACAAAAAAATCAGATTTATGAAAGGGACATGTGCTAGGTCTTGTCTGCTAGTGAAGCAGTGGTAAAAATTGAGCTACCAGTGGGAAAGGAGTTCCCACTGCTAGTGTAATTTGTTGGTCAGGAGACCTTAGAGCTTAGGAAAGCTCTTATGCTTGGTTTTCATTGGACCACAAGGCACCCCCACACCAATTGGGTTGTGGGGAGTCTGAGTAAACACAAAAAACACACAATCACTAGGCAAAATAAGCACCAAATAAGCCAAAGAAGTTTCTGATGAAGCTATGAGCAGGTCTGTGAACAGTTACTGGTTTTATATGCACAAAAGTGAATTTCAACAAGCCAATTCTTGCATATAAGCTGACCAATTAGCATACAATCTATTGCAAACCCTAGATAGACCTGACAACTAGCAAATACCAAGATATGATGAGCAATTTCCACAAAAATCAGTCAACAAGGCATTTTCTGATTATAGCTATATTATCCATTTTTTTTACATACAAGTTTGTTCAAAACCCTACCAAACTGAAAGACAAGTTCTACTATCACCTACTACTAACTAATGAGTGATTCTAAAAAGGTTTTAACACAAAATCTCCCCAAGAAGTCCAGTTAATATGCAAAACCAAACACTCCTTTAAATTCAGAATTCAAGATTTTATACACCAAATCTATTCAAACTCTTACCAAACTGCTTCTAATCACCACCAACATGCATATCATACCAAATAAACCCAAATCAAATCACTTAAACACACATAAACAACTTTCATGCATCAAATCACATAAACACCAAATTTCGGAAAACTAAAAAATGGAATGAGAATGCTACCTAGAGGGACCTACATCCAGGTCCCTCAGTGACTGCTATGTCACCTCCAATCAGGCTGGGGCCTGAGCAGTACCTTGGACTAAACAAGCAAGCTCCAATGAACCTGCTAAGAACAAGTGAAGAACAAAATATGCAATATACCAATATTTCTGATTTTTTTTCTCTCAATACCCTTTTTCAAACCTACAAACCAACAAACCTTGGACCTTTTAACACGTTTTGAAACAAAAACAATTTCAAAAAAACAGGAATCCAATTCCACTTTCACTTCCTTGAACCCTAGGATTTCTGAAAATATCAAGAACTTTTCAAAACCTTTTGAAAATTCAAACACACAAAGTGTGTATCAAATGATTAATGGAACTCAGATTTTCTAGTCAACCTTAACACCAACTTTCACAAATCATAAGAGGAATTAAATTTCACCAAAATACCAACTTTATATTTAATAAAAAGGGATTACAAAATAAATTGCTAGAAAATCTGGAACAAGAGATATAGGGTCACATACGACCTCTATATATACTACACTATAGAATACTCTAGAAAACAAGAAAATGTAAACCCTAATAAGCTGAAATCTCAAAAAAGCCCTTGGTCTTGTGAGTTTGAATTTGGTCAAAAGAATGCCCATGTGATTGCCAGTTGTATTAGATGATCTTGGACATTGGAATGTCCTTGGGGACCAAGTAGAATGCTTGGAGACGTTGATTCTCTGAAAAATTTGTTTATTGCCATTTTAGGTGTAGCAGGGGACATGGGGGGGGGGTCCATTTTGGGTGAGTGTGAAGGGAATATGGTGAGTGGGTTTTGTTTAGGAAGATGCCAATTAACAATCTGGAGTTAATCAGGGCAAAACCCCTTAATTTGAATGAGTTCGTAATTAGGGTTTATGGGGATGAAGTAGATTAGCAGATGGTGTTTTGATTTGTTTTGGGAGATTAAGTTTTTAAATAACGTGTTTAGTGGGAAAATTAAAATGGTTTATTTAATTTGCTTGGTGGAAAGCAGACGTGGATGGAGTGGTGAGGTGGTGATTGGTGATTGGTTGGTTGGGATGAGGTGGAAACATGATTGGTTGTGGTGAGTTTTGTTGTCTGGCAATTTTAGTCCCCCTACTTCCTTTGTTTCTTCATCTTGTAATAAACAGCAAATAAACTCCTTTCCCTTTATAATAAGTTTGCCAAAGTTGTCATTTTTGGCACAACCTATTTTCAAACCTAAAACAAGGACTTCAATTGAAATTTCTTCATTCTTCAAGGGTTGAACTTGTACAATCTTGATATTTTAGGGACCCACAAGTAATTTTGAGGATTTACAGGGGTATAAAATGACAAGCCTTCAATAGTTGAGGGACCATTGTTGACAATCTTCAATTCTTCAAGGACCATTTTGGAAATTCCAGATTCGGGCCCGGTTTATTGTGCGGCTTCGTTTCCCGTGTTCGTTTTTGATTGATTCTTGTGATCTTTTTGTCTTTTCCTCAATATCCGTACCTAAAATACACAAGCAACAAACACGAGCATATATTTGGCAGTTTTAATGATATTTTATGCATTTTAAGCCCGATTTGGACGATGAGACTATGTATAAAAGCAGTCTCATCACTCCCCTATACTAAACCATTGCCGTGCCCTCACGCAATGCTAGAATAAAGTATCGTAGCACCTCCAAAGTTCATTTTTATTTACTTTATTGAATGATAAACTAGCTACACTACTACTATTACTACTACTTGCGTTTTAGACATAATGTATGATTTTCATCGCAAAATGGGACGTTTAGGTTCATAGAAAAGAACACGTGAATGCTTCGTTAGAAATAATTTCATCGTCCTCGATTTTCACTCTAGTTCCATGCCAAGCGTGCAACGAGATCATTGTCATTATAAGTTAGTAATGCTAACACTACTCATATGCCCTAATCATGTACTTATCCTCCCATTATTCCTAAGTTGTATCTCTTATATTTTATTTTGTCTTGAATGTTTCACGAGGATACATTGTTTGACTTATGCGATAATAGAGATTTAGGTCTAAAAATAGAGTCCTAACGGTGTAACTAAGACCATCAAATCAATAACCCCTCCTAATAGACAACGATGTCAAAAAATTAAGTCAACAAGAAGGATCGATAAACACGGTTTTATAACGGTTTTGAACATGAGACTTATTACCAAGACTTTTATACGCCCCCTAACGGAAGGGCCTTATTATCTTTGGTTTACCTCAATCTTTTATTCAACTTCGCCATGAAGCTTTTATTATGACTTCGGTCTTGCCTTGCCTTTTATTATCCGCCTCATCGGTGGTTTTATTAGCCAAAGACGTATATCCTCACGCTAAAGCGAATTTTGGATCTTTAAAGCTTCGAAGATTAAGGCTTGATTCACTTTCAGTTTTGCATAGATTTTTCGGCCTTGTGGGGCTTCAAATTGTTTGCTAGATTTAGGTGAGCACTTGAAATCTTATTATTAGGTGAAGCTTTCGATTATTCGGGTGCCAATACTTCAAAACAGTGACGCTGGCGATACCTTAATGTCTTCCCAATTTAATTACACGAAAGCTACTAGAAAAGACTAGAAACCCAACAATCCTAACTAAACCGCTAAGTCAATATTTATTAAGCAAAAAATATTTACAAGCGAATGGGAGAATAAGCAAACAACGAGAACACATGAGTTTTTGAAAGAATACGAGTACTCTACGTTTAGCATAGTAACTTGTAATTAACTCTATCATTTCTCGTCCTCATTTAAGAGACTTAGCCTAATGTGTAGTTAAGGAATCAAAGCTAAGTGCTCAACACGCACGGTCGAGTCAAAAATTACTCTTATTCTCGCCATCGGAAAATCTACATCCGTGTCTTAAACACTTATAAAACATGAGAAAAATTTTAAAATTTGGCCATTTTTAGCCTTATTTTGCAACAAAACGATAACAAAAAGATAAACTTTGGAAAGCGTGAAGGTTTGGTAAGGCAAGTATCTATTCACCCCTCCATACTAAAGTTAAACATTGTCCTCAATGTTTCGAGTCTAGAGGTGCAAAACACCCCCATACTAGAGACGTAGTCGAATGCCTAATCTAGCATGGAAAGGGTGTAACCAATAAGTAATAGCCGTTTATGAAGTGTGCTATAAACCTAAGGTTAGAACATCAAAAGGATATATCATTTGGATTTTGAGAAAGTCTTCAAAGCAAACGATCGAGTGCTCCCATAAAACGAACACGAGAGGCTCCAATCGTGAAGATCATGATCTAAAAACCATAATGCACAAACAACCACGGAACAAAGGTTGGAAGGGCACAAATCCCCTCACATTAACTAATTAGAAATCAATAATATGTACATGGATAAGCATGGGTCTCCCCCACGAGGCACCTTGTTTTTGATAACCGAGTCAAAAGCTCGACTCGAATCCCCATAAATGTGATCATTTAGGGATTATCTTGGTATGGTCAATTTTTAGTGGGGATTACATGATAAACAAGGCCCAAAAACAACCGGTATTAAGGACTAAGTCCTATGATGGTGTAAAATACCGGGATCGAAGATGGCGTTCTCGTTTTCATTGGAAAAACAAATGAACGCCACTTCATCGTGTGCCAACAAAAACTCAAAGAGTTTCAAGAAAATATATGAGAAGAAATAGAAGGGTGGGACAATGGGTAAGTCATGAAAACATTCAGCTACTCGAGGTAGACTCGCACCAATCAAATGAAAAGATTTTCCATTTATTGCATCGGTGGAAGACCGAGATTTCCCTTTATAAGCAATTCCAGGATCAAATATCTCGTCCTCGGTGGAGAAAGGGGAGGAAACATAAGGGGCTTCCCCCACACTAAGTCCACACAAAGCATCGTCAAAAGGAGAAGACGAGCTTGTAGCACTCATAAAACGCGGTGATGACGGAGTTAGACTTGTAGAAAAATCTTATAAATCCAATTTAAAATCTTTCCCTTTTTCATCTTTTAAACTCTCCTTGTGAAAACCCGATTTAATGATGTCAAAAATATTTGGTGTTTCTAAAGCAATGTTAGTCACACTAAAAATTCACACATTTGAAAAGCGATTTGGTAAAGGTGGTGGCAAGTTTTCAAAACCTTTGTCAACAAAGAAAACCTCCCCATCGGGATCAACGTATTCATCATCCGAAGAATCACTCACAATTAGAATCGTAGGCTTAACACTCTTAACCTCCACCGGCGGAGGGGACGGAACTTCATTTTTCTCAACAACTTCTAAAACTCTATTTGAAATTCTTTTGCAAATGTTTTTGATGGGATTGACATTGTACAAAGACGTGATAGAATACACATGAGAAAGCGTGGAGTTTTGAGTTGCATTAATGACGAGTTCTTCCTCATTGAAACGAAGAGTGATTTTCCTTGCATGCACATCGATAAGTGCTCTCGAGGTATCCAAAAATGATCGACCTAAAATTAGCGGAACTTTAGGATCGATGGGAATGTCAACAACAATAAAGTCTACGGGATAGTAGAACTTTCCAACTTTCACAAAGACGTCCTCGGCTACTCCACAAGCTAGAATCGTAGAATGATCGGCCATCTCGATTGACATTCTTGAAGGAGTGAGATTGGGAAGATTGAGCGATTTAAAAATCTCAAGAGGCATCAAATTAATACTAGCACCAAGATCGGCCAAGGCGTAGCATTCTTCCATGTCTTGTATAGCACATGGGATTAAAAACTTGCCGGGATCACCAACTTTTTGAGGTATGCGGCTTAGAAATACCGATGAACAACTAGACGATTTTTGCAATTTCTCTTGTTATTCAACATACTTTTGAAGTTCGTGGCAAATCGAGGCATCATGACCAAGGCGTCGGCAAAACTTATATTAAAATGCAAGTCACGAAACATTTTCATAAAAAGTTCAAATTGATAGTTATTTCGTTCTTGTGCCTTTTCCTTGTCTCGTCTTGAAGGGTAAGGTAAGGGTGGTGTGGGTTGGGGCATAGGCATAGGCATAGGTCTTGGAATCTCGGGTTCCATGATTGGTGTGGGTTCAATCGTAGGTGTGGTTTGAGCGGTACTTCGTGGGCTTGTAATGTGCTCCTTTTCGACCACCACCTTGGGTTCTTTCTCTTTTTCCTTCTCCATAGAAGTACTTGGACGAGAAATGGGTTCTTTAAAAGTTTTACCACTACGAGTAGTAACAACCTTCAATTCTCCTTTCGGGTTCACGATGGTATCACTAGGAAGACCACCTGAAGAAGAGGGCTTACACATGATAGCTTCAAACAGTTTAGCCATTCGGTCTTCAAACTTAGATTGCCTAGCATCCGCTTTTAACAACTCTTGCTTAATCTCATGTTGTCCTTGCTCTATTTTTTGTTGATTTTATTGGAGACGTGTGACATTTCCTTCCATTTTATTAGCATGAGTCTTAAGTCCATTAGCAAGTTCGTTTTTAAGCTCGTTTTTCAACTCGGATCTTAAGCTAACCATTTCACGTTGCATATTATCAAACTTAGCATCATTAGCCTTAGCATAATTCAAAAATTCTCCTTGAAGATTTTTGGTGTGATCATTTTGAAAACCTTGTGTTGTAGTTTGAAATCACGGTTTTGGTTTTGGTTTGAAATTTGCCCATTTCCACTTTGATAATTACCCTTGTTGTAATTCCTTTGATTGCCTTGATAATTACCACCTTGGTTGTTGTTTCGATAGTTATTAGCATTTTGATTTGGTGGAGCTTGATTTTGGCGGGAATCTTGGCCGTTTGGTTATAAGTTCCCGTGGCTATATAAGCACTCGAAGTGTTACCATCCGCGGTAATGCACTCGGAAAGATCATGAGCTCCCCCACACGACAAACAACTCTTAGAAACCGCTTTAACCGAAGCGGAATTCGAAGCTTCTTGAGCTTTCCAATGGGACATAAGGTTAGCGAATCTATCAAAAAAATGATTTTCTTCATTTGCTTCATCATGTAAGGCGTTAATACTACGAGACGATGATGAGCCCAATTTGGCAACACTCGGTGTGTTACGAGGGCTATAAACCTTAGACCTATTCTCAATTATGACCAAAGCTTCCTCGACCGTTTTACACAAAAAATTACCACCCGCGGCGGCATTTAAATAATCTCTTTCATGATCATTAAGTCCATTGTAAAACGTGTCAATTTGGTATAAATCGGAAAAACCGTGATGAGGACATTCATGTAACATCTCCTTAAACCTATTCCAAGCCGTTGAAAAACTTTCATTTGATTCTTGTGAAAATTTAGAAATCTCATTTTTCAAATGTGTAGTCTTAGAGGGCGGAAAAAATTGGTTCACGAATTTTGAAACGAGATCCTTCCACGTCAATATAGAATTGGGTAGCTCTTTCTCTAACCAAATTTTAGCGGGCCCCGCTAAGGAATACGGAAATAGCATCATCTTAATCGAGTCATTCGAGACATCCTTAAATTTGCACGTGGCGATAAGACGATTAAATTGGCGGATATGGTTGTGGGGATTGTCCTTCTCATCACCACGGAATTTGTTGTTTTGGATCATCGACAACAAACCCGTTTTCACCTCAAAATTCTCCGCAAGGATAGCGGGAATCACAATAGCTTCTCCATAACCCTCGGTGGGTGCTTGAAGTAACTCCATCATAGTTCGATTCGCCATGGTTGGTGCTTCTTGTACAATGGGTTCGTCAATAGGAGACTCCTCACTAGAATGAGTTGGAGTGGGAGTTTTGTTCTTTCGTCTACGTGCACGTTTTGCTTGATTATGAGTTAGCATAAAACGTCACGTACAACGTGGAGACGAGCAAAGAAGATTCTTTTTGGTGTTTTGTGTTTCTCAATTTTTTTGTCGTTTTTGATGGTATTAACTTTTTTGGAAATTGGTGAAATGTATTAGGTATACAAAAATCTACAAATCTCCTCCTTAATCAAATCTCTCGATTAAAGAAGCATCAAGGAATGAAAACGATCACGTGGAGTGAACGCCTTCGACGACTTTAGAACGATGGTAGAACACCAAATCGTTCAAGAGGGTTTAATCAATAGAAACCAAGAAAATATATATGATATGTAATAATACTTTGGGCGGCAAAACCCTCGATTAGCCTTCAAAATCAAAATACGCACAAGCAAGCGGAGGAAACGAGGCGGCGCGAAGCACTTAAGAGCCTTTTTTCCTTTAGGCCGTGAAATACAACCGCCTTATACCCACCTTATAGTTTGTATTTTTCAAAATCGAGCTTCACGAAAGTATTTATCTATTTTTGCCTTTTTTCTTTTGTTTGAGATTCGAATACAATGATTGGGTAATGACCTCCCAAGTCAAGGTTGTGATTTCTCACGTATTTGGAGTACTTGTGAATTTATTGTTCTACGTATACAATATATTAATAGTATTCACACAAAAATCGAAAAACGATAATACGTATTAGTAGAGTGCTACTAATACAAATACTAATTATGGCTATATAAAAAACAACAATTGTTCAATCAAAACACAACACGCCTCCCCGGCAGAGGCGCCAAAAATTGATGTAACTTTTTGTATACCCTTTTAGGAAAAAGAGCAACAAAATAGTGGTAAGCGTTAAGTGTCGGTTTAGGAAAACCGAGCACTAATGACCCTTAAGAAAGTTCAAGTTCGTTTCCCAAGGAGGCACGTGCGTTGTGTAATGAATTGATTAATGTTTGCGATTATATTTAGAAGAAAAGAAAATAGAAATAAGAAAGAAATGACGGTTACGAAGACGGATCGAGCTAAGACGAAAAAGCGTTCACGTAAAGCCGTAAAAAAACTACAAAATTAAAAATTAAAAATCTAAAAATTAATTAAAAGCTAAAAGTAGTCTAAAATAATATAAATAAGAGTAGAAATCCAATAAAAATATTTTAAAACCTTTTATTATTCAATTTTAAAATGCTAATTAAAGCCCTAAAATTAAATATAATTAATCAAAATGTCCAAAATATTATTTTATTAAACAAATAACTTACTTATATTATCTAAAGACTAAAAAGTATTTTTCCTAATTTTTAAAAACTATTTTTCTATTTTTAAATCACTTAAAACTATTTTTAAACTAAAATAATTATAAAAAATAATAAAATAATGCCAAAAATAATTTACCAATTTTAAAAATCCTAATTTACCCTAATGAACAGTAGAAAATTGAAAAAGTTTGAAAAATAATAAATTTACCACTAAAAGACAAAAGCAGTTTAAAATAAAACCCTAATTATACTAAATTAATTATAAAAAATAAATAAAAGATGAACAGTAAAAACCTTTTTGACTAAAAATCTTAAAATATTATTCTAAATCTAGGAAAAATGTTGAAACAGAAAAGTATGTATTTTTGGCACTAAATGCCAAAAATCAGAAATTAAAAGTTAATTAAAAATGCTGTTTAATCTAAAAAATACTAAATGAACAGTAATAAAAATTCTACCTAAACAGAAAAATCACAAATAAAATTAGAAAAAATATGAAACAAGTTTGAAGTCCTAATTCCACTTTTTGATCACTAAAGACAAAAAAATCAGATTTATGAAAGGGACATGTGCTAGGTCTTGTCTACTAGTGAAGCAGTGGTAAAAAATTTGCTACCAGTGGGAAAGGAGTTCCCACTGCTAGTGTAATTTGTTGGTCAGGAGACCTTAGAGCTTAGGAAAGCTCTTATGCTTGGTTTTCATTGGACCACAAGGCACCCCCACACCAATTGGGTTGTGGGGAGTCTGAGTAAACACAAAAAACACACAATCACTAGGCAAAATAAGCACCAAATAAGCCAAAGAAGTTTCTGATGAAGCTATGAGCAGGTCTGTGAACAATTAATGGTTTTATATGCACAAAAGTGAATTTCAACAAGCCAATTCTTGCATATAAGCTGACCAATTAACATACAATCTATTGCAAACCCTAGATAGACCTGACAACTAGCAAATACCAAGATATGATGAGCAATTTCCACAAAAATCAGTCAACAAGGCATTTTCTGATTATAGCTATATTATCCATTTTTTTTACATACAAGTTTGTTCAAAACCCTACCAAACTGAAAGACAAGTTCTACTATCACCTACTACTAACTAATGAGTGATTCTAAAAAGGTTTTAACACAAAATCTCCCCAAGAAGTCCAGTTAATATGCAAAACCAAACACTCCTTTAAATTCAGAATTCAAGATTTTATACACCAAATCTATTCAAACTCTTACCAAACTGCTTCTAATCACTACCAACATGCATATCATACCAAATAAACCCAAATCAAATCACTTAAACACACATAAACAACTTTCATACATCAAATCACATAAACACCAAATTTCTGAAAACTAAAAAATGGAATGAGAATGCTACCTAGAGGGACCTACATCCAGGTCCCTCAGTGACTGCTATGTCACCTCCAATCAGGCTGGGGCCTGAGCAGTACCTTGGACTAAACAAGCAAGCTCCAATGAACCTGCTAAGAACAAGTGAAGAACAAAATATGCAATATACCAATATTTCTGATTTTTTTTCTCTCAATACCCTTTTTCAAACCTACAAACCAACAAACCTTGGACCTTTTAACACGTTTTGAAACAAAAACAATTTCAGAAAAACAGGAATCCAATTCCACTTTCACTTCCTTGAACCCTAGGATTTCTGAAAATATCAAGAACTTTTCAAAACCTTTTGAAAATTCAAACACACAAAGTGTGTATCAAATGATTAATGGAACTCAGATTTTCTAGTCAACCTTAACACCAACTTTCACAAATCATAAGAGGAATTAAATTTCACCAAAATACCAACTTTATATTTAATAAAAAATGATTACAAAAGAAATTGCTAGAAAATCTGGAACAAGAGATATAGGGTCACATACGACCTCTATATATACTACACTATAGAATACTCTAGAAAACAAGAAAATGTAAACCCTAATAAGCTGAAATCTCCTAAAAGCCCTTGGTCTTGTGAGTTTGAATTTGGTCAAAAGAATGCCCATGTGATTGCCAGTTGTATGAGATGATCTTGGACGTTGGAATGTCCTTGGGGACCAAGTAGAATGCTTGGAGACGTTGATTCTATGAAAAATTCGTTTATTGCCATTTTAGGTGTAACAGGGGACATGGGGGGGGGGGTCTATTTTGGGTGAGTGTGAAGGGAATATGGTGAGTGGGTTTTGTTTAGGAAGATGCCAATTAACAATCTGGAGTTAATCAGGGCAAAACCCCTTAATTTGAATGAGTTCGTAATTAGGGTTTATGGGGATGAAGTAGATTAGTAGATGGTGTTTTGATTTGTTTTGGGAGATTAAGTTTTTAAATAACCTGTTTAGTGGGAAAATTAAAATGGTTTATTTAATTTGCTTGGTGGAAAGCAGACGTGGATGGAGTGGTGAGGTGGTGATTGGTGATTGGGATGAGGTGGAAACATGATTGGTTGTGCTGAGTTTTGTTGTCTGGCAATTTTAGTCCCCCTACTTCCTTTGTTTCTTCATCTTGTAATAAACAGCAAATAAACTCCTTTCCCTTTATAATAAGTTTGCCAAAGTTGTCATTTTTGGCACAACCTATTTTCAAACCTAAAACAAGGACTTCAATTAAAATTTCTTCATTCTTCAAGGGCTGAACTTGTACAATCTTGATATTTTAGGGACCCACAAGTAATTTTGAGGATTTACAGGGGTATAAAATGACAAGCCTTCAATAGTTGAGGGACCATTGTTGACAATCTTCAATTCTTCAAGGACCATTTTGGAAATTCCAGATTCGGGCCCGGTTCATTGTGCGGCTTCGTTTCCCGTGTTCGTTTTTGATTGATTCTTGTGATCTTTTTGTCTTTTCCTCAATATCCGTACCTAAAATACACAAGCAACAAACACGAGCATATATTTGGCAGTTTTAATGATATTTTATGCATTTTAAGCCCGATTTGGACGATGAGACTATGTATAAAAGCAGTCTCATCAAGGACTCTCTTCCGTTCGTCTTCTTTGTTCACTGGACATAAGGTACGGATTCTCCGTCCTCTCAGTATGGATATTCTTTCCTTATTAGGATTCCCCGTATGCAGCCAACTGCTTTCTAGTATATGTTTTATATGTTTTGATTTACTTATGTTTAATTAAATTCCTAAGCCGTATACATGCATGTCCAGTTTCACCTAGTTATGGAGGTACCATAACCATAACACTAGAGGCACCAGTGTTATGACTTCACCACCGCGGAGTGATAGCTCGTGGCGTCCCTTTCAGATTTTGGCCATATTATTATGTTATCATGTGGGGAGTATGGGTGCATCCTAGGTTACATGTTTTTAACAGATTATTCAGGTGAATGTGGTGTGTGCCTTGCATCCTTCACAAGGAGTTGATCCCTCCTACCCAAATTTATATTAATTAGAGGCAACCCCTCTTATTGCATGACGAGGTCACCCCTCCAAGTATTCATGCACGTTGATATTTCATGACCTATATTGGCTTAATGGTTAACATGTTAAACATTTTTCATAAGATAAACATAAGGCTTTTCAAACTATAACCAATTTTACTAAGTTATACCAGGTTTACCAAGACTTAATCAATTCCGCTGCTATATGTTGTATATGCTTATGTTATTCATTCTATGCTTGTATATCCGTGCACTGGGCGTTATGCTCAGCCGTTACTTTCTTTTCCATGTCCCAAAACGACAGGTACCCAAGGACGGACTCGAGCATTTGGAGGAAGTGCATAGGATGGAAGCTTCCATAGACTTCTTCTCCTTTGTGCCATATACTTATGCTTGTCTAGTGTTTCCTAGTTCATTTACTTTATTTATGTTTTGGGCTAATGTTTGGGAACCGATGTTTGATTAAGGTTTTCCCTATGGTCATGTATGTTTTACTACATATTACCTTGCATGCTTTGATGATACGCCATAATTATGCATAACGGTCCACTTGTCAAAGTGGGGTGTTACAGGTTTAATAAGAATTCATACATGCCTTTTCGCTGAAACTTACTAACTTATTCAACAAGTTCATTGTCAGTATATGGATCGTCATATTGATATATTTGGCTTATGAGTAGTTGTCAAAAGATGTGAAATTATCTTTATTTAATTAAACTAGACGAGTATCAATGCATTGCAACGAAATTCTACAGCGCTAAATACATCCAGACCCATTCCGTCACCCCTCTTTACCATGTTTGTTTTGGTGGTATGATTTTCTCTTATCTCAAGTTCAACTCATTGAACCAGTTCCTATTGAAAGGGTCAAATTAGCCCAGGTTTTATATTTTCAAAACCAGATTAATCCCGTCTGGTTTAACGTGACCCGAGTCGACTCGATCATATACATTTTGTTTTATGGAAGATGGGGTCAAGCCGATGGGCGAACCGGTTGAACCTGTAACCCACTGACCCATTGGTTTGACCGACTTGATCCGATGGCCGGTGCGCTGGTGATCTTATGGTTTGTGCAATAGATAAAAAGTTTGATGGCTCAGTTTATGAGAACATGCATCCAATCCAATATAATTAACGAAAAATGTTTGAAAATCACGTAGTTATTGCAACGATGAAAATCTTACCGTGTGATAAATGATTGTCGATGACCATAAATTAATGTAGGAGTTAGTTTCTCGGGTGACGCTACTTTCCTGCATGGTTAGTAGTGGGATCACTCTTTTTGTACAATTGGTTAGTTGTATGTGCATGTGTCTCATGTTAGAATTAAAAAACAACAAAATACGATAATCTTCAGCCAAGAAAGCAAAAAACCTCTTGGATTGCCGACTTTCTATATCTTTTGATTGTTTGTTGGTAAGTCAAACTGATTATTAAAGATCAACAAAATAAACATTCACTAATAAGTTAAGAAATAACAAGATACCAACAACATTTTCGAGCGCATAAAGACAACCTAAAATGTTTCATTATGCAAATTTGTGTGAATTTTTCGATTTTGTAATGAAAGTTTTTTATATCACACATGTTTCAGTAATAACAACTATAGATTTTGCAATTTCTTACGTTAATGTGGTTTATTTTGTGTGTAACTTCTTATTAACCGTGACACCCCCAAATTGGTCAAATACAGCGGAAATAATATTTGGGGTGTCACGTAGGTGGATCAATAGCAGATAGTATGTAGAGCAACAGATAAAAGATTATCAATACAGCTATTACATGAATTAAAGTGCAAATGTTATAAAAAATATCTTAAACATTTATTCAACAGTTTGGATGATTTTCCCGTTTATAAAACCCCAGATGAGCTCTATAAGTGCAGCCTATCATGATGCTTGACTCCATGCATATCAAATACCTGCTTCTAGGGATGAGCAGTGACACCGGAAAAACGGTACGGTACCAGAACCGTACCGGTACCGACATGTACCCGCACCGTTTTTTTATACCCGGTACGGTACCGGTACTCCAAAAATGGGTTGAAAAAAAAACGGTACCATCGAAATTCAGTGCAGGATTATAACGGGAATCCCAAAAATGGTACCGGAATATAAAAGGTTGCGCATGCCATAACGTGTATATTGGTACGTTGGTTATACAAATTAGAAAGCCCACATTGAAACCCTCCAAAAACCTTCTGTAAACCTCTTTATATGTAAAAATCATCTCACAAATTAAATGATCTAATTTCTATCCATACCATAAATCATCCCAGTTCATCATCATTTTAAACACATCATCATTTCCAAAAACGCAAATGGAGGTAAGAATAGTATTTATTTGATTTGGTTACTATTATTTTTTTTGTTTGGATTTCATAAAGTTCACATATTAAGTTATTATCAATCTAAGTTACATATATTTTGTTTTTTTAGCATGATGATACCATTGTTGAGGAGACCCCAATTTTGGATATTCATGATTCGGATTTGGGTTCTGGAAGTGAAAGTGAACCTCAGGTTCTTGTAAAAAAGCTTCAAAAGCAAAAGCTGGCAAAAGGAAAAGAAAGGATAAAGAAGAAGAAGAACATGAGATATATGAAAAAACAATTAAGGAAAGGGCGTCGATTTGGGAACACTATGATCCGGTTAGGATGAAGAATGATCCAAAAACGAGAAGGGCGTTGTGCAATTTCTGTAAGAACACTCTAGCAGCAGATGGGCCTCAAAATGGTACTTCTAGTCTTCACAAACATTATCCATGTACTAGTAATCCTTTATATGGTGTTTTATAGAAAAAAAAGCAACAACAAACTCACGTTCTAAACCTTATTGTACAAGAAGGTTTAAAGGTAAAGAATTATCATGTGAAATGTTTATCAAATACGGTTAGATATGTTAGGCAATCAACACAAAGAATAAAAAAGTTTAAAGCTTGCATGAAAGAAAGTGGCCTTGAATCAAATAGGTTCTTGTGTGGGGAATGTCCTACTAGATGGAATTCCAAGCATGATATGTTAAAGATTGCCATTGAGTTAAGGGATGCGTTTTTTAAATATGAACTTGTAGATGATTTTTATTATCGTGACCTTGATAGAGTGCCCGAACACTCGGATTTTGGTGCTTGCAAAGATATAGTTGAATTTCTAGAGAAATTTAAAGCTAAAACCGAACTTATTTCATCCACTTCAAAGCCATTAGCTCATCTTTTTTTGGAGACATTCTAGATGTAGACAAATATCTACGTCACTGGGAGACTAAACCTGAGTTTTGTGTGATGGTTCATGATATGGTTGGTAAATATAACAAGTATTGGGGGAAATTTGATAAGCTTAACGACTTTATGTATTTTGCCACTATGTTGTACCCTACTATGAAACAACTTCTTGTTTCACATGGGTTCAAAACAATGCTTATGAATAGCATGTCATATGAAGATGGCATTGATGAGGATGTTCTTAACGACACAGTAAGTGAGACGGTGAAAAAGGTTGTGAAAAGCATAGAACTTTTGTTTAAAACATACAAAACAAGGTTTGACACAGTTGGGTATAAAAGCTCTTCTCAATAAACAAGGAATCAAGAATCTGTTAATCAAGGACCTGGTGATCGAGAACTTAGTAATGCATATGGAGGCGATAATGACTTTGTCTATGACTTCTTGAATTTGGAAGAATCTGGTTCAATTGAATCGGAAAGCGAGTTAACTAGGTATCTAAATGAACCACGGATTCGGTATACAAGAGACTTTGACATTCTGGAATGGTGGAAATAAAATGCGCCAAGATTTCCAATCGTATCTCGAATGACAAAAGGTAATTTACTATACTTTTCGAATTGATTTTATTCTTGAATGGTGGTAATCTACTATACTTAATTCTTTATTCATCTTAGACATATTGCCGATCTAAATAACCATTGTCGCATCCGAGTCGGCGTTTAGCACAGGAGGTCGAGTTCTTGACCCATATAGGACTAACTTGTCGTACCCCGTCGTTGAAGCATTGATGTGCACACAAGATTGGGTTAGAGAGTCATTCGAAGGTATAATAGATGACATTGATGACATATTAAACGACGATGAGGTTGCAAGAGGTATGAACAACTAGCTTCAATTTCTATCCAGTATGTTTTCTAATGTTTGTCAAGTAATTAATTTAGCTTGTTTGTTCTTGTATGTGCAGAGATTAAAGAAGGAATTAACAAGCAAAATGGGAGATTAAGTGAAGAAGAAGTAAACTGAGATAAATGGTCAAAAAGGAAGCAAACTGTGAGATCAAGTTTAAAGGAGCAAACTGCATTTTTTTTTGTTCTTGCTGTCACAGAACCCTTCATGGGTCAAACTGGGTTTATTTTATGTTTAATAGGTGGAAACTTAACTTTTGTTATCTTTTGTTTTGAATTGACTAGTATCTCTGATGTAGTTTTGTTGTTTGCCAAACAACCCTTTATGTTTTCTTTTGAGTTGATTAATATATTTGATCTGATATTGTCTGCTATAAAAATGGGCAAAAGCCACATATGGTTTTCAATGAGTGAATTGCACTAGTACTTATGGTTTTCATCTTTGATAATAATCTCTTGCTGCAATTTTGTATACTACTATAGTATTACTATTAATATTGAACCAATTTGTGAAGTAATAATCTCTTGCTGCAACTTTGTATGCTACTGTAGTATTATTATTAATATTGAACCAACTTGTGAAGTAGATATACTGTAACTTACAATATAAAGCAAATGTGGCAAATTTGAAATATGATACTATATATGGTACAAAAGAAACTAAAAAAATGACACATAAAAATGTCATGACAATTCTTACCAATTTATGAAAAAACAAATCACTTTAAAACTTATACGGTGCTATACCCGTATTAGTACCGTTGTACCGGAACCGGTACCGGAACCGATACCGGTACCGGTTTAAGATACGGTTCTGGGAACGGGATGTCGAATCTAAGTCGGGAAAAAATTCGGTACACCGAAAACGGTGCCGGTACGGTACCAAAATGGTATCGCGCTCATCCCTACCCGCTTCAGTTTCCTAAGAAAAACATGCTTAGAGAGTCAACATAAAGTTGCTGAATTCACAGGTTTAAATAAATTAAGTTTGGACAATAAACACTCACTAAAGTAGTAATGCACATAGCATCAATACTTAAAGCTAACTACATTTCCTATTGCCCGAAACTGACACTTGACACGTTAAGCCCACAACAAATGAGGACCCTTCGCATTAATAAAAATGCATCCAATATTCCGCTCCGACATGATAAACATCTGTTGTCCTGGCCCATGCACAGTGAGCGCTACTCACCTAGATGGGGATGGTCAATCCCAAATAGATCTATTTATACATTCAGGCAATTAAATAATTTTAACAGTTCTAGTTCCCGGGTGAGGGAGGCATTCTACAATAGGCAAATGCAATCAAATGTTTCGTAGTTCAGTCTATGTCCATCAAGTAAAAATTATGTTGCATGTTTTCTTCCCCATAAAAAGGTTTAAAAGTTTGTCAATATATAAAGTAGGGTCATGAACTCACATTAGTAGTACAAAATTAAGTCACAAGTAATCCAATGTGGTGCTCACGACACAGTCAACAACCTAAATAATTATACAATCTCAGTAAATGCATAACATAATGCATAAAAGTATCTGAATAACTCCGTGCATGCTTATACTGGTTTTAAGCATTTTATTACGATCTTTGTAATTAATTCATCGTTGTACAAGTAATAGAAGTGTTTATTTTTAAGTACATAATAAAAAATATCGTTTAAGTAATTAATTCGTTTATTTAATATTCCCGTACGTGTATCGTCGTAAGGTGGTTTAAATATTTATAAAAGAAAGTTTTATATATATTTAGAAGGTGGAAAAATAATAAATATAATTTATATATATATACTTTTATAATTATTCGTTTTCAATTTATATAAATTATATAATTGACGTTTATAAAATGCATAACCTTTTATTTAATTTAATTTAAAGTCCCCGAAGTTTGTATAATTTATCAAATAGTCCTTAAATTATATGTTTGGGAAAATGACGATTTTGGTACTTATTGATTTGTTTAAGTTACACTTTATAATATTAGAATTATATATATAATTAAGGTTTAGTTTAAATTTAAGAATTTGCAAATTAGTCCCTCATATATATAATAACTAGCCTATAAACCCATGATAAATCACGGGCGGCTTATAAAAAGTTTTTAATCGATATTTTCATTCATTTGGATTACCATATAATAAAAATACAACATCTGCTATGTTATTCATCTTTTAATCTCGTGCATCGTATCGGTATCAAATGCTCAAGCAAATCTGTAAACACGAAAAGCAAGTTGAGCTAACATGTTATTTTAGCTCAGCTGGTAAAATTTGTGTCTCCAAATTGGTTCATTCTTCAGTTCCACGAATTGTCTCAGTTTGCTTATCTAAAAATGAATGCACATGTGACAGGATAATCCTCTTCCAAAGTTACGATTCACCATACATACCTAGGGAAATGCACACATAGAAGTATTATCAAAATTGGTGACTATGAGTAAATCAATTTGACAGTATGCTTGGGGGCATATAATAACACGTAGACTATATTATGTTTATGTTTTTAGATTTAAATGTTTAGGTCATTAGTAAAAAATCTACTGTCAATCTTTCTTTACCATTCACCTAAGAAAAGAACTAAAAATTGTTTTGTAAATGTTTCTGGCTGTAAAGTAATCAAAGAGTTTGCATTATTCTCTGATGAGACTGCTTTTATACATAGTCTCATCGTCCAAAAAGGGCTTAAAATGCATTAAATATCATCAAAATACCCATATATATGCTTGTGTTTGTTGCTTGTGTATTTTAGGTATGGATATTGAGAAAATGATAAAAGATCACAAGAATCATGCAAAAACGAACACGGGAAACGAAGCCGCACAATGAACCGAGCCCTAATGAAGAATTTTCCCAAGAAAACCCTTGAAGATTTGAAGATTTTTGAAGAAGGGTCCTCCAATATGGAAGAATTGGCACTTTATACCCTTGTATCCTCATAATTACAAGTTTGGTCCCTAAAGTTTGTCAATATTGCAAAAAGGGCCCTCCACTTTGAAGAATTGGCAATTTTAGTCCCTCAACAAAACTAAAATGTCAATATTAGTCCTTCTCAAAGTCAAACATACCAAGAAGTACTCCAAGTTACAAGAATTACAAAATTGGTCCTTTGAAAATGTCAAAATTACCAAAAGGACCCTTGACTTTGAAGACTTGGCAAAAATAGTCCCTCATCAAACATGATTTGACAATTTCAGTCCTCCAAAATGTCAATCATACAAGTTTCGACCATTATCCTTGAAGAAAATACCAAATCAGTCCTTCAAGAATCACAAAATGGCAAGAAATACCCCTGAATTCACTTTACAAAACTTTTTGGGGCAAAAGTATGAAGTTGAAAACTTCATTAACAAAGGAAAAGGAGTTTTGGCCAGTTTTAATGCAAGTGAAAGGGTTTAGAAAGATGGAGGGTGAAACATGGCCGACATCCTAACTTACCTAGACCAACCAAAGAACGTCACCTGTCCCACTCACTCCTCTCCTCCAATCACACTTCACCAAACTTCCACCTCACCCCTCCACTAAACCGGTTTAATATTTTTAATAACTTGACGCCTTAAACACATTTTTAAAAATTAATCACCCCTAATCTGGATTAAACGTAGCACTATTTATCTCAAGAACATAATTGGGTTTTCCTAATTGTGTTACAATTAAAACCCCACCTTCTCCAGATTAGTGATTAATGATTCCCTAATCACATCCCAACCTTAATATTACTTGCCACATCACTCCTTTGTCCCACACAAGATTCCCCTGCTGCATAAAGGAAGAAGATGCCAAAACAGTGGCCCTCATCCAACGACCCACATGTTTGCTTGGAAGTTAAGCTTATTACAAGCCTTTGGATCAACTTTTGTCTTGCCAGCACACACAACCAGCCAAGAATCAGTCACATGAAGCCAAGCTTTTCAAAAAGCTCCAAGGGCAATATTGGGAGATCCCAGCCATTAGGGTTACGTTTTTAGTTTTCCTAGATCAATTGTATGCCTATATAAAGGCTTAGGACCCTGCATTTTTTCTTTGCTTTTGGTTTTTCCTTGTTCACAAACCTGTAAATCCTACTTTCAGTTTAATGAAATTGTGTTTGAGTTTGTTGAAGAAAGACCAAGTGCCATTTAATTCTAAGCTTTTTTATGTTATATGTTAACTAAAATTGAACCTTAAAACGTTTTTGTAAACCTTGTGTAAGAAATTACACATTGGACAAAAATTTGATATTTTGCTAAGTTTCTTGGTACATCTTGGAATTTTTGGGATATAAGCTGATCATAGCACCCTAATTGTGATATTAAGGTGTTGTGAAGATCATATCTTAGGGATAATCAAAAGTGGGTACAAGAAGTTGCATTAATCAAGTTTATTTTCCAAAAAGTCACCTTTCTGTTTTGATATTTTTCTTCTAACTCTGTTGAATCTTAGCAGGGTTGTTGTTGGAAGCTTGTGCTTGTTCTTGCTAGCACATAAGCTCTAAAATTCGTGGGTGTGGATGTACATCCATGAGGTTTGTCTTAAAACCTTGAAAATCTGATAACATTTAGATTTTTGGTGAATTTGTGCTCTACTTGTGTTCTTGTTTTCTTGGCTTGAATCTACTTAATCTTGCATGTTAATGTTGTTAGTATGCTAGATTAGTCATTTGGTAAACTGAATCACACGTATACTTGTTTAAATTTTGGATTAAAAAGATAAAGGGGTGTTTGGGATTACCTGTTTGAGATCATAACTTGTTATTGTGTGGAAGGAAGTTTGTGTATTTGCTTGGTATCTACTATATGCTTGTTTGAGTGCATTTTGCTGCAAGTTTTCAGCTTTAAAACACCAAATCATTCATTGTGCTATAACTACTTGATTTTAACTGTTTTTTACCTAAGATTTTGGGAAAACCTAGAGTTTATGCATGCTTAGGGTTAAAAGTTGCTTAAACATCATTTATATAACATATGTGATAGTTTTGGAGGTTTGAATTTGGCTTGTTGGTCAATTGCATCAGCAAAGTATAAAACTGCATGTTTTTGTGTTCATCAGTAACTTTAAGTGCTTGAATCTTGCTTAATACTTTGAATCAGTGCATGAAACCTGTTTAGACTTGCTTATTTAAGTTTAATATTGTTTGTGTATGCATTTGGTTAAGTTTGGCTGGCTGAATAGTGCTCTAAGTGTTTATTGAACCTAAACTGCTTAAATGTTCATGTCTGTGTCAGATCTGGTGATTGATTGAATTAACTGTATCATTTGGCTGTTGTTGATTGTGATTTTTTGATTGTTATTGACTCCTCTTGATCCACTGATCAATTGGGTGCCTTTGTGTAACTTGAATCTCCAAAAAAGTCACTAAAGACAAAAAAAGTCAACAAGTCAAGCAGTGGGAAAAGTTCCCACTGCTCAACACCCAAAACTAGCCCCTGCTAGTACAAATTTTCAGTTAGCTTATCAATAAGCTATATCTGCTTATCTAGACCCGCAACAACTTATTTTTTGTTATAGATCTTCATTATTTGACCCATTTGATTGAACTGGAGCTTATTAGACTTTGACTTTGACTTTTTGCTAGAAAACCAACTTATTTGACTTTTTCATAAGTGCTTATTTGCTTATTCCAGCTTATTGAGTCAACTTATTTGAAAACTTTGTGTTGATTTAGCTTATTTAAGTCATTTAAAAGCTTTTGCAATTTGAATCAGCTCTTGGGATAGCCTAGAACTCAAAACGACTATTTTGTCGTTTTCTGTAGATTGCTTTTTGCATTTTCAGGCTTATTCCTTTAGCTTATTTCAAATTTCATTTTACAGAAGTCTTAGTTAGCTCAAAAGAAGCTTGTGTGTCTAATTTGAGCTTATGGCATTAGCTTATAGCTTAATGGGCCAAAAAGCCCATTAAGAATAAGTTGTTTGGTATAAGCTTGCTTATTTCACATTTTCAGCTTTTGGGCCTTTGGAAAAAGTTGTTTAAAATCAAATTTTGAGTCAGATAGGAGCTTTTGGGCCATTTTTATAAACTTTTTCTTATTGGGCTCAATTTGGCCCATTAAGGTGACTGTTTTGGATTTTGGCCCATTTAGAGGCCCATTAGGGGTATTTTGTAATTTCAAGTTCATTTTCTGCTTATTTAGGTTAAATTAAGCTAGTTTGCAACTTTTTAGAACTTTTTAGGATTTTTGGATTTTAATTAATATTTTAATATTATTTTATTATTAAAAGATAAAAGTCTGATTTTCTAAGTTTTTATATTTTTCCTAGACTCTAGACACTTAATTAGGAATTTTACAACTTTCCAAATATTTTTAGGGTCTTTCAATTATTTTCTAGAATTATTTTAAGTTTTTAATTGTTTAAAAATAGTTTCTAGTGGTTTTAAAATTTAGAAAAATACTTTTTAGCTTAATTAGGTTATTTTAAATGTTTACAAACTTTAAGATCTTGGTTTGGACTTTTCAGTTAATTTTGATTTTTAGGGCTTTAATTAGCATTAAAAAATTAATAATTAATTAATTAAAAGGTTTTAGCAAGTTTGGATTTTTTGTAAACCCTAGGAATATTTTAGTGGATTTTTAGGAAGTTTTAGGATAAATTTTTAAATTTGGTGCTTTTTACGGTTTTACGTGAACGACTCTTTCGTCTTAGTGTAATACGTCATCGTAACCGTCATTCTCTTCTTATCCCATTTCTATTCTCTTTTTCATAATCATATAATCACAAAGTTAATCATTTCATTACACACACACCAAGCCTCCTTGAGAACGATCCCCACTTTGGGTCATTTGTGCACGATTTTCCTAAATCGTCGTACTTACTCTAATTTGCCTTCTTTTCCTAAAGAGTGGTAAAAACTCCAACATCATTTTGGCGCCGCTGCTGGGGAGGCGTGTTGTGTTTTGATTTGAACAATTGTTGTTTTTATATAGCCATAATAGCTAATTGTATTAGTAGCACTCTACTAATACGTATTATCGGTTTTTCGTTTTTTGTGAATATTATTAATATATTGTATACGTAGAACAATAAATTCACAAGTACTCCAAAAGTGAGAAATCACAACCTTGACTTGGGAGGTCATTACCCAATCATTGTATTCGAATCTCAAACCAAAGAAAAAGGCAAAAATAGATAAATACTTTCGTGAAGCTCAATTTTGAAAAATACAAACTATAAGGTGGGTATAAGGCGGATATTATAAAATATATCCTAAGGAAAAAGGCTCTTAAGTGCTTCGCGCCGCCTCATTTCCCCGCTTGCTTGTGAGTATTTGATTTTGAGAGCTAATCGAGGGTTTTGCCGCCCAAAGTATTATTAAGTGTCATATATACTTTCTTGGTTTCATTTGATTAAACCCTCTTGAACGTTTTGGTGTTACACCAACGTTCTAAAGTTATCGAAGGCGTTCACTTCACGTGATCCTTTTCATTCCGTGAGGCTTCTTTAATCAAGAGATTTCATTAAGGAGGAGATTTGTAGATTTTTGTCTACTTAATACAATCACAAAATCCAAAAAAAAGTAAAAACAATCAAAAACCACAAAAAAAATTGAAAAAATACAAAACACCAAAAAGAATCTTCTTTGCTCATCCCCTTGTTGTACGTGACGTTTATGCTAACTCGTAATCAAGCAAGACGTGCACGTAAACGAAAGAACAAAACTGTTACTCCTAATCTTTCATGTGAGAAGTCTCCTATTGACGAACCCATTGTAAGAGAAGAACCAACCATGGCGAATCGAACTATGATGGAGTTACTTCAAGCACCCACTGAGGGTTATGGAGAAGCTATTGTGATTCCCGCTATCCTTGCGGAGAATTTTGAAGTGAAAACGGGTTTGTTGTCGATGATCCAAAACAACAAGTTCCATGGTGATGAGAAGGACAATCCACACAACCATATCCGCCAATTCAATCGTCTTACCGCCACTTGCAAGTTTAAGAATGTTGCTAATGATTCGATTAAGATGATGCTTTTTCTGTATTCCTTAGCGGGGCCCGCTAAAATTTTGTTAGAGAAAGAGCCACCCAATTCTATATTGACGTGGAAGGATCTCGTGTCTAAGTTTGTGAACCAATTTTTTCCGCCCTCTAAGACTACGCATTTGAAAAACGAGATTTCAAAATTTTCACAAGAGTTTAATGAAAGTTTTTCAACGGCTTGGAATAGGTTTAAGAAATGTTATATGAGTGTCCTCATCACGGTTTTTCCGATTTGCATCAAATTGACACGTTTTACAATGGACTTAATGATCATGAAAGGGATTATATTAATGCCGCCGCGGGTGGTAATTTTTTGTGTAAAACGGTCGAGGAAGCATTGTTAATCATTGAGAATAGATCTAAGGTGTATAGTCCTCGTAACACATCGAGTGTTCGTAAGGCTTCGTCTTCGGCTTCACCTTCTTTGTCTACTACCATCGATGCTTGCCAAATTGAGGCGAACTTGGAAAACAAAATCTTTGATAAGCTTAAAGGTCTTTTGATTGAGTTCAAAGTTGGTGAACCAAGTGCTCCCGCTACGGCTAAAGCGGTTGAGGTTTCATGCATGTATTGTGGTGGAGGTCATGATTTCTCCGAGTGCATTACCAACTGTGGTAACACTTCGAGTGCCTACGCGGCCACGGGAACTTACAACCAAAACGGTCAAGTTACCCGCTCTAATCATATGACTCCACCGGGTTTTGGTTCAAATCAAAATGCTAACAACAACTATCGCAACAATCAAGTTGGTTTCAAAAACAATTACAACAAGGGAAACTATGGGAATCAAGGCGCTAATAATCAAGTTTCAAACAAAAATCAAAATGATTTTCAAAACAACAACAAAGGTTTGCAAACTTTGAAAGATCTTCCAAATGAATTTGTTGAATACGCTAATGGGAACGATGCTAGGTTTGACAACATTCAACGAGAAATCATTAGCCTAAGATCCGAGTTTAAGACCGACTTGAAGAAAGAGTTGAAAAATAAGTTAGCAAATGAGCTTAAAATCCACACAAAACAAGATGGAAGGAAATGTAACAAGGTTACAACAAAACCAACAAAAAATGAAACAAGGGCAACATGAGATTAAACAAGAGATGATTAAGGCCGAGAAGAGGCAATCCATGTTTGAAGATAAAATCTCATCTATGTTTGAGGCAATTATGTGTAAACCGTCTTCGAGTAGTCTTCCTAGCAACACCGTATCAAACCCTAAGGGTGAGATGAAAGTGATTACCACACGTAGTGGTAAGACACTTAAGGAACCGAATCCTCAACCAATTGCTCCTACGGAGGAAGCAATTGAGGAAGAACCCGAGGTGGTGATCGAAAAGGAGCATGTCCTAATCCCACGAAGTACCGCTCATGCCACACCTACGGTTGACCCATTACCAACATTGGAACCCAAGATTCCAAAGGCTATGCCTATGCCTCAACCCACACCACCTTTGCCCTATCCATCGAGACTTAGAAAGGAGAAACGTCAAGAGCGCGATAATTACCAATTTGAGCTTTTTATGAAAATGTTTCGTGATTTGCACTTTAATGTGAGTTTCGCCGATGCTTTGGTCATGATGCCTCAATTTGCCGCTAACTTTAAGAGTATGTTGAACAACAAGGAGAAATTGCACCAATTATCTAGTTGATCATCGGTTTATCTTAATCGCATACCTTAAAAAGTCGGTGATCCCAGTAAATTCTTGATTCCATGTGCAATCCAAGATATGGAAGAATGCTATGCCTTGGCCGATCTCGGTGCTAGCATTAACTTGATGCCACTTGCAATCTTCAAGTCGCTCAATCTTCCTAATCTTACTCCTTTACTAATGTCTATCGAGATGGCCGACCATTCCACGATTCCCGCATGTGGATTGGCGGAAGACGTTTTTGTGAAAGTGGGAAAGTTCTATTATCCGGTAGACTTTATCGTTGTTGATATTCCCACGGATCCTCAAGTTCCTCTCATTTTAGGTCGTTCGTTTTTAGATACGTCTATGGCTTTGATCGATGTTCATGCTAGAAAGATCACCTTACGTTTCAACGACGAGGAACTTGTTATAAACGCAACTCAAAACTCTCAAATTTCTCATGTTTATTCTGTTGAAACCATAAACCTCGTTGATATGATTAACGTGGTTTGCGAGGAATTCTCACAAGAAGTTCTAGGTTTTGGTGATAAGAAAATGGCGGCAATCCCACTATGTTAGATCCCATCCTTGATAACTCGACACCAACCTTCACTCCATTTGAAGGTGGTGGTTTTACGTTGGAAGAATTCGATGTTCCACGTACTTGTAACGAAGACCTCGACAACGATGAGGACTTCTCGATTATCAAGGATTTTCTTAACGATTTCCCATTTCCTCCACCCGAGGAGGTTATGAGTATCGAGCCCAAATCTTCAATTGAGGAACCACCTATCCTCGAGTTAAAAGATTTACCTCCTCATCTCGAATATGTCTTTTTGGAGGAGGGCGACAAGTTGCCGGTTATTATTGCGAAGGAACTTTCGAATGATGAAAAAACCGCTCTTGTCGATGTTCTAAAGGATCACAAAGGGGCAATTGCGTGGAAGTTATCCGACATTAAGGGGATCGATCCCAAATTTTGTACCCACAAAATCTTAATGGAGGAGGATTACAAGCCCGTAATCCAATGTCAAAGGAGGGTGAACCCCAAAATTCACGACGTCATAAAAAAGGAAGTCCTAAAACTCCTTGACGCGGGAATGATTTACCCTATTTCCGATAGCCCTTGGGTGAGTCCTATCCATTGTGTCCCTAAGAAGGGAGGAATGACCGTTGTGCCAAACGATGCCAACGAGTTAATTCCCACTAGACTCGTGACTGGATGGAGAGTGTGCATTGACTATCGTAAGTTGAATGAAGCCACTCGTAAAGACCATTTTCCCTTGCCCTTCATGGACCAAATGTTGGAGCGTCTTGCGGGAAACGATTTCTATTGCTTTTTAGTAGGTTCTTCCGGTTACTTGACGTCACGAAAGATTTTTCGTTTTTCTTGAGTCGTCATACCCTTGATGATGAAGTTACCCGCATGGTAATTTGCGATGTACGCAAACCATGGGGTGGAAGAATCAAGCTTAGAAATCACTACACCAAGTGTCTCGAGCGGAAATGTTTCGGTGATTTCCTTGGGCTCGTAAACACTTTGGTGAGGGTCTTCCAAACGAGAAATATGATCGGCCGCTAGATTCTCGGCTCCTTTTTTATCAACGATTTTGTGATCAAATTCTTGAAGGAGGAGAATCCAACGAAGTAATCTTGGCTTAGCATCTTGTTTAGCCATAAGATACTTGATAGCCGAATGATCCGTATACACTACGCATTTCGTCAAGACGAGATAAGGTCTAAATTTCTCAAATGCATACACCACGGCAAGGAACTCCTTCTCCGTTGTAGTGTATTTAAGTTGAGCCTCGGTCATCGTCTTGATAGCATAGTGAATAGGCAAGAAGTGCTTTTCATGACATTGCCCCAATACGGCCCCAATAGCGTAGTCACTAGCATCACACATGAGCTCAAAGGGGAGGTTCCAATTGGGAGCAACAAGAATGGGAGCTTCGGTAAGTTTCCTCTTAAGGATTTCAAAGGCTCGTACACAATCTTCGTCAAAGACAAAACGTGCCTCTTTTTCAAGAAGATGCATAATAGGTCGAGAGATCTTTGAAAAATCCTTGATGAATCGAAGATAAAAGCCCATGTGGCCTAGGAAACTCCTAACTCCCTTAACGGTTTTGGGATGAGGTAATTTGGCGATGACGTATACCTTAGCTTGATCTACCTCAATCCCCACTTTCGAAACCTTGTGCCCTAAGACGATTCCACTCTTAACAATAAAATGACACTTTTCCCAATTGAACACAAGGTTGGTTTCCTCACAACGTTTCAACATTCTCTCAAGATACGACAAACACGAAGTGAACGAACAACCAAACACGGAAAAGTCATCCATGAAGACTTCCATCGTCTTCTCGATCATATCATGAAAAATAGCCATCATACACCTTTGAAAGGTTCCCGGTGCATTGCAAAGTCCGAATGGCATTCTACGATAGGCAAACGTTCCATATCGACACGTAAACGTAGTTTTTTCTTGATCACGATGATCGATGGGAATTTGGAAGTTCTACTTTTGGAACGACCCTTACTTGTTTCGAACTTGTGCGGATCAAATCATTCGACGTTGTGTATTTGGTACCGAAGCTTCTAATATCCTTAGAGCTTGTCATGAGGGACCCGCGGGTGGTCACCATGGTGCTAATCTCACGGCTAAGAAGGTCTTTGATGCTGGCTTCTTTTGGCCTACTATTTACCGAGATGCACACGATCTTGTGAAGTCATGTGATTCATGCAAACGACAAGGAAAAGCCTCACAAAAATATGAGATGCCACAAAACATCATCCAAGTGTGTGAGATCTTTGACGTTTGGGGCATCGACTTTATGGGGCCGTTCCCATCATCTCGTGGTAATAAGTACATCCTCGTCGTGGTTGACTACCTATCTAAGTGGGTGGAAGCCAAGGCTTTGCCCACCAATGATGCTCGTGTGGTAGTCAAGTTTTTGAAGCAATTGTTTTCTCGGTTTGGAACCCCTCGTGCGATCATAAGTGATCGTAGAACCCATTTTTTTAACGACCAATTCGAAAGGGTCCTAAGGAAATATGGGGTTACACATCGGCTTTCTACGGCTTATCACCCACAAACGAGTGGGCAAGTCGAGGTTTCAAACCGAGCGTTGAAGAGGATCTTGGAGAGATCCGTAGGGGAAAACCGACAATCTTGGTCGAATAAGTTGGACGATGCTTTATGGGCCTTTCGGACCGCTCATAAGACGCCCATTGGGTGCACTCCTAATAAGCTTGTGTATGGGAAGAATTGTCACTTGCCTATTGAATTGGAACACAAGGCTTATTGGGCCCTAAAGCATTGTAATGATGACATGAAGACCGGGGGAAAACACCAGAAAATGCAATTAAATGAATTGGATGAATTAAGGGATATTGCTTATGAAAATTCATTGATTTATAAAGAAAAGACTAAAAAGTTGCATGATTCTAAAATTAAAAACCGGATTTTTAACATTGGGGATCAAGTTTTGCTTTTTAACTCTCGTTTGAAAATCTTTTCCGGTAACTTGAAATCCCGTTGGTCCGGTCCATTCACCGTGACTCAAGTATTTCCATATGGGAACATCGAGCTAGCTCAAAATGATGGCCCCAATTTCAAGGTGAATAGACATAGGTTGAAGCACTACTTTGGCGGGGAAGTTCCATCCTTGAACTACCTCGACCAAATCACCTTCCCCAATGATAAGTAGTATTGAGGGGATCGAGTCGAGCTCATGACTCGGTAATAAAAAACGAGGTGCCTCGTGGGGGAGTCCCATGCTTATCCTATGTACATATTATCGCTTTCTAATGTAGTAACGTGTGGGGATTTGTGCCCTTCCAACCTTTATTCCGTGGTTGTTTGTGAATTGTGGATTTTAGATGATCATGATCTTCACGATTGGAGCCGCTCGTGTTCGTTTTATAGGAGCACTCGATCGTTTGCTTTCAAGACTTTCTCAATATCCATGATATATCCTTTGATGTTCTAACCTTAAGTTTATAGCACACTTCATAAACGACTTTAAATTTAATGATTACACCCTTTCCATGCTAGATTAGGCATTCGGCTACGTCTCTAGTATGGGGGTGTTTGCACCCCTAGACTCGAAACATTGAGGACAATGTTTAACTTTAGTATGGGGGGGTGAATAGATACTTGCCTTGCCAAACCTTCACGCTTTCCAAAGTTTATCTTTTTGTTTATCGTTTTGTTGCAAAATAAGGCTAAAAATGGCCAAATTTTAAAACTTTCCTCATGTTTTATAAGTGTTTGAAGACACAAATGTAGGTTTTCCGATGGCGAGAATAAGAGTAATTTTTGACTCGGTCGTGCGTGTTGAGCACTTAGCTTTGATTCCTTAACTTCACATTAGGCTAAGTCTCTTAAATGAGGACGAGAAATGATAAGGTTAATTATAAGTTACTATGCTAAACGTAGAGTACTCGTATTCTTTCAAAAACTCATGTGTTCTCGTTGTTTGCTTATTCTCCCTTCGCTTGTAAATATTTTTTGCTTAATAAATATTGACTTAGCGGTTTAGTCTTGATTGTTGGGTTTCTAGTCTTTTCTAGTAGCTTCCGTGTAATTAAATTGGGAAGACATTAAGGTAACGTCAGCGTCACGGTTTTGAAGTATTGGCACCCAAATAATCAAAAGCTTCACCCAATAATAAGATTTCAAGTGCTCACCTAAATCAAGCAAACAATTTGAAGCCCCACAAGGCCGAAAAATCTATGCAAAATTGAAAGTGAATCAAGCCTTAATCTTTGAAGCTTTAAAGATCCAAAATTCGCCTTAGCGTGAGGATATACGTCTTTGGCTAATAAAACCACCGACGAGGTGGATAATAAAAGGCAAGGCAAGACCGAAGTCATAATAAAAGCTTCATGGCGAAGTTTAATAAAAGATGGAGGTAAACCAAAGATAATAAGGCCCTTCCGTTAGGGGGCGTATAAAAGTCTTGGTAATAAGTCTCATGTTCAAAACCGTTATAAAACCGTGTTTATCGATCCTTCTTGTTGACTTAATTTTTTGACATCGTTGTCTATTAGGAGGGGTTATTGATTTGATGGTCTTGGTTACACCGTTAGGACTCTATTTTTAGACCTAAATCTCTATTATCGCATAAGTCAAACAATGTATCCTCGTGAAACATTCAAGACATAATAAAATATAAGAGATACAACTTAGGAAATTGGGAGGATAAGTACGTGATTAGGGCATATGAGTAGTGTTAGAATTAATAACTTATAATGACAATGATCTCGTTACACGCTTGGCATGGAATGGGGTGAAAATCGAGGACGATGAAATTATTTCTAACGAAGCATTCACGTATTCTTATTCTATGAACCTAAACGTCCCATTTTGCGATGAAAATCATACATTATGTCCAAAACGCAAGTAGTAGTAATAGTAGTAGTAGTATAGCTAGTTTATCATTCAATAAAGTGAATAAAAATGAATTTTGGAGATGCTACGATACTTTATTCTAGCATTGCGTGAGGGCACGATAATGTTTTAGTATGGGGAGTGATGAGACTGCTTTTATACATAGTCTCATCGTCCAAAAAGGGCTTAAAATGCATTAAATATCATCAAAATACCCATATATATGCTTGTGTTTGTTGCTTGTGTATTTTAGGTACGGATATTGAGAAAATGACAAAAGATCACAAGAATCATGCAAAAACGAACACGGGAAACGAAGCCGCACAATGAACCAAGCCCTAATAAAGAATTTTCCCAAGAAAACCCTTGAAGATTTGAAGATTTATGAAGAAGGGTCCTCCAATATGGAAGAATTGACACTTTATACCCTTGTATCCTCATAATTACAAGTTTGGTCCCTAAAGTTTGTCAATATTGCAAAAAGGGCCCTCCATTTTGAAGAATTGGCAATTTTAGTCCCTCAACAAAACTAAAATGTCTATATTAGTCCTTCTCAAAGTCAAACATACCAAGAAGAACTCTAAGTTACAAGAATTACAAAATTGGTCCTTTGAAAATGTCAAAATTACCAAAAGGACCCTTGACTTTGAAGACTTGGCAAAAATGGTCCCTCTTCAAACATGATTTGACAATTTCAGTCCTCCAAAATGTCAATCATACAAGTTTAGACCATTATCCTTGAAGAAAATACCAAATCAGTCCTTCAAGAATCACAAAATGGCAAGAAATACCCCTGAATTCACTTTACAAAACTTTTTGGGGGCAAAAGTATGAAGTTGAAAACTTCATTAACAAAGGAAAAGCAGTTTTGGCCAGTTTTAATGCAAGTGAAAGGGTTTAGAAAAATGAGGGGTGAAACATGGCCGACATCCTAACTTACCTAGACCAACCAAAGAACGTCACCTGTCCCACTCACTCCTCTCCTCCAATCACACTTCACCAAACTTCCACCTCACCCCTCCACTAAACCGGTTTAATATTTTTAATAACTTGGCGCCTTGAGCACATTTTTAAAAATTAATCACCCCTAATTTGGATTAAACGTAGCACTATTTATCTCAAGAACATAATTGGGTTTTCCTAATTGTGTTACAATTAAAACCCCACCTTCTCCAGATTAGTGATTAATGATTCCCTAATCACATCCCAACCTTAATATTACTTGCCACATCACTCCTTTGTCCCACACAAGATTCCCCTGCTGCATAAAGGAAGAAGATGCCAAAACAGTGGCCCTCATCTAACGACCCACATGTTTGCTTGGAAGTTAAGCTTATTACAAGCCTTTGGATCAACTTTTGTCTTGCCAGCACACACAACCAGCCAAGAATCAGTCACATGAAGCCAAGCTTTTCAAAAAGCTCCAAGGGGAATATTGGGAGATCACAACCATTAGGGTTACGTTTTTAGTTTTCCTAGATCAATTGTATGCCTATATAAAGGCTTAGGACCCTGCATTTTTGCTTTGCTTTTGGTTTTTCCTTGTTCACAAACCTGTAAATCCTACTTTCAGTTTAATGAATTTGTGTTTGAGTTTGTTGAAGAAAGACCAAGTGCCATTTAATTCTAAGCTTATTTATGTTATATGTTAACTAAAATTGAACCTTAAAACGTTTTTGTAAACCTTGTGTAAGAAATTACACATTGGACTAAAATTTGATATTTTGCTAAGTTTCTTGGTACATCTTGGAATTTTTGGGATATAAGCTGATCATAGCACCCTAATTGTGATATTAAGGTGTTGTGAAGCTCATATCTTGGGGATAATCAAGAGTGGGTACAAGAAGTTGCATTAATCAAGTTTATTTTCCAAAAAGTCACCTTTCTGTTTTGATATTTTGCTTCTAACTCTCTTGAATCTTAGCAGGGTTGTTGTTGGAAGCTTGTTCTTGTTCTTGCTAGCACATAAGCTCTAAAATTCGTGGGTGTGGATGTACATCCATGAGGTTTGTCTTAAAACCTTGAAAATCTGATAACATTTGGATTTTTGGTGAATTTGTGCTCTACTTGTGTTCTTGTTGTTTTCTTGGCTTGAATCTGCTTAATCTTGCATGTCAATGTTGTTAGTATGCTAGATTAGTCATTTGGTAAACTGAATCACACTTATACTTGTTTAATTTTTGGATTAAAAAGATAAAGGGGTGTTTGGGATTACATGTTTGAGATCATAACTTGTTATTGTGTGGAAGGAAGTTTGTGTATTTGCTTGGTATCTGCTATATGCTTGTTTGAGTGCATTTTGCTGCAAGTTTTCAGCTTTAAAATACCAAATCATTCATTGTGCTATAACTACTTGATTTTAACTGTTTTTTACCTAAGATTTTGGGAAAACCTAGAGTTTATGCATGCTTAGGGTTAAAAGTTGCTTAAACATCATTTATATAACATATGTGAAAGTTTTGGAGGTTTGAATTTGGCTTGTTGGTCAATTGCATCAGCAAAGTATAAAACTGCACGTTTTAATGTTCATCAGTAACTTTAAGTGCTTGAATCTTGCTTAATACTTTGAATCAGTGCATGAAACCTGTTTATACTTGCTTATTTAAGTTTAATACTATTTGTGTATGCATTTGGTTAAGTTTGGCTGGCTGAATAGTGCTCTAAGTGCTTATTGAACCTAAACTGCTTAAGTGTTAATGTCTGTGTCAGATCTGGTGATTGGTTGAATTAACTGTATCATTTGCTGTTGTTGATTGTGATTTTTTGATTGTTATTGACTCCTCTTGATCCACTGATCAATTGGGTGCCTTTGTGTAACTTGAATCTCCAAAAAAGTCACTAAAGACAAAAAAGTCAACAAGTCAAGCAGTGGGAAAAGTTCCCACTGCTCAACACCCAAAACTAGCCCTTGCTAGTACAAATTTTCAGTTAGCTTATCAATAAGCTATATCTGCTTATCTAGACCTGCAAAAACTTATTTTTTGTGATAGATCTTCATTATTTGACCCATTTGATTGAACTGGAGCTTATTAGACTTTGACTTGGACTTTTTGCTAGAAAACCAACTTATTTGACTTTTTCATAAGTGCTTATTTGCTTATTCCAGCTTATTGAGTCAACTTATTTGAAAACTTTGTGTTGATTTAGCTTATTTAAGTCATTTAAAAGCTTTTGCAATTTGAATCAGCTCTTGGGATAGCCTATAACTCAAAAACGACTATTTTATCGTTTTCTGTAGATTGCTTTTTGCATTTTCAGGCTTATTCCCTTGGCTTATTTCAAATTTCTTTTTACAAAAGTCTTAGTTAGCTCAAAAGAAGCTTGTGTGTCGAATTTGAGCTTATGGCATTAGCTTATAGCTTAATGGGCCAAAAAGCCCATTAAGAATAAGCTGTTTGGAATAAGCTTGCTTATTTCACATTTTCAGCTTTTGGGCCTTTGGAAAAAGTTGTTTAAAATCAAATTTTGAGTCAAATAGGAGCTTTTGGGCCATTTTTATAAACTTTTTCTTATTGGGCTCAATTTGGCCCATTAAGGTGACTGTTTTGGATTTTGGCCCATTTGGAGGCCCATTAGGGGTATTTTGTAATTTCAAGTTCATTTTCTGCTTATTTAGGTTAAATTAAGCTAGTTTGCAATTTTTTAGAATTTTTTAGGATTTTTGGATTTTTATTAATATTTTAATATTAAAAGATAAAAGTCTGATTTTCTAAGTTTTTATATTTTTCCTAGACTCTAGACACTTAATTAGGAATTTTACAACTTTCCAAATATTTTTAGGGTCTTTCAATTATTTTCTAGAATTATTTTAAGTTTTTATAATTTTTAATAGTTTTTAATTGTTTAAAAGTAGTTTCTAGTAGTTTTAAAATTTAGAAAAATACTTTTTAGCTTAATTAGGTTATTTTAAAGGTTTACAAACTTTAAGATCTTGGTTTGGACTTTTCATTAGTTAATTTTGATTTTTAAGGCTTTAATTAGCATTAAAAAATTAATAATTAATTAATTAAAAGGTTTTAGCAAGTTTAGATTTTTTTGTAAACCCTAGGAATATTTTAATGGATTTTTAGTGATTTTTAGGAATTTTTAGGATAAATTTTTAAATTTGGTGCTTTTTACGGTTTTACGTGAACGACTCTTTCGTCTTAGTGTAATCCGTCATCGTAACCGCCATTCTCTTCTTATCCCATTTCTATTCTCTTTTTCATAATCATATAATCACAAAGTTAATCATTTCATTACACACACACCAAGCCTCCTTGAGAACGATCCCCACTTTAGGTCATTTGTGCACGGTTTTCCTAAATCGTCGTACTTACCCTAATTTGCCCTCTTTTCCTAAAGAGTGGTAAAAACTCCAACATCATTCTCATTTTTTCTTTATCATTCACGTGAGAATAATTAGAAATTGTTTGGTAAATGTTTCCTCTTTTGTACATCATTGGTATTTAAAATATTGTTTAGTATGTACTTTAGTTAGGTCCAATCGGAAGTTATACTAAAAGTCCTAAGAAAGGGAAAATTTGAAGAGAACTAAAGGAGTGATTTGAGACTACTAACGTAGTTGTTAACGAATGTTTATGCTGCGTCTATCACATTAGCATGTTGAGTTCCTGCACAAATTAGGATGTTAGTGGTCACTTCATATTTAGATAAGTAGATCACTGACATGTTCACAACAAACGCTTAGTATGGTCATGTTTTGATGATAGCCTCTTAATTGAGGTTTCGTGTGTACCTGGATAATCACATCAACACATATTCAAGCGTTAAAAAAACGGACAACTTTTTAACACATAAAGAACTTTGTGTAAACTAATTAAATTAAAAAAAAAGATCAAGTTAATTATCTAAGGTTTCATGTATGCTGGCAGCAAGTAATTCAATGTAAATTATTCTGAGAATAATTTTGCACCTTGTTGCCAGATACCTATATAAAAAATGTCCTCAAATAATTACATATAGTTGAAAATTGATTGTAATAATCTTAGTGTATGTTGATAACAGAACGCATAGTGTGTTACTAACCTTGCTTACAATCATTTACAATGGTTGCAACATCACAACAGGATTAGTGAAAAACTATATATGTTGGCGATTCACCTAAATCCAGGAAACAAACAGCCTAAGAAAGCTATTTACCTACATGACGCGCAGAGAGCTTGATTCAGGAACTCCATTCCTTGAGCCAACATGGTTGAACCATCAGGCACCAGGTGCCTTCTGACATTTCTATCAGGACAAATGTACTGCATATTTGGTGATTACAAATGGTAGCACTATTGATAGTGGAAAGGAAAACAACATATCTTCAGGACAAATAATTTATCAATAAGTGTAAGCTAACATGGTGAATTGGGTAAAAATGTTATCGTCCAAAATGAGGACGTTCTAAAAGGAAAAGTGCATACCTCCGTTGCACCAAGAGCTGGACCAGTCATATTTGTTGTTGTTGAAGGTTCTTGAGGTAAGTTTTCTAGGTTGTTATGTCAAAAGAAGTGGCTCATGGGTGCATAAGATTGTCAAGAATAGAAATAGACGCATGAAAATCTTTAGGAAAGACAATTAATAAAAGTTGCCAATTGAATTGGGGGTTCGGAAAAAGGTGTTACTACCTCCGTCAACAGATCTTGTATGTTCCACAAAGGTGTTGCGTAGGTCTCAGCCAATTGTACTATTGTTTGTAAAGCTCATTGCCGAATGATTGTTCAACACACCTTAATAAAATAGTTTCGATACATTTCATCAAATACCTTTGATGCACGCTTCTTAATTCATTTTACTTATATTACATATACCCATTAACAGAATTCAAATAATCAGCCACAACGTCCAATCTATTTCAAACGTAATATATGAATCTAGATCATAAAAACAATGAAGCAATAAAATAAAAAATACCTTCAATAAAATAAATGATATGTAACAAAGAAGAAGTTGGCAGTATAAGCATAAGATGAATCTCAAATTAGAGACAAATGAATCTCAAGCAGTCTATAACAAAGAATCTCAAATTACTAACAAGCAGTCTTAAAATACCTTCAAATATGAATCTCAAATTAGAGGATATCTATAACAAAGAAGAAGTTGGCAGTATAAGCATAAGATGAAAATGACGAAACCAATGATTAATTGAAGAGACAAATGATATGTAACGCTTGAATTTTAATCTGATTATAGAGTTGCCTTCAATAAAATAAATGATATGGCGTAAATCACGTGATAATGAATTACCTTCAATATTTAGCAAACTTACCTTTATTGCAGCTCTTTGTCAAACTGGCTTGTACACGTGGCTTTCATGACATCATTTGTGACATAATTTGCTTATTTAGTGATGTCATTGAAGTTTCAAAAAAGCTTCTTTTATTATATATATATATAGATATAGATACCCGCGGTATATTTTCATAAACACCCCTAGGGCTTATATTAGTTTCGTTGAATGGCAAAACAAGTCACTCGAGTTACACGTGTAACTAGGGCTTGTAATAGTTTGAGGTATTGACACTTTTGGTCCTTATAGTTTCGGCTTATGATTATACATGTAAGATTTTACAAAACAGCCGCCTAGGGCTTGGAATACTTTCGGCTATTGTCATTTTTGGTCCCTAGGTTGTAGGTTAGGGTTTATAACTTTACACATGTGGCGAAAATGGTCCCTAGGGTTTCTAAGGGTTTCGAAAAAAGGCATAAGTGGTCCTTATTGTTCTATTAGGTTTACACAAGTGTAATTAACTTGCAAGGATTTACAAAACAGCCCCTATACTTTGATTAAGTTTCGAATAGGGTGTTTTCTAACCCTACACTTTCAGATAATTACAATACTAGTCCTTATCTTTGGTATTTTGTTAAAATGAGTTTCCAAAAGTCATGTTTTAAACCTTATACTCTATTTAATTTACATTTTTATCCGAAAGTGTTGTATTTCACTATTTTGATCTGAAACTTTTATAAATCACATTTTTGGCACCAAAGTTTTATAATATGTATATTTAACACATGAAAAGTTTATTTTAAGCATAAATATCTTAAATGGGATTTATGAAGCATAAGTGGGCCTAGTAGGCTCCTAGTTTTTATTGGGCTTACATTTTGGGCTTAATGGGCCTAAACTAGCTTAGTGACTATTCATTGGGCTTACTAGCCATTAAGGTAAACTAGGTAATCATATTAGGAGGAAACATAGATCTAGTAATTTCTAAGCTTCCTATAACAAACCTAAGTTATCCATCAACCTAAAAACCCTAGTATGGATCACGGCTAAAATATATATGCATGGGTTTTTCATAATTTTTCTAGGTTAACATGTTTATAAGTTCATGGTTGCCATAGTTATCTAGATTTTTCATCACCTTATGTGATATATCATTTTTAGCTGTGACCTACTATAGGTCTAGGTTTTCTAGATTTGTGTTTATAGCAAGTTTATACTGGGAGTTTCATATGTATGTTCATGTGGATGAAAAATGAAAGTATTTAAGAAAGATATAACCTTTCATGGTACTTACTTGTTAAGTAAGTTTAAGGAAGAACTAGTGAACTAGGAATGACTTGAGCTTGTGATCAACAATGGTGGAAAACCTTAGACTATACCATGCCGTGACCTCCTTGGTGGTTTCTAGGGTTCTTGTGTTGCCTTGTAATGTAAATTAGGTGTAGTAGTGAGTAATGATTAACATTTATGTTGTATGAGACATGCTTTAAGGTTAGTAAATGATGTATTAATGGAACTTGGTGAATATTGGTAAAGAAAGAATAAGAATTCGTGGGTGAGGGAGTGATGATAGATTTCAAGTATTTTGTGTTTGTGATCTTTGTGGTATCCGAATATATTAAGAAAAGAGAGATATGATGTATCTAGTCCTTTGTACTTTGATAGATATGTAAGATATGAGGTGATATTTGCATGTACTATGCCAAAACTAGCAAATGAACTTTCCATTCCAAGTGTGTGATGTTGTCGTATGGTATGAGGTCAAATGGGGACATGATGTGTCTTCAAATAGTGTCCCAGATATGGTAGCATAGTATACACTTTGACTTTGTGACATGGTAACTTGTAAATTGTTGTATGGTTTAATGATTGTGTATACATATATACACGGCTACAATATACATTATAGGGTAAAATTATGTTGACTTGTCTAAAATTGGGAGTTAACTTAAGTCTATGTAATATAGTGTAGGTACTTGTAAGGTTTCTAGATATTTTGGTTAAACCTCTAGGTTATTTGGTGAAAGTATATAATGTGTATAACATTATAATTATTATACTTGAAGAAAATACAAGTGTCAACGTGAGATAATAGACATTATTTTATGGTGACATATGTTTGTTCATAGTATCAGGTATATGTAAATATACATATAATATTAAATCTAGGTACTTAATAAATTAAGTAAATATAATCATAGTTTTTCCAAAAATATGTACTGAGGTGATGAGTCCTTGTTTAAAAGTGTGGCCTGTCAATTGCCAGAGTAGTCAGAAAAGACTAAGGGTTCATATATATAATAAAATAAATACGAGATGATAGTATGACAAATGAAGATGATACTTAATTAATCATATAAAAGTGGAATTATAGAGATTCCAAAAATAAAGAGTACAATATTTGACAAAGTCAATAAGGTAAAATCAGAGGTTTTACATTAACGAAGTCGGAAAATATGTTTAGACAATCTCATTAAAATACCCGTGAATTTCACGGGTTTTTAGCTAATGTTTAATGTAAAAACTAATAGATATAATTAAGTTATAGTTTAAGTTGGAAAAGTTATTTAGTAAAACATTTTTTTAATTTCAATATTAAATATTTGACAAAGCAAGATAAATGTTCTATATATAGTATATACTGTTAAGAAATTGTGATTTTTATTAATAAATTAAATAAATAATAATAATTAAAATAATATATAAATTATAAAAACTAGAATAAGGTTAAATAGTTTTACTATCTGATTTATAAAAAAAATGGTTAGATTCAAATAATTATATGAAACATTTTCATCCTAAATATTGTTCCTAGACAAATAATCACTAGTAGTCTTTTTTATATATTTATTTCCGTTCAAAAAAAACAAACTATATGCAAGCATATGGGTAAACTGCAAATTTCGTCCCACGACTTTGCAAAAACAACAACTTTGTCACCGACTGCAAATTTCAAACAGTTTTACCACTATCTTTGCATTTTTCTTGAAAATGATCCCCCGATTTAACTTTTTTTAACTTTCACATATAGACAAAATGATGATCGTGATCGGGTATTATCGCTTGATATAGACGATTCTGATCTCACACTAACGTCATTCATCCGTCCTTACAACAACCAACATAATGTTACAAGCACCACCACTACCAGCCAACATAATGTTACAAGCACCACCACCACCAAACTGATAGTTGCATCGGTAACACCTATTATTGATAACCCCAATGTGGATTATTGTGATAAAAATTCGATTACGACCACCACTACCGAAATCATAGTTTCAGCGTAAAACTCAATTGCTGATAACCACAATGTTGATAATTGTGATAAAATACATGTTAGGACGACCACCACCACCGAAAAGATTGTTTCATTACAAAACCACATTGTTGATAATTCAGATGCAAAAACGTTTATGATAATACTAGGTCCCGCTGGTATTATTCATGCAGCCAAAATCCATAAATTAGCATATAGTCGGGATTATGTCCAGGAGGTGATGTCCACACAAGAGTATATTAGGAAAATTATTGAGGATGTTGGCAAGGATGAAGATTTTAGTCGTGGCCCGTGGGTTAGCGCGGTTGAGTTTGTGGATTTTAATAGAGGTATTGTGAGTGGGTGTTTAGGCAATGTGAATAACTTTCTTAACAATGGGAAACTTGAGCAAGTGATTGCGACAATCAAGTCTTGTAGTCCGAATGCTTTGGGTGATATAACAGTAAACTTGCACAAGTGAATAGGGTTTCACCGGGTATAAAAGGACCCTAGAGGTTCCACAAAGGTACAATTCATACAATCTCTAAACCCTCACTGATTACTCAATAAAATCGATTCTTACTCTCACAGGAGTCTAATCGTGGATACATTCTCACGGTAAGCCTAACGGTGTATGTTCTTTAGTGTGCATGGTCTTCATACAAGTTTACTTGGTGCAAAAGCCGGAGTCCTCAAACACCCGAATTAAGCCTAATTCTGGTCAAACGCGGTCCATCCAACTTTTGTATCAACACTTTTTATTGATTAAAAAGGGATTTTGGTTCAAAAACTTTTCTAATAAGCACAAGTTTTAGCTTATTGGGCTTGTTAAGTCCAATAAGGTAGCTTATATCTTGTTTGAGGGTCTTAGTAGCATTTTCAGCTTTTTCACTCTGTTTTAAAGTTGTTTAAATTAGATTTTATGTCTAGTAGCACGTACCCTTTTTTGTTTTTACAAAATTTTCTTATTGGGCCAAAAAGCCCATTAAACCGTATACCCAATTCGGATTTGGGCTGTTTTAGGCCAATTTTTATTTTTGGTTTATTTAGGTTATTTTAAAGTAATTTTGTAAATTTTGATTATTTTAATATTATTTTCCTCGATTTACGTGATTGCATAATTCGTCTTTGGTTTTAGTTATCTTTGTGTAGAATCGTCTGTTATTTTAAACTCTTATCTTGCTAAAACTCAAACTAATCCAAATACGTGTTTAAGTGCAAACAAATCTCCTCATACAAAACGAATCCGTGGTTTTATTGTTTTTACATTTTTGACCCTCGCCTTTATCGTAATCACTATTTACCCCCTAATTCTACTTCTATCAATCAGAGATCGGTAAATACTAACCATTCAAGTCTTATTTGGGAAAAGGACCAGGCTGAACTAACCGAAGCTTATTTTTTATTAGTCTTTGATAATGTTCAAGTATTTCGTATTATCCGGATAAGGTTGGTCAAGTTCGAATCAATGATAAGAAATACCATACCTGAACCGAACCCCTTTTGAATTCGAGTTAGAATAATAATGGGCGAGTAAGAGAAAAATGTAACAGGATTGTCATTTTAACTCATTTGGACAAAGTTTATTAAATTTAAAATTGAAAAGTAAAAAAAGGTAATTTTTTTACTTAATACCTAACTCTATTTAATATTTGAATAAGTCGAGTTGATCCGAATACAATTTTTGACCTGTGTAACTCGACTCGAACGATTTTAGTTGTGTTCGAGTCTAGATGGGGTTTGAAAATTTTGATACCCCTAGTTGGCGGACCACATGTAGTAGGAGTTGAGATCAATGTATACTCCGAATTTTAACACAGACTCGATCAACCAATCATATACGCTCAAACCTCACTTTCCACCTCTTTATAAAAATTAAATATCTTACAAACAGTAAAGCGTCAAGCGATAAAAACTACACCATTGCAATGATAATTAAATTATCTTCCTATAGAGGGACACAAGTATAAACGTTCGCCAGAAATGTTTTTGTTTGGAAAAATTATATATGATTCCTTTCACAAATAATATATTATTTTTCAAAGTCATACGTATATGATTTCAGAAAATTATATACGAATCCTATATGATTTTTTTAGATGAAAAAAAGTTCGTCGAAAGTTTATATATGTGTCATCAATAGAAAGATAATTTAATTCTCGTCGCGATTGTATGTCTCATTTTACGTAACGATTAACAAAATATTTAATTTTTTGTAAAAATGATGAAAGATGATTTTTTTTAAATTGATCATTAGAGTTTGGATTTTATGATGTAGTAGCAAGAATCAAACAGGACAAAATATAATTTGACACATCATAAGTAGGTCGTATAGAGATGGCAAAAAACTCCGAACCAGACGGAGAATCCGGTATCCAAATCCGATTTGACCAGGGATTCCTCGAGTTGACCGGGTATGGGTATGGGGATGGGGGTGGAGATTCCCCAATAATAAAAAGCGGGTATGGAGGCGGGGATGGTAATACCCTTGGTTCCCCAAACTCGTACCCGAACCCGCCCCCGAATATCTATATTTTACGGGTCCGTTTGGTAAGAGCTTTTCTAAAGCTTTTATACAGCTGTTAGCTTTTTTGTTAAAAAAAATCTAATAGCTCTGTTTGGCACAACATTTTTTTAGAGCTGTTAGCTTTTTATTTTAACCAAATAACTCTTAAATAAAAAACTGTTCCATACAGCTTTTTAGATTGTCAAGAGCTGTTAAAGCTGTAAATTACTGATATAACATCCAACCATATTACAATTTATTAAAAGATGTCATTTTAAGTCATTGTACATCTTACCTTTACAGTTAACAACTAATATACCAAACACTTTTATTAAAATTAACAGCTTTTTATCAAACACCTTACAACTTACAGTTAATAGCTTACAGCTTACAGCTAGTTTTGCCTAACATAGCCTACATATACATTTATATATCTTGTATGTTTCAGATATCTATTAGATATTTGAAACACTATTAGTCAATGATTAATACCTCATTTGACACTAATCTTCTAGGGTGAACTCTTGTGTGTTAATTTTGTTATATTTAATACTGAGCATGATCGCATAAATGTTAATCTCGTTAATGTTGTTTAATATTATCGTATTGTGTTATTCGTAATGGTTGCGTCACTTGAAACATAGTTTAAATGTTAATTGTGTAGCTGGAAAAAAATCCCCGATTCCCCATTGGGGATCCCGTTCCCCGCTGGGGATAGGGATGGTATGTAGCTTGTAATCCCCGATGGGGATGAGGACAGGAATGAGGATATATATTTAACTTTGGGGATAGGGATGGTAGCAACCATTCCCCGCAAACCTGGCACCGTTGCCATCTCTAAGGCTAGGGGGAGTGGTGCACAAAAATCCCACCGCCACGTCAACTCCACCTCAGCTTTCTCTTTCCTCTCACTAACCCACTCAAAACTCACCTTTCAAGGTACTTAAGGAAAAAAACCCACCACCACCTCACCTCTACCTCATCTTTCCACTATCACTTTTACCTTATTTATTCATAAACTAAAACTTTTATTTCATAAAATAAAATACGATACACGGATAAAATAAAAATGTAAAATACCAAAAATAAAAACAAATAAAGTAAAAAAAAAACTACCACTCTAAATTGTAACGCTCTTTGATTTCCGCCCGGCGTTGCAAACGGTATGCCAATTGTGGCCCAACCAAGTGATCATAGGGTGTCATATAGAAGTCTATCTCTCGATCCCTCCTTTCGAGTGCTTCTCTTCTTTGGGTCTCGGCTGCAATTTCCAATTGTTTGGCTTGATTTTCCAACTCAAGACGACGACACTCCAACTCTTTATCTTTCACTTCCAAAAACTTAAGCCGTTCGTCTTTGCCTGCATTATGAAACTCGGACACCATCAACCTAGCAAACTCTGCTTCTTGGGACTCAACCGATGAACGCGACGACTAACCTTTTTTCTTCCTCGCAGCAGCTTTGGCTTTATCCCTGCTTACTGGTCATTGTCATTGAACACCACTGGTTTGACTCTCGTCAACACTTTGAAAAGAAGCTGCATCCCCTGACTCCGATGTCTTCGATCTCATGCTGCCATGGCTTTCTTCCTCCTCCTGATTAAATTCCCATAGTTCCATCTCACCCCCCATAAATTTCTGACTACCTTTCAAAATTTCCCAACAATGACGATACCTGAACTTCGAGTTGTGTTCAATTTGACAGTCCTTACATGCTCTATTAATGTAAGTCTCATCGTCGGCTCCAATCACAACTCCCATTCGTATCATATTGTTATACACTCCAACAAGCTTACACACTTGAGGCCGGATCAGCTTCCATTTCCCGTTCACGCTGTCATATGTTCTTTTACCGTATACCCCTGTGTTGATCTCCAAGTATCACAAAACCTCGGTCCAAAAACCTTTAGAATTCCTACCGTTTCCCTTCGCGCTATTTTCAGAAAGGGATAGCCATCCTTTACACAATTCGAATTCTTCAACGTGTGTCCATGCAGTTTGTCGAGATGCGTCTGGAGCCTTTGGAGCTTTCCGTCCTCTAGACGCCCTCGGCGAAGTTGGAGTTGGGATGGAAACTTCAACCGTGTCATCCAGAGGCCCCTGATATGACCCCGAAAAAGATGGCATGTATCCTTCCTCACTATGAAAGGAAGGTACAGGAGAGGTGGGTATGGGAGAGGTGGGTATGTTGGCATGGTGTTGTGATGACGAACCATAAACATAGTTATTAAAATTGTATGAGTTTTGTGAAAAAAAATCTTGAAAGCCGGGAGTTTGTGAGAATTGGGTAAAATTATAAGTGTTTGGGTAAGGTAGATTCAGGTATGAGTCCGGAACCAGTGGATGTATCAGTGCCGACATAGGGTTACGGTAAGGTTGGTTTAGATATGGTTGATGATATGGGTTTGGTTGTCGATATGGTGACGGGTTGTTAAGATCAAAGGTTCCGGTAGCGGTAGGTGGAGAGGCGGTCGAATTTCTACGTGGGCGGCGTTTGCCGCATTGAGTGTTTTGTTGGCCGGACATTGTTGTTTTTTTAGGAAGAAGATGATTTTTTGTTAGTAAAGAAAGAAGAAGATGAAGATGAAAAAAAAGTAGTGAAAATGGGGATTATATAGAATAAAATCGGGATGAAAAATAAAGTTTTGGGGTATTATGAATGGTGAGTAACTCACCTGTAGCGAGTTTTTATTGCACTGGGAATTGTAACCCACGCGTGACTTTTTACGGTAGGAATGTAAGGTTTTTGGTAACCCACGTGTGGGTTTTTCGACCTGTAACCCACCTGTGGGTTTTTATCACCACTCCCCCAGTCTAAGAGGAACCGGAGTGGTCGCGCCGTCGCCGTAGGGTGCCAAACCCACGGTGTGGGCCGCACGATGACTCCCCAGGTCGACAAAAACCGCGACGTGGGAACCCTACGTAGGTATACCCACGTCGCGTGGTAACTTTTTTAAAAAAAAAAAATTTCTTTTTACCCCCCCCCCCCCAAACGGTTAGTTTTTGAAAAAATTTCATTTCAGCCCCCCCCCCCCCCCCCCCCCCCAAACGGCTAGTAGGGGTGTGCACGGTTCGGTTTGGGACGGTTTTTGGCTAAAACCGAAACCGAACCGATATATTCGCTTTTTAAAAAACCAAAAATCGAAACCGTTCGGTTTTGGGCGGTTCGGTTTTTTTGGTTTGTAATCGGTTTCGGTTCGGTTTGTCGGTTTTTCGGTTTTTAAAACCGTCTATATTTGGCTACATCATATATAGATTAAAAAACTTGTTTTGCGTGAAAAAATAGTTTTTTTCTTTATTTTTTTTGTCAATCTAAGCTAATAATGTTTATCTCAAATTTCTATAATCATACACATATTAATAAGATAAACACACATATGCAAGTAGACATATATATATAAACAATTATCGTCACATATGTAATGGTATATTCTGAAGTAAACACATGTACATATCAATAACGCGTATAAAAAACACGCGTATAAACAATAAGATAAATATATTAGTTCTATTTCCCTAAAAAGTGATTTTTTTTTATATCTTTTATTATATATTACATATTTATTTATATTATATTATATTTAATTTTTTTATATAATAAAATGGTTCAGTTCGGTTTTTACGGTTCGGTTTTTGGATGAAAACCGAAATCGAACCGAAACTTTTCGGTTTTTGAAAACATAAAAACCGAACCATCGGTTTTTATATTCGGTCGGTTTTTTTGGTTCGGTTTTCTTGGTTTTCGGTTCAGTTTCGGGTTTTTCGGTTTTTTTTGCTCACTCCTAACGGCTAGTTTTCGAAATATTTTCATTTCACCCCCCCAACGGCTAGTTTTTTGAAATTCGAATTATAACGGCTATATTTTTCGATCCGTCTATAAATATAACTCAAAATCAACCATTTCTTACACACCAAAACACACTCTCTACAAACAAATATGAATCCCAATCACGTTTCGTCAGTTTTTGAAATCGATGAGGAATTCGATGCTTACTTCTTGCCACTAGCACACGATCATTATCAACGGTTGCTTGAAGAAGAGAATCGTCCAAGACTATCTCGGACCCCAGTCAACCGTGACCGAGAAGGTGCTGAGGAACGGCTCATGAACGATTATTTCGTTGAGAATTGCAGGTATCCTTTGGTTAAGTTTCGTGAAAGATTTCGAATGAGCCGAAGACTATTTTTAAAAATAGTTAACGACATAAAAAGTTATCAGGCCGATCTTCTTCCTGCGCATTTTCATTATTTTACTTCTCGACCCGATGCTACGGGTCGAATGAGTATTAATGCTATTATGAAGTGCACAATGGCTATACGTCAATTGGCATACGGCAACACGCCGGATGCATTTGATGAATATTTACAAATTGCTGATCGAACCGGACGTGAGTGTCTAATGTATTTTAATATGTGTGTTATTGACTTGTATATGACCAAGTATTTAAGAAAACCAACTCCGGCCGATGTTGATCAAATATATGATCTACATCTTACGAAACATGGTTTTCCGGGGATGCTTGGCAGCATTGATTGTATGCACTGGGAATGGAAAAATTGTCCAGTTGCGTGGTATGGACAATATGCTGGTGGTTATAAAAGATACCCTACTTTGATGCTTGAAGATGTTGCTTCGCAAGATCTATGGATTTGGCATGCCTTTTTTGGGATGACAGGTGCGAATGACGATATTAATGTCTTAGATAATTATCCGTTATTTGATTACCTTCTGAATGACGAAGCACCGGTAAAACCGTATACGGTTAACGGAGTTCAGTATCAAAATGGGTATTACTTAGCGGATGGTATTTACCCACAATGGGCGAGTTTCGTGAAGTCTTTCACGGTTGCAACTGACGCCAAACATGCTCACTTCAAAAGGCGTCAAGAAGGTGCACGGAAAGATGTTGAACGTGCATTTGGTGTTCTCCAAGGACGTTGGGGAATACTACGTCAACCAGCACGCGCGTATGAAGTAAACACCTTACAGCGACTCATGTATACGTGCATCATACTTCATAACATGATTTTGAAAGATCAAGGTATGCAGGTTTTAGATTGGAACCAAAATTACGTTAACCCGTCAAGAAATATGCAACGAACATGGGTTGATCGGTGTGGAGTTTACCGCTGAAAAAACAAAGAACTACGTGACCGACAAACCCATCAAAGTCTACAACAAAACCTTATGGATCATATCTGGAATCAAATTGACCACGGAGATGAAGATGCATACGAAGATGAAGAAAACTAAACGGCGGGTCGTATGATTTTTTAATTTTCGTATGTTTTTTTAATTTTCGTATGTTTTTTTTTATTATGTTCGTTTTATTTTAAAAGTATTGTAATGCTGGTTATTAATGAAATATTTAAGTTTGTTTAGGGGGTGTTTTGTAAAATTCTGAAAAACTGGAAATCACTTGGAGTGATGACTCCCCTGGTTTTTTAATGTGAGTAAGTAAGTGAGTTTTGCTGACGTGACACCCTAAATTACACTCACTTAGAGTGATAACTCCTTGTGCTCTAAGGTAGTACCTTATCCTAAGAAACATGTACATCATGTGACCAATGTTTACTATTTTCATATTAAGTCAGTGTTTCACTTCAAACACCACTGTTGCAAGACTTGCTACTTTGAATAACCATAATTCCTTTTCCCTTTTCCATTTTTATTAAAACAAGAACAAAACCCATTTCTTAAAAAGTACTAAAACATCAAGAATCATAGTTTTGTTTGTTGTTGATGTGAGTAAAGTTTATATTTTTTATGCTTTATGATGGAACATGAAGATGAGTTTACCAAGTTGATTCTTTCATGGTCTCTTGACGATATTCGAAACCAGGAGATTTATACAAACAAGGTCTGTTTGTTTTTTTAATACTTTTTTTTTGTTTTACTCCATTTTGTTCTTGGATTTGTTGAGGTTATTAAGAGGTTTAAGGTTCAAACTTGACTAGGGACATATGTGTGGGTGGAGAGGGAAAGGTTCGATTAGGCTGGGTCTCGGGGTGTCATGGATTTTTGTCGTGTAATGTTAGTTTTGTTGAAAAACCTTGATTTTTTGTAAGAGAGCTCGGAGCGGTTAGTGGTGCCAAAGGCGCGCGCGACTTCAGCACCCCTTGGCACCAATTTTTGGGGGAGTGGTTGGCACTAGACAAAGTGGCGCCAAGTATAACAAAAGTGGTATAATGGGCCCACTTTTATTAAAAAAAAAAGAGAAAAACCACCACCTGGCGCCAAAGGCTTACCAGCGAGTCGTCAGCCACCAGCCCACCACTCTAAATGCACCTGGTCTCTAAAAATTGTGTTTGTAGTCTTGTTCTGATTTATTCTTGTTTTGATTATTCTAAATGCCACTTATTAATTCAAATGCACATGGTTACTGTGTTCTCGTTGTGTCCCTGAGGCCGAGTACATCTTGGCATTTAGCGCCTTATCGGCTTCTTAGACTCATAAGCAGAAAAAAAATAGCAATCCCAAACATCCTCGGTGTATGTAAAAACCAAAGCTTGTTTATTCATATATTATTGCTAAGAAGCTTAACATTTACTTCATATATTTATAAAAGTTAGCAAGTATGATAACACAAGGAGGCATAAACCAGTTTCCCAAACACCTCCTAGAATATGTAAAGATAATTGAAGTTTCTGAAGTCAAAGAGAAAACATAAACCTGTTAAGACTTCCTCATAGCTAAAACAAAATGGTTTATCATGTTGCTGTTATAGTTGTATAAAACGATCGGGTTTGCCGTGTACATGAACACTTCTAATGACATGATCTTTGATTTGTAGGTGGACAAAATACCACTTACTTTTTTTTTGGGTAAAAGGGACTATCCCCGGTAAAATATATTACACCAAAAAACATTGAAGTACAGATGGAATGTGGCTGAAATACCACATTAACCTCAAGCTAAACGCTTGATAAACGCCTACAACGATGTATATGACATGCCATATACATTTACACACCTAAAAAATAGAACAAAATAAAATCAAAGATTTATTCTTGTCTTCATTTAGCTTTATCCCTCTTGTCATGATATAAGTATGCAGCTTCATCATAGACATTCTCAACCTCTTCTACCTCCGAATCAGATTGATTTAGAATCTCAAAGCTATTTGATGTACCAACACCACCCTCATTCCGACTAATATTATTCATGAAACCTGCCTTAAACGTTGCTGGAAATTCAGAATTAGAATCTGGATTATTCGTCCGTTTAGTAGGATTAATTGGAGTCACCGCAACAAGGGCCGGTCCACTCTTAGTAGAAGACGCACTCGTACCGGCCTTTGGTATCGATGGAGCATTCTTATTATACTTGGAGGTTGAACTAGCTGGTAAATTGACTTTAGGAACATAAAGAGGTTTACTACCAACCTGGAAACCTCCATTCACGCTGCCATTAGTCTTTTTACCTCTCTTCTTCTTACGTTTTACATTCTGAAAACCTTCCTCCTTTTGCTCATTGACCTTGCTAAGATCAGCAACTTGCGTAGCCATAGGGCAAGCCGTAACAATTTTAGGACAGCACGTGTTATCATGGCCAAAAGTATAACATTGGGAGCACCGTAATGGCGTCCATTCATACTCAATAGTAACCGTCTCATTTGAATATCCAGACCCATTTGATAAAGGGACACCAAAAGTTAGCATTTCCAATGGTTCATCTCTAGCACTGACTTCAATCAAGCACCGTGCATAACTACTTCTTCCCCACGATTCCCTACACATGTTAGTCGTGTATGCATCAAGCATAACAGGCTTACCAACATGGGAAGCAATAATGCTTAACCCATCTTCCGAAAATACCTGAATTGGCACATTATGGATTTTAACCCACACTGGCAAACTTGTAAGTTCTTCCTTTTCCAATCTTGTATCAATTGACCATTCTTTAAGCACTATTGGAACCTTACGTATCATCCACGGGCCATTTTCAAGAACATCCTCCAACCCCTTATGCGAACTGAATTTAAAAAAGAAAAACCCTTTCGCATTTAACATGATACGAGTAAGCCCAAACTTACCCCAATTTTGTTTAACAAAGTACTCCACAACTGGGTATGCAAGCCGTTTACCAATAAAGTACCCATATAATGTGTTCTCAAATCGAGTTTGTACCTCATTGACAACTTGAACTGGCATGCAAAACTTGATACCCTCATCATTGCTCGTAGGAACCTCCATGTATCTAAAGTTAGCCTTAACATTGCTGCTTTCACTCCTCAAAGAATCCAAACCATTACCCTCCTGATTGTTACAGACAATAGGAGCTGTATTCAATGATGGCTGCATCAAAACAGAACCTATTAAAGGGACAACAACACTAGTTGGGGATTTCAAACCCCCGTTTCTATACGCATCATTCAGTGACGGGAATGCAGCAACTTGTGAAACCTGTGCTCCAACATGATTCGAGACCCCTTCTACCACAGCCGGGCTTATACAAACCCTAGCATCACATGGATTCATATCAGAAATCCTAGCTGTATCATTATGACTAGGCAGCACCAACTCATCATAAGGGTTTTGTACATCACTCATATTAGGAGCTGGATCCAAATCACTAATATTGTTAGCTTGAGAATGTGATTTGTTTACGCCAGCCACATTCGACATCAAAGATGTCTCAAAACTAGGGTTTTGACCAAGTCCTCTATTTTCATTATTAGACAAAGAGATCTCATGAATACTCGATTCTCTTAACCGTGCCATACGCTCCTTAAAACCCTCCCAATCAATCGGACAACCTTCATTATTCATCACACGCTCTCAATCTCAGGATACTCAAAAACAAGCCCACATAAAATAACAAACCCTAGTGACGGCTGCGCTCAAAAAATATGAACCCTAAGTCTGAATCAAACAGCCCGATAGTCAATGCTAATCACAAGGATAACACCAACATAGGCTGCTTAAATAAAAAACAAGGATTCACGTTTTTGATTGCAAATGAAAAAAAAGGCGGCTAACCCTAATCTAATTGAATTCTAAATCTGTGATTCAGGATCAAATATAATCCTAATATATTCTTAATCAAACGATCAAAAGTAATATCAGAAAAACAATATGATCTCAGATTCAAAAAGAAGAACGAATTAGACAAGGAAGGGAGGGAGGCTGCCATTTTTAGGGTTTTGTGTGTTTTTTGCCATTTTTTCCTTGTATTAAGGCTTTAAAAAAAAAAAAAAAAAAAATACCACTTACTTTTGAGTCTGAACAACACTACTTTGGCTCTTTTGTTTATCCTTTGTTAGAGGAAACACGCTTCGAGCTGACTTCTTCCATGGACAACATGTATAGAGCTCCATTTGCCGATATTTTATCTGTTAAGGAGTCCGAAAGTAGTGAAAATATGCTATATAGTGTTACAGTTGGTTGTTGGAGAAATCAATATAGTGAAAGTGGTAAAGATAATTACTTTATGTTACCAGGGGATCTGCTTCTTTTAGTAGATGGGAAACCGGAATCTGTTTCTGATATGAAGCGTGAGGGCAGAAAATGGAAGCTTTCGTTGGTCAAAAGTAATGAAGGTGATAGGGCATCTTTAGAGTTTACGATTAAGGCATCACAGCCAATTGAATTCCAAGATGGGTTGTATGCTGTTTTTTTGATGAATATAATGACTCAGAAAAGAATATGGAATTCATTGCACATGCATAGAAATCTTAATATCGTCAAAAAGATTCTTTACTCTCACTCCAAGGTAAGAAATTGGCCAAATAAAATTCCCATTTGTTTAGTAATAATCTCGTATTTAATAATGGACATGTTGTTTACAGGTTACGGAGAAGTGCAGTATATGTTCTTTTAGTTGTGATAGTACGATATTTCAAAAACTGGATCCGCAAGTTTTGATGAACTTGAATGAATCCCAGAGGGCAGCAGTTATGGCTGTGCTTTGTAAAATGCAATGTCGCCATATTTCATCAGTGGAACAAATATGGGGACCACCTGGAACGGGGAAAACGATGACAGTTAGTGTTTTGCTTTTCATCCTTTTGCAAATGAAGAAAAGGACTCTTACATGTGCTCCAACAAATGTGGCTATAGTACAGTTGGCGTCACGTGTCCAAAACCTGGTAAAAGAATCATTCAAAACTGCAACTGCAAGGGGTGATTATTTCTGTTCGTTTGGAGATTTGCTCTTGTTTGGCAGCAATGAGATATTAAAAGTTAGTTCCCACTGCGAAGAAATATATTTAGAGCAGCGGGTTAAGAGGCTTGCAGAATGCCTAGGGCCAGTGACTGGTTGGAAACATTGCATAAGATCTATGATTGATTTATTGGAAAATTGTGTTTGCGACTATTATAAATTTTTAGAAAATGAATTCCTGAAAGAAAAACAACTTAGACATGAGAATGCGAGTAAAAGAACGATGTTGGAAATAAAGTCATTCATCGAGTATGTGCAAGACCGGTTTAATTCTTCTGCACCGTCACTCAGAAGGTGCATTGTTACATTTTGTACTCATATCTCGAGAAGTTTTATGGGGGAATATAATTTCCAGAATATGATATCTCTTTTTGATAACATAAGTTCTTTCGAGTCTTTGTTGTTTCGGAAGAATATTGCTTCGGAAGAGCTTGAAGACCTCTTCAATTCTAAGCCATTGCAAGATGATACTGTTAAATCAACTCTATCTTTGTTAAATACTCTTCAGATATCCCTTGAAGGACTCACTCTTCCATGTTTTTCAAACAGATATGCGATAAAACAATTTTGTTTTGAAAGTGCTTCTCTTATATTCTGCACAACTTCGAGTTCCTACAAGTTGCATGCTGTCAATATGAAGCCTTTAAATATAGTGGTCATAGACGAAGCTGCTCAATTGAAAGAGGCAGAGTCCACCATTCCCCTTCAACTTCCGGGAATTAAGCATGCTATTCTTATTGGAGATGAGTGCCAATTACCTGCACTTGTTAACAGCAATGTAAGTCTCTGTTATCTTTCAACCTCAAGACTATTACGTTAAATTATATTCTGATGGGCATTGTGTTCGTGGACAGGTTTGTATTGCATCTGGCTTTGGAAGAAGCTTATTTGACCGATTAAGTTCTTTGGGTCACTCTAAGCATCTTCTCAGTGTTCAGTACAGAATGCATCCTTCCATCAGTTTCTTCCCAAATTGGAAGTTATATCATAATCAAATCCTAGATGCACAAAATGTGTTATCGAAAGGTTATGAAAAGAGGTATCTTTCAGGACCCATGTTTGGTTCCTATTCCTTTATAAATGTCGATGGGGGAAGAGAAGAAAAAGACGATGATGGAAGAAGCCTAAGAAATATGGTGGAGGTGGCTGTTGTGATTAAAATAGTTAAAATTCTCTATAGAGGTGTGCATATTGGTTGTCATTTCAAATTCTTTTTATCACTTTAAGCATAAAGTAATTATATCTGTTTTGGATGAACAAAGTTTTAACATTTGTGTCTTTCACGTTTATAGCATGTCAGCAGTCAAAGAAGAAGCTTACTATTGGAATTATATCTCCCTATGCTTCCCAAGTTGTTGCGATACAAGAAAAACTTGCTCACAAGTATGACAAACTTGATGGATTTTCAGTGACGGTTAAATCTATTGACGGGTTTCAGGGTGGAGAAGAAGATGTCATTATTTTGTCAACAGTAAGGTCCAATAGCCATGGGTCTATTGGCTTCCTATCATGTCCTCGAAGGACAAACGTTGCCTTGACAAGAGCACGGTATCCAATTTTCTCACTTTCTTAATAATTGATCATATAGTTACTTCATAGTCATAAAAAGTATGATTTTGCCTTCATGTAGACACTGTCTTTGGATACTGGGAAATGAAAGAACGCTGACTAATAGCGAGTCTATATGGAAAGAAGTAGTCTGTGATGCAAGGGATCGGCATTGTTTGTTTAATGCTGATGCTGATGAATGCTTGAAGATGATAATTATAGCAGCAATGAAAGAGTTAGAACAACTTGATGACTTGGTTAACGGGAATAGTGTACTTTTTAAACATGCGAAATGGAAGGTGTGTGATTATTCTTTTACCATATTATATCGTCATGTAGTATTCTACTTTGTTCTTCATGTTTGTTCAACTTTATACCATCAGGTTCTCATCAGTGACGAATTCAGAAGATCGTTTAGAAAGCTAACAGGTTCCCGCTTGAAGAAGCAGGTTTTAAACCTTTTACTGAAACTATCTAGTGGCTGGCGGCCGAAGAGCAGAAGCGTAGACTTGTGTTGTGAAAATTCATCACAAATCTTGAAACAGTTTAAGGTTGAAGGGATCTATGTGATATGCAGTATTGACATCATCAAAGAAGTCAAATATACACAAGTTTTGAAGGTCTGGGATATATTAGCCTTAGAGCATATTGCGGAACTTAAAAAGCGACTTGAGAACATATTTTCTGCATACACAGATGATTATATCAGTCGGTGCTCTGAAACACGTATAGAGGGGTATGTTCGTTTATGTTCTAGTGTTTGGATGTTTTGATGATTATATTTGCTTAATTACATTTTGCTTAAACTTTACAGGAACTTGGATGTTCCCAGGACTTGGCCGACATCCCAAGAGATCGTTAGATTTCGTTATTTAAAGGACTGTGAAGTTGAAAGCGAGGCGAGTGTGAATCCTGGTGATGCTATAACTTATGTTGAAAACTCAAAAGTGAGCGAATGCTTATTGCTTATGAAGTTCTACTCATTGTCACCTGGGGTCATGAGCCATCTTCTTTCTGGTAAGGAAGTTGATCTACCCATGCAAGTCAATGATGAACAGATGGACATAATTCTGTCTCGAAAGAGTTCTTTTATAATTGGGCGATCAGGAACCGGGAAAACCACTATTCTGACAACGAAGTTATTCCAAAACGAACACAACTTTCAAATTGCTTCTGATGGGATTTTTGAAGCAGAAACCAGTCGATTTAGAGATGCTGAAGTTGTTGATAATCCTGGAAATTGTAAACCGAGTGTTCTTCGTCAACTTTTTGTATCAGTCAGCCCAAGATTATGTTATGCTGTAAAACAACATGTTTCCCACCTCACAAGGTGCGCAAGTACTCCTCTCTTTTCTCTCTTTTCCATCTATAAATATGGTCTTGTTCTGACTTCAAAAATTAATATTTTTGACAGTAGTTCATCAGCAGAGCTCAATCTTGATGATGCAGATGTTATTCCATCAGAATTCGATGATATTGCAGACACGTTTATTAACATCCCTGTGAAAAATTACCCTCTCATTATAACATTTCAAAAGTTTTTGATGATGTTGGATGGTACGTTGGAAAATTCGTTCTTTGAAAGATTTCGTAAGGCGAGTGAAGATTCTCATGGAAATTATATAAGTTCAAGATCTGTTGCAATGGAAACTTTCATACGATCAAGGGAGGTTACGTTTGATATATTTTGTTCATGTTACTGGCCCCACTTCAATACAAATCTAACAAAGAAGCTTGATAGCTCTAGAGTGTTCACCGAAATTATTTCTCATATAAAAGGAGGTCTGCTAGCAGGGGAATGCAGTGATGGAAAAGTGAGCTATGAGAGTTACTGTTTACTTGCGGAAAGCCGTTCTTCCACTTTAACTAAAGAGAAAAGGGAGATAGTTTACAACCTCTTTCAAGCATATGAAAAGATGAAAAGTGAACGATTGGAATTCGATTTGGGAGATTTTGTAATTGACATTCACTGTAGGCTTAAAAACGGGAGTTATAAGGGCGACCAAATGGATTTTGTGTACATTGATGAAGTGCAAGATCTTAGTATGAGACAGCTCTCGCTTTTCAAATATATATGCCAAAATGTCGATGAAGGCTTTATGTTCGCGGGTGATACTGCACAGACAATTGCAAAAGGGATTGACTTTAGGTTTCAAGATATACGATCCCTTTTTTATAAAGAGTTCCTAAGCACAAGAACGTCTGAAATGCAAGAAAGAGGTCTCGTATCTGAGATAAAACAACTAAAACAGAATTTCAGAACACATGCTGGCGTGCTTAATTTAGCTCAGAGTGTCATTGACATTATGTACCATTACTATATTCAGTCAATTGACAAGTTAGAGCCTGAAATTAGTCTTATATCTGGCGAACCTCCTGTTTTACTTGAGTCTCGTAACGATGAAAATGCAATTGTAGCTATTTTTGGTGGCGGTGGAAGTGGTGAAGATATTGTAGGCTTTGGGGCAGAACAAGTGATATTGGTTCGTGATGATCATACGAAAACTGACGTTTGTGAATTTGTTGGAAAAAATGCACTTGTTCTGACTATACTGGAGTGTAAAGGTCTTGAGTTTCAGGTAAGATCGACCCTTTAATCAATTTTTTCTAATAAATTTTTATCACATATTGATTATTGCTAAATTCCTTTATAGGATGTATTGCTGTACAACTTTTTTGGGACATCCCCTTTAAAAGACCAGTGGAGAGTTATATATGGATACATGAAGAAATATGATTGTCTCGAAGAAAAGCTTCCTCAATGTTTCCCGGCATTTAATGAGGCAAGACATAGTGTTTTGTGTTCTGAACTGAAACAATTGTATGTAGCCATAACTCGAACGCGGCAAAGGCTGTGGATATGTGAGAACAACGAGAAGCTCTCTAAACCAATGTTTGACTACTGGAAAAAGAAGGGACTTGTTCAGGTTAGAAAACTGGATGATTCAGTGGCTCAGGCCATGCAGGTAGCCAGCACCGCTCAGGAGTGGCAAGAACGTGGGAAAAAGGTTGATTTTCAATTATAAAAAAAAATTAAACTTCCCTGTAATATGTTATATTGTTACCTTATCTGACACATTTATCGTATGGTTTTCAGTTTTTCTATGGGAACAATTTTGCTTCAGCAGCAATGTGTTTTGAGAGGGCGGGAGACACAATGTGGGAGAAACTGGCCAAAGCTTCTGGTCTGAGAGCATCTGCTTATCAAATGCGAGGAACTAATCATGAAGCTTTTGAAGGTTATGTTACGGAAGCAGCAGGAATGTTCGAGTCTATTGGGAAACTTGAGCTTGCTGCTTCATGTTATTGTGATTTGAGGGAGTATGAAAGAGCTGGTAAATTCTTTTTTATGTATCCTTTGAACTCGAGATCACTATTTAAGGTTTCTTTTGTTATCTTAGGATTAATTGAAATTTAAGTCAGTTAGATAAGTATTAATTCCGTTCGTTCGTTTTTTTCTTCATTTCCATGCTAGTTTAACGTTAACCTCAGTAGCAGGTCAAATGGTTAAACAAACTGCAACCTTCAATCATTTTTAATCAAAGGTTTAGATCAGTATGTTAATTTTACTGTTTTTGCAGGAAAAATCTATGTGTCGACATGTGAAAAGATTGATGCAGCAGCAGAGTGTTTTATACTGGCAGGGTGTGATAGTGAAGCCGCAGAAGCCTACGCAAAGGATGATAAGATTTCCAATTGTCTGTCAGTTTGCAAAGAAAGTAAACTTTTTGAAAAAGGGTTGCAGTATATAAACTACTGGAAAGAACACGCTTCTTTTCAGAGTAAAGAAATACAAAGAATCGAGCAAGAATTCTTAGAAAGTTGTGCACTTGATTACCATGAGCAAAAGGATCCTAAATCCATGATGAAATTTGTCAGAGCTTTTTGTTCTATGGAATCTAAACGTGTATTCTTGAGGTCATTAGGCTGCCTTGATGACCTTTTGTTGTTGGAAGAGGAATCCGGTCATTTTATCGAGGCTGCAGAGTTGGCGAGATCACGGGGTGATCTTCTGAAAGAGGCAGATCTTTTGGAGAAGGTTGAATCTTTTAAGGAGGCAGCAAATTTGTTACTTTGGTATGTGTGTTTTAGAGCATCTTGGGGAAATGGAAACAGAGGCTGGCCGTTGAGGCCGTTTGATCAGTTGGAGGAAATCTGTAATAAAGTAAAGTCGCTTGCAAAAATGGATTCTATAAATTTCTATGATTTTGTTTGTAGTGAGCTTAAAGTAGTGTCTAATCAGCATGACAGCTTGCCCGAGCTAAAGAATTATTTGCATGCTTCCCAAAAACTAGGTAGTTTTCGGGGAGAAATATTGTCGACTAGAAAAATCTTGGATGCTCATTTTCAACTGCATTCCACAAAGTACGAGTGGGAGGACAAATTACCAACTGATATAACTAAGCACTGTGGCAAAATCTTTGAGAACAAAGTTTCTGTTCGAACTTTAGTTTTTTACTGGAATATGTGGAAGGAGAATGTTGTTGATATAATTAAGAGTGCTGGAAGTTTCGACGGTGTAGAACCAAATAAGCACCATTGTCATGTAAGTTTCAGTTTAACCCATTTTGGAGTGAGGCAATGCTATGTAAACGGTAACATAGTTTACATATTAATTGACAAGGATGCTGAATGGAGAAGAAACTATGGTCAAAAGGGTCTTCATAAAGACGGGAAATGTGTAACTGTTGATGCCAAAGAGTTGGTGTTTGCTATTCGGTCTTATTGGCAGTCGGAGTTACTTTCTGTGGGTATGAAGGTACTTGAAACCCTTGAAGGCCTCCACAAGTCAAAGTCAAATGGAGGTTTGCTATTCGGTCTTACTGGCAGTCAGAGTTACTTTCACCAAAGCACGTCTCTTCTTCATATTTACGAGGTTTCCAAGTTTCTCTTAGATTGCCAATATCTTAATGTCACAAATCATAATACGATGAAGCTGAAAAGATTCCTTGAGATTTCTCTAACTTATTTTGATCTTGTGTTTCCATTGGACTGGCGGAATGTAGTATCTCAGAACTTGGTTTCCCTGAGGGAGACTGATCTTTCGGTGAACTTACTTGAGGAGATTATTCTTCAAGTTACTGACAACACCTTGCTGACAGTCGGCAGGATGATTATGATATGTTTAGGTTCAAGAGTATCGGTTGCACTTTACGAGCGTCTCTTAAAGAAGCTAAAAAGGTACCCTGAATGGAAATCATTTGTTGGGAAATTTAGGGATGGTGGCTTCAAAGATGTTTATGTTGCTCCAGCACTTCTAAATGCTTTGGAAGATAACTTTAGAACCTTGGCACAGTTTAATCTAGTTGATGAAAGATGTTTATGTTGCATATCACCACACAGTTTCGTGTATCTGTTGGACCATCTTCTTTCAATGCATTCTTTCTCTTCCGGATATTCTTACACAACAAGGTCTTCTTTTGTCGAATCATTTACACATATTCACTCTGATTCAACTTCATTTATTGGACCGTCTTCTCTAAATCAAAGCTTTTGGATTTATGTAATCCGTGAAACTCTCCACATTGGTGAGCAGACTATAGCATGGATTCGCAACTCAGATATTGATGGCTTTTATTATCCACTTTTAGTATTAAAGCTGGTTATGATACTGTCCTTAATATGTCTGAAAGTACCGGTTCATTCTCCACTGCTACTCACGTTTCTGTCAGGTTACGACAGTATCAATTATTTCCTCCCAAAGAAGTTTGTGTGTGATCTTCTAAGGAAAAGAAAAAATGGAAAACTGAACTTGGATCCAGAAGTGGTTGCAGAAGCGTTTATAAGCATAGATGATCCTCTCGTGATTCTTAGTTCCGAAAATGTGAGTCCTGAAATTGATGCTCCTTGTGCAATATTTGTTGACCTTAGAAAATCGAAAGAAGAGATAGAGAGTGTATTGTTTCCTAGGATTAATACACTAAATGTCCACACGTCGTCATCAAATAACGTTGAGACAATTCCCGAGGTATCGTCTTCGAACACATTACCAGATACTTACATGAATATGAATACTGTGAAATTGCAAATGAATTGGAAAGTTTTAGAAGAGATATCCAAGGCTATAAATGGGAAGAAGGGAGTGGCACTGAACAGGTTATCTACTGCGACTATGATTAAGGTAATACTAATAATATACACCACTGTCTTTGTAACCATTAAGTTTTGTTAATGTTATCGTTATTAGTGTAAATTTGATACCTTATAATTTATCTGTTTTCTTGCCAGGCGGAACTTGATATGAATAAAGTCATATTAACTACAGCCTTTGCAGCTCAAGTGTATGGAGTTACGCAAGATGCAACAATTGTAGGTAAAGCAAATGAAAATCTGCAGATACTTTCTATTGCATTTGACCCAAGGTTAGACTTGCACTAATCTAAATTGGTTTTCTATTCTTTAAAACTAAACTAGAATCCGTTATTCAGATCTTTTTTTGTCTTTGGATCTTTTTCAGTCGAGAAGAAGTGAAGTACACACCTACGTTGAAGACTGTGGAACTTGCTGTGAATAGACTGCAAAGTCATAAGCGAAAGATAGATAAATTCTTGAACCGTGCTGTCACGAGTCAGGTATCAAAGGTTGGACAAACATGCGATTCGGTGGTGGTAGAAAATCAAAGCGATTATAATAATACTCAGGATGGTAACAACAAAAAGGGGAAGGGAAACAAGAAGGAGCACAAGAGTAAAAAGAGCAAAGGTAAAAAGAAATGACACTCAAACAGAAGGATGTTGTATCGTTTTTTTTTTATTGCAGAAAAATGTACGAACTTTGTATCGATGGTTAGTTGTTTCTGGATAGGAAAGATGTTTTTTATGGGTTTGAGAAACATGGTGAATTGGTTATGTAAGATCTTTTGTAGACCTTTTAAGGACGCGTATGATCAACTTTAAAGACAGCTCAAACTGGCGGAGCTAACCGCCTGGGGATATTGAATGTTGTTACTGCGGTGGGAAGGGTCATATAGTTAAGCAATGCACTAGTTTGCATACCACGACCTTCTCCTTCTCGTACCGATAACTTTTCTTATAACTGTGGCCAGTTTGATCATATAACTAGTCAATGTACTAGTATTATCGACAAGGATCAGGATGGATGTTACGTCTGTGGTGAGTTTGGGCACAGGCCTAGCGCTTGGGCATTGTTATGTTTAAGAGTAAAATGCAGAGATGGTCATTAAGGTATGTCATTTTTGCATATATATGCTATCTGGAGTTTTGAAATTGCAGGCGTTATACCTGTAGGGATTGTTTGAGTTCATTTTGATACCTTGACCTAACGAAGCATATGTTTTTTACCGTTACCATGATTTAAAAAAGGATAAAATCGTCTTTTCTTTTGGTTTCTTAAGAATCACAGCCCAATCCATGATAACACCAGGCCCTAATATACCTCATTAACTTTCATGGTTGGTTAGGACTTCTTCCTAAAGTAGCCAGGGATATTGTATTGGTTATTCTGAGTAAAAAAGAACAAAGAAAAGAAGTATATCACTAGTATTAATTAGAGGTGGCAAATCTTGCCCATTTTGATACATATGGGCTCTTTTTGCCCATTTTCAAAAAAGGATGGGGCACTTTTTGCCCATCTTTATAATGAATGGGCTAAACGGGCGCATATGTAAGAAACTAAATGGGCTTAACGGGCGCACTTATAAAATACAAATTAGTATACTCGACGAATATTTTTTATTAAATTTTTTATCCCGCCTTTCAAACAAGTATTTTTATTTTTTATTTGTAAGTTTTTATATGTTTTTTTTTCTTTTTTAGCTTGCGCCCATTTAGCCCGCCCGTTTTGCCCGCCCGTTTCGCCCGTGCCCGTTTAGCCCGCGCCCGTGCCCACTCGCCCGCCCATTTTGCCACCTCTAGTATTAATAGAACAGGAATCATGACCAAGTTTTGTACTATAGGACTGAATGTTATGAGGGCACAAGCATTCACCATCAGAAACGGAGCAATTGGTGATGGACGTATAATTTCCGTGTTTGTTTACTAGTTAAAATCCTTTAACTCAAAACTAATGCCTTATCATATGAGTAATACACATACTCAGTGATGACTTCCTTATGTCAAAAGTTAGTTGATTATTGAATAGGATGTGATTTTCCATATTGTTCATTTTCCTGTATAAACTGGGATTAAATTAACTCTGGTTGAACATAATGGGATTAGGGTTTATGTGACTGGTGGGCCTTTGAATTCGTGGGTTGTAAATTTTTTATAAACTGTGACTTTTAAAAAAAACTCAAACTATCGTCACACGTATGACGATTGTACTTTCAAAACACCATGTATAATATATGCAAAAATGATATACTATAGTGACCATATCTGCATTTTACTCTTATGTTTAATTCTTTACTTTAGGAGGAAGTCACTAAAAGTTAAAGTTAATATATCAAAGGCTCAAGGTATTCCAAATCCAACACCATTATTTTAAGCTGAAGGGAATGGGACATAAATCCCACCAATGACCTCAAAAGGCCACGCGTGGGTACCATTATCCCCATCAAAAGCCACTCGTAACTTGGGGCTGGGAGGTTTTCAAAGAGTGTATAACTCACGACTGTGGTTTTTTAAAATTGGTGGGTCTCCTTTACTTTTTTTTTTTTTTTTTAGGTTGTGAGTGTAAAATATTTTAGTGAGGTATATTTTTATATAATGTGGTATGAAGGGGAGGTGTGTTTTTTTTCCTTAATACCTTTGAAAGGTGGGTTTTAAGTGAGTTAGTGAGAAAGCTGAGGTGGCGGTGAGTTTTGGAGTTGTCACTCCCTTTTAGGGATGAGCAAAAGAACCAAAGAACCGGATCAGAACCGAGAATTGGACCGGAACCACGAAGAACTGAACCGGAACTAGAACCGTTGGATCCAGTTCGAGTTCCTGTTTTTAAGATTTTTTGGATCTTGTTTCGGTTCGGTTCGGTTCCACCGGTTCTCGGTTCCGAAACCAAAGACCCGATAATTATAAAAATATTATAACTTTTTTTATATACCATACTCAAAAGCTAATATCATAGGTAATATAAAAAAACACAACTAACCTACTCTCTAAAAACCAAACCGAACATCTTAAACTCTAATTTTAATCCATTAAAACACAAACAACTATCATTATAAAACAAATAGAACTAAGTTTTATGTTGGTTTTTTATTTGCATTCAATGTATGTCTTTTCAGTATTAATGAAATATGTTTGTCTTGTTAGTACATAATTAATAATCACTAGATTTGTATAATGTAAAAATTGTTTTTAATGTTATAATTGTTGATATGACACGTTCAATAAGTTTGAATAATTTATGAGTTCTTTATTTTACTTTGTAATAGGTTTATATAATATGACTAGCCTTGTCAAATATATTCTTTTTGTAAACATAATGTTAAATGATTAGTAATCTATATTTTTATTTTTATTTGCTTTTTAAGGTGATATAAACAACCGATACTAAGCCAAATAACTTTGATTCGAATTTTGGTAAAAGAAAAGTAGTGAACTTGCGAAACTATATAAAGTTTATTTATTTGAGCCTATATTTCGTTGTTAAATGTTATTGCTGTTAACATAAATGATTATAAATACTTAAAAGAATTTTTTTTGTTGACTTAATTCATTAGTGAATGAGTTTTTCTTCTTCTTTTGAAAACTAGGTTCCTATAAGTGTAGAAACAAAGAACCGGAACCATAACTGGAACCAAAATATATATATTTAGTTCGGTTATCGATTCCTATTTTTCTTAAAATTTCGATTCTCGATTCCATCGATTCCGGTTCCACTTTTACCGGATCTAGATCTACACTCATCCCTACTCTCTTTAGCCTTAGTATATAAACACCACTGACTTAAACTTTTACAAATAACCACACGTACAGTAGTATACCCTCTTATGTCATTTTCATTTTTGTACGTATTTTTTTACTTTTTAATGATATTTATCTCTTTATCTCAAAGTTTAGGGTGCGTTTGATTTGCTACGTGGAATCACTATAATTATAACTCTGATATTAAGTATGTATGAGTATCGGTATGAAAATTTCATTCACTGTGTTTGGTTTGTATTTTGAGGTATGTATATCAAAGATTAGTGGGTTTAATTAAATAATATTAAATTATATTTTAAAGTAAAAAATTATATTGTAGTGGACCAATTTCGAATTATATTTCTATTGATGAGAATAAGACAAAAAATTAAGATATATAAAATTATTTGTTTAAAATTTCTTTAATAAAATCTATGATAGATCCATAGACACCCATATACCCTCCTATCATATTCTATTGATTTTATGGGTTTAATACAATCATTACGACATAACAAACATTACGTATCACTTTGATTCCCATACACCCATTCCCATATATGTTAACCAAACGCACCCTTAAACTTTCACAAATACTGTAATACATTAACTTCTCCATCATCCCTTATTTCTACCCATAATCTGTGCATCGAAAACTGTTACATGCATTTTCCGGCCAAAGTGAATATATCAACACCAATGAGCGGCGGTTTCACGCTATTGACCGCGGTTGGTCTACAGTTGACCAGCAGTTGGGCTACCGCCGTTGGCACTGTTAGCAATGATGATTCAGTTTAGATCGTGATTTGACCGGAGAGGTCACTGCGATGGTTTGTCTCGAGTTGGCGGAGATGGTGGTTTGATTCGAGGCGAATGACTTATATGTTTGTATGAGCATAAATGGCGGTTTGGTGTTTACTTGGGCGGGTTTGTAGTGGTGATCCGCTGGCCGAAGGTGGCTGCTTGTGATGCTTAAGATAAGAATATGAATGGGTTGAAAATGTTACACAAAATAAAATAAAAAAATGAAATTAAATGGAGAGGAGAGTATGTGAATGGGACCTACACAAGTAGGCCATAACATTATTTTTTAATTCAAACCTCACTCTAAAAGTGCAATCTTTACCGTTTTAGCTTGAGGTTAATGTATCATTGTAGCTACATTTTATTGTACTTCAACACTTTTTGAGAATATATTTTTCACCGAGGTTTTGATTCCACTTTACCAAAAAAATCTTTACCTGTGTAGTACACATGTTCCTCTCGAGGGCATCCCCAAAGTCCAGGGATTTATCTCTCGTGTATTTGTTACAACTTTTTGACGACTTATAAAAAAACTATTTTATTTTTAAATTGAAATATCTTCTAATTTATTTTTATAATAAATTAATTTTGTCATATTTTTTAAAATTTTATTTTCTTTAATTAAACATTCATTTTATATATTTTCAACTTTTTTTGTTTTTTTTCTATTTTTATTGGTTTTATTTAATTTAAATTTTCACATTTTAAAATTAATTTAATTAAAAAAATATTTACTAATAACAAGTGTGTCGTTAAATTGCACTTTTGGTTTTACAGTAACACGTCTAACCATTTTGCATTGATGGGGGGTGGGTCTTCTTGTCTTCGTGGAGGTTATGTACCAACTTTTTGTAAGAAAGAACCTGTATCATTTCTAAAGTTATCATACAGGGCAACACCACTCGGAAAACCTCCGATATTCGCTATTAACCATTTTTTTGTAGACGGTGGTAAAGCAGCTTCGCCATCAGCTAAGCAACCGAAATTCTTGTTCTTCATAGCTTCCCATAACCATTATCTAATCAAGACTTGCAAATTTAAAACTGACTGGCTGAATATTGTGAGATGCAATTTATGTTACTACAGTAATATCTAATGATAGCAAGTGCAACAAAATACACAAATGATAGGCGAAATCAACCACAAGAGGAAAATTTAACATTGGTCACATAGCCTTACAAAATTTAGACTTAAACAAGTCGCGCCGTTAGCACTTTAGAATAACATGGTTCGAATATAAGTTGGAACAAAAACATGTAAACATAAAAACTAAAAATCCTTTAGCTACTGCTGCTTTTGTTTTTCTTTCGTTTCTCGAATCGATTTGTGTCCTTCTTACTCTTCCTTTTTCTTCTTGTTGTTTTCGGCCTCCATTTTTTCTTGCCATTCTTCTCATTCTTCTCTCCTGGAAGCTCCTGCATATAATAGACAGATATCCCTTTCATGGGGTTCCTGATCCTGCTCGTCTTTTGATCGCATTGATTCAAAATCTGGTGGTTCCCAGGGACGATTTTGACTAATCAAATAACTATTCCTCTCCCATTTTGCGATTTCTCTTTCATCAAACCCCGATAAATCCACCATCCTTCTCTTTTCTTTCTTTTTAAGGGTTTGCTGCTACTTTGTGTTTCAGAGGAAGAAAATAGGGATCGGCCCCAGTTTTTATAAACACGTGTAACCGACTATTTGAAACAATCTTATTTCAATATCTTTGTTCTTTTATGAATAGCGATAGAGATATATAAAGATTTTTTGTTAGATTAAAAAAACACTTGAACTCAAGTTAACGAAAAATTGATGATTCGTCGTTCAAAAAGAAAACAAAAATTTGATGATTCAGTCTGTTTCTTAAGCAAACAAAAGTTGGTCACGTTCAGACCAATATACAAGTTGGTTCACCGGTCAACTGGTTAATTAAAATAGTAGACATTAGTTGTAGTGTTAATTTGTTTTAATCTATCTATCTATACTATCTAATATAACTGAGTTTTTTACAAGTACTCTATAACAAGAAGCATTAAAAACTGCTGATGTGGCAGCCTCAAATTCATGCTCACGTTTGGAAAGTACAACACCATATTCAAAATTGTCTTATCCTCACGTGTACATGACCATTTTTTAGAAACAAGCGGATATGATTTGCGTCTACCACCCGAATAATTTGAATGCATGCCTAAGATATGTGATTTACTCTTTTTTGAGCTAATTTAGTATAAAAACCATCTTATACATATAATTAAGGAAATTCAAATCAGTGTTCTTGGAAAGTCAAATGATACACGTCTTATATTTTGTTATTGATTTAAGATATTTTTTTTTAAACTAATAGTGATATCTATCACACTTATCACACCAAAAATTTTAACTTACATAAAGAAGATCAAACCTAATTGTTCTTTCGAATGATATTTCTTTAATTATCTGAAATATTTCTTTTGTTTCACGTTAAATCTTTAACATTGGCTTTTCGTTAGCATGAATGTTCTCTGTTTTGGTTCGATAATTGTTGTTTTTATCTGCTAAATTGAGTACAACTGAATCTAAATTAATAAGTACGTAATTCTAATTCTTAGTAGTCCCATTTACATGCTACCCTATAAGTTTCATATGTGGTTTTGGATTCATATGAATATCCGATTGTCAACTTTATTATTGAGTATCGACGTAGGACTTGCGAAATGAATACATTTGATATGCTTTTTTAATCTCATCGCTTTAAATGCCATGAGGAAGAATTGAAACACTCATTTAAGAAATGGCACTCCTAATGTAAAGTTTTTGAAAAGTCTCTATATGATAAAGAACTCCTAAAATTCATGTTATCCAACAAAAATATTAAAGCTTACGTGCGACATGCACAGGTTCTGTAAAACCCGCATGCTTTTATCATAAACAGTACACTTATAATCGTACGTACAAGATTAAAACTTTCCTTTTATAACATAAATACGTTTCACGAATATAAATTACAAAAACTACGTACGTGTTATTACACGATAAGTATTAATTACGTATTAATGCATGATAATTATTATAAATAATAATTAAAATCACGAACATGAAATCATGAACGTAAGAATCACGAACATATAATTATGTATTTACGTATATTATTATACGATTAATATCGTTACGTACAAGTATTTATAATAACACGAATATTTAATAATAACATAACGTAAACACGAACACACGAACACGTACTAAATTAGAACACAAAAAAGCTTCGGGTTTCCCTTAGTGGGCCCCTTTAGCCGCGACACAAGAAGAGAGAAAGGCCCAGTCCATGTTTAATTTTTACTAAATAATAAATATGGTAAACATTCATTCACAGAAGACTTTTAAGAAATCTCAAAACCCTAATCTTTTTCCTTGCTCTCTCTTGGCCGGCAGCTACATCACCAAAGAAGGTGATTGGATTGATTTTTAGCTAAGAAATCATAAGGGTGTGTTCGTGTGATCATTGTGCATTCATTCCACGTGTTTTGGTAATCCGAAAACCTTTCTTTTTAATTCTTTTTATGTTTTATGAATATGTGATCATGGGAATAATTAAACAAGATTAATAACATGTTAAAAACCATGGTGGGTAAATTAATTAAGGGTATTTCGGGTTTGGTTGTTCGGCCGCCACACAAACCGAGAGCCACAAGGCTCTTGGCGTCGTTTGGTTCGCACCACCAACCGAGAGTGATGCCTCGGTGGTGTTGGGGTCTCGGTCGGCAGCAGGTACAAGGCACCCCGACTCGCGTCGGGGGTGTCTTGTGGTTTGGTTGGGTCTCGGCAGCAACAGCCCCCACCACCGGCTTAAGCCGGTAGCTATTTTAGGCAAGCAGGGGGATACGTAGCAGGCAGGGGGAACCACCGGCAACTGCCAGTGGGAACCTTTTAGTCAGCAGCTAGCCGAGAAGTAGGGGAAAACCATCGGCACAGCCGGTGGCAGTTTTTGCGAAGGCAGGGGCAACCAGCATAGCCGGTTTGCCACTGTTTTCGGGTGTGTTTGGTTGGCCGGTTCACGGGTTTTCACGGGCCGGTTCATGACTTGTTTTAATTAGATAAAATACGGGTTCAGTTCATGATTATTTTTACAAGTTTATTTAATCTTACAAGTATATCTATTTTACAAGTTAATTAAATTAATTTAACATGGGATATAATTAAATTAATTAAAACATGGACTTAGATTTATTATTAATATTTAATAATACATGATTTTAACCTAAGTATTTATTTATATGATTTAGACTATAGTAATTAATTAATTATTAAACATGACATAATTATTTAATTTTCATGACTTAGGTTATATTAATATAAATATTAATACATGTTTTAACCTAAGTATTTTTATACACTTTAATTTAATTATATCATGATTATATTTAATTAAATCTTATAACCTATAGTTTATTTAATTAACATGTTATAATTAATGAACTATACTATTAATCACATGAGTTAGTATATTTAAGCAGTAAAACTTAAGCTTATATTATTAGCTTATCAAATCAGCTTATTTCTAAATATGGAAACTTTTTATTTCAGGAAATTTACTATTTTTAGAAACTTTCTATTTTAGAAACTTGTCTATTTAAAAAAGTAAATCTATTTTTGGAAACTTTCTGTTTTTAGAAACTTTCTATTCTAGGAAACCTGCTATTTTTAGAAAATTACTTATTATTACACAAAAAGTATAATAATGCAAGGATATTAGTTAATACTTAATCAGAAGACTTAAAACACATGATATATACAGTATAACATCAGAATCAGTAAAACAAGACTAAAACATATAACACAAGTCAAGACATACTATAACCAGTTACACACCCAGTAATCAGAATACGTATACAAGTATACTATTTATGTAGAATTAGTGAGATCGAAGTAGGACTCTTTTCCGTTCGTCTTCATCGTTCACCGGACGGATTCTCCGTCCTTTTAGTATGGACATTCTTTCCTTATTAGGATTCCCCGTATGCAGCCAACTGTTTTCTAGTATATGTTTTATATGTTTTGATTTGCTTATGTTTAATTAAATGCCTAATCCATATACACGCATGACCAGTTTCACCTAGTTATGGAGGTACCATAACCATAACACTGGAGGTACCAGTGTTATGACTTCACCACGGCGGAGTGATAGATCGTGGCGTCCCTTTCAGCTTTTGGTCATATTATTATGTTATCATGTGGGGCGTATGTGTGCATCCTAAGTTACATGTTTTTAACAGATTATTCATGTGAATGTGGTGTGTGCCTTGCATCCTTCACAAGGAGTTGATCCCTCCTACCCAAATTTATATTAATTAGAGGCAACCCCTCTAATTGCTTGACGAGGTCACCCCTCCAAGTATTCATGCACGTTGATATTTTATGACCTATATTGGCTTATTAGTTAACATGTTAAACAGTTTTCATAAGATAAACATAAGGCTTTTCAAACTATAAAACCAGTTTTACTAAGTTATACCAGGTTTACCAAGACTTAATCAATTTCGCTGCTATATGTTGTATATGCTTATGTTATTCATTCTATGCTTGTATATCCATGCACTAGGCGTTATGCTCAGCCGTTATTTTCCTTTCAATGTCCCAAAACGGCAGGTACCCAAGGACGGAATCGAGCATTTGGAGGAAGTGCATAGGATGGAAGGTGCCATAGACTTCTTCTCCTTTTTGCCATATACTTATACTTGTCTAGTCTTTCCTAGTTCATTTACTTTATTTATGTTATGGGCTAATGTTAGGGAACCGATGTTTGATTAAGGTTTTCCCTATGGTCATGTATGTTTTACTACATATTACCTTGCATGCTTTGATGACACGCCATAATTACGCGTAACGGTCCACTTATCAAAGTGGGGTGTTACAATTATGGTATCAGAGCCAAGGCTTCAACATGTAGGCTCTCAAAACATGACCTGTGACTAGTGGGTAGTCATCAGGAGCTTCCTAAGCCAACGCTTGTTATTCCATGTATTTATGTTTTCAGCACCTTGTTGTTTTAACCATGATGTTTTCAGCACCTTGTTGTTTTAACCATGATGTTTTCATCAGAATTGCTTTTACTAATATGGACTGAACAACCGTCATCCATACTTAGTTACGTGCTATTGTTTCATGCACAATGTTCCTTGTGAACTGTGGCTAATGTGAACGGAACCCAGTAGTTCATAATTGGTCACATAAATTTTTTTCTGTTAAGTTTTGACAACTGAGTTTCACTCATTTATTCCATGTATCAATATCACAGGTTTATGACTAAGTAACGGTTGGTATAGGACTAGCCCTATTTAGTCGCATGTGCTTTTATCGAAACTTTTAACTTTGGGACCGACCCATAGGCGTCCCCTCGCCATGTCTTTTGTTTTGGGTAAACTGACCATAGACGTTTACCCTCGCGCATATAAAAGTTTTCATAAACTGCATCATGCATTCACGCACTGCTTACATGCATAAAATTTTTTCATGTCCCCTCATAAGTTACTATGTCTTTATGTCAAAGTATGTTTTCATACTATCATGGTTAATTTCATTTTCATGTTGATTATGTTGTATACTCCTTTATTTTAAGTTGTTTCATGTTTCTTCATGATGATTTCGTCTTCATGTTGATTACGTCTTACGTCTTACGTCTCTTTTGTTGTTTATGCTATGTAAGATATTGTTGGATTGCATTTAATCCTGCTTTCATGATAGTCATGGTTAGTTTCCACTAATCATGCTTTCAGGAAAATCATCATTGAAATTTGTTTGACCATACGTTAGCGTTTCTCTATGCAACCAGAATGAGGTATATACTGGCATTGCCATGTTATCATGATGGTCTTTCTAACCGTTTAACCAATTATTTTCCTTTAAGATCATGTCAGATGATCGACCCCATACCGATTATTTCATGTGCATTCTATGTGTACTCCATGTACCGTATCCTATGTGCGTATTCCACTTGCTGATACTCTACAAATTGTTGATGCCGCTCATAGCTTGGAGATGTTACTAAGGGTTGATGCTGCGGATTGTAGAGACGCCACGAGATGCTGATGTTGTTCACAACTTGGAGTTCTTACAAGACAAAGACAAAAGCGTTAGATCAAAGCGATCAGACGAGAAGATGCTTCACCACCAGACAATTTACATTAATCATTGTCCCTAATTCTTAGTTACATGTCATACGTCATTCAGTTGTCATTTCATTCATATGAGTGAGAACCGGTACCAGCCGGCCACTCAACTGAATAGTTACATGAATCACAGTCATGAGAATGACCGTCATGGAACTGACAGAAAAGACGATAGTAACCACTACTATGACAGCAACTATCCTAGCAATCGCAACCGAATATTTGTAGTTCTATTTGTTTCACATCTCGAGACACATGTCAAGACATCAGTCAAGACACATGTCTCACGTATACTTTCTGAAGACACATGTCAAGACACATGTCATGCTTATATTTCCCAAGACACGAGTCAAGACACATGACTCACGTCCAATTCTGGAACATCCCTAAGAAATTCAGGGTACCCTCCAAAGGGTATATCCATTTTGTGGTGCCATGTATTAATCAGGCCACAAGAATTTCAGTACCATCACCGGCGTATCAGTGAGATCTGTCACGATTGCTCGATGACACTTTCATTTCTTGCACCCATATTTCATATATTCATGACCATAAAGGACGCCATTCGTATCTCCCATGTATATGAAGGTTTTCCTTCAGCCTAATGATGAGATCCAAGCTGCTAACACATTACTTCGGACAGATGCGAGTTGAATTTAATCCTAATTATGGACTACGAACAGCACACCCTGCTACGATTCATGATTTTGTACAGTAATGTTCAAGCTCCTGAATACATTCAGAATGGTTTTATATCAGGAATATCTATACAAAATCATTTATGCTTTACAAGCACGTGCTTTGGCTGCTAGAATTTTCTAGCTGTCAGTTAAGACACGACCACTGAAGTTCGTTTTACGCATAACCAGATGATTTTTTTTTAAAATCTTCCGATACATTCCAGAAGAACCTTCAAGGAGAAGGACGGTAACATGAGATTATGTGTCGACTACCGTCGATTTAAACAAATCACCATTCATAACCGTTATTCTCCTCCACGTATTGACAACATGTCCAATCGACTTTAGAGTGTTAGACACTTTTCAAAGATCGGATTCATGATCATGCTGCCAACAGTGACGAGTGAAAGAGCAGGACATTTCCATGACTGTTATTCGTACACGACTCGGTTATGCTAGATTCGTGATTTTGTATTGGTCTCTTAAATGCTCCAGCAGCATTATGAACTTAATAAAATGAGTTTCCATGAACTCATAAACAAATTCATCAGTGTTTTCATCGAGGACAACCTGATTTCTTCTAAATCTAGAAAAGAGCAGGAAGACCATATTTTCACTATGTTGCAAATTCTACGACGGGATAAATTTCACTCTGAAATTTTCTAATCTAAATTCTGGTTGATTATAGTGACACGCTGAATCACATGGATTCTCACGGTTAATCTTGCCATGACTCAGCTTATGCGTAAAGGTGAGAACCCTACACTACGTTAGGTGTTCCAAGAAATCTTAAGCTAAGAAAAGTCTAATTTCGGAGACTCAGAGTTCCGTAAACTCCTATGTATCAAGTTTATACGAAGCAAGATACAGTTACGTTCATATCTAAGTACCTGACATACCAACAAGCTAAGATAGAACACCAACAGACTAGAATGTTTTTTCCATCTTCAGAAAATGTGAACAGAAATGGGACAAGATCTCCATGGATTTTGGTTACCAGATTAACGCAAACTCAAAAGAAGCATGATGCTATCTGGGTTATTGCCAACAGTTTGATCAAGTCTGCAGAATCCTTACATCCGCAAGGATTTCAGAACCAACAGTTTGATCGGACATGTTCCAGCCAAGGCTCATCCGATCACTTGGTAATCCGTCAGCTATCGGGTCAGACAAGGTTCGCATTTGTGCTCCTTATTTATGTTACGTTCTTGTTTCAATTTTACGACTTGTTTTCACACTCACGTTCATGACACTATTCATGTTCATGATCGTATCCTCGCTTACGATTTTACGTTCATTTTCGTTCTGGGAGGTTTTACAAGAACTGGAGAGACCAGACTCAAGTTTAGTATAACTCTCTATCCTCAGACAGACGTTCACGTCACATTCCACATTTCACCTTATAGCGTTTGGTGTTACCGCCACCGTATTCCATGTTCACGATATGTTTCACATGTCATGTTCCTTCCACGGTTTCCATATCACGTTCACGATATGTTACACGTATCATTGATTACGATATGTTTGCCCATATTACACTCACAATATCTCCACGTACCACGTTCAAATTTGTTCACGTACCACGTTCACAATTTTTCACGTACTACGTTTCAGTATGTCTCGTGCATCATTGCTAAGACGTTACTATTATCAGTTAGGTTAGGTTATTTTGCATCGTAATATTTCAGTTACCCTTGCATGTTAATTCTAATCCACTCGATCAGATTCATGCAAATATATCTTACGTTGACAACCATAAACTTTTACGTATTTTCAAGTCAAGGTCAGGAGGACCAAGATATATCAGTGGTGTTAAGATCTTGTGGAGGAACCGTTCCGAGAGGGAAGCCACTTGGAAACGGATGAGTCTATCCGGATTTTATCCTCTCATATTTCCATAATTCAGTAAGACTCTTTCAGTCACGTTCCATGTCCTTTTTAGCCATGTCACGTTCTCCGTTCCCTTCTACCATGTCACTTTCATATTCCGTTATCTTACATATCCTTCTAGTTTGATTCGGGTATGTTTCTCTTTCAGTTTATGTTATCTATAATTCGGGGACGAATTATTCTTTTTAGAGGGGAAGAGTTGTAAAACCCGCATGCTTTTACCATGAACAGTACACTTATAATCAGACGTACAAGATTAAAACTTTCCTTTTATAACATGAATACATTTCACGGATATAAATTACAAGAACTACGTACGTGTTATTACACGATAAGTATTAAGTACGTATTAATGCACGATAATTATTATCAATAATAGTTAAAATCACGAACATGAATTCATGAATGTAAGAATCACGAACATATAATTATGTATTTACGTATATTATTATACGATTAATATCGTTACGTACAAGTATTTATAATAACACGAATATTTAATAATAACATAACGTAAACACGAACACACGAACACGTAATAAATTAGAACACGGAAAAGCTTCGGGTTTCCCTTAGTGGGCCCCTTTAGCCGCGGTACAAGAAGAGAGAAAGGCCTAGCCCATGTTTAATTTTTACTAAATAATAAATATGGTAAACATTCATTCATAGAAGAATTTTAAGAAATCTCAAAACCCTAATCTTTTCCTTGCTCTCTCTTGGCCGGCGGCTACATCACCAAAGGAGGTGATTGGATTGATTTTTAGCTAAGAAATCATAAGGTGTGTTCGTGTGATCATTGTGCATTCATTCCACGTGTTTTGGTAATCCGAAAACCTTTCTTTTTAATTTTTTATGTTTTATGAATATGTGATCATGGGAATAATTAAACAAGATTAATAACATGTTAAAGACCATGGTGGGTTAATTAATTAAGGGTCTTTCAGGTTTGGTTGTTCGGCCGCCACACAAACCGAGAGCCACAAGGCTCTCGGCGTCGTTTGGTTCGCACCACCAACCGAGAGTGATACCTCGGTGGTGTTGGGGTCTCGGTCGGAAGCATGTACAAGGAATCCCGACTCGCGTCGGGGGTGTCTTGTGGTTTGGTTGGGTCTCGGCAGCAACAGCCCCCCCCCCCCCCCCCCACCGACTTAAGCTGGTGGCTATTTTAGGCAAGCAGGGGGGACACGCAGCAGGCAGGGGGAACCACCGACAACTGCCGGTGGGAACCTTTTAGTCAGCAGCTAGCCGAGAAGCAGGGGAAAACCACCAGCGCAGCCGGTGGCAGTTTTTGTGAAGGCAGGGGCATCCGGCATAGCCGGTTTGCCACTGTTTTCGGGTGTGTTTAGTTCGGCCGGTTCACGGGTTTTCACGGGCCGGTTCATGACATGTTTAATTAGATAAAATACGGGTTCGGTTCATGATTAGTTTTAGAAGTTTATTAATCTTACAAGTATATTTATTTTACAAGTTAATTAAATTATTTTAACATGGCATATAATTAATTTAATTAAAACATGGACTTAGGTTTATTATTAATATTTAATAATACATGATTTTAACTTAAGTATTTATTTATGTGATTGAGACTATGGTAATTAATTAATTATTAAAACATGACATATAATTAATTAATTTTCGTGACTTAGGTTATATTAATATAAATATTAATACATGTTTTAACCTAAGTATTTTTATACACTTTAATTTAATTAAATTATGATTATATTTTATTAAATCTTATAACCTATAGTTTATTTAATTAACATGTTATAATTAATGAACTATACTATTAATCACATGACTTAGTATATTTAAGCAGTAAAACTTAAGCTTATATTATTAGCTTATTAAATCAGCTTATTTCTAAATATGGAAACTTTATATTTCAATAACTTACTATTTTTAGAAACTTTATATTTTTAGAAACTTGTCTATTTTAGAAGTTAATCTATTTTTGGAAACTTTCTATTTTTGGAAACTTTCTATTTTAGGAAACCTGCTATTTTTAGAAAATTACTTATTATTACACAACAAGTATAATAATACAAGGACATCAGTTAATACTTAATCAGAAGACTTAAAACACATGATAGATAAAGTATAACATCAGAATCAGTAAAACAAGACTAAAACATATAAAACAAGTCAAGACATACTATAACGAGTTACGTACCCAGTAATCAGAATACTTATACACGTATACTATTTATGTAGCATTAGTGAGATCGAAGTAGGACTCTCTTCCGTTCGTCTTCTTCGTTCACTGGACATAAGGTACAGATTCTCCGTCCTTTCAGTATGGACATTCTTTCCTTATTAGGATTCCATGTATGCAGCCAACTGTTTTCCAGTATATGTTTTATATGTTTTGATTTGCTTATGTTTAATTAAATGCCTAAGCCATATACATGCATGTCTAGTTTCACCTAGTTATGGAGGTACCATAATCATAACACTAGAGGCACCAATGTTACGACTTCACCACGGCGGAGTGATAGCTCGTGGCGTCCTTTTCAGCTTTTGGCCATATTATTATGTTATCATGTGGGGAGTATGGGTGCATCCTAGGTTACATGTTTTTAACAGATTATTTAGGTGAATGTGGTATGTGCCTTGCATCCTTCACAATGAGTTGATCCCTCCTACCCAAATTTATATTAATTAGAGGCAACCCCTCTAATTGCATGATGAGGTCACCCCTTCAAGTATTCATGCACGTTGATATTTCATGACCTATATTGGCTTAATGGTTAACATGTTAAACATTTTTCATAAGATAAACATAAGGTTTTTCAAACTATAAAATCAGTTTTACTAAGTTATACCAGGTTTACCAAGACTTAACCAATTCCGCTGCTATATGTTGTATATGCTTATGTTATTCCTTCTATGCTTGTATATCCGTGCACTGGGCGTTATGCTCAGCCGTTACTTTCCTTTCCATGTCCCAAAAGGGCAGGTACCCAAGGACGGACTCGAGCATTTGGAGGAAGTGCATAGGATGGAAGCTGCCATAAACTTCTTCTCCTTTGTGCCATATACTTATGCTTGTCTAGTATTTCCTAGTTCATTTACTTTATTTATGTTTTGGGCTAATGTTTGGGAACCGGTGTTTGATTAAGGTTTTCCCTATGGTCATGTATGTTTTACTACATATTACCTTGCATGCTTTGATGACACGCTATAATTACGCGTAACGGTCCAGTTATCAAAGTGGGGTGTTACAGGTTCAATAAGAATTCATACATGCCTTTTCGCTGAAACTTACTAACTTATTCAACAAGTTCATTGTCAGTATATGGGTCGTCATATTGATATATTTGGCTTATGAGTAAATGTCAACAGATGTGAAATTATCTTTATTTAATTAAACTAGACGAGTATTAATGCATTGCAACGAAATTCTACAGCGCTAAATACATCCAGACCGATTCCGTAACCCATCTTTACCATGTTTGTTTTGGTGGTATGATTTTCTCTTATCTCAGGCTCAACTCATTGACCAGTTCCTATTGAAAGGGTTAAATTAGCCCAGGTGTTATATTTTCAAAACCCGATTAATCCCGTCGGGTTTAACGTGACCCGAGTCGACTCGATCATATACATTTTGTTTTATGAAAGATGGGGTCAAGCCGATGGGCGAACCGGTTGAACCTGTAACCCGCTGACCCATTGGCTTGACTGACTTGATCCGATGGGCGGTGCCCTGGTGATCTTATGGTTTGTGCAATTGATAAAAAGTTCGATGGCTCAATTTATGAGAACATGCATCCAATCCAATATAATTAACGAAAAATGTTTGAAAATCACGTAGTTATTGCAACGATGAAAATCTTACCGTGTGATAAATGATTGTCGATGACCATAAATTAATGCAGGAGTTAGTTTCTCGGGTGACGCTACTTTCCTGCATGGTTGGTTGTGGGATCACTCTTTTTGTACAAATGGTTAGTTGTATGTGTATGTGTCTCATGTTAGAATTAAAAAAACAACAAAATACGATCATCTTCAGCCAAGAAAGCAAAAAACCTCTTGGATTGCCGACTTTCTATATCTTTTGATTGTTTGTTGGTAAGTCAAACTGATTATGAAAGATCAACAAAATAAACATTCACTAATAAGTTAAGAAATAACAAGATACCAACAACATTTTCCAGCGCATAAAGATAACCTAAAATGTTTTATTATGCAAATTTGTGTGACTTTTTTGATTTTGTAATTAAAGTTTTTGATATCACACATGTTTTAGTAATAGCAACTATAGATTTTGCAATTTCTTATGTTAATGTGGTTTTATTTTGCGTGTAACTTCTTATTAACCGTGACACCCCCAAATTGGTCAAATACAGCGGAAATAATATTTGGGTGTCACGTAGGTGGATCAACAGCAGATAGTATGTAGAGCAACAGATAAAAGATTATAAATACAATTATTACATGAATTAAAGCGCAAATGTTATAAAAATATCTTAAACATTTATTCAACAGTTTGGATGATTTCCCCATTTATAAAACCCCAGATGAGCTCTATAAATGCAGCCTATCATGATGCTTGACTCCATGCACATCAAATACCTGCTTCTAGGGATGAGCAGTGACACCGGAAAAACGGTACGGTACCGGAACCGTAGCGGTACCGACATGTACCCGCACCATTTTTTATACCCGGTACGGTACCGGTACTCCAAAAATGGGTTGAAAAAAAAACGGTACCATCGAAATTCGGTGCATGATTATAACGGAAATCCTGAAAACGGTACCGGAATATAAAAGGTTGCGCATGCCATATCATGTATATTGGTACGTTGGTTATAGAAATTAGAAAGCCCACATTGAAACCCTCCAAAAACCTTCTGTAAACCTCTTTATACGTAAAAATCATCTCACAAATTAAATGATCTAATTTCTATCCATACCATAAATCATCCCAGTTCATCATCATTTTAAACACATCATCATTTCCAAAAACGCAAATGGAGGTAAGAATAGTATTTATTTGATTTGGTCACTGTTATTTTTTTTGTTTGGATTTTATAAAGTTTACATATTAAGTTATTATCAATCTAAGTTACATATATTTTGTTTTTTTAGCATGATGATACCATTGTTGAGTGATAGGTGTGAAAACACTCATCCTTTTACCACTTATTTCTTGCCAAAACAAGACCAAAACGCGTATTTAATGTCATTTGTTTGGAATTATGCGTGGTTTGTGTGTTTGTTGTGTTTTCAGAGCCGTCCGGATAAATATTAAAGAAAACATGGGATTGCACGGGTTTTATCGAAGAAAAAGACTCAAGACGAAGTCTATTGTCCAAGGGATACAAAAGATTTGAAGTTAATGGGCCTAATTGAAGATTTATCGAAGAAAAGGACCAAAGATGGAAGATTTACATATGTCGAAGAACTCAAGTCTATTAAACGAAGAAATTAAAAGACGAGTTGAATTTATTCGTCGACAAATCCCGAATCGAAACCGAAAACTCAACTTTTCTAAAAAGACGAGAAGACAATAAGAAGGAAGAAAGCTCACTCACCGACCCAGCCCAAGGCCTATAAATAGGATTCACCTCACAACTTTGGAAGCGAGTCTTTATTTTTTGTTTTTCTTTCTTTCCTGTTTCGTAGGAAGAACACCAACTCCCTTAAGGAGTTTGGTGATTTTTACTTTTCTTGAATCCTTAGATCTTGTAAGTTTTAATACCTTAATCTTTCAATATCATCCGTCATTTAATCTTGTTCATCTTTCTCTTTTGATTTAAAGTTTTCAAAGTTTCTATTTTGGTTTATTTGATCTAAATAGTAAGTGGGTTTTGTGTTTTTGTTGTTGGGATTTGATGTTTATGGTTAGCAAATGATTATTGGTTAGTTTGGTTTAAATCTTTTGGTTTAATTTGGTCGATTTTGTAAAAAATCGTCTTTTCTGTTTACCTACTGTTCTTCGTCTTCAAAACCAAACCCAGATTCCGAACCAACCATTTTTCCCATTTATTCCGCATAAACAAGTTTTCCGAATCAAGGCTTTTAGAAATTTATTCCGAATCAGTGCCATTATCCGGAATAATCAATATTCCGGATGAGCATATATTATTCCGAATAAAGCTTTAGTTCTTATTATTCCGAGTCAGTTCCAGTATTCCGAATCAGAGTTTTTCAATTTATTCTGAATCAATCCATTCATCCGGAATAATCAATATTCCAGATGAGTTGAAATATTCCGAATCAAGGATTTGAGTTTATTATTCCGAATCAATTTTTATTCCGAACGAACAGAGTATTCCGGATCAAGCATTATTCCGAACCATGGTATTTTATTCCGAATCAACATTATTCCGGATGAGTTCATTTCCGGATCAGCATTATTCCAAATGAAGTGTTTTCTGTTAATTATTCCGGATGAGCTACATTCCGAACCAAGGTATTCCGAGTGAGCAATTTTATTCCGAATAAACAAAGATTCCGGATCAAGCTTTTTCCTTTTTATTATTCCGCATGAAGCCTATCTCTAGTCAACATAATTATTCCGAATGAAGGTGGCTGTTTAGTTTATTCCGGATCAAGCATAATATTCCGAATCAGTTGTTTTCTAGCAAGGGGTATTTACTGTTTCTGTTTTACTGTTTAATTTTAATTCGATTTCAGTCTTATTTTATTAACTGCTTTTAGTTTAATTTTATATCTTTGTGCATTTAAACCTTTTTAGTAAAATAGAAAACCAAAACCCTTTTTAGTAACCAAGAACAACTATTCCACTTTGAACCGTGATCGATTCGAGAAGATACCGAGAATTTAATTGAACCCATTGAAAAAATCTAGTATTATTGAGGAGACCCTAATTTTGGATATTCATGATTCGGATTTGGGTTCTGGAAGTGAAAGTGAACCTCAGGTTGTTGTAAAAAAGCTTCAAAAGCAAAAGCTGGCAAAAGGAAAAGAAAGGATAAAGAAGAAGAAGAATATGAGATATATGAAAAAACAATTAAGGAAAGGGCGTCGATTTGGTAACACTATGATCCGGCTAGGATGAAGAATGATCCAAAAATGAGAAGGGGGTTGTGCAAGTTCTGTAAGAACACTCTAGCAGCAGATGGGCCTCAAAATGGTACTTCTAGTCTTCACAAACATTATCCATGTACTAGTAATCCTTTATATGGTGTTTTATAGAAAAAAAAGCAACAACAAACTCACGTTCTAAACCTTATTGTACAAGAAGGTTTAAAGGTAAAGAATTATCATGTGGAATGTTTATCAAATGCGGTTAGATATGTTAGGCAATCAACACAAAGAATAAAAAAGTTTAAAGCTTGCATGAAAGAAAGTGGCCTTAAATCAAATAGGTTATTGTGTGGGGAATGTCCTACTAGATGGATTCCAAGCATGATATGTTAAAGATTGCCATTGAGTTAAGGGATGTGTTTTTTAAGTATGAACTTGTAGATGATTGTTATTATCGTGACCTTGATAGAGTGCCCGAACACTCGGATTTTGGTGCTTGCAAAGATATAGTTGAATTTCTAGAGAAATTTAAAGCTAAAACCGAACTTATTTCATCCACTTCAAAGCCATTAGCTCATCTTTTTTTTGGAGAAATTCTAGATGTAGACAAACATCTACGTTACTGGGAGACTAAACCTGAGTTTTGTGTGATGGTTCATGATATGGTTGGTAAATATAACAAGTATTGGGGGAAATTTGATAAGCTTAACGACTTTATGTATTTTGCCACTATGTTGGACCCTACTATGAAACAACGTCTTGTTTCATATGGGTTCAAAACAATGCTTATGAATAGCATGTCATATGAAGATGGCATTGATGAGGATGTTCTTAACGACGTAGTAAGTGAGATGGTGAAAAAGGTTGTGCAAAGAATGGAACTTTTGTTTAAAACATACAAAACAAGGTTTGACACAGTTGGGTATAAAAGCTCTTCTCAACAAACAAGGAATCAAGAATATGTTAATCAAGGACCTGGTGATCGAGAACTTAGTAATGCATATGGAGGCGATAATGACTTTGTCTACGACTTCTTGAATTTGGAAGAATCTGGTTCAATTGAATCGGAAAGCGAGTTAACTAGGTATCTAAATGAACCACGGATTCAGTATACAAGAGACTTTGACATTCTAGAATGGTGGAAATTAAATGCGCCAAGATTTCCAATCGTATCTCGAATGGCAAAAGGTAATTTACTATACTTTTCGAATTGATTTTATTCTTGAATGGTGGTAATCTACTATACATAATTCATTATTCATTTTAGACATATTGCCGATCCAAATAACCACTGTCGCATCCGAGTCGACGTTTAGCACAGGAGGTCGAGTTCTTGACCCATATAGGACTAACTTGTCGTACCCCGTCGTTGAAGCATTGATGTGCACACAAGATTGGGTTAGAAAGTCATCCAAAGGTATAATAGATGACATTGATGACATATTAAACGAAGATGAGGTTCCAAGAGGTATGAACAGCTAGCTTCAATTTCTATCCAATATGTTTTCTAATGTTTGTCAAGTAGTTAATTTAGCTTGTTTGTTCTTGTATGTGCAGAGATTGAAGAAGGAATTAACAAGCAAAATGGGAGATTAAGTGAAGAAGAAGTAAACTGAGATAAATGGTCAAAAAGGAAGCAAACTGTGAGATCAAGTTTAAAGGAGCAAACTGCGTTTTTTTTGTTCTTGCTGTCACAGAACCCTTCATGGGTCAAACTGGGTTAATTTTATGTTTAATAGGTGGAAACTTAACTTTTGTTATCTTTTGTTTTGAATTGACTAGTATCTCTGATGTAGTTTTGCTGTTTGCCAAACAACCCTTTATGTTTTCTTTTGAGTTGATTAATATATTTGATCTGATATTGTCTGCTATAAAAATGGGCAAAAGCCACATATGGTTTTCAATGAGTGAATTGCACTAGTACTTATGGTTTTCATCTTTGATAATAATCTCTTGCTGCAACTTTGTATACTATTGTAGTATTTTTTTTTTGAACGGCGATTTATTAAGAAACAACTAGCAAGATGCTAGAATTACAAAGAAATAAGGTGCGGGTTCTTGAGCCAGTCGATCCAAGTGAACGACGCTTTACTTCTAAATTTACACCAAGTAAAAGAATTAGAAACTATGTTATCGAAAAGAGCGCCCTTCGTGTAACCTTTGATATCAAATAAAGTCTTGTTTCAGAAGTTCCAAATCCCCCACCACATAACGTAAAAAAATCCTTCTAACACCATCTTGAGGTTAGTAGATAACCGAATTGAAGAAAGCCAGGTGGGCCAATCCCCATAAGACGAAACTCCCGCATATGCCACATTCCACCAAATAGCGATTTTCCTATAAATCTGATCCGTCACACTGCAACTGAAAAAAAGATGAGAGGCAGATTCAACACCGCTATTGCAAATAGGACATGAGATGGAGCCGATGTCGATACCACGACGAGACAAATTAAACCTGGAGGGCAATGCATCCATCTTGACTTTCCAAGCGAGAATTTTAACTTTGATCGGGATGTACTTCACCCATCTGGTTTTGAAAGAGGTATTCGATGAGTGCAGGTTATCTATGACGGTCCTTAAAGAAGCTACGGTGTAAGCCCCTTCCTTTCCCATTGACCACACAAAACTGTCTTTCTGAGAGACAAACTAATTTTACTGGCCAGATTAGAGATGGCCATGAACTGCTCTCTTTCCACCGCTCCCCTTGCACAACGACGGAACGACTGATCAATAGAAGGATCTGCTAGCTTATCTCGGATACTAACTTCTTTGTATTCTCCAATGCAAAAACACGAGGAAAAACGTCTTTGAGAATACCTGCTTTACTCCAATTATCTGTCCAGAATTTCGTGTTGCTGCCATCTCCTACTTTCAGAGATAAATACTCGAAAAAATTAACGCCTTTAACGCGAAGTTTTTCGACTTCGCTCACAATACTAAGCCAACATAAATTATGACCACGTTTAATAACACGACCAATATTACCTTCTTCACCGTGGATGGCTTGGATAACCCTCGTCCATAACGAGTTTCTGTTTGTCAAGAACTTCCACACCCATTTAAACAACAAAGCGGGATTCATTGCAAACATACTTGCAACTCCAAGACCCCCAGAATCCTTGGATGACAAAATATTTTTCCATTTGGACCAAGTAGCTTTCTTACTTTTATGCTTATGCCCATTGAAAAAATCTTTTCTAATGGACTCCATTTCCTGTAGCACGCTTGAAGAGGTTTTGTACATAGACATATAAAAGATGGGGATAGTACCAAGCACGGATTTTAAAAGTGTGAACCTGCCCCCAACGGATAAAGCCTTCATCTTCCATGTCGAGAGTCTGTTTTTGACTTTAGAAATCACCTCATGCCATGCTTCCACTGTATGCATATGACCTCCCACTAAAGTACCGAGGTACTTAAAAGGAGAACGAAGAATCAAACACCCTAACTTACACGCAGCTTGGTTAACCTTGCTGCTGTCCACATTTACCCCCATAATCTGACTCTTGCACATATTAATCTTTAAACCAGAAGCTTGTTTAAAACATTCCAAAACGTTCATAATGATGGAAATGTTACTATCACTCAATTTTCCAATGAAAATCGCATCGTCCGCGAAAAATAAATAGGATAATTCCAAATTGTCATTAAGAGTGATGCCCTTAAACATGCCCACATCTACAACTCGTTGAAACGAAATATGAAGTGACTCCATAACGAGAATGAATAAAAACGGCGAAAGGGAATCACCTTGTTTAAGACCTTTGAAAAATTCAAACTCCGTTGTGGGGCTACCGTTAACAAGTATGGACGCTTTCGAATGTCAGAGACATCCTTGGATCCAAGACCGCCATTTGGTGCCGAAACCAAACTTCTCTAACACTTGATCCAGTCACCTAACCGAATCGTAGGCCTTTTCGAAGTCAACTTTGAAAATAAGTGCTTGTTTCTTCTTTGAAGTACACCATTTCATGATTTCGTGAAGGATGAAAGGTCCATCCATAATTTGTCTCCCCAGAACAAAAGCGGACTGAACTTCGTGAACAAGAATGTTGAGCAGAGGTATAAGTTTGTTTGCCATAATTTTAGAAACAATCTTGTACAAGCTACTTATGAGACTTATGGGTCTAAAATCGTTTACTTTATTAGCATTAGGGGTTTTCGGAATGAGAGTGTGAAGGAAGAGTTACACCCTCTCGCGAACTCACCATGATCAAAGAAGAACTTCACAGCCATCACTACATCGTTCTCGATTAAATCCCAAAATTGCCGATAGAAACCGAACCGTAAAACCATCTGGACCTGGAGTTTTGTCGGTGCCACAATCCCACACAACCTTTTTCACCTCTACCCTCATAACCTGAGTCTCTAAAGCAGCCTGTTGATCAGAGTTAATGGAATTGGGGAACTCAATGTTAATCGGAACGCGGCCACCATCAGGACAAGCAAATCTCTTCTCAAAATGATTGAGAAATTCCACTTTAACTTGACTTGGGGTATCAATCTAGTTTCCCTCTTTCATAATACCATGAATACTCGACTGTTTTCTTTTCTTATTCAATACCCCATGAAAAAATCGGGAATTTTCGTCACCCTCTATAGCCCATTTAATTTTTGATTTCTGAAGCAATTCGTTGGCTTGAGATTTACTAATGGTATGAATGGAATCTATGACCTCCAATCTCTTAAGAACCAGCTCCTCATTCCCCTTTCCCATATCAATTTCCGTGTCAATCTTGCTGAGCTCGTCCTGAAGATGTTGCAGCTTGATCTTCTGAATAGGAATGTGGACTTTATTCCATCTCTTAATTTCATTTTTTAAAAACTTCAATTTATTCATTAAGTTGCGCATAGCATTAAACTTATCCCCCGGGGCCGAAATCCAAGCTTCTTCAACCAATTGTTTAAATCCTTCTGCCTCAATCCAATGATGAAAGAATCTAAAAGGAGATGGCCCGAATCCACAACAGATTCACGAAGAAGAATGGGGCAGTGGTCTGATAAAAAAAGGTTAAGAGTAACGAAAATAATATTAGGATGGGAAATAACTAAACTTTCCGATATGAGAAACCGGTCAAGTTTGCTCATTTTGGTCGCTGATTTGTGACACCACGTAAAGGTATTACCTCCTAAAGGTACCTCCTCTAAACCGACATTACGGATAAAAGAATTGAACACCTCCGCATCTCGAGCGTTAAACACCGAACCGAATCTCTCCGATTGATGTCTGACCTCATTGAAATCGCCCATCATAATGACGCCCCTTAATAAACTATGTAAGTACTCCCAAAGCGATCTCTTCTCCCTTTTCTCCTGTGCGGCATAAACGACAATGAGAAGGATTTCTGAATTAGTTTTCCTCCACACCCCCCTAAAAATGACAAAATAATCAGAACTAGTAGATTCCACCTTCCGAAAACATCCTGGATCCCACGTACATAAAATACCACCTGAATTACCAACCGAATCACTATGCACGAACTCGAACGAAAAATTACCCCAACAAGACTTAACAGTGGAAACCTCCATGTGTTTCATTTTGGTTTCTTGTAAAGCCAAAACATTAACTTTATGCTGAACACACAGTTCCCGGACCCAATCTTTTTTCGTCTTTTGAGCGAGACCTTGAACGTTTAGGGACATAACATTCATGGATGAACATCGTCCACTCCATGAGAACCTATCATATTCGTAATGTCGTTTTCGCACCCACCCATATCGTATCCCATGGTTTGGCCCACTTTAACTAATTCTTCTAGACAATGTAATATGGATCCACCTGTTCTAGGGGCGTTAGAGAATTTAAAATGTCCAGAACTCGCCATCTTAGAACCATTGATGTTGACAGAGTTGTGTTGAGTATGTTCTTCCTTCTCCTGTAGTATTACTATTAATATTGAACCAATTTGTGAAGTAATAATCTCTTGCTGTAACTTTGTATGCTACTGTAGTATTATTATTAATATTGAACCAATTTGTGAAGTAGATATACTGTAACTTACAATATAAAGCAAATGGCAAAGTTCAAATATGCTACTATATATGGTACAAAAGAAACTAGAAAAATGACGCATAAAAATGTCAGGACAATTGCTTACCAATTTATGAAAAAATAAATCACTCTAAAACTTATACGGTGCTATACCCGTATTAGTACCGTTGTACCGGAACCGGTATCGGAACCGATACCGGTACCGCTCCGGGAACGGGATGTCGAATCTAAGTTGGGAAAAAATTCGGTACACCAAAAACGGTGCCGGTACGATACCAAAATGGTACCGCGCTCATCCCTACCTGTTTCAGTTTCCTAAGAAAAACATGCTTAGAGAGTCAACATAAAGTTGGTGAATTCACAGGTTTAAATAAATTAAGTTTGGACAATAAACATTCACTAAAGTAGTAGTGCACATAGCATCAATACTTAAAGGTAACTACATTTCCTATTGCCCGAAACTGACACTTGACACGTCAAGACCACAACAAATGAGGACCCTTCGCATTAATAAAAATGCACCCAATATTCTGTTCGGACATGATAAACATTTGTTGTCCTAGCCCATGCGCAGTGAGCGCTACTCACCCAGATGGGGATGGTCAATCCCAAATAGATCTATTTATACATTCAGGCAATTAAATAATTTTAACAGTTCCAGTTCCCGGGTGAGGGAGGCATTCTACAATAGGCAAATGCAATCAAATGTTTCGTAGTTCAGTCTATGTCTATCAAGTAAAAATTATGTTGCATGTTTTCTTCCCCGTAAAAAGGTTTAAAAGTTTGTCAATATATAAAGTGGGGTCATGAACTCACATTAGTAGTACAAAATTAAGTCACAAGTAATCCAATGTGGTGCTCACGACACAGTCAACAACCTAAATAATTATACAATCTTAGTAAATGCATAACATAATGCATAAAAGTCTCTGAATAAATCCGTGCATGCTTATACTGGTTTCAAGCATTTTATTACGATCTTTGTAATTTAATTCATCGTTGTACAAGTAATAGAAGTGTTTATTTTTAAGTACGTAATAAAAAATATTGTTTAAGTAATTAATTCGCTTATTTAATATTCCCGTACGTGTATCGTCGTAAGGTGGTTTAAATATTTATAAAAGAAAGTTTTATATATATATTTAAAAGGTAGAAAAATAATAAATATAATTTATATATTTACTTTTATAATTATTCGTTTTCAATTTATATAAATTATATAATTGACGTTTATAAAATGTATAACATTTTATTTAGTTTAATTTAAAGTCCCTGAAGTTTGTATAATTTATCAAATAGTCCTTAAATTATATGTTTGGGAAAATGACGATTTTGGTACTTATAGATTTGTTTAAGTTACACTTTATAATATTAGAATTATATATATAATTAGGGTTTAGTTTAATTTTAAGAATTTGCAAATTAGTCCCTCATATATATAATAATACCCGTGGTATATTTAAATAAACACCCCTAGGGCTTATATTAGTTTCGTTGAATGGCAAAACAAGTCACTCGAGTTACACGTGTAACTAGGGCTTGTAATAGTTTGAGGTATTGACACTTTTGGTCCTTATAGTTTCGGCTTATGATTATACATGTAAGATTTTACAAAACAGCCCCCTAGGGCTTGGAATACTTTCGGCTATTGTCATTTTTGGTCCCTAGGTTGTAGGTTAGGGTTTATTACTTTACACATGTGGCAAAAATGGTCCCGAGGGTTTCTAAGGGTTTCAGCAAAAGGCATAAGTGGTCCTTATTGTTCTATTAGGTTTACACAAGTGTAATTAACTTACAAGGATTTAGTAAACATCCCCTATACTTTGATTAAGTTTCGAATAGGGTGTTTTCCAACCCTACACTTTCAGATAATTACAATACTAGTCCTTATCTTTGGTATTTTGTTAAAATGAGTTTCCAAAAGTCATGTTTTAAACCTTAGACTCTATTTAATTTACGTTTTTATCCGAAAGTTTTGTATTTCACCATTTTGATCTGAAACTTTTATAAATCACATTTTTGGCACCAAAGTTTTATAATATGTATATTTAACATATGAAAAGTTTATTTTAAGCATAAATATCTTAAATGGGCTTTATGAAGCATAAGTGGGCCTAGTAGGCTCCTAGTTTTTATTGGGCTTACATTTTGGGCTTAATGGGCCTAAACTAGTTTAGTGACTATTCATTGGACTTACTAGTCCATTAAGGTAAACTAGGTAATCATATTAGGAGGAAACATAGATATAATGATTTCTAAGCTTCCTATAACAAACCTAAGTTATCCATCAACCTAAAAACCCTAGTATGGATCACGGCTAAAATATATATGCATGGGGTTTTCATAATTTTTCTAGGTTAACATGTTTATAAGTTCATGGTTGCCATAGTTATCTAGATTTTTCATCACCTTATATGATATATCATTTTTAGCCGTGACCTACTATAGGTCTAGGTTTTCTAGATTTGTGTTTATAGCAAGTTTATACTAGGATTTTCATATGTGTGTTCATGTGGATGAAAAATGAAAGTATTTAAGAAAGATATAAGCTTTCATGGTACTTACTTGCTAAGTAAGTTTAAGGAAGAACTAGTGAACTAGGAATGACTTGAGCTTGTGATCAACAATGGTGGAAAACCTTAGACTATACCATGCAGTGACCTCCTTGGTGGTTTCTAGGGTTCTTGTGTTGCCTTGTAATGTAAGTTAGGTGTAGTATTGAGTAATGATTAGCATTTATGTGGTATGAGACATGCTTTAAGGTTAGTAAATGATGTATTAATGGAACTTGGTGAATATTGGTAAAGAAAGAATAAGAATTCGTGGGTGAGGGAGTGATGATAGATTTCAAGTATTTTGTGTTTGTGATCTTTGTGGTATCCGAATATATTAAGGAAAGAGAGATATGATGTATCTAGTCCTTTGTACTTTGATAGATATGTAAGATATGAGGTGATATTTGCATGTACTATGCCAAAACTAGCAAATAAACTTTCCATTCCAAGTGTGTGATGTTGTCGTGTGGTATGAGGTCAAATGGGGACATGATGTGTCTTCAAATAGTGTCCCATGTATGGTAGCATAGTATACACTTTGACTTTGTGACATGGTAACTTGTAAATTGTTGTATGGTTTAATGATTGTGTATACATATATACACGGCTACAATATACATTGTAGGGTAAAAATGTGTTGACTTGTCTAAAATTGAGAGTTAACTTAAGTCTATGTAATATAGTGTAGGTACTTGTAAGGTTTCTAGGTATTTTGGTTAAACCTCTAGGTCATTTGGTGAAAGTATATAATGTGTATAACATTATAATTATTATACTTGAAGAAAATACATAAGTGTCAATGTGAGATAATAGACATTGTTTTATGGTGACATATGTTTGTTCATAGTATGAGGTATATGTAAATATACATATAATATTAAATCTAGGTACTTAATAAATTAAGTAAATATAATCATAGTTTTTCCAAAAATATGTACTGAGGTGATGAGTACTTGTTTAAAAAATGGCCTGTCAATTGCCAGAGTAGTCAGAAAAGACTAAGGGTTCATATATATAATAAAATAAATACGAGATGATAGTATGACAAATGAAGATGATACTTAATTAATCATATAAAAGTGAAATTATAGAGATTCCAAAAATAAAGAGTACAACAGTTGACAAAGTCAATAAGGAAAAATCAGAGGTTTTACATTAACAAAGTTGGAAAATATGTTTAGACAATCTCATTAAAATACCCGTGAATTTCACGGGTTTTTTAGCTAGTGTTTAATATAAAAACTAGTAGATATAATTAAGTTATAGTTTAAGTTGGAAAGGTTATTTAGTAAAACATTTTTTTAATTTCAATATTAAATATTTGACAAAGCAAGATAAATGTTCTATATATAGTATATACTGTTAAGAAATTGTAATTTTTATTAATAAAATAAATAAATAATAATAATTAAAATAATATATAAATTATAAAAACTAGAATAAGGTTAAATAGTTTTACTATCTGATTTATAAAAAAAATGGTTAGATTCAAATAATTATGTGAAACATTTTCATCCTAAATAGTGTTCCTAGACAAATAATCACTAGTAGTCTTTTTTATATATTTATTTCCGGTCAAAAAAAACAAACTATATGCAAGTATATGGGTAAACTACAAATTTCGTCCCACGACTTTGCAAAAACGACAATTTTGTCACCGACTGCAAATTTCAAACAATTTTACCACTATCTTTGCATTTTTCTTGCAAATGATCCCCCGATTTAACTTTTTTTAACTTTCACATATAAACAAAATGATGATCGTGATCGGGTATTATCGCTTGATACAGACGATTCTGATTTCAGACTAACGACATTCATTCGTCCCTACAACAGCCAACATAATGTTACAAGCACCACCACTACCAGCCAACATAATGTTACAAGCACCACCACCACCAAACTGATAGTTGCATCGGTAAAACCTATTATTGATAACCCCAATGTGGATTATTGTGATAAAAATTCGATTATGACCACCGCTACCAAAATCATAGTTTCAGCGCAAAACTCAATTGTTGATAACCACATTGTTGATAATTGTGATAAAATACCTGTTAGGACAACCACCACCACCGAAACGATTGTTTCATTACAAAACCACACTGTTGATAATTCGGATGCAAAAATGTTTATGATAATACTAGGTCCCGCTGGTATTATTCATGCAGCCAAAATCCATAAATTAGCATATAGTCGGGATTATGTCCAGGAGGTGATGTCCACACAAGAGTATATTAGGAAATTATTGAGGATGTTGGCAAGGATGAAGATTTTAGTCGTGGCCCGTGGGTTAGCGCGGTTGAGTTTGTGGATTTTAATAGAGGTATTGTGAGTGGGTGTTTAGGCAATGTGAATAACTTTCTTAACAATGGGAAACTTGAGCAAGTGATTGCGACAATCAAGTCTTGTAGTCCGAATGCTTTGGGTGATATAACAGTAAACTTGCACAAGTGACTAGGGTTTCACCGGGTATAAAAGGAAACTTCGAGGTTTCACAAAGGTACGATTCATACAATCTCTAAACCCTCACCGATTACTCAATAAAACCTATTCTTACTCTCACAGGAGTCTAATCGTGGATACATTCTCACGGTAAGCCTAACGGTGTATGTTATTTAGTGTGCATGGTCTTCATACAAGTTTACATGGTGCAAAAGCCGGAGTCCTCAAACACCCGAATTAAGCCTAATTCTGGTCAAACGCGGTCCATCCAACTTTTGTATCAACACTTTTTATTGATCAAAAAGGGATTTTGGTTCAAAAACTTTTCTGATAAGCACAAGTTTTAGCTTATTGGGCTTATTAAGTCCAATAAGGTAGCTTATATCTTCTTTGAGGGTCTTAGAAGCATTTTCAGCTTTTCACTCTGTTTTAAAGTTGTTTAAATTAGATTTTATGTCTAGTAGCACGTACCCTTTTTTGTTTTTACAAAATTTTCTTATTGGGCCAAAAAGCCCATTAAACCGTATACCCAATTCAGATTTGGATTGTTTTAGGCCTGTTTTTATTTTGGTTTATTTAGGTTATTTTGAAGTAATTTTGTAAATTTTGATTATTTTAATATTATTTTCCTTGATTTACGTGATTGCATAATTCGTCTTTGGTTTTAGTTATCTTTGTGTAGAATCGTCTTTAATTTTAAACTCTTATCTTGCTAAAACTCAAACTAATCCAAGTACGTGTTTAAGTGCAAACAAATCTCCTCATACAAAACGAATCCGTGGTTTTATTGTTTTTACATTTTTTACCCTCGCCTTTCTCGTAATCACTATTTACCCCCTAATTCTACTTCTATCAATCACAGATCGATAAATAATAACCATTCAAGTCTTATTTGGGAAAAGGGCCAGGCTGAACTAACCGAAGCTTATTTTTGATTAGTCTTTGATAATGTTCAAGTATTATGTATCATCCGGATAAGGTTGGTCAAGTTCGAATCAATGATAAGAAATACCATACCTGAACCGAACCCCTTTTGAATTCGAGTTAGAATAAATATGGGCGAGTAAGAGAACAATGTAACAGGATTGTCATTTTAACTCATTTGGACAAAGTTTATTAAATTTAAAATTGAAAAGTAAAAAAAAGTAATTTTTTTACTTAATACCTAACTCTATTTAATATTTGAATAAGTCGAGTTGATCCGAATACAATTTTTGACCTGTGTAACTCGACTCGAACAATTTTAGTTGTGTTCGGGTCTAGATGGGGTTTGAAAATTTTGATACCCCTAGTTGGCGGACCACATGTAGTAGGAGTTGCGATCAATGTATACTACTATTTAACAAAGACTCAATCAACCAATCATATACGCTCAAACCTCACTTTCCACCTCTTTAAAAAAATTAAATATCTTACAAACAGTAAATCGTCAAGCGACAAAAACTACACCATTGCAATGATAATTAAATTATATTCCTATAGAGGGACACATGTATAAACGTTCGACGGAAATTTTTTCATTTGGAAAAATTATATATGATTCGTATCACAAGTAATATATTATTTTTCAAAGTCATACGTATATGATTTCAGAAAGTTATATACGAATCCTATATGATTTTTTTAGATGAAAAAAAGTTCGTCGAAAGTTTATATATGTGTCATCAATAGAAAGATAATTTAATTCTTGTCGCGATTGTATGTCTCGTTTTACGTAACGATTAAAAAAATATTTAATTTTTTGTAAAAATGATGAAAGATGATTTTTTTTAAATTGATCATTAGAGTTTGGATTTTATGATGTAGTAGCAAGAATCAAACAGGACAAAATATAATTTGACACATCATAAGTAGGTCGTATAGAGATGGCAAAAAACTCCGAACCCGACGGAGAATCCGGTATCCAAATCCGATTTGACTAGGGATTCCTTGAGTTGACCGGGTATGGGGATGGGGATGGAGATTCCCCAATAAGGGTATGAAGGCGGGGATGTTAATACCCTTGGTTCCCCAAACTTGTACCCGAACCCGCCCCCGAATATCTATATTCTACGGGTCCGTTTGGTAAGAGCTTTTCTAAAGCTTTTATACAACTGTTATCTTTTTGTTAAAAAAATAATCTAATAGCTCTGTTTGGCACAACATTTTTTTAGAGCTGTTAGTTTTTTATTTTAACCAAATAACTCTTAAATAAAAAGCTGTTCCATATAGCTTTTTAGATTGTCAAGAGCTGTTAAAGCTGTAAATTACTGATATAACATCCAACCATATTATAATTTTTTAAAAGATGTCATTTTAAGTCATTGTACATCTTACCTTTACAGTTAACAATTAATATACCAAACGCTTTTATTAAAATTAACAGCTTTTTATCAAACACTTACAACCAGCTTACAGCTTACAACTAGTTTTGCCAAACATAGCCTACATATACATTTATATATCTTGTATGTTTCAAATATCTATTAGATATTTGAAACACTATCAATCGATGATTAATATCTCATTTGACACTAATCTTCTAGGGTGAACTCTTGTGTGTTAATTTTGTTATATTTAATACTGAGCATGATCGCATAAATGTTAATCTCGTTAATGTTGTTTAATATTACCGTATTGTGTTATTCGTAATGGTTGCGTCACTTGAAACATAGTTTAAATGTTAATTGTGTAACGGAAAAAAAATCCCCGATTCCCCATTGGGGTTCCCGTTCCCCGCTGGGGATAGGGATGATATGTAGCTTGTAATCCCCGATGGGGATGGGGACATGAATGAGGATATATATTTAACTTTGGGGATGGGATGGTAGCTACCATTCCCCGCAAACCCGGCCCCGTTGCTATCTCTAAGGCTAGGGGGAGTGGTGCACAAAAATCCCACCGCCACGTCAGTTCCACCTCAGCTTTCTCTTTCCTCCCACTAAACCACTCAAAACTCATTTCAAGGTTCTTAAAGAAAAAAAACCCACCACCACCTCACCTCCACCTCATCTTTCCACCATCACTTTTACCTTATTTATTCATAAACTAAAACTTTTATTTCATAAAATAAAATACGATACACGGATAAAATAAAAATGTAAAATACCGAAAATAAAAACATACAAAGTAAAAAAAACTACCACTCCAAATTGTAACGCTCTTTGATTTCCGCCCGGCGTTGCAAACGGTATGCCAATTGTGGCCCAACCAAGTGATCATAGAGTGTCATATAGAAGTCTATCTCTCGATCCCTCCTTTCGAGTGCTTCTCTTCTTTGGGTCTCGGCTGCAATTTTCAATTGTTTGGCTTGATTTTCCAACTCAAGACGACGACACTCCAACTCTTTATCTTTCATTTCCAAAAACTTAAGCCGTTCGTCTTTGCCCGCATTGTGAAACTCGGACACCATCAACCTAGAAAATTCTGCTTCTTGGGACTCAACCGATGAACGCGACGACTGACCTTTTTTCTTCCTCGGAGCAGCAGCTTTGGCTTTATCCATGCCTACTGGTCGTTGTCGTTGAACACCACTGGTTTGACTGTCGTCAACACTTTGAAAAGAAGCTGCATCCCCTGACTCTGAGGTCTTCGATCTCTTGTTGCCTTGGCTTTCTTCCTCCTCCTGATTAAATTCTCATAGTTCCATCTCACCCCCCATAAATTTCTGACTACCTTTCAAAATTTCCCAACAATGACGATACCTGAACTTCGAGTTGTGTTCAATTTGATAGTCCTCACATGCTCTATTAATGTAAGTCTCATCGTCGGCTCCACTCACAACTCCCATTCGTATCATATTGTTATACACTCCAACAAGCTTACACACTTGAGGCCGGATCAGCTTCCATTTCCCGTTCACGCTGTCATATGTTCTTTTACCGTATACCCCTGTGTTGGTCTCCAAGTATCTCAAAACCTCGGTCCAAAAACCTTTAGAATTCCTACCGTTTCCCTTCGCGCTATTTTCAAAAACGGATACCCATCCTTTACACAATTCGACTTCTTCAACGTGTGTCCATGTAGTTTGCCGAGATGCGTCTGGAGCCTTGGAGCTTGCCGTCCTCTAGACGCCCTCGACGAAGTTGGAGTTGGGATGGAAACTTCAACCGTGTCATCTAGAGGCCCCTGATATGACCCCAAAAAAGATGGCATGTATCCTTCCTTATTATGAAAGGAAGGTACATGAGAGGTGGGTATGGGAGAGGTGGGTATGTTGGCATGGTGTTGTGATGACGAACCACCAACATAGTTATTAAAATTGTATGGGTTTTGTGAACAAAAATCTTGAAAGCCAGGAGTTTGTAAGAATTGGGTAAAATTATAAGTGTTTGGGTAAGGTAGATTCGGGTATGAGTCCGGAACCGGTGGATGTATCAGTGCCGGCATAGGGTTACGGTAAGGTTGGTTTGGATATGGTTGATGATATGGGTTTGGTTGTCGATATGGTGACGGGTTGTTAAGATCAAAGGTTCTGGTAGCGGTAGGTGGAGAGGCGGTCGAATTTCTACGTGGGCGGCGTTTGTCGGATTGAGTGTTTTGTTGGCCGGACATTGTTGATTTTTTAGGAAGAAGATGATTTTTTGTTAGTAAAGAAAGAAGAAGATAAAGATGAAAAAAAAATAGTGAAAATGGGGATTATATAGAATAAAATCGGGATGAAAAATAAAGTTTTGGGGTATTATGAATGATGAGTAACTCACCTGTAGCGAGTTTTTATTGCACTTGGAATTGTAACCCACGCGTGACTTTTTACGGTAGAAATGTAAGGTTCTTGGTAACCCACGCGTAGGTTTTTCGACGTGTAACCCACCCGTGAGTTTTTATCACCACTCCCCAACCTGTAGTACCTTATCCTAAGAAACATGTACATCATGTGACCAATGTTTTACCATTTTCATATTAAATCACTGTTTCACTTCAAACACCACTGTTGCAAGACTTTCTACTTTGAATAACCATAAATCCTTTTCCTTTTTCATTTTTATTAAAACAAGAACAAAACCCATTTCTTAAAAAGTACTAAAACATCAAGAAACATAGTTTTTTTTGTTGTTAATGTGAGTAAAGTTTATATTTTTTTTATGCTTAATGATGGAACAAGAAGAGTGTTTGGGACATGCTCATGAAGATGAGTTTACCAAGTTGATTCTTTCATGGTCTCTTGATGATGTCCGAAACCAACAGCTTTATACAAGCAAGGTCTGTTTTTTTTTTTGTTTTACTTTACCATTTTGTATATTACTCCATTTTGTTCTTGGATTTGTTGAGGTTATTAAGAGGTTTAAGGTTCAAACTTGACTAGGGACATATGTGTGGGTGGAGAGGGAAAGGTTCGATTAGGCTGGGTCTCGGGGTGTCATGGATTTTTGTCGTGTAATGTTAGTTTTGTTGTAAAACCTTGATTTTTTGTAAGAGAGCTGGGAGCGGTTAGTACTTAGTGGTGCCAAAGGCGCGACTTCAGCACCGGCACCACATTTTTTGGGGAGTGGTTGGCACGAGACAAAGTGGTGCCAAGTATAAAAAAGTGGTATAATGGGCCCACTTTTATTAAAAAAAAAAAAAAAAAAAACCAAACACCTGGCGCCAAAGGTTTACCAGCCAAGTCGTCAGCCACCACTCTAAATGCACCCGGTCTCTAAAAATTGTGTTTGTAGTCTTGTTCTGATTATTCTTGTTTTGATTATTCTAAATGTCCCTTGTTAATTCAAATGCACATGGTTACTTTGTGTTCTCGTTGTGTCCCTGAGGCCGAGTACATCTTGACATCCACTAAGTTAATCTATGATAAGCACAAAATAAGCTAACCCAAACACTATTTCATGAAGTGAGTAGTTTTAGCACCTTATCGGCTTCTTAGATGCTTAAGCAGAAAAAAAAATAGCAATCCCAAACATCCTCGGTACGTGTATCCAAAACCAAAGCTTGTTTATTCATATATTATTGCTAAGAAGCTTAATACTTACTTTAGATATTTATAAAAGTTAACAAGTACGATAACACAAGGAAGCATAAACCAGTTTCCCAAACACCTCCTAGAATATGTAAAGATAATTGAAGTTTCTGAAGTCGAAGAGAAAACATAAACCTGTTAAGACTTCCTCATAGCTAAAACAAAATGGTTTATCATGTTGCTGTTATAGTTGTATAAAACCATCAGGTTTGCCGTTTAGATAATAATATCTTCAATACATGAACATTTCTAATGACTTGATGCGTTATTTGTAGGTGGACAAAATACCACTTACTTTTGAGTCTGAACAACACTACTTTGGCTCTTTTGTTTATCCTTTGTTAGAGGAAACACACTTCGCACTGGCATCTTCCATGGACAACATGTATAGAGCTCCATTTGCTGATATTTTATCTGTTAAGGAGTCCGAAAGTAGTGAAAATATGCTATATAGTGTTACAGTTGGTTGTTGGAGAAATCAATATGGTGAAAGTGGTAAAGATGATTACTATACGTTACCAGGGGATCTACTTCTTTTAGTAGATGGGAAACCGGAATCTTATATGAAGCGCGAGGGCAGAACATGGAAGCTTTCGTTGGTAAAAAGTAATGAAGGTGATGGTGCATCTTTAGAGTTTACGATTAAGGCATCACAACCAATTGAATTCCAGGATGGGTTGTATGCTGTTTTTTTGATGAATATAACAACTCAGAAAAGAATATGGAATTCATTGCACATGCATAGAAATCTTAATATCGTCAAAAAGATTCTTTATTCTGACTCGCAGGTGATAAATTGGTTAAATAGATTTCCCATTTTTTAGCGATAATATTGATAAATTGGTTAGTAATTGATATGTTGTTTACAGGTTAAAGAGAAGTGCAGTATCTGTTCTTTTTGTTATGATAGTACGGCATCTCAAAATCTGGATCCACAAGTTTTGATGAACTTGAATGAATCCCAGAGGGCAGCAGTTATGGCCGCACTTTATACAATGCAATGTTGCCATATTTCATCTGTGGAACAGATATGGGGACCACCTGGAACGGGGAAAACGATGACAGTTAGTGTTTTGCTTTTCATCCTTTTGCAAATGAAGAAAAGAAGTCTTACATGTGCTCCAACAAATGTGGCTATAGTACAGTTGGCGTCACGTGTCCAAAGCTTGGTAAGAGAATCATTCAAAACTGCAACTGCAAGGGGCGATTGTTTCTGTTCGTTTGGAGATTTGCTTTTGTTTGGCAGCAATGAGATATTAAAGGTTAGTTCTCACTGTGAAGAAATATATTTAGAGCAACGGGTTAAGAGGCTTGCAGAATGCTTAGGGCCAGTGACTGGCTGGAAACATTGCATAAGATCTATGATTGATTTATTGGAAAATTGTGTTTGCGAGTATTATAAATTTTTAGAAAATGAATTCCTGAAGGAAAAACAGCTTAGACATGAGAATGAGGGTAAAAGAACGATGTTGGAAATAAAGTCATTCATTGAGTATGTGCAAGAGCGATTTAATTCTTCTGCATCACCACTCAGAAGGTGCATTGTTACATTTTGTACTCATATCTCGCGAAGTTTCATGGGGGAATGCAATTTTCAGAATATGATCTCTCTTTTTGATAACATAAGTTCATTGGAGTCTTTGTTGTTTCGAAAGAATATGGTGTCGGAAGAGCTTGAAGACCTCTTCAATTCTAAGCCATTGCAAGATGATACTGTTAAGTCATGTCTATTATTGTTAAAAACTCTGCGGATATCCCTTGAAGGACTCACTCTTCCATGTTTTTCAAACAAATATGCGTTAAAACAATTTTGTTTTGAAAGGGCTTCTCTTATATTCTGCACAACTTCAAGTTCCTACAAGTTGCACGCTGTCAATATGGAGCCTTTAGATATAGTGGTCATAGACGAAGCTGCTCAACTGAAAGAGGCAGAGTCCACCATTCCCCTTCAACTTCCGGGAATTAAGCATGCTATTCTTATCGGAGATGAGTGCCAATTACCTGCACTTGTTAACAGCAATGTAAGTCTCTGATTATCTTTCTACCTAAAGACTATTAGTTAAATTATATTCTGATGGGCATTGTGTTCGTGGACAGGTTTCTATTGCATCTGGCTTCGGAAGAAGCTTATTTGACCGATTATGTTCTTTGGGCCACTCTAAGCATCTTCTCAATGTTCAATACAGAATGCATCCTTCCATAAGTGTCTTCCCAAATTGGAAGTTTTATCATAATCAAATCCTAGATGCACAAAATGTGTTATCGAAAGGTTATGAAAAGAGGTATCTTTCAGGACCAATGTTTGGTTCCTATTCCTTTATAAATGTCATTGGGGGAAGAGAAGAAAAAGATGACGATGGAAGAAGCCGAAGAAATATGGTTGAGGTGGCTCTTGTGACCAAAATAGTTAAAAATCTCTATAGAGGTATGCATATTGGTTGTCATTACAGATTCTTTTTTACCACTTTAGCATAAAGTAATTAGATCTGTTTATGATGAACAAAGTTTTTAACATTTGTGTCTTTCTCATTTATAGCATGTCAGGACTCAAAGATAAAGCTTACTATCGGAATTATATCTCCCTATGCTGCCCAAGTTGCTTCGATTCAAGAAAAACTTGCTCATAAGTATGAGAAACTGGATGGATTTTCAGTGACGGTTAAAACTATTGACGGGTTCCAGGGTGGAGAAGAAGATATCATTATTTTGTCAACAGTAAGGTCCAATAGCCATGGGTCTATTGGCTTCATATCATGTCCTCAAAGGACTAACGTTGCCTTGACAAGAGCACGGTATGCTATGCTATTTTCTCACTTTCTTAATAATTGATCGGTATAGTTACTTCATAGTCACAAGAAGTACGTATGATATTGCCTTCCATTTTCCTGTAGACACTGTCTTTGGATATTAGGAAATGCTAGAACGCTGATTAACAGTGAGTCTATATGGAAAGAAGTAGTCTGTGATGCAAGGAATCGACATTGTTTGTTTAATGCTGATGCTGATGAATGCTTGAAGATGATAATTGTAGCAGCCATGAAAGAGTTAGAACAACTTGATGACTTGGTTAACGGGAATAGTGTACTTTTTAAACATGCGAAATGGAAGGTGTGTGATTATTCTTTTACCATATTATATCGTCATGTAGTATTCTACTTTGTTCTTCATGTTTGTTCAACTTTATACCATCAGGTTCTCATCAGTGACGAATTCAGAAGATCGTTTAGAAAGCTAACAGGTTCCCGCTTGAAGAAGCAGGTTCTAAATCTTTTACTGAAACTATCAAGCGGCTGGCGGCCCAAGAGCAGAAGCATAGACTTGTGTTGTGAAAATTCATCACAAATCTTGAAACAGTTTAAGGTTGAAGGGATGTATGTGATATGCAGTATTGACATCATCAAGGAAGTCAAATATACACAAGTTTTGAAGGTCTGGGATATATTAGCCTTAGAGCATATTCCGGAACTTAGAAAACGACTTGAGAACATATTTTCTGCATACACAGATGATTATATCAGTCGGTGCTCTGAAACACTTGTAGAGGGGTATGTTCATTTATTTTCTAGTGTTTGGATGTTTAGATGATTATATTTGCTTAATTACATTTTGCTTAAATATTACAGGAACTTGGATGTTCCCAGGACTTGGCCGACATCCCAAGAGATCATTAGATTTCGTTATTTAAAGGACTGCGAAGTTGAAAGTGAGGCGAGTGTGAATCCTGGTGATGCTATAACTTATGTTGAAAACTCAAAAGTGAGCGAAAGCTTATTGCTTATGAAGTTTTACTCATTGTCACGTGGTGTCATGAGCCATCTTCTTTCTGGTAAGGAAGTTGATCTACCCATGCAAGTCAATGATGAACAGATGGACATAATTCTGTCTCGAAAGAGTTCTTTTATAATTGGGCGATCAGGAACCGGGAAAACCACTATTCTGACAACGAAGTTATTCCATAACGAACACAATTTTCAAATTGCTTCTGATGGGATTTTTGAAGCAGAAACCAGTCGATATAGAGATGTTGAAGTTGTTGATAATCCTGGAAACCATAAACCAAGTGTTCTTCGTCAACTTTTTGTATCAGTCAGCCCAAGATTATGTTATGCTGTAAAACAACATGTTTCCCACCTCACAAGGTGCGCAAGTACTCCTCCCTTTTCTCTCTTTTCCATCTATAAATATGGTCTTGTTCTGACTTCAAAAATTAATATTTTTGACAGTAGTTCATCAGCAGAGCTCAATCTTGATGATGCAGATGTTATTCCATCAGAATTCGATGATATTGCAGACACGTTTATTAACATCCCTGTGAAAAATTACCCTCTCATTATAACATTTCAAAAGTTTTTGATGATGTTGGATGGTACGTTGGAAAATTCGTTCTTTGAAAGATTTCGTAAGGCGAGTGAAGATTCTCATGGAAATTATACAAGTTCAAGATCTGTTGCAATGGAAACTTTCATACGATCAAGGGAGGTTACGTTTGATATATTTTGTTCATGTTACTGGCCCCACTTCAATACAAATCTAACAAAGAAGCTTGATAGCTCTAGAGTGTTCACCGAAATTATTTCTCATATAAAAGGAGGTCTGCTAGCAGGGGAATGCAGTGATGGAAAAGTGAGCTATGAGAGTTACTGTTTACTTGCGGAAAGCCGTTCTTCCACTTTAACTAAAGAGAAAAGGGAGATAGTTTACAACCTCTTTCAAGCATATGAAAAGATGAAAAGTGAACGATTGGAATTCGATTTGGGAGATTTTGTAAATGACATTCACCATAGGCTTAAAAATGGGAGTTATAAAGGTGACCAAATGGATTTTGTGTACATTGATGAAGTGCAAGATCTTAGTATGAGACAGCTCTCTCTTTTCAAATATATATGCCAAAATGTTGATGAAGGCTTTATGTTTGCGGGTGATACTGCACAGACGATTGCAAAAGGGATTGACTTTAGGTTTCAAGATATACGATCTCTTTTTTATAAAGAGTTCCTAAGCACAAGAACGTCTGAAATGCAAGAAAGAGGTCTCGTATCTGAGATAAAACAATTAAAACAGAATTTCAGGACACATGCTGGCGTGCTTGATTTAGCTCAGAGTGTCATTGACATTATGTACCATTACTATATTCAGTCAATTGACAAGTTAGAGCCTGAAATTAGTCTTATATCTGGTGAACCTCCTGTCTTACTTGAGTCTCGTAACGATGAAAATGCAATTGTAGCTATTTTTGGTGGTAGTCGAAGTGGTGAAGATATTGTAGGCTTTGGGGCAGAACAAGTGATATTGGTACGTGATGATCATACGAAAACTGAAGTTTGTGAATTTGTTGGAAAAAATGCACTTGTTCTCACTATACTGGAGTGTAAAGGTCTTGAGTTTCAGGTAAGATCGACCCTTAAGTCAATTTTTCGTAATAAATTTTTGTCACATAATGATTATTGCTAAATTCCTTTATAGGATGTATTGCTGTACAACTTTTTTGGGACATCCCCTTTAAAAGACCAGTGGAGAGTTATATATGGATACATGAAGAAATATGATTGTCTCGAAGACAAGCTTCCTCAATCTTTCCCGGCATTTGATGAGGCAAGACATAGTGTTTTGTGTTCTGAACTGAAACAATTGTATGTAGCCATAACTCGAACGCGGCAAAGGCTGTGGATATGTGAGAACAACGAGAAGCTCTCTAAACCAATGTTTGACTACTGGAAAAAGAAGGGACTTGTTCAGGTTAGAAAACTGGATGATTCAGTGGCTCAGGCTATGCAGGTAGCCAGCACCGCTCAGGAGTGGCAAGAACGTGGGAAAAAGGTTGATTTTCAATTATAAAAAAAAAATTAAACTTCCCTGTAATATGTTATATTGTTACCTTATCTGACACATTTATCGTATGGTTTTCAGTTTTTCTATGGGAACAATTTTGCTTCAGCAGCAATGTGTTTTGAGAGGGCGGGAGACACAATGTGGGAGAAACTGGCCAAAGCTTCTGGTCTGAGAGCATCTGCTTATCAAATGCGAGGAACTAATCATGAAGCTTTTGAAGGTTATGTTACGGAAGCAGCAGGAATGTTCGAGTCTATTGGGAAACTTGAGCTTGCTGCTTCATGTTATTGTGATTTGAGGGAGTATCAAAGAGCTGGTAAATTCTTTTTTATGTATCCTTTGAACTCGATATCACTATTTAAGGTTTCTTTTGTTATCTTAGGATTAATTGAAATTTAAGTCACTTAGATAAGTATTAATTCCGTTCGTTTTGTTAAAGGTTAGTAACTTGTAAGAGGTCAAATCTTAGTTAGCTCATAATCAATATCAGATAAAAGCTTCTTTTTTTTCTTCATTTCCATGCTAGTTTAACGTTAACCTCAGTAGCAGGTCAAATGGTTAAACAAACTGCAACCTTCAATCATTTTTAATCAAAGGTTTAGATCAGTATGTTAATTTTACTGTTTTTGCAGGAAAAATCTATGTGTCGACATGTGAAAAGATTGATGCAGCAGCAGAGTGTTTTATTCCGGCAGGGTGTGATAGTGAAGCTGCAGAAGCCTACGCAAAGGATGCTAAGATTTCCAATTGTCTGTCAGTTTGCAAAGAAAGTAAACTTTTTGAAAAAGGGTTGCAGTATATAAACTACTGGAAAGAACACGCTTCTTTTCAGAGTAAAGAAATACAAAGAATCGAGCAAGAATTCTTAGAAAGTTGTGCACTTGATTACCATGAGCAAAAGGATCCTAAATCCATGATGAAATTTGTCAGAGCTTTTTTTTCTATGGAATCTAAACGTGTATTCTTGAGGTCATTAGGCTGCCTTGATGACCTTTTGTTGTTGGAAGAGGAATCGGGTCATTTTATCGAGGCTGCAGAGTTGGCGAGATCACGGGGTGATCTTCTGAAAGAGGCAGATCTTTTGGAGAAGGTTGAATCTTTTAAGGAGGCAGCAAATTCGTTACTTTGTTATGTGTGTTTTAGAGCGTTTTGGGGAAATGGAAACAGAGGCTGGCCGTTGAGGCCGTTTGATCAGTTGGAGGAAATCTGTAATAAAGTAAAGTCGCTTGCAAAAATGGATTCTGTAAAGTTCTATGATTTTGTTTGTAATGAGCTTGAAGTAGTGTCTAATCAGCATGACAGCTTGCCTGAGCTAAAGAATTATTTGCATGCTTCCCAAAAAATAGGTAGTTTTCGGGGAGAAATTTTGTCGATCAGAAAAATCTTGGATGCTCATTTACATCTGCATTTCACAAAGTATGAGTGGGAGGACAAATTACCAACTGATATAACTGAGCACTGTTATAAAATCTTTGAGAACAAAGTTTCTGTTCGAACTTTGGTTTTTTACTGGAATATGTGGAAGGAGAATGTTGTTGATATAATTAAGAGTGCTGGAAGTTTCCACAGCGTAGAACCAAATAATCATCATCGTCATCTAAGTTTCTGTTTAACCCATTTTGGAGTGAGGCAATGTTATGTAAACGGTAACATAGTTTACATATTAATTGACAAGGATGCTGATTGGAGAAGAAACTATGGTCAAAAGGATCTTCATAAAGACGGGAAACGTGCAACTATTGATGCCAATGAGTTGGTGTTTGCTATTCGGTCTTATTGGCAGTCGGAGTTACTTTCTGTGGGTATAAAGGTACTTGAAACCCTTGAAGGCCTCCATAAGTCGAAGTCAAATGGAGGTTTGCTATTCGGTCTTACTGGCAGTCAGAGTTACTTTTACCAAAGCACGTCTCTTCTTCACATTTACGAGGTTTCCAAGTTTCTCTTAGATTGCCAGTATCTTAATGTCACAAATCCTAATACGACGAAGCTGAAAAGGTTCCTTGAGATTTCTCTTACTTATTTTGACCTTGTGTTTCCATTGGACTGGCGGAATGTAGTATCTCAGAACTTGGTTTCCCTTAGGGAGACTGATCTTTCGGTGAACTTACTTGAGGAGATTATTCTTCAAGTTACTGACAGCACCTTGCTGACAGTCGGCAGGATGCTTATGATATGTTTAGGTTCAGGAGTATCCGTTGCACTTTACAAACGTCTCATAAAGAAGCTAAAAATGTACCCTCAATGGAAATCATTTGTTGAGAAATTTAGGGATGGTGGCTTCAAAGATGGTAATGTTGCTCCAGCACTTCAAAATGCTTTAGAAGGTAACTTTAGATCCAAGTCACAGTATTCCATATCACCTCACAGTTTCGTGTATCTATTGGACCGTCTTCTTTCAATGCATTCTTTCTCTTCTGGATATTCTTACACAACAATGTCTTCTTTTGTCGAATCATTTGCACATATTCATTCTGTATCAACTTTATCTATTGGACCGTCTTCTCTAAATCCAAGCTTTTTGGTTGAAGTCATCCGTGATACTCTCTGCGCTAGTGAGATTACTATAGCTTGGATTCAAAAATCATATATCGATGGCTTTTATTATCCATTTTTAGTATTAAAGCTGGTTATGTTACTGTCCTTAATATGTCTGAAAGTACCATATTATTCTTCGGTGCTACTCTCGTTTCTGGCACGTTACGACAATATCTCTTATTTTCTTCCGAAGAAGTTTGTGTGTGATCTTCTGAGGAAAAGGAAAAATGAAAAACTGAACTTGGATCCAGAAGTGGTTGGAGAAGCGTTTTTAAGCATAGGTGATCCTCTCTTGATTCTTAGTTCCGAAAATGTGAGTCCTGAAATTGATGCTCCTTGTGCAATATTTGTTGACCTTAGAAAATCGAAAGAAGAGATAGAGAGGGTATTGTTTCCAAGGAGTAATACACTTAATGTCCACACATCATCAAATAACGTTGAGACAATTCGTGAGGTATCATCTTCGGACACATTACCAGAAACTTACATGAATATGAATACTGTGAAGATGCAATTGAATTGGAAAGTTTTAGAAGAGATATCCAAGGCTATAATTGTGAAGGGAGTGGCACCGAACAAGTTACCCACTGCGACTATGATTAAGGTAATAATAATATACATCACTGTGTTTGTAATCATTAGTTTCGGGTTAATGTCATCCTCACTAGTATAAGTTTGATGCCTTATGATTTATCTGTTTTCTTGCCAGGCGGAACTTGATATGAATAAAGTCATATTAACTACAGCCCTTGCAGCTCAAAAGTTTTGTTCTCCCAAAGATGCAACACTTGTGCATAATGCAAATGAAAATCTGAAGCTGCTTTCTTTTGCATTTGACCCAAGGTTAGACTTGAACTAATGTAAAGTGGTTTTCTATTCTTTAAAACAATATAAACTATAATTCTTTATTAATATCTTTTTCGTGTTTGGATCTTTTCAGTCGAGGAGAAGTGAAGGATCTACTACTGATGTGGAAGACTATGGAACTTGCTTTGAGTAAGCTGCAAAGTCATAAGCGAAAGATAGATAAGCTCTTTAACCGTTCTGTCATGAGTCAGGTATCAAAGGTTGAACAAACATGTGAGTCGGTGGTGGTAGAAAATCAGAGCGATTATGATAATACTCATGATGGTAACAACAAGAAAGCAAAGGGAAACAAGAAGGAGCACAAGAGTAAAAAGAGCAAAGGTAAAAAGAAATGATGTTGTACCTTTTTTTTTGTGCGTCTCAGAAACAAGTAAGAACTGTGTCAATGGTGATGTAAGATTTTTGTGTGGACCTTTTAAGGACGGTTATAATCGAATATCAAGACAGCTCTAACTGGCACAGGTACGTTGAATCAATACATCTTAAAAAAACTTATCATGAGTTTTCTCCAGTTGTTTGAATATTGATATACTGTTTCACGTTAGCCTGCCATTACTCTGAAGGAAGCTTAGCATGCGTGAACATCAAAACTGAACCTAATTTATGTTCCCAAAAGAAATAACCACATATGTGTCTGAGTTTCTTTCTAAGATCGTCTTAGGTTATTCTTCATAGATCCATGTTTAATAGTTTTTGGTTCGTTTAAATCCTTGTTTTCACATGTTTCCTCCAATTTCAAAAGAGTGTATACTGTATAATTATCCGAAAACTGAAGCATTTCCCCCTTAACAGCATATTGATCTTGCAGATTAAAAGCCCATATTAAAAAACTTTTCCATCAACTAACAAAACTTATTCCTGAAAATATTGGTTGCAATGGGTTCAGCCGAGTCACTGTGTGTCACGATGTTGGAGGTGTGGAATAACCGATAAGACTATCTTGCCCTCTTCCGTGTAAAGAAGAAAACGTACCCTTGTGCAAGTGAAGTACATTGTTTACGAAATAGGGTATATATTTAGAATTGATAAGAGGTGTGTTTTTTTGCTCTTAGAAACAGAACCACTACCTCATTTGCGACTATGGACACTTGCTGTGTTTCTGTCAAGGCCCGTCAAAACACTGATCCCGAACTATTAACAACTTACAGTCTTGCTTTTACTCGATTCCAGCATTATTGGAGTAGATATTTACAAAAGTACACCGCACAATGAGAGCGGGGAATCGGGGATTGGTACGATTGCACTTTGAAAATCTTATCCAGCAAATCTTTGATTATATCAATCTCCCATACTTATGTCTTGTTGCCTTGTTGGTCACATGCAGATTGAAGCAATTGCTTCAGTTGTAGGGCTGCTGAACTATGTTTTTGTTTTATACAGGTCCCATTGACTGCACCAATTCATAAGTTTTTATAAACATATATTGTATCTAATCTAGTCACTGGATTTCTGTTTATGGTATGATGAGTCAACTTTATTACTACATTAAGGTATGATGTCCCATGTTTTAAGGAACACATTTGAAATTTCAACAGATAAAACTTTTGACCATATAAACCAAGATTCATGTTACATATGTTTGCTGCCTTGCTGGTCAAAATTTTAATTAAGAAAGAGAGGAGCCTCCTTCATGTTCTTTCATAACTTTAAAGATTGGAACCAATTTAATAATGCCCAACTTCCATGGTTTAAAGGCAATACACTTTTCATATATATTATTAGATCATTTAAAGTAATGATAAAATTTACTACTAGTAATAAATTACCCGTACTAAATTATGAATTGTGATGTAAGTAGCTGTCATGTAGGCTTTGTGTCCACCATCGCAGTTGATTTGTTATGACTCATATCAATTGCCAAATGGTCCTTTATAGTTTAAGACTTTAATGTCTGGTTGTTTAGGTTTTTTTTTTTTTTTTTTTTTTTTTTTTTTTTTTTTTTTTTTATGTTTTGTGAAATTAATTGTAGATGAATATATAGTTGTTTGTTTGTGTGCTGAATCGAGTGTCAAAATTACTTTATATACCCTAAAAGAAGTTACTTGAAATTATATATGAAAAAATTGAAAAGTAAATATATAAAGTTATAAATTAAATCATAGACTTAATATGAAGACCATCTATTTGTTAGTTTTTTCTAAAAAATTATTTTGTAATTTTAAGCATAAAACAAACCATTTTTTTATGACTTAATTAACTTATTAATTTTTCAATTAAAACTCTTTAAAATTTTATCAAACACTACCTAAATAAGTTATTAAATTTTTATATATGAACCATTTACCATCTAACATTCTAACCTCTATATGCCCTCCTATTTATTCTCTTTTTCATTTTGCACCATCTCAAGTTATATTTACTCTTTTTATTGATTCCATAGCTATGTTTGGTACGTAAATTTATGAGAATTTATCAAAGCATAAACTTATTTATAAAAAGAAATATATAAATTATTTTAAAAATAAGTTTATTTGGTTGACATAGCTTATAGTTTCATGTGAAAAATCAACTAAAATAAACTACTAAATAATATTTTTTTTAACTAACGTTAAAAAAACTCCAACTCCTACTTTAATAACATGCTCCATGATCCACTTCAACTCTCACTAATATTCACAAACATATTCTATGATTTGTATAATCATATAGTCCTTCAAGTGATTAAATTTCTCTTAATTTTTAATTTTCAATTTTCAATTTTCAAAAATTTAAAATAACGATATCGTTGTGAATTGAGAACAATGAATGAAAGTTGAAATTATAAATGAAAAAACAAGTAAAAGATGAAATAGTACATAGTTGATGATGATGATGATGATTGTCAATTAAATTTGAGCCAACTAAAATGAACCATATGTGGAATTTACATTTATGGTCAATTTTGTATTCACCAAATTATAAGATCATCATTATATCCTTTGACCTATATTCCATTCAATTTCAGTACAGTTACAATATTTTACCATTTTTTATAATTTTAAATTCGATCAAAACCAAATTTTAGTTCCAAACTTCATATTTTACTAGCAGGGTACCCGCGCGATGCGGCGACGGGTACCCTGTGACTAAATTCTTCGGTGTTATAATTCATATTTTTTATTATAATTATAATTTTTATCTAAAAACATGTTCTAAAAACGTAATTTCAATCAAGGGATATTATTACTTTTAACATTATATGTAATATATATATATATATATATATATATATATATATATATATATATATATATATATATATATATATATATATATATATATATATATATATATATATATATATATATATATATATATATATATATATATATACATATATATATATATATATATACATATACACATTTATATATATATATATATATATATATATATATATATATATATATATATATATATATATATATATATATATATATATATATATATATATATATATATATATATATATATATATATATATATATATATATATATATATATATGAAAGTTCAAGTAAAGTTATGTAAATGATTAAAAAACTAAATGTAATAAACCATTTTTAAATAACACTTTTCATTTGATGCATGCATGAAATTTTTTGTAATGTTATAATTTTTTGAGAAATATATGTATATTATAATTTGCATTAATATAGTATAGATGTTTTTAATGTTGTATTGTAAAATGTGCATATAATATTGTATATTTATGTAATGGGGTGTTTTATTAAGAGTATTAAATACACTTTTATATTTAATTCTACCATGTTATACATTTGGCTTGTAAAGTTGTATTCCTTAAACAATGTTTTGGTTTGTGCATTAAAATGAGGTACAACATGTAGATGTAGTAGTACCTCTTAATTTTTTGTATTTAATAGGAGAGAAGGTGCAATTTGCTTTATAAAGGAGTTAGATATTTCCTCCGTCTTAATTTATTTGTTTATTTTTTATTTTTCAAATTTTTATTCATCAACTTTAACCTTAAATTAAAAAAAATTTGTTATGTTATACTTGATGAAAACTATACGAATGAATTAAATTTTAAATGTATCTTTATTAATACAATTTTTATCAAATATTACATAACGTAAATTTTTTAATTTATATTCAAAATTGAAACAAAAAAAAAATAAAAAATCTAAAGTAGACAAGTAAATTGGGACGGAAAGAGTATATAGTTATTAGCATGCTTTGCTCGAAAAATAAAGTCGAGGTATGACCATATATGTCCACATCCTATTAGACGATATATATGGTTCAAGATCAATTGTGAGTTTCTATAAATTAAGAGATAGTTCGAGATTTAAGTTTATTTGTATATCAAATCTTTTAAGGGTATTCGGAACGGTTGGGTCTTAAACTTGGTGTTAAAGGCGGCACGTAGGATAAACTTGATGTCAAAGGTGGCACAGAGAATTTTAGAGCTTTGCCACCACATTTTTTTAGTATCACATTTTTTGTGGCAACCGTTGAGGTCCAAAATGTGATGCCAAACTATTTTTTTTTCTTTTAAATACAATAGAACTTAAATAAAAACTTAATTTAAATAAAAAAGCATTACATTAAAAAAATTAATTTTTTCCTCTCACCGGATAGTTTTTTTAGTTTTGAAAAAAAGTGAAATCTTACCAGCTGAGTTGGTCCGATTGACGCCAAAGACGGAGCGATGCGCCAACGCCGATCTAGCACCAAAGGCTTATCAGTCGAGTGGTCAGCCACCACTCCCCTTGCTCTAAAGATATTAGGGGATTTATCTTTACTTTTTATTTTTATATCATCCAATGGATGCTATTAAATCTCTAATTTATACTAAGGGGTATCTTTGTCTTTTCATACATGTACTATATAATCTTTTTTTTAATAAATCTCATCGACACACACATTAGAAGTGTGTTTTCTCTCTCTCTTAATCAACAACAAATTCATCTCTCAATACCAACAAACAACAGATTCATCGATCTCTCTCTACCAGATTCATCAACGAAGAACATCATGAACATCTAATCCATCGTCAAAAATATCTAACTAACGATCTTCTTCTTCTTCAGTTGATTAATACCAGGTTAGATTGATTATATATCTTCTTATTTTAACTTATTTTATGTTAATAAGCTTATTAATTTACCATCATTCGAATTTATAAGCTTTTAATTAGCTTGTTTTGAACGTACCATATGAATTTTTATTGTTCTTGTGATTTATGTGAATAATTAGATTATTGTGAATAAGCTTATTCATGTGAATAAGTTGATTCAAGTGAATAGGCTTATGAATTAGAGTAAATGAGAGATATGTGAATAAATGTATGAATTAGAGGAGAGTTATTTCAATACGCGTATGAATTAGATGAATATTATGTGAATGAGCTTATAAATTAGAGGAGATTTATAAGTAAGCTAGCTTATTAGCTTGTTTTGTCGAATTATTAGGTTTTATAAGTATGAGAGTTATGAATAAACTTATGTTAATGTGAATAAGCTATTTTATTGATAAGCGGTTTATCTCTTGTGATATATGCAAAATAAATGATGTTTGTGATAATTTGTGAGATTAGAAGTTGTGTTAGGGGTTGATTAGACTTTTTAAAGGATTGCCAGGTAGTTTATCACATTGGAGAATGTATTTAGTAAACATGTTCTATATGTTTTAAAAAGGACGTTCGGTTATAAAATTGATAGGCAGTTTATCTCTTGTGATATATTTAGTAAAAATTATTTGTGAAATAATGTGAGAGATTAAAAGATGTGTTAGGGGTTGGTTTAACTAGTTAAAGGATTGCTAAGTAGTTTATCACCAGTGATAAAATATTTGATAAACATGTTCAATATGTTTTTAAAATGGCGTTCAATTATAGTATTGATAGAAAACACTGTGAAATTTTTTATAAGATGATGAAAAGTCTAATGAATGCTTCTGAATATATGAAGATGATGAATGACATAAATTTAGTATTCTTTCCAACACTTGTTCAGGATGAATATTATGTCATATATTTTCAACTTTAAAAAGGCCAATGCATTAATATTGGACAACGAATCAAATGAAGAAAACATTGAAAAGTACAAGGACGTCTTTTAATTAGTGGTAAAGAATGTCTGAATAAATATTGTTATATCATAGGAGATAATACAGATGTCTATGGCGTTCTAATGATTTTATTATTTATTTTTGGAAAAAACCTTGTTGCTTAAATATTTAACAAGAATCGCTCATCCATGTGTTAGAAAGATATCAAGAGACAAAACACTCAAAGTCTACAAATTGAAATGGAGAACTGAGAAAAACAAAGTCGACAACGGGTTATATACAATGATGCACATGAAACTATATGATGGTGATTTAGCGTCAAAATGGAACTTGAAATTGTTGTTAAAACCAACAGAGACCATGATATTCAAATGAGAAACACGAGGTTGAGATCTGTAACAAAAGTTATGATACATGAAATGAACACAAAAGATGTTTGATGTCAGATTATGCAAACAAGTTTGAAGAGAAGAGAAAAGTTATATCAACATTGTAGAGGAAATGAAAAGTTAAGAAAATATATTTTGATTCTTAGTTAATGTTGTATTTGATGTTACTAAGACAACTGGTACTTTTTTTATCTGCTTAGATTAGTAGACAAGCAATTATTCATTATCACTTGTTTAGTAATGTTAGTAGAACCTCTGAATGTTTTCTTTTTTAATGCGTACCTTATGAACACATGCTTTTGTTTTTTATCTCTAGCTATAGTGATCTATCTCTAATGATATTTCTAGTGATTTTACTTTTTATCTCTAATAATATATTCCTAGTGTTATTACCTTCTTTTTACAATATCAGAAAAATATAACAAAAATTTATTATCCTTTACAGTGTTGAATCAAAAGTTATAATGACAATGATATTCACATTACACTATCTAAAACAGATTTTCTCCTTTTTAATGGGATAATCAATTTACGTTATCCTAAAAGAGAGATTATCCCTTTCATTATTATATCCCAAGAGATACATGATTGTGAATGACATAAAATAAAAATAAAACCATACATTTAGATTAATTCACAAAAGATTACAATACACACTAGATAAATATATTGTTATATCATAAAAAATAACCGTAAAGCCATAGTTTGTTAAACTAGTAGATGAAAATTACATAAAACTAAATGATCAAATGTTGAACAAATATTTTGATCATATGTGACTTCCAACATTTCTTTTCCTTTTGCACTTATTTTCATCAACAATTGCAAATGAAAACACATGCAGGAGAGTAATACTTCCACCTGTTGGTGCCCTTGATGCAAATGAGGCGCATGAGGTGGAACTTATTTAGACTTAGAATCTATTAATTTTGGAGCTAAATACTTGGAAGTTTGTCTCTTGTTAAATTTAAATCCAGCAACATCGTCATCACTTCAATCTTCATACCATTGCAAAATATGTTTGTACGGACCTTTACTATAAACTATATCGTTGGAAGATACATAAGACTTAATGTCAGAACTCGTGTCCGAACTAGTGTTGGTGTTGGTCTCTTTTAACACGATACTACTTATCAATCTTAAGTAATATATTGCCTACAGGATTCAAGTGAGTTATTTTAATAAATCAATAACAAACTTAAACGATTAAACAACAGTACCAAATACTTTTCAACGTATAGATATTTTATTAAAAACTCAATAAAGAATTTATAACCCACTTTGCTTGCGGAATAGCAAAGTGGTTGAATGAAAATGTTGGGTGATCTCCTCTACTTAAACTACAAACTTAGGTTATGAGTTTATGTCTCAACCAAAACGTTCATAAGCTTTTCGCCTTATAGTTAGGTTGATGTTAGGAGAGAATGGGTTCTTGGAAGAGTTATCTTTCGAGTACAAGAGTTACCTGATTCTCCTAGATGCATTACTTTTATCGGCATTGCATATTAGGGTTTACATGTACATAAATAACCATGCATTGATTATCCAGTGGGTGGTTGAATGTTCTACGTAATAAGCAGTACAAGGTTTGAATATTCTAACTATGAAAGGACTAAAGGTTGTACTTATAACTATCTTTATAAGCAACCTTTTGCCAATGAGATCTGCTTTCTTGTTTGACTTAAAGCAGATATTTTTCCCACCTAATGTAAACCCTCAGGATGACTGAAGTGTCTTTAGTATCCTAGAGGAGATCGACATTATTAATTTTGGTATTGTCATAACAAACTGAACTGAAGGCTTTTCTTCAGGACTTGTTCTTCAGCAACTAGACCGCCTGGTCAATGAAGCAAATACTTCTTGTCTTCTAAGTTCTCTAGAAGAGGAAGGCTGAACTTTCTTTAGCAAAACATTATTTAGTAGGAATATTTGTTCCTCTGATCATGCTTCAGCATAGCCACCATTCTGCTGAAGATAAAACACTTAGGGGATTTTATATTCAAATCCCAGAGTTTCTTCAGTGTCAGTAAACACTGACCCAACAATCTCCCCTTATTTGGATATACAAATAGCCTAAGTTAAAGTCAATAGTAAGTGAGCATAACAACTTCCTCTTACTTGCACTGAATAATAAAGATACTTATAAACATTTGATAATCATTCGTTCATAACAGTTACAAAATACAAAATAATAGTACAAATGATTATCCTGTTGCTTTTTAGCTTTAAGTTCTTCAATCACTAGAGTTTGAACCAGTGGATTCATGTTTCTTATGTCCACCACTCCTAGCAAACATAAAATGAAGGTCTTTGCAGCTTTAGTCAATCCTGGACCTCTGTGAAGGTTGAAGAAGACTTTCTAGACATTCCAAAGAAGTTCATTATTCATTTCTTACAGATCACTTATGCCCATAGAGTCTTGTCTTTCAAGATGATTAAACAAGATCATCCCTAGTTCAAGTTATTCAATTACATGGCCAGGGAGATGATCTTGAAACTGAACAAATCCTTTGTATTTCTTTGTGGTGACAAAGATATCACCAATTCCATGTCTAATTTGATTTGCTAATTTGTTCAGATCCAGGATAGGATCTTGTTCCTCCAGTGGAATTTCAGCATTAATGTTGAGGAACTCACCCATCTTGTCATGATTTCTTTTGGAATGAGATATTCTAGTTAGTACTTCATCCTATCTTTTTTTTTCTTGGCCAGCTTCTGTTCCATTTCTAGCCATTCAGTAAGAGAGAGTTGTTTTGCTTAGAAGTCCACCAGAATTTCATCAGTGTTATCAGCTCTATAGAAATTTAGATCAATAGACCCTTTGATAGTCAGCATATCCATATTTGTTATAGCTGAAGGGTTTCGTTTGTTTAATCTGGTCAAGTAGAACTTCTCATACAACATCTTCCTCTTATAGAGTTTTTCCACCAGTGATTCTCCCATCTCGTGATACACATCTTGTTTCAGCTTCTTGAGTTTCTCAGCTTTATTAATTCTGATCACTTTATTGATATCTTCTTGAGTGACCACACCAGACTTGATCAATCTCTCATGGAGTGTGGGATCACCTTTGTTTTTAGGATGGATGATTGTAGAGCCTTCTTGAGATGATTCATCACTGGATGTTAGTCCATCTATATGGCTATCTTTTACTAAAGACTCCCCCTTAGACTTAGCAGGGACATCTTCAACAAATGGTGACACTGGCTGCTTTTGAGCTTTCTTTCTTACATGCTTTTGAAACAGAGCTTGAATAGTATGACTTGTATTGGTTTTCTCCCCCTCATCAGAAGAATGCACAACAACTTATGTTGATGCACCACGAGGAAGAGAGGCAACAAGAGTGTCTAGTGAAGATGAAACTTTGGCCAGCAGGGCTGGAACACCATCAAGAGCAGCAAGGTTTTGTTGAATATCTTTAGACACAATCAGTTTTTGTTGCTCCAGCCTAGCCACTCTGTCCTTAATTTTTGAAACAGAATCACAAAGCTCATTTACCTGGCCAGGTACTGGAAAAAATTCAGTGGGAAACTCCATGGTGGCATTGTTGATGGAGTCCATGAGTGAAGCCATAGACTGCTTAAGATCAGTGGCAGTGACTACATCTTTAACCAAAGGCTCAATAGTAGCCACCACAATGTTCTTGATATCTTCAGCAGTTGGTGGATCTGGCCTTGCATTTAATTTTCTCACTTCAGCTTCAGTAGATGCTTTTTCTTCTTGAAGCTTAACCACCTGAGATTGAAGAACTAACACTTAATTTGTTAATTCTTTTACCTGAAGAGACTTGGGGGATGGTGGAATGTTATCAGTATAAGCTCCAGCTTCATCATCTTCAGGTTCACTTTCATCAAGGTTGAATGATGACCTTTTATCCAACCCAAACTCCATGGCCAGATCTACTGAAGACACATTTAACATGAATGAAGGTAATTGTCCCACCTTAGCTCTAGTGGTAGGAGGCACTTCCTTAGATATCTTAGTAGCTCTAGCATCAACATTCTCCTTGTGTGGATCAGTTTCAACTTCTTCACCACCAGGCTTGGTTTGACCTGATGGATCCAGAGAAAAAGTCCCCGATGAGTTAAGATCAATGAGCATGTTTTTGGTCCCTTCAGCAGGATCCTGTTGTTGGGATACTACATCATTAGGAACAGAAAGGCCAAGGTCAGCGTCAACTGTTAAGTTTTCTGAAGCTTCACCCCCTGATGCAGACTTAGAGTGACAAATGAAGAGATATTGTAAAGAAATTAAATTTAATGACCTTACTAATGCTGACTCCACTCTAGTGAGCTGAGGGTGGGTTGTTCCTTCACCCTTATCCCCTAAAGAAGTTGGGATATGGATTGCCTTCTAGGACTCTTTATGCATATCGACTTCAACTGGAGCTGAAGCTGATGGATAGATTAGGTTTTTTATCCTCGGCTGTGGAGGACTTCCTTCTCTTTGAAACTGGGCCTTGGGAGGCATCAGATACATCCTTTGATAGAGTATCTGTGCTGGCTGCCCTCTTTCTAGAACCAAGCTTTGATTTTAAAGTATTCATTGACATCAACTTATTTCTTGGTCCAGATTTTGTAAAACCCGCATATAAATACCATGAACAGTGCACTACGTAGAAACATGAATAAACTAAAACTTTCTATTTACATAATATAACACGTGTCACGAACATCAAATTACAAGTATTACGTAATATATAAATGCACGATAAATATTATTGCTTAATATTTAAATCATGAACATTAAAACACGACATACACGAATAATACTAAACACACAAAACTTATGGTTTTGCCTTTGTGGGCTTTGGTGTCCGCGGCCAAGGAAGGAGGGAAGGGGCCCAGCCCGTTTAAAATTTAACTAGTAGAAACAAACTACAGGATTTCATTATACAGAGTTTTAGAAAAGAAAATAAAAAACCTACCCTCTTGTTTTCTTGAAGTCGTGGCAGCCACACCAAAGGGACGATTCATTGTGTTTGATTCTTGGTTTTTACATAGTTGTGTTCGTGTTTCAATTCTGCATTCATTCACGTTAACGGTATAATCAAAACCTCCATCTTTTTATTACTTATAATTTAATTATGTTCATGTAGGATCAATCTTTAAAAACATAATTAAAACATGTTTGTGTAAATGATAAAACAAGATTAAGGCTTCGTTTGGTTTTGTGTTGGGTTCGATGCACCAAAACGAGAGCTTAAAGCTCTCAGTGCCTTCTTTTCATCACAACCGAGACCTCCCCATGGGGGCTCGGTGTGGCTTTGGGCTTGAACGGTGGAAACCAAGGCACCCCAGTGGGTACCTTGGTCCGACAGTGGCTACGCAAGAGAGGGCAAGGGGAACCACTAGCTTCAGCCGGTGGGAACCTTGGCTTGGCAGTGGGACGCCGTGGCGCAGCAGCAGCTATGGCTGTCGCTGGCGGCTGTGCAGCCACTGGCCGCCACCACAGTCGCGGTTGTTGGTGGTGGTTGGTGCTCGGGGTTTTTGTTTCTCGGGTTTGGGCTCGGGATAATTTGATTTAATTATTTTATAAGTTAATTAAATTATTTTACGTGACTAATTAATTAATTTAATTAAAACCATGAACTTAGATTATATTATTAAAATTTAATAATACATGTTTTAACCTAAGTATTTTATTTAGACTATTGTTTTACTAATTAATTATTTTACTTAACTACATAAACTAATAATTAATTAATAATTCATGATTTAGGTTATATTTATTTAATAAAACATGTTACAACCTAAGTATTTTATCGAGCCTAATTAAATTAAAACCATGTTTAATTTAATTATTAATATAAGGTATAGTTTTACTAAAATTACCATGACATATTATTAATTATTAAACCATGCATTTCCTTAATAATTAATAATCACTTAACCTATAGTATTTATTTAATAAACTTTACTATTATTATCATGACTTATAACTTATGACTAATAAGCACTACTTTATATTTGTAGAATTATTAATCCAACTTATTTCTATTTATGGAAACTTTCTATTTTAGAAAACTTACTATTTTTAGAAACTTACCATTTTTGGAAAATTTCTATTTTTGGAAACTTTCTATTTTTGGAAACTTTATGTTTTTGGAAACTTTCTATTTTTGGAAACATTCTATTTTTGGAAACTTTCTATTTTTTGAAACTTGCTGTTTTTAGAAAGTTACTTATTATTTCACTACAAGTATAATAATACAAGAATACATGAAAATACATAATCAGAATATATGTAAAACATGATTAAATACAAGATAACATTTAAAAACAGTAAAACATAACAAGAACATATAAAATGAACTAAGAACATATAGAACTAGTGACATACTCAATAATCAGACAACTCATACATGCCCTTTATTTATGTAGCACTAGTGAGGTCGGAGTAGGACTTTCATCCTTTCATCTTTCCTCGTTCACTAGACATAAGGTACAGATATCCCGTCCTTTAGTATGAACATTCTCTTTCCATATTAGGATTCCCCGTTTGCAGCCAACTGTTTTCCCAAAGTACTTGTTTTATATGTTTTGTTTGCTTATGTTTAGTTTTAAATGCCTAAGCCATATACATGCATGCCACGTCATCTGGTTATGGAGGTACCATAACCATAACACTGGAGGCACTGGTGTTATGACTTTCCCACGGCGGAGTGATTGCTCGTGGCGTCCCTTTTCAGTTTTGGCCATTTATTTATATTATCATGTGGGGGCGTATGGGTGCATCCTATTTACATGTTTTATAGGATTTTCATGGTGAATGTGGTGTGTGCCTTGCATCCTTCACAAGGAGTTGATCCCTCATACCCAGACTAATGTAATTAGAGGCATCCCCTCTAATTGCATGATGAGGTCACCCCTCTATGTATTCATGAACGGTGAACCTCATGATCTATATGGGCTATAGGCTAAATAAACTACAATTTTCATATAAAAACATAAGTCTTTTCAAACTATAAAACCAGTTTATAAACGTGTTCCAGGTTATCTAGGACTTTTACATTTCCGCTGCTATTAGTCTTATTATGCTTATGTCATTTCATACTATGTTGTATATCCGTTTATTGGGCGTTTTGCTCAGCCGTTATCCTTTTCATGTTCCCAAACGGCAGGTACTCAGGGACGTACGTAGGACTTTGAGAGAATGTGCATATGGATAGAAGCTATCTAGCCTTCATTACTTTATGCATTTCCATACATTACATTATTTCATTTCTTTTGGACATTGTTTAGTCCTTTCATTTCAGTACTTATATCCATGTGTGTGAGCTTATGTTGGACTACCGATGTTTGTTTCCGGTATTTCCTTTTATGGTCATTTTAATGTTTTAGACATTTACCTTGCATGCTTTGTTGACACGTCATAATTATCCTGTGATATTCCATTTATCAAAATGTGGTGTTACAATTATGGTATCAGAGCCAAGGTTTCGACGTGTAGGCTCTAAAAACTTGACCTGTGACTAGTGGGTAGTCATCAGTGTCTTCCTAAGACTGACAGTTTGTTTTCATGCATTTGTTTCATGTATCATTGTTGTTGGAATTTTGACTAAGTAATGGTTGGTACATGACTGACCATATTTAGTCACATGTTCTTTTATTCTAATTACTTTGCTTGGTGAACCGACCCATATGCGTTCACATTAGCTCATGTCATTTTGTTTTGATGAATCAACCCATAGGCGTTCATCCTTGTCATGTCAATTTTGTTTTGGTGGACCGACGCATAGGCGTTCACCCAAGCTCATGTCATTTTTGTTGGCTATGCCTTCATACAATATTTGATGCATAAAATTTTTTCATGTTTATATTATGTCAAATCAGATTAATCATTGCATTTTTGTTTTATACTGTTAGATGGCTCTCACATGTGAGCAAGAACAATTGAATGCAGCAGTCCAAGCTGCTCTTCAAGCTCTGCTTCCTCAACTAAGGAATGAGATATGGGCCGAGGTGCAAGCCAACCACGATCAGCACCCTCACTAGAATCAGAATCCTCCTCCTCCACCTCCAGCTACCCTGATCACATGGCTGGAAAGGTTCAATAAGCAGCGACCTAAATCATTTGAGCAGACTGATAACCCATCTGAGGCTGAGAGTTGGATCGCTCACATTGAGAAGATTTTTGACGCCATGGGTGCGATCCTGTCTTTAAGGCGAGGTTAGCCTGTTACAAGTTCGAGGGAGACGTACTGTCATGGTGGAAAGCACTTAAGGAGTTGAATGGAGGCAACGACTGGGTTACTGGCTTGACTTAGGCGCAGTTTAAGGAGTTGGTTCTAGGTCAGTTCTTTCCAAAAGCTGAGCAGGACCGGCTCAAGAGGGATTATCATGGCATACGACAAAGAGCTGGGGAAAATAGCACTGAATTTATGTAGAGGTTCCTTCGACTTGCTAGATTCCTTGGCGCAGCAGCCGGGACTGCCGAAGAGCAGGCATACCACTTTCGCTGGGCTCTTCGTACTTCTGTCTCCAACAATCTGGTGTGTGCTACGTTTAATACTGTGGCGCAGGTGGCAGATGTAGCTCGCAAGCTAGAAACGTTGTAGGAGATAGATGAGTTTGGAGAGTCAGAAAGACCTGATAAGAGGTATATCTCCATCATCAAACAGTGATCATTTCATTCAATTCAAAACTGTCCATTTATATCATTCTCTACACAATTGCATCTTTCAGGCAGAAGACTAGGGACCGGTCCCAACCGGCCACTCAGCAGAACCAGCCTAAGGGAAACGGTCAGACTCAGGACCGTTCTGCATCGGATAGGCATGACAGTAATGACAATTACCGTAACAACGCCAACAACTCCAGCAACAGCATGTCCTTATATTACTCAGTTCTATGTGATGTTGCTTTATGATTCAAAATTCTGACACTCCAGCATCTATTACCAGGAACACTGGCAACGAACGGGATCAGGATCGTAGAGGTTCACAGCCAAACCGTGCAGCTTCATCTCGTATTACATCTTAAATTTTCTACGTAGTCCTGTTGTACCCAATAATCATGTCTCATGTATACTTTCTGAAACAGGCTCCCAACCCGCTAGGGAACCTGTTGGAGGGTACACTCACCCTCTTTGCACCACGTGCAGCCGCAGACACCCAGGGCCGTGCCGTCGTGCTAGCGATGCTTGCTTCAAAGTGGCCAACCAGGCCACCAGATGAAGGATTGCCGAAAGGGTGAGATTGAGGGTACTTTTGGGCATGTTGACTCCAAGCCACCTCCGACTACTAGACGGGTGTACACTACCACGCGTGACCAAGTGAACAAGTCATCAGGTACCATCACTAGAATCTTGTTTATGTATGGTCAGGCTGCTTGCGTTTTGTTTGACACCGGTGCGACTCATTCAGTCATATCCACTGCTTATGCTAATCGTGTTAGGATATTCCCTATGCCACTAGAAAATGTCTTAAACATTTCCACGCCCCTGAGAGACTCTATACGCATGACACATGGGTACGGAGATCTTCCCCATGAGTTTGATGACGTAATTCGTTCAGTTGACGCACTTCCATTGGACATGTGTGAATTCGACATGATATTAGGCATGGATTGGTTATCCAAACACCACGCCACCATAGATTGTCATTCATATCTTATTTCGGTGATGTCAACGCGCCAGAGTACATTCACAATGGTTTCATACCAGGAAAGTCTGTACAAATTATTTTAGCTTTGCAGGCACGTGCCTTACTGTCACATGGTTTTGAGGGTTTCTTAGCTACTGTTCATGATATGGAGGTTGAGTCTCCATCCATTCAGTGACCGATTCATCGGACCGTTTGATATCCTCAACGTGTCGGTGAGGTATCGTATCGTTTGGCGTTACCTCCGCAGGTATCTCACGTCCATAACGTTTTCCATGTGTCCATACTTAGAGGATACAACTAACATCCCCTACATATTGTTCAGTATCCACTCGAGAAGATTCGTGTGGATGTTACTTTCATTAAGGAGCCCGAACGAGTTCTTGATCGTCAAGAGCGAGTCATGAGGAAGAAGACGATTCCACTCGTCAAAATCCTTTGGAGGGACCATTCCGAGTGGGAAGCCACTTGGGAGACGGAGGAGTCTATCCGGACTTCTTACCCTCATTTCCAGTTTTGATTTGGGTATGTTTCCTTTCAAATTACGTTATCTATAATTTGGGGACGAATTATTCTTTTTAGTGGGGAATAGTTGTAAAACCCGCATATAAATACCATGAACAGTGCACTACGTAGAAACACGAATAAACCAAAACTTTCCATTTACATAATATAACACATATAGCGAACATTAAATTACAAGTATTACGTAATATATAAATGCACGATAAATACTATTTCTTAATATTTAAATCACGAACATTAAAACACGACATACACGAATAATATTAAACACGAAAAACTTATCGTTTTGCATTTGTGGGCTTTGGTGTCCGCGGCCAAGGAAGGAAGGAAGGGGCCCAGCGCGTTCAAAATTTAACAAGTAGAAACAAACTACAGGATTTCATTATACAGAGTTTTAGAAAAAAAAATAAAGACCCTAGCCTCTTGTTTTCTTGAAGTCTCGGCAGCCACACCAAAGGGACGATTCATTGTGTTTGATTCTTGGTTTTTACATAGTCGTGTTCGTGTTTCGATTCTACATTCATTCACGTTAACGGTATAATCAAAACCTCCATCTTTTTATTACTTTTAATTTAATTATGTTCATGTGGGATTAATGTTTAAAAACATAATTAAAACATGTTTGTGTAAATGAAAAAACAAGATTAAGGCTTCGTTTGGTTTTGTGTTGGGTTCGACGCACCAAACCGAGAGCTTAAAGCTCTCAGTGCCTTCTTTTGATCACAAACGAGACCTCCTAATGGGGGCTCGGTGTGGCTTTGGGCTTGAACATCGGCAACCAAGGCACCCCAGCGGGTACCTTGGTCCGACAGTGGCTATGCAGGCGAGGGCAGGGGGAACCACCTGTGACAACCGTGGTTTTGAGGTTCGTCACTTGGTCTTACTTTTAGGTTATTTTATGTGTGACTACTTGATTTTTGTGCTTACGTGTTTATTTTGTGTGAACGAGGTTGGTGTGGTTATCGTTTATGAGTATAGAGTACTTATAAGTAAATCGAGGAACGGTTATTTCATGTTCATGAGCTCACGATTAGTGACTATGAAATGAAATGGTGATATTTTGGTGTTTACGTATACGTATAAGTATTATAGTAATAGTGTATTTTTTTTACGATTTACGGTTTAGCATTTTGAGGTCTCGGAGGAGGTAATTAGTCATATGGATATTTTTCGGGATGGTTTTAAGTCATTTAGGACTTAATTATAAAGTTTATTTCAAAATTTGAGATTTTTTTTTAAAAGTGTATATTTTACGTCTTTTACGGTAAAACGCGTAAATTTGACTAGTTTTACGGTTTTGAGGTTTTGGAGGCTTTAGGAGCTGAAATAAATTAAGGAAAATTAAGGTAATATTATTAATACAAATATTAATAATAAAAATGAAAAAAAACGAAATTAAATGGGTATAGGTCAGTTATGTGAAAAAAGAAAAGAAAAGGGGGAAAAAGGGAAAAAGGGAACCAGGCTTTTGTATTTGGGCTAGGACTGGTTAGGATTAATTATATAAGGTTTTTATTTATCAAAACACTTCATAAAATCCCTGGAGATCAATAAAGAGTCGAAATATACAAGGGAGGAATTAGGGTTTTCATAAAAATCTTGGTTTTTCATAAATCAAAAGTAAATCTTTATAACCCTTTTTAATTAAATTGTTTTTATGTTTTCTTTAATCATATTATGATGGATTTAGGTTAGGGTTTATTATAAAAACAGTAAATTAATGTTATATTAATCATAACATGATGATTACATAAATTAGGGCTTGTAATTAGAGGGATTAGGGTTAATTAATGAGGTTGATTTTGTTAAACCCGTTTTTAAAAACTGGGCTGAATGTTGGGTTATTGTTTTGATCATATAGGGAGTTCTATAAACTCTTATTTTACGATCCAAGTACCCCTGGAAAGGTATTTGAAGTGGCTTTCCAATTCAAGAAACTAGAACTAAATTGGAGGTCGGGAAGTGGGTCAAAAACAGGTTACAACAGTCGGAGGTCAAAACTGTTTTGAATTCAGCCTGTTTTCTTTTTAAGTTTTGGGTTGTTTGGGGTACTTAGGGTTGCATTGGGATCTTCTCAAGAACGTGAGAGATGGTTTATATATTGTAGTAAGTATCTGCACTTGGGCTAAGGTTGTGGTTTAGGGAAAGACCCATTAATAGTAACAAACGTTTAGTACGTTTAAAATCAGAAAATCTGGAATGACAAAAGTAGATATATGTATATCGGGGCCTTAAAAGTAGCTTTAAGGTTAGGGCAAGTGGGAGGTGTTAGACAACATATGTAAGGGTATGAATATTCCTTTTACAGAAACCATGGGTATGTTTAAGTGGATGTTTGACTTAAAGTTTTGAGACCTAAAAACTGGGACTGTTTTGGGTAAAATATGAACGGGATAGTTATTAAACTTAACCAAGTTAAGGACTTGTTAAGGAAGGGTAATGGGGTGATTAGAGCTTGTCAATGATGTAAATATGTGGGAATAGGCTAGATGTCCATCATAGGTTGATGAGCCATCTTAGTGATTGGTTTGTTTATTGATTTCGTGTTTTTGGTTTGTTAGCTTGTTGCTAGTGCAAGGACTTGTGAAGAAGCTATCAGGTGAGTGTTCATAGTCCCATGTTTATTTTTGTTTTTGAATTCCAGATGGGATGGAAGAGACACTGTGTTGAGTTGTTTCTTAATTGTTGCTGTGAATGTTTTATGGTTGTGATGGACTTGTGTGTACACTTATGTGATTAACTGCTATGCGATTTTTGATATGTTATTGTGGTTTGACAAGGTAGTGGCCTTGTGGTTTTACAAGGTAGTGGCCTTGTGGTTTGACAAGGTAGTGGCCTTGTGGTTTGACAAGGTAGTGGCCTTGTGGTTTGCCAAGGTAGTGGCCTTGGGATAGGTACATAGGGTGATCATCTAAGGTACCATGGTGTTGTTTGGCAAGGTAGGAGCCTTGGATTGGTTTGGTATGATTGGTCTTGATTGATAGTTGTTAATACATAATTGTAACACATTGTCCATATGTTCTTTTGTTGATGATTGTTATTCACAGCTTGTAACTGATTTAGCGTTGGAGTCTAAACCTATGACTCTCACCAACTTTATGTTGATGTGTTTTAGTGTCTCTTTCAGGTGATACTATGGTTAAGCATGAGAACATAAGTGGCTAGGATTGGAGAAGCTTAGGAATGCATATAGAAGGAGAATCCCCGTTTCCTTCTTAGTTTTATTTGATTGTTCATTTTAATAAGTGATACTGTTGGCACCTATATGTTTGTTTGTTTGTGTTATTTGTTTGTCTTGGGTAAGAGGTAGGACTGTTACCTACTTACCTAGACTCCTGCATTGTTGAGATATTGTCATGACATTTGTGTCACCATTTTATGACATTTCTTATATCATTTAGTTATCTCTATAGACACGCTATTGTTGTGATGATATCCATACGTCGCGCCCCATATTCCGCCATGGTGGGGTGTGACAGAATGGTATCAGAGACAATGGTTATAGAGAATTAGGTTGCCTAGTCGCGTAGCCTAGTCTATAGCTTAAGGGTCCCTGCATATAGGCGTCATTGGAGTATGTGTGCATTTTGTATTAATTGATGTGTTTGGATGTTATTTATTGCGATGTTTTGACTAATATGAATTGAACCGTAGTATGTTCATACTTAGTCACATGTTATTTTCTTTTCGGGTTTGTGACTAGTGCGGGTTGAACCATAATCGTCCACGCTAGTCATTGTCGTATTTTACTTATAATGTACATTATAGTACATAATTTGGTACATAGTAGTTTCTATCTTTTGTTGGGTTATTTTATGTACCTGAGGGGTATTATTTTCTTTTGATGTTTAAGTCATGTTCCCTAAGAATCATGTGGTGGTTCGAGTTGTTAGGTGTAGGTGAATATGAAGGACCTTATGCTATTTCCACTCTTATGGGCGACATGACTTATAACTGATTATGTTTTCGTTTTGGACTTAGTCTATGCTGTTTTAGCTAGACTATGGATTTACGTATTTCAAGAGTATTACTATGTTATTTTAATAGATGGAGTTTTGGACTTTATTGTTTATGTGGTGATGAGCTTATGTGAGTAGATGGATTTTTGTGTTATATGTTGTATTGATTCTTATAAGTGTCATCATAGGAGGGAGTGCATTGGGGAAAGGGTAATTGTATAAGTATGGTGGCCAACATAGTTATACAAGTACCACAACTTCAATGGGTTCTCAAGTATGATTGCATGAAAGAGGGTTAATACATGCTTGTATATGATGAGATGTAGAATTTGGGTATACGTATATATATGGGTTTATGTAATGGCTGCCTATGATATGGCTATTGTTCTTTTTGTGTTATATGTTTTGGGATTATTGTGGTGTTGTGTGATTATGGGGTCACACGATATGGTTTGGTTTTGGAGGTGGGCTTTATGCCTTGTTGTGGCACGGTTAGATGGTGATTACTCGTATGGAAAAACGAGCGTATAAAGCGATTGATTGACTTGACATGTATGATAACGAGTATGTTTGGGAGATTCGATAGGTATATATATGCGGATGTATATATACTACTACGTGTTGGGTTATGGTATATGGTCGTTCACTAGTTATTATAACTTGAACGTACCTCGTGTTTGTCGTGTTTTATGGTGCTGGAGTTTGTTGGAGTTCCACCGACGTTTTGAATCTTTTGAAGTGTGTCTTGTAGCGTATTCTTTGAGTCTCGTATTTCACGTGTATGTTTTAAAATGGTGTTTTTGGTTTCAAGTCTACTGAAATAACTTGGGATTTCTTTTGAGATAATGAAATCTTTTGTGTTGGGTCTTGCATTTCTTTTGGTCGGTATATATTGAGTTAGATGGTTGGTTGTATTCGGTAAATAAGGGTAAGGTGTTTGAGTCGTGTTTGAAACAAGATGTAACATAAGATTTCTTTGTAATCAACACTTATATATTTCAAATTCTAAAGGACTTTCTTTAAAATAAAGCGAAGTAAAATTTCTTTCTACTTACATAGTTTATATAATTGGGTTTAACCGATTCACGTCATTTATAATTATTAATACAAGGTTAAATTGAGTTTATGAAGGTTACACATACAATTATATCTGTCATTTAAAAGGATTACATTAATCACTAAGTTTAATCTTTAGTTTTTTTAAAAACAACTAGTATAAAACTGTTTTGGTCATAACTTGTTCGTTTTTTTAGAGTTTTTGAGTGATTCAAAAGCCAAAAATTGTTTACTCGGAACGTACTTTTCAAATATTCAGAAAGTATAGTCATGGGAGGTCAATGGACTGGTCGGAATTGTTGTACAAGTGTCGGGTTCAAGTTTGAGTTTTGAATAGTGGTTTATTTGTATTTGGGGTGCACGGGATACCTAGTCTTTGGGTTGAGTTTTGAGATCGCCTAGAAGGTTGTTGGTATATTGTTTGAGTTCACATGGAAATGAGAGGAGTTCGTTTAGAACAAGTATCCTCGTGTGATTTGTTGTTTGTGTGTTTGATCCTAAGGAGTAAATCTCGGGACGAGATTTCTACTAGGAGGGAGTGATGTGACAACCGTGGTTTTGAGGTTCGTCACTTGGTCTTACTTTTAGGTTATTTTATGTGTGACTACTTGATTTTTGTGCTTACGTGTTTATTTTGTGTGAACGAGGTTGGTGTGGTTATCGTTTATGAGTAAAGAGTACTTATAAGTAAATCGAGGAACGGTTATTTCATGTTCATGAGCTCACGATTAGTGACTATGAAATGAAATGGTGATATTTTGGTGTTTACCACGTATAAGTATTATAGTAATAGTGTATTTTTTTTACGATTTACGGTTTAGCATTTTGAGGTCTCGGAGGAGGTAATTAGTCATATGGATATTTTTCGGGATGGTTTTAAGTCATTTAGGACTTAATTATAAAGTTTATTTCAAAATTTGAGATTTTTTTTAAAAGTGTATATTTTACGTCTTTTACGGTAAAACGCGTAAATTTGACTAGTTTTACGGTTTTGAGGTTTTGGAGGCTTTAGGAGCTGAAATAAATTAAGGAAAATTAAGGTAATATTATTAATACAAATATTAATAATAAAAATGAAAAAAAAACGAAATTAAATGGGTATAGGTCAGTTATGTGAAAAAAAGAAAAGAAAAGGGGAAAAAAGGGAAAAAGGGAACCGGGCTTTTGTATTTGGGCTAGGACTGGTTAGGATTAATTATATAAGGTTTTTATTTATCAAAACACTTCATAAAATCCCTGGAGATCAATAAAGAGTCGAAATATACAAGGGAGGAATTAGGGTTTTCATAAAAATCTTGGTTTTTCATAAATCAAAAGTAAATCTTTATAACCCTTTTTAATTAAATTGTTTTTATGTTTTCTTTAATCATATTATGATGGATTTAGGTTAGGGTTTATTATAAAAACAGTAAATTAATGTTATATTAATCATAACATGATTATTACATAAATTAGGGCTTGTAATTAGAGGGATTAGGGTTAATTAATGAGGTTGATTTTGTTAAACCCGTTTTTAAAAACTGGGCTGAATGTTGGGTTATTGTTTTGATCATATAGGGAGTTCTATAAACTCTTATTTTACGATCCAAGTACCCCTGGAAAGGTATTTGAAGTGGCTTTCCAATGCAAGAAACTAGAACTAAATTGGAGGTCGGGAAGTAGGTCAAAAACAGGTTACAACAGTCGGAGGTCAAAACAGTTTTGAATTCAGCCTGTTTTCTTTTTAAGTTTTGGGTTGTTTGGGGTACTTAGGGTTGCATTGAGATCTTCTCAAGAACGTGAGAGATGGTTTATATATTGTAGTAAGTATCTGCACTTGGGCTAAGGTTGTGGTTTAGGGAAAGACCCATTAATAGTAACAAACGTTTAGTACGTTTAAAATCAGAAAATCTGGAATGACAAAAGTAGATATATGTATATCGGGGCCTTAACAGTAGCTTTAAGGTAAGGGCAAGTGGGAGGTGTTAGACAACATATGTAAGGGTATGAATATTCCTTTTACAGAAACCATGGGTATGTTTAAGTGGATGTTTGACTTAAAGTTTTGAGACCTAAAAACTGGGACTGTTTTGGGTAAAATATGAACGGGATAGTTATTAAACTTAACCAAGTTAAGGACTTGTTAAGGAAGGGTAATGGGGTGATTAGAGCTTGTCAATGAGGTAAATATGTGAGAATAGGCTAGATGTCCATCATAGGTTGATGAGCCATCTTAGTGATTGGTTTGTTTATTGATTTCGTGTTTTTGGTTTGTTAGCTTGTTGCTAGTGCAAGGACTTGTGAAGAAGCTATCAGGTGAGTGTTCATAGTCCCATGTTTATTTTTGTTTTTGAATTCCAGATGGGATGGAAGAGACACTGTGTTGAGTTGTTTCTAAATTGTTGCTGTGAATGTTTTATGGTTGTGATGGACTTGTGTGTACACTTATGTGATTAACTGCTATGCGATTTTTGATATGTTATTGTGGTTTGACAAGGTAGTGGCCTTGTGGTTTTACAAGGTAGTGGCCTTGTGGTTTGACAAGGTAGTGGCCTTGTGGTTTGACAAGGTAGTGGCCTTGTGGTTTGCCAAGGTAGTGGCCTTGGGATAGGTACATAGGGTGATCATCTAAGGTACCATGGTGTTGTTTGGCAAGGTAGGAGCCTTGGATTGGTTTGGTATGATTGGTCTTGATTGATAGTTGTTAATACATAATTGTAACACATTGTCCATATGTTCTTTTGTTGATGATTGTTATTCACAGCTTGTAACTGATTTAGCGTTGGAGTCTAAACCTATGACTCTCACCAACTTTATGTTGACGTGTTTTAGTGTCTCTTTCAGGTGATACTATGGTTAAGCATGAGAACATAAGTGGCTAGGATTGGAGAAGCTTAGGAATGCATATAGAAGGAGAATCCCCGTTTCCTTCTTAGTTTTATTTGATTGTTCATTTTAATAAGTGATACTGTTGGCACCTATATGTTTGTTTGTTTGTGTTATTTGTTTGTCTTGGGTAAGAGGTAGGACTGTTACCTACTTACCTAGACTCCTGCATTGTTGAGATATTGTCATGACATTTGTGTCACCATTTTATGACATTTCTTATATCATTTAGTTATCTCTATAGACACGCTATTGTTGTGATGATATCCATACGTCGCGCCCCATATTCCGCTATGGTGGGGTGTGACACCACCGGCTTCAGCCGGTAGGAACCTTGGCTTGGCATTGGGACGTCACGGCGCAGCTGCCGGCGGCGGCTGTGCGGCCACTAGCCGCCACCACAACCGCGGCTGTTGGTGGTGGTTAGTGCTCGGGGTTTTTATTTATCGGGTTTTAGGCTCGAGATAATTTGATTTATTTATTTTATAAGTTAATTAAATTAATTTACGTGACCAATTAATTAATTTAATTAAAACCATGAAGTTAGGTTATATTATTAAAATTTAATAATGTATGTTTTAACCTAAGTATTTTATTTACACTATTATTTTATTAATTAATTATTTTACTTAACTACATGAACTAATAATTAATTAATAATTCATGACTTAGGTTAGTTTATTTATTTAGAAAAACATGTTATAACCTAAGTATTTTATCTAGCCTAATTAAATTAAAACCATGTTTAATTTAATTATTAATATAAGGTAAAGTTTTATTAAAATTATCTGACATATTATTAATTATTAAACCATACATTTCCTTAATAACTAATAATCACTTAACCTATAGTATTTATTTAATAAACTTTACTATTATTATCATGACTTATAACTTATGACTAATAAGCAGTAGCTTATATTTGTAGATTTATTAATCCAGCTTATTTCTATTTATGGAAACTTTCTATTTCAGGAAACTTACTATTTTTAGAAACTTACTATTTTTGGAAACTTTCTATTTTAGAAACTTTCTATTTTTGGAAACTTTCTATTATTGGGAACCTGCTATTTTTAGAAAGTTACTTATTATTACACTACCAGTATCATAATACAAGAATACATGAAAATACATAATCAGAATACATGTAAAACATAATTAAATACAAGATAACATTTAAAACAGTAAAACATAACAAGAACATATAAAATGAACTAAGAACATAAAGAACCAGTGACATACTCAGTAATCAGACAACTCATACATGTCCCTTATTTGTAGCACTAGTGAGGTTGGAGTAGGACTTTCATCCTTTCATCTTTCCTCGTTCACTGGACATAATGTACAAATATTCCGTCCTTCAGTATAGACATTCTCTTTTCTTATTAGTAGTCCCCGTTTGTAGCCAACTGTTTTCCCCAAGTATTTGTTTTATATGTTTTGATTGCTTATTTTTAGTTTTAAATGCCTAATCCATATACATGCATGCCACGTCATCTAGTTATGGAGGTACCATAACCATAACACTAGAGGCACCGGTGTTATGACTTCCCCACGGCGGAGTGATTGCTCGTGGCGTCCCTTTTCAGTTTTGGCCATTTATTTATATTATCATGTGGGGCGTATGGGTGCATCCTAGTTACATGTTTTTATAGGATTTTCATGGTGAATGTGGTGTGTGCCTTGCATCCTTCACAAGGAGTTGATCCCTCCTATCCAGACTAATTTAATTAGAGGCATCCCCTCTAATTGCATGATGAGGTCACCCCTTTATGTATTCATGCACGGTAAATGTCATGACTTATATGGGCTATTGGCTAATTAAAGTATAGTTTTCATATAAAAACATGAGTCTTTTCAAAATATAAAACTAGTTTATAAACGTGCTCCAGGTTATCTAGGACTTATACATTTCCGTTGCTATTAGTCTTATTATGCTTATGTCATTTCATACTATGTTGTATATCATTCACCGGGCGTTTTGCTCAGCCGTTTTCCTTTTCATGTTCCCAAACGGCAGGTACTCAGGGACGTACGTAGGACTTTGAGAGTATGTGCATACGGATGGAAGCTATATAGCCTTCATTACTTTATGCATTTCCATACATTACATTATTTCATTTATTTTGGACATTGTTTAGTCCTTTCCTTTCAGTACTTATATTCATGTGTGTGAGCTTATGTTGGACTACCGATGTTTGTTTCCGGTATTTCTTTTTATGGTCATTTAATGTTTTAGACATTTACCTTGCATGCTTTGATGATATGCCATAATTATCCTGTGATATTCCATTTATCAAAAAGGGGTGTTACAGATTTAGCTCCAAGCTTTGAGCCTTTTGAATCCCCTTCTCCAGTTGGAGAAGTGTCATTGGGAGCTTTGTACACAACTAGCCCCTCTGCTGAACACATGGCCAACATGGGTTGTGTAAGAGGGGGATCAATGGTACTAACTGGAATGTTCCAATGCTTAACCCCAAAAGATGGTACTGATAATTTTTCTCCCTGATGATGAAGGTATGAGGTTTGTTAAATGGTTAGCAAACACAAGAGAGAGGAATCTATTGTAAACAACATTTTTCACTCTTGTTATTTTCTCTAGTTTCCCATGGAGGTCTTCAAATATTATTTTCCCAAAATCAACTTTTATTCTTTTAGCTAAACAATACAAAATTATTGTATCCTTTTGATTGATTTGATCTAAACGATCTGTTTTACCCCCAAGCACTCAATCAAAATGGTCATTAGTAATTTCCACTTAGGTGGTAAACAACTTCTTTTTAAAAGACCTTTATTTGTAATCTCTTATGTGTACCCAAGTTCCTTAAAAAAGGTTTTAACCACTGAAAATTATGCAGGTACATCTTCATATTCACTTGAGTTAACCAAATAGTTTAACCCAAAACTCTCCTAAACAATTTTAGCCCAATTTTACCATGTAACTCGGCCGAAGTGGAAGTAAATTCAATGTACTTCTTATTCTCTGTGGGTTTTGCATTAAACCAGAACTCTCTTAAGAAATCTTGAAGCATGGCCCCTGGATCCTTAAACAATGCTTTGCGAAGAACACATTTAGACACAAAATTCATAACCTCCTTTACAAGAATTGAGGTTATTGTATTAGGTTTAATGAGAACAAGATTGCTGGGTTTGACTGTGATATCCTCAATAGGATAGTTCACATGTGATGATGGGATTAGGGTTACTTCTACATCTTGTTGTAATGATGATTCTACCATTGTTGTTTGTTGTTTTTTAGACGAAAGGTAGAGAGAGAGAGAGTTTGTGTGTGTAGAAATGATAAATCTTTGAAAAATGATATGATTCCTAATGTTAGAAAAGATTTATATAAAACTTTGAATGATTTTTGGTGGTTTTAATACCGTTTTGAGTAAAACATAAAAAGTTTTAGGGTTTTTTTGCACATTTAGCACAAACTCTCTCATTAATGTTTTATAAAAATGAAGTGGTTTCTAACATCTTGAATAGTAAAACGCGTCTTGTGTCAAAAGGTTGTTGACTGTAGATGTTAACGTTTGATATTTCATTAATAAACTAATTGTACTTTTTGAAGAATGTTTTTCTTTTTTCAAAGAGAAAATTTAATGTCATTTAATTTATTTTCAAACACATGATTGATTGGTTTTAAATGCCTTGACTAGTGATGTTGAAGCTGATGGGTGACATTCATGAGCTTAAGTGCGTCAGATGAGGCGACAAAACCCCATATACATGCTCACATAAGTGAACAAGACACATGATGTGGCACGCTCCTCTACTCAGGCCTAGCTACTCATTTATATCACAAAGATTTTCAGAAGTTCTGAACCTTCAGTAATACTGAAGGAATAGTTTGATGATTTTTTGAGATTTGCTTATCAGCTTAAGTGTGTCAGATAAGGCGACAAAACATCATGAGCACATTCACATTTTGTGAAATAGACACATGACATTACACACTCCTTTACTCAGACACAGCTACTAACTGAAATAAAAAACTTTGTAAGAAATACTGAACCCTTAGGATTCTTCGGTGATTTCTGAAGGTTTAGGTTTTGTATCATCAATATCTAGCATCCCTATCTTCATTATCAATATTTTGAAAGTTGGTTCATCGAGTGGTTTGGTGAAGATATCAGCCAATTGGTGTTGAGTGAAGATGAAATGTAATTCAGTGTCCCCTTTCACAATATGATATCTGATAAAGTGATATCTGATATCAATAGGTTTTGTTCTTGAGTGAAGGACTAGATTGTTGGATATTTCAATAGCACTAGTGTTATCACAAAATATTGGTACCTTTTCATATTTTATGTGATAATCAGCCAGTTGGCTTTTCATCCATAAAATATTGGCACAACATCCAACAGTTACCGATCATGTTAATAGGGAGCTTTGTACTAAGATGTTCCATCTCGATATTACGTCTTGACTGAGTGGTTGGATTTACGAGTCAAAGTGCCCTCGATCCTCAAACGTTTATAGAATGGCTTCTAAGAATAATGGCCCAAACAATGATGATATAATTCCAAAATTTAAAAATCAAAGAATATATAATTATTATTTAAAAATATTGAACTCAAGGTCAAAAACTCGATACATATACAAATGTGCTAATTCAGGTTTGTGAGACTAAGCTATTAAATTGTGATTGAAATATAAACTGACAAGAGTCAGACTCTTTAGATATAAGGTGATTTCATAGCCTCACTAACGTTGATTATTAAATGATTTAAAAACCCGTGAGAGGATATATGTTGATTGACACTATGTTTATAGCCGACTTAAGTCCCTTTTTAATCGTGGACCGCTAATCATTTCATAGAAAATGGGTGCTAATATTGTAAATAGTACTATCTGAGGATTGACATCCTCTGTCTGGGCAATTCGCACTTGCTAGAGCCTTAGCGGCCAAACATGCATACTTTATTTTGCAAACTCGGGATCATTTGGCAGACTACCTGCATAAGGGAAATTGGTAGTTTCTGATTTTATTAAGCCGTGAGGTCATGAGCTTAGGGCAATGTAGACATATATTATATGTGGGCGAATAACAATTTAGCTCAGAAAAGGTTCTTGCATCCAAAATGATTTTAAACCTATGAATTCACTCAACCTTTATATTGATTTTTAAGCATATGTCTCAAGTATTGATGATTTATAGCATGAAGCTTTATAAGGATGACATGGAGAGATACATACTTGAATTTGTTATCATTAATGTTAAGATTTTGCTCAGTTGAAAAAGTTCGTTTCTCGGAATCTTCTCGAATTGATTTATGGTTCAAAGTACGACTCAATTGTTTTTGGTGAAACAAATATTTTTGGTTGTTTTAAAATAAATGTGCAAGACGTAAATGAAATGACGTTAAAGTGAATCTAACTCTAATTTAAAATAAAAGACAAGTATTTAAAAGCGAGACGAAAATTAAAAAGCACTAAAAATAAATAACGCAAACTTAAAACTATCTAAGGCAAACTTAAATACGCAACTAAAACTTAAAACTAAGGCAAGGCTAAAATAAATCTAAGACAAATAAACTTAAAGTGCGACTAAGTAAAAAGGCGGGAAAAGTAAAGCTTGAAAATTAAAAACAGAAAAATTAAAAACATAAACTAAAAATAACCTGAAAATAGCTCATCCGGAATAATCCTTCGTTCGGAATGATTCTTCTTCAGTCGGAATATTTACCAAAAACCCTTGATCCGGAATAAATCCTTTATCCGGAATATGTCACTTATCCGGAATAAAGTCTTGACTCGGAATAAAGCCTTGATCCGGAATGTTTGATTCAGAACTCTTGATTCGGAATAATTCCTTGGCCCTTCGTTCGGAATATATTCCGAATGAACCTTGATCCGGAATATTAAAATATTCCGAATGAACAAGTTGATCCGGAATAATTTCCTTGGTTCGGAATGGTGGATATTCCGAATGAACACCTTTGGCTAAACCATTGATCCGGAATGTAAAATATTCCGAATGAACCAACCCTAAAATCCTTCACTCGGAATGTTGCTGATCCGGAATATGGTATTGATCTGGAATATTTCACTTATTCCGGATGAACTCCCTTTATTCGGAATAATCAACAAACAATCTTCACTGGGAATGTTTTAGGCTTTGATCCGGAATAATCCTGGGAACAAAAACGAACAACGAAGAACAAGGAAGAAACCAAAAGCTACGGATCTAATCAAAACTAAACAAAATCAACCACAAGATTAAATCAAACTAATCAATAAACATCTATTAATCATAAACAAACAATCCAAAACAATCAAACTAACAAATATAACCAAAATAATCAAAACCCACTTAATTAAATCAATAAAAATCAAGAACATGAACATAAACAATAAAGATCAAAGATTAAAGAAAGGTAGATAGGAGATGAACAATAAAAATAAAGATTGACAAGAATTAAAAGGAAACTTACTTGAAACTAAAGGAATTTAAGGTGCAAGACAAGTATTTAAATTTGACAATTAAGTAAAATGACATGTATTTAAATGTGCAAGTAATTAAAATGGAAGAGCATAGTTTGTCAAACTAGCCAACAACAGAAAATGAATGAAATCCTAATCTATTTATAGGGGAGATTAGGGAGGTGCTTAGGAAGCTTCCTCCCTTCTTTCTTCTTTCCTTAATTGCATGTTTAGTCCTTAATCTCCAAATTCTTCGACTTTAGTCTTTTAATCTTTTAAGTTCTTCGACTTTTGTCTCGGGATCAATAACTCGTCTTGTAATTTCTTCAATAAATTAGACTTGAGTTATTCGGCTTTTAGTAAACTTCCGTCTTTTGACTTTTTCTTCGATAAATCTTCAGAATTGGTCTTGGACTTCCGTTCTTTTTGCACTCTTGATTTCTTGACTTCGTCTTTCGTCTTTTTCTTCGATAAAAGCCCGTGAATGCCCGTGTTTTCTCCACTTTTCACCTTTTCGTCCTAAATCACAACAAAAACACAAACCACGCATAATTCCGACATAAATGACATAAAATACACGTTTTGGCTCGGTTATTATTGTAATTAAGTGATAAAAAGGATGGGTGTTTACACACCTATCAAATCCCCTACACTTGACCATTGCAATGTCCTCATGCAATGCATTAGTTACAAAGCACGATTTCATTTTTCATCATAATCAATCTACGTTGGTCTTTAATAAAGAGATATAAAATTATAAACATTCAAAGTAAAGAAATCAAAAACATACCTTAGGGTTTTGTAAATGTTGTGAATGATCATCATCCTCAATTTTTCACTTTCTCCAAACTAAGCTTAAAAACGAGATCATTGTTATTATAAGTTAGCAAACTAACACGAACTCATGTGGGCCAATTATTCACTTAGACTCCCTTATTCCTAGGTGTATCTCTTATATTTTATTGTTGTCTTGAATGATCACGAGGATGCATTGTTGACTTATTTTGATAGTTTATTAGGCTGAAAATAAAGTGGGACGATTTAATCAATAGTTAGCTAAAGGACAAAATCTTTTAAAATTGCTTCTCGGGACCTCAAAAAGTTCATATCTTGGCATAACTCGCTTCGCTTCATAATAGGAATTTCTTCACTTGACGTTTTGAGAGATTCTTCATATTTGGACCACGACTTCTTCATTTTTATCCAATCTTTATTTGGGACTTTGATATACAACGATCCGCCTCCTTTTTGGACTTGGATCTATTCATCCTCATACCTTGTTAGGGCCTTTTCGGATAGACTTCTCCATGATCTTTTGGGGAGTACTTGCTTTTCGTCGTGTGTCTCGATCCTTCATATTGATCTTCGATAAATGATTCTTCACATCACTTGGGATCTTTCGCAACAAAATGTAGCCCTCATGCCTTGTTAGGGCCTTTTTGGACTCGCCAATCTTCGCATCCCGCTTCAATATGTTATGCCTTGGCTATGAACTCTAATCCATACCGAGCAACTTTTAAACGATCTTGGGCTAGAAGCTAAGTAACTTTTCAAATCGTACAACCTTATTTATTGCAGATAAATTTATTAGCAAGCGATGGGAGAATAGGCTCATAATTAACTCACATAAATTCACGAAAGAATACCAAACTTATAATTGACTCTATCATATCTCGTTCTCCACAGTTTAAAATCTCAAGGAATGAGACTCGTGGATGCTTAGCCTATTAAATCAAAGTTTTGGGTTTTCGAGTCGTCTATAGGATCTTGCAACTTCTTAGACTTTTTCAAGTTTAGAAATCGCATTTTAAAGTTCCCTTGATAAACGACTCTCTAGGATCAATTATAGGAACTTGCGAAAAGTTCTTGTTCTTAACCCGTGAGAGTTAAGACTTTCACGTTTTATAGCTCCCTATATAAAAGCCTAGCAAAACTTGACTTAAACACGTTAAGGATACTAGCTAGAGTAAACTAAGATAAGTAAACTCGGGTTGAGTCAAAAGATTCACAACGTTTGAAAATTAAAAACCACTTTATTAAATATTTATTCTAGCAAAGAAAGAAAATAACTATACAAAGGGAAAAACTAATAGGCCAAAATAGATCAAAATTTTTGAAAAATGTCGAAAAATTGATTTTCTGGTTAAAATGAGGACAAATACAAGGAAAGGCCACTTAACTTCAATAGAAGTCCCCCTACACTTAATATAAACATTGTCCTCAATGTTTAAGCATGTGGGAGTAAACTCCCCTACACTTAGGACATTGTGCACTTTGTTTAAATCTCGCTAAGGAAGAGACAACTAAAGAGATTCCTATTTTAATATTGGAAAATATAAAATAGTGAATCGAAAGAGTTTAGGATAGAACCGGGAAAATGGGAACACGGAATCACGGGTCGTCAAAAATCATCAAGAGTGGATCATTGAGCGCTCGAATCCCTGAATAGTAGAAGAGAGGAAATAGCAAATACCAACGGGTCTCCCCCTACACTTATGGTAAAAACAAAGAAAAAGATAGATAGATAGTCAGGTTGCCTCCCGAGAAGCGCTTGTTTTTGTTAACCGAGTCACGAGCCTGACTCGTCCCCGAATTAAAGGTCCATGGGGAAGCCTCGAATGTAATACCGGGATCAAAGACCTTGTTCTCGTTCCCGGTTGACATCAACAAAGGGGAGGCGGGAGGATAAGTCTTAAACGGTAGAAAGGTCCTTTCAACATACGAGAAGTATGTGAAGTCTTGATCCACGGGAGGTGGGGGTGGGTAAAGGAATCACATTGTCATCCTCCAAAGACAATGGATGCTGACCAATTGGCAAAGCCGTAAGGTTATCAATCATAGAATGGTCATTTTCACCTCCCGGGTCAAAGCACTCATCCTCATTTCCCGGAGAGTGAAATTGATACATCACCCGCTTGGGCGTGCATTCAGTAGGATGAGGGGGAAATATAGTATGAGAAGTAAGAGAAGAATTACCTTCCATCCGTTTCACCTGTCCAGTAGAGTCAAATCTCTCCACCTCTGCTATAGAAGGGGGCATGGCTAACAAAGTATGCTCATCAATAGCAAGAGAAGCAGAGCTATCAATGTCCTCAATCCATTCGTCAAAGAGAGGATTCACCTCACTAGATATGTAAGCTCATCAAAATCAAATAAAGGGTTCGAATAAATCTTGAAAGTTTCCTTCGGAACGTCTTCATCAGATAGTGACTCGTCATCACTAGAAGTAAAATCATCATCTTGATCAAAAAGAGGATTAGAGAAAGCCAAAGAATCCTCTCCCAAAGTGTTGGTGGAAGGAACATCATCAAAAGAAAGTGCATCATACTCATCGTCACTGTCGGATGTCAACTCAGATTCACTTGGAATTGGGACAAGGTTATCAGCACTAGACTTTATGAATTCTTCGGATTCCTTTGCAGGAATTGTGCTAAGATCCTCATCCCCTAGGATGGGTGAATCCTTAGGCTCCAGAGCCGGCAAGTCGGGCGAAGGAATAGAATTCTCATCGTTCCAAGAAATAGGACTCTCATCGTCATCGCTATCATAATAATATGGAGGCACAAGAGGAGGAGTATAAGCATTAAGGTTAGATACTTGCTCTTGTTGCTGACCCGCTTGACATTTCTCCATGATCTTGTTGCAAGCTTCTTGAACTTTTTGAAAGGTGTCAAAAAGTGTGGCCATTTGCTCAGGAGTAAGTGCACAAAAGGGTTGATGACTGACGGTGTGACGTGGGGGCTCAAAGTTATACACAGTGAGATGATAGCATGGAACTTTCTCAAAGACCTTCGACGGATCACAAGAAGAAGCATCGTGAGGGCCCCCACAAATATAGCACCATGGGTATGGAGAAAAACCCGGTGCATCTTGAGGATAAGGATTGTCATAGACGGGAGAAGGTGAGAAAGTATTGTAAGAGGAGAAGTATGAATTTGTTGAATTGCAAAATGGACAAAATCCAAATTGTGTATCGTCGATATCAAAACCACACCGCTCACAAGTACACCATTGACATGTTTGAAAACCATGCCATGGTCTCCCACACCGTACGCAAGACGAATCCATGAAGAATTATAAATAAGAGGGGTAAAGAAAAGAATTAAACATAATAGAGGATAAAGAGGAATATTTTTGGTGCAAAACTTTTGAAAAAGAAATGCTTTTTATGATTTTTCAAATGTTTTTGGGATTTTTTGAAAATTTTTGACACGAAAAATAACGTTCACGAGTGAACGGATCCCAAAAAGCAACATGTCTCTCACAGAAAACCGTTAATCTTTACGAAAAGAGCCGGCAGCGGCGCCATTTTAATGTTAAGATTTTGCTAAGTTGAAAAAGTTCGTTTCTCAGAATCTTCTCGAATTGATTTCCGGTTCAAAGTACGACTCAATTGTTTTTGGTGAAACAAATATTTTTTGTTGTTTTAAAATAAATGTGCAAGACGTAAATGAAATGACGTTAAAGTGAATCTAACTCTAATTTAAAATAAAAGACAAGTATTTAAAAGCGAGACGAAAATTAAAAAACACTAAAAATAAATAACGCAAACTTAAAACTATCTAAGGCAAACTTAAATACGCAACTAAAACTTAAAACTAAGTCAAGGCTAAAATAAATATAAGGCAAATAAACTTAAAGTGCGACTAAGTAAAAAGGCGGGAAAAGTAAAGCTTGAAAATTAAAAACAGAAAAATTAAAAACATAAACTAAAAGAACCTGAAAATAGCTCATCCAGAATAATCCTTCGTCCGAAATAATCACTCATCCGGAATGTCACCTTCATTCGGAATATTTACCAAAAACCCTTGATCCGGAATAAATCCTTTATCTAGAATATGTCACTTATCCGGAATAAAGTCTTGACTCGGAATAAAGCCTTGATCTGGAATGTTTGATTCGGAACTCTTTATTCGGAATAATTCCTTGGCCCTTCGTTCAGAATACATTCCGAATGAACCTTGATCCGGAATATTAAAATATTCCGAATGAACAAGTTGATCCGGAATAATTTACTTGGTTCGGAATGTTGGATATTCCGAATGAACACCTTTGGCTAAACCCTTGATCCAGAATGTAAAATATTCCGAATGAACCAACCCTAAAATCCTTCACTCGAAATGTTGCTGATCCGGAATATGGCCTTGATCCGGAATATGTCACTTATTCCGGATGAACTCCCTTTATTCGGATTAATCAACAAACAATCTTCACTCGGAATGTTTTAGGCTTTGATCCGGAATAATCCTGGGAACAGAAACGAACAGCGAAGAACAAGGAAGAAACCGAAAGCTACGGATCTAATCAAAACTAAACAAAATCAACCACAAGATTAAATCAAACTAATCAATAAACATCTATTAATCATAAACAAACAATCCAAAACAATCAAACTAACAAATATAACCAAAATAATCAAAACCCACTTAATTAAATCAATAAAAATCAAGAACATGAACATAAACAATAAAGATCAAAGATTAAAGAAAGGTAGATAGGAGATGAACAATAAAAATAAAGATTGACAAGAATTAAAAGGAAACTTACTTGAAATTAAAGGAATTTAAGGTGCAAGACAAGTATTTAAATTTGACAATTAAGTAAAATGACATGTATTTAAATGTGCAAGTAATTAAAATGGAAGAGCATAGTTTGTTAAACTAGCCAACAACAGAAAATGAATGAAATCTAATCTATTTATAGGGGAGATTAGGGAGATGCTTAGGAAGCTTCCTCCCTTCTTTCTTCTTTCCTTAATTGCATGTTTAGTCCTTAATCTCCAAATTCTTCGACTTTAGTCTTTTAATCTTTTAAGTTCTTCGACTTTTGTCTCGGGATCAATAACTCGTCTTGTAATTTCTTCAATAAATTAGACTTGAGTTATTCGACTTTTAGTAAACTTCCGTCTTTTGACTTTTTCTTCGATAAATCTTCAGAATTGGTCTTGGACTTCCGTTCTTTTTGCACTCTTGATTTCTTGACTTCGTCTTTCATCTTTTTCTTCGATAAAAGCCCGTGAATGCCCGTGTTTTCTCCACTTTTCACCTTTTCGTCCTAAATCACAACAAAAACACAAACCACGCATAATTCCGACATAAATGACATAAAATACACGTTTTGGCTCGGTTATTATTGTAATTAAGTGGTAAAAAGGATGGGTATTTACACACCTATCAATCATTCAAACCTATTTTCTAGATTTTGAGGACCCTATGTTGTAAAATTCCAATTTTGAATGATAACTGAATAAATATATTGAAACACTCTTTTGAGTTGTCTTTTTACTTTAATATTTCAGCTTCCCTAAAAGCCTTGTATATTTTAACTCTCAGTCTTTACTTTTATGTAACAAAGAAGCTTGCATGTGCATCAGCAAAGCAAGTTTTTAATAAATAAAAGTTTATTTTTCTCTGAATTCTTATTATCTCCTTTCCTTTGTTTTCACGTTATAATTCTAGAAAAGATGAATACTCGGTGAAGTATGTATCTTTCGAATTTTAGCAAAAGAAAGATACCCCTTAAACTAAAAGAACTCCACAAGTCTATTTGGTTAAAGAAGATAATAATCTAAATAAAGAATATGTGGTATGCACGTAGAAGCTTTCCTTATACGAGACGAGTTGTTACATACAATTATTATATATGAGTCATATCTCTATAAATCTATTGTGGACTTGGAAAGTATATTCATCTCTTGATTTATTACCCTCATATATGACTAAATAATCAATATGTTAGGATGTACCTTTAGATTTTTGAATATATACTCGTAAAGCATTATATGTATACACATATGACAAATGCTTAATAGACAACTATATCTAAATTTCAATTTTTTGTCTTCTAATTTGAGAATGACACATCTAAGGACATCAACTTTGTCTACTATAACTTCCAAAAGACTTCAGCAAATGATTTATGATGGTGTTGTTGCAGCTTTGCAAGTGCCAACATTCAAGATAGTAAGGAATAACATTCCAGAAGAAAACCCTATAACTAGTCACTTATATAAATTCTAAGGAATCGAAGATGCTATTGGTATCGCTCGTTGGATTGAAAGAGCTTAATTAGTTTTCTCCCATTATAAATGTGTCGGGGATCGCAAAACAGTACTTTGACTAATGAAGCGTTATCTTGGTGGATTTTCTATTCTCAACCCATTGGAATAGAAGAAAATCATAAGATGGCGTGGTCAAATTTTAAATGCCTCATAATAACTCAATATTACCTTTCAACTGAAATCGAGAAAGTGAAAAAGGACTATGCTATCTAATGACAATGGGAAATAATCTCAAGGCATACTTGAGAAAATTTCAGGAGTTAGCAGAATTGTGTCCTATCACTAATTCTTAGAGAATAATGGAAGCCTTTATCCGTGGATTTCCTCAAGGATTCAAAAAGATGATTACTATTTCTAAACCTCCAAAATAGAAGAAGCCATTAATATAACCCAAAAATCGATGAATCATGTAATCAAGCACAATCCTGTGCAAGAATCAATCAACCTTAAGCGTAAATATAGTGAAGAAAGAAACCTCATCGAACCTAATCCAAGTCACCTAAATATTCTTTATGTTCTCTATTTTCCCTATTTTTATTACCTTAGTCCCAACCTAATTGATCTTCCCAAAAGGGAATCAATAGATAAGCTGGAAGACTACCCTTCTATATTAAATGCCTACTACATCACAAAGGACTCTGCACTGTCAAGTGTCAGAACTGCTACGAGATAGGTCACCAGACCCAGATTTGTTGGAACAAGGCGAATTTTTAAATTTCTTTGTACTTTTTTTTATTTTGTATGTTGTAAATGAATAAGTGTTCTGAACATATGTGAGTATTATCAATAAAATTTATGTGTTTTATTTACATCTCTTGTCTGTTTTATTTAAAGAACATGATATTATCTAGTAGGTCAACTCATTTATATCATAATTGATGTTGTAATCTTTGCATATTTAGAACAATACGACAATACCTTTTGATTGAATATTCAACATATGTCTTAACAAAGTTTTGAAATCTGAGTTACAAAAGTTCAACCTGAATTTTCTTTATGAAAATAGGCAAGAACAAGTAATGGATTTATCTATGAAATTTCTTTAGATAGACATGACACCATTTGGATCATTTTCAACTATATTTCATCGATAGTATGGAAACTTTGGCAAGGTTATACTTTGAAAAAAAATAATCTATCAACATAGAAGTACCAACATCTATCATCCTGAATACATAAAGGAAAGAATATTACCCTCAATACAATGGGCTAAGTGAGAGAATTATCCAGATACTAAACTACATACTCCACATGTGTGTTATGAAATTTGGAAGTACACTTACCATTGAAAGAAATCCCAATAGTTGTTATATCATAGCAATACTAATTTTAAAGCACTATGAGGAAAGAAGTGCCAACTATGTATCTGCTGGATAAAAATAGTGATATTTGACTCATGAGATTTGAGATAATTCGAGAGATCATTCAAATGTTGATAAAGATTTCTCACAATAAATGAGAAACCGCATCATATTGAAAGTATCAACTTGAAAAAGATCTTCTCTCTGCCAAAATATCCAAATCGATTTTGAAAGATGCGATAGTCAATTCAAGACTTTGAATTAAGTTGTGACATATTAACTTGAGTTTCCCAAAAGCTCAGTAATAATCACAATCCTTTTCGTATTTCGAAATCTAAGAAAGGTTTATATAATTAAAATGATACTTATCATATATTCAGTTTAATGATAAATTTAAATATTGTGAAATAATATTGTAACTTTGATCGCTAAAGTATGAATGATGTTGTAAAACCCGTACTTAAAATCCTTGAATATTAAATACGCGTAGTCTCAGCTTTAACTTTAATTAAACGTTAACAGTAAATACGCAAACTCAGTTTTATTAAAATATTACAAAAAAATAATTTTTTTTATAAACCTTCACTTCATTAGAATAATAAGATTTACAAAAAGTTAATGGGGAGTGGAGATACTATCTGAGCCCCCACTCCTTTAGCTATAGAGAAGCTAATCCTATTAAAAATAAAAGCAGCAGTACGTGCTCCAATGTCTTGTGTCATAGAGAACTTTTGGATCCGCTTTAGTAAGGCAACCGTATCTTTCTCCAATTCTCCAAGCGAGGAAAACGAAAAAGGGAGGAAACCATATCCAATTTTTGAACACTTAGTCTCATACTTGACTCGTTTACGACGTGCTGCATCAGTCACCGTACGACCTGGTATAAAATCAACCATCCCCGTTTGCGTAAGAGGAGAGGACCCTGTCAAATCAACACACACATCAAGCCCTCTGTCCCACGAGTAGAGTAACACATCCGTTGGACGTAAGGATTTGTCACGCCCTCCACCAAGCCCAATATCAACTTCTTTTCCAACTGAAATCCCTAACCTAAAATAGATGTCGACCAAGGTATCACGTACAACATTATGCCGATGTTTAATGCCAATGATACCGACACAAGACATGGCATGGTATCTGATGTGTCGTGATATGTATAGTGATAATTTGATATACGTTATAGGGTAAATTAGAAAATTACCTTTAGGAAAAAGTAATAGACTAATATTACCAATGACGAATTCAATTAAACACGTTGGTGACTCGAGTTCGTTGTACACGAAGATCTTATGAATTTGAGACGTTTTGCTTTGATTTGGATAATTGATTCGAATTGGTTTGCGGTTTAAAATCTACAAACACAATTAATTACTTAAAAATGAAAACAATTTAGAAAATTAAACTATTTAAAAATCTATAAAATAAATTTATTAAATAAAAATAACTTTTAAACTAATTTACTTTTAAAACTAATAAACTATATTAAAAATTCACTTAAAACAAATTTATTTAAAAACTATTTTTATTTAAATCTAAAATTATAAAAATCTATCAAATTAAAAATAAACTAATTAAACTTTTTAAGTAAATAAAAACATTTTTTTTATTTTTTTTTTAAATTTATAATATTATATTTATTATTTATTTGAAACTAATTATTATTGAAAATTTACTTTAATTAAATGAATGGTAAATTAAATTTACTTTAAAATTAAAACGTAATGCACTTAAGAATACTAAAGTAAAATCTGCCTAAGAGTAACACACTATATTAATTATGTAAAAGAAAAAAAAACCAAAAGAGCTAGCAACTCAGATGGTTAACTCACTTGACAACTAAAGGAGAGGTCTCGAGTTCGAGACCCCTAAGTGACATAATTTTTTGGATTAAATTCTTTTTGATAGTTAAAACAATTGAGTACATAGGAGTGACCCTTGGTGAGCTTATTGATCAGCTGATAGGAATCAGCTCTATTGGGCTTATCAGATCATTAGGATCTGATAAGCTAATTGCTTGAACAAAAATGAAGAAATATCAACAAACCAAACACCACCAATTCGTGGGTGCTGCCGAAATTAACATGTAATAAACAAAATGCAGATACAAGTCAAGAAATCAGCAATATTCAAATCAAATACTCTCAGTAAAAATAAATCACAGTAACTTAAGGAACTATAACAGTAACTAAACAAATGCAGAATAATCAGTTAAGAACAACAAAACTCACAACAAAAATCAGACAAATTAATGCAGCAAATAATCCTCTATTTATCAGCTCTAAACTTACTGAAATTCAGTCAAACAAAGATTATAAAAAATTAAGCTATAAACTAAACAACTCAGGTTATGCAACTAAGCAATACCACAGCTACAAGCATCCTTAGACTTTAATCAATACAAGACAGCTCAAACTAACGCAGTAAAAGGTTATTCCCGACAGATTCGTTTAAACAATCTAACACTCGAACAACTCTAATAAATCACAACAAATTATTGAAACGCAGCACTCATGAAATCAAGCTAAACTACTACGACAACAACTTCAAGTTCAGCAAGTGGTTTGATACAGTAATAACCTTGGCGCAGATCATAACTTTTTTCATTTAAGCTCAAAAATCCAATCATAAAAACTTCAGATAAAATCATCTAAGCAAATGATTTAACTCATAAATAACATCAAAATCACATAATCTCAATAACAGTTTTTCAAAAACAGACAGTCAACTTAAACAGTACTGCAACTCAAAGCTGTTAAACACATAAAAAACTAATCTCAGAAATAACTAAGCAGTGTAAGCATCTAACATCAAACTTAACAAAATTAAAACAAGAAACAAAGAAAAGAGTAAGAACCTTGTGTAGTATCCGTTGAGTAGAACACTTGCGCTGAGCAGTCTTAAGGAACAGACACCATCATCGTAACTCCACCATCTTTTATGAAACGAACCAACTCCACCAACAGTTTCACAATTTTAATCAATCGAACTGAGCAAATTTATTATTTTATTATTATCCAGTAGGGATAAAATTGATCCAATACTTTACTTTCAACATTAAAATATAAGCTATTAATTAGCTTATTCTTAACATCTTATATATTATCCTTGAGAAACAGTAAATAGGTTTAATTCATTTATCAATTTAAAGCAGTAAAAGAAATTAAATGAGACACGAGTAAAAATTAAACTATTAAACTTTCATTAATTTTTAGAAAATATTACAAAACTATATAAAGGAAATACAAGATTAAGCCTAAATCTATTTCAACAGAATAACATTAAAGAAAAGTCAAGGATGAAAAATAAAAGTAAATGGGTGGGTTTTTATAGCCATCCCAGGCTGCTGATGAGGGATATATCCGCATCTCCAAGGAATATTCTTCTCTGATTTCATCCCTTGGATCTTTTCTCTTTCTTGATTGTTGTCATCTGATGGTTGAGAATCACACACTAGCACACGGATTGCCAACGTGGCATCCGTGTGTGCTAGTTGTGTTTCTTTTGAGCCCTATGATTGGAGGATTGGATATATGAGCTGTTCAATCCAATAGTGAGATGCCACGTAGCCTCTTCAATCCAACTTTTCTCTTCCTATAAATTGGGGGTTTTTATTCCCCTACACGTGAATAACACGTGTGATCAAAAGCCCCATATCAATTTGTGATTTATTCAACTTAGGGTTTTTTTGAACAGTGAATTGTTTACTGGTTTTTCTTTGTGTAGAATGGAGAAGAAAGGGGAAAAATGATACACATAGTTTTTATCGAAAGTTTTATTTAATAAAAGAAAGAAAGTGGGTGAGAGATATGAACGAATGGGTGGATGTGGTACGGTTTATTTATTAATGTGAAAGTTGTGTGAGTGGTTGAGGAACGAGTAAATTAAACACGTGTGAATGACGAATGGATGTGTAAGTTGACACATTTTATTGGCTGAAAACAATCAAACCCTAGAGCCCATTTCATTCGTGTATTCCTTCCATAGTAATGGGCTTTTGGCCCAAGGAACTTTTCCATCCGTTTAATTCTTAACAAATTGGACTCTATTTGGGCTTTCCTTGGCCCAGTCCCAATAGTGTAACAATGTTTAATCAATATTGGGTTTTTCAGGCCCAATAAGCATTTGTGGGTCCCACTTGACCCGTTTTCTTGTCAAATGATGAAATCCTCTAAAGTCGCGCTCGATTTCGGCTTCTTTGATCTTTATCTTCAAACTCGTGTCGATAATTGCCGGTTTTCGCGAACTTGGTACCTACACACATTCAAACAAGAAACAAGCATATACAAGGCATTTTTGATACATTTCATGCATAATTTCATTGTTTTAAGCTACAAATGATATGAGTATAATAACTCATATCAAACTCCCCCATGCTAAGCAATTGCCGTGTCCTCACGCAATGATAAAATTAAACACTAACTACACCTTATTCAACTTTTGAATTTTTATTTTGCAAAGACATAATGTATTGCTTTCGTTATTGAAAAATAAATTTAAGGATCATAAAAGCTCAAATAGATTCATCGTCCCCGACTTTTCACTTTTCCATGCCAAGTGCAAAAACAAGATCATTGTTATTATAAGTTAGCAAACTAACACGGACTCATGTGGGTCAATTATTCACTTAAACTCCCTTATTCCTAAGTATATCTCTTATATTTTATTGTTGTCTTGAATGATCACGAGGATGCATTGTTGACTTATTTCGATAATTTATTAGGCCGAAAATAAAGTGAACGATTTAATCAATAGTTAGCTAAAGGACAAAATCTTTTAAAACTGCTTCTCGGGACCTCATAAAGTTCATATCTTGGCATAACTTGCTTCGCGATTTGAGACCTTTCTCGGACCGATATTTGGCAGTGACTTTATACTTCAAACCTTGAGAGACGTTCATGAAATAATGGTCTTCTCTTCATATAGGAATTTCTTCACTTGAAGTTTTGAGAGATTCATACTTGGACCACGACTTCTTCATTTTTCTCCAATCTTTATTTGGGATTTTGATATACAACGATCCGCCTCCTTTTTGGACTTGGCTTCATTTATCCTCATACCTTATTATGGTCTTTTTGGATAGACTTCTCCATGACTTTTTTGGGAGTATTTGCTTTTCGTCGTGTGTCTCGATCCTTCATATTGATTTTTGATAAATGATTCTTCACATCACTTGAGATCTTTAGCAATAAAACATATCCCTCATGTCTTGTTAGGACCTTTTTGGACTCGCCAATCTTCGCATCCCGCTTCAATAAGTTATGCCTTGGCTATGAACTCTAATCCATACCGAGTAACTTTTAAACGATCTTGGGCTAGAAGCTAAGTAACTTTTCAAATCGTTCAACCTTATTTATTGCAAATAGATTTATTAACAAGTGATGGGAGAATAGGCTTATAATTAACTCACATAAATTCCCGAAAGAATACCAAACTTATAATTGGCTCTATCATCTCTTGTTATCCATATTGTAAAATTTCAAATATGTGAAATCAATGGATACTTAGCCTATTAAATCAAAGCTTTGGGTTTTCAAGTCATCTATAGGATCTTGCATCTTCTTATACTTTTTCAAGTTTTAGAATTTGCGTTTTAAAGTTCCCTTGATAGACGACTTTCTAGGATCAATTATAGGAGCTTGCGAAAAGTTCTTGTTCTTAACTCGTATGAATTAAGACTTCCGCGTTTTAAAGCTCCCTATATAATAGCCTAGCAAAACTTAATTCAAATACGTTAAGGAAAAGCTAAGGTTAAAAACCGAGTCGAGTCAAAAACTATTCTTATTTTCACCAACGGAAAGCCTACATTCGTGTCAAAAGAACTTATTTTATTTATTAAAACTTAAAAATAACACTAAAAATTTTAAAATTTTATTGAAAAATAAGAAAAAGATCGTTTAGACACGACAAAAGCAATTGCAAGCGATTATATCGATTGACTCCCCCATGCTAAAACCAAACATTGTCCTCAATGTTTCTTAGCTCAAGATTAACACCCCCTTGCTAAAACACGAAGAGTCTAATGCAAATTCCTAGCATGGAAAGAGCACGCAAATCTATAAGCCGTTTATTAATTATGCCTTAAGATAAAACGTTAGTCGATAAAAATCAAGGGATAGAAAGTGTGCCCCTTTTTGGCATTCAAAGAATGGAAGATCAAGTGGATCGGCAAAAACCGAACACGAGAGTCTTCAAATATTAGGGTCATACCTAAGATCACAACACAACAAAAACACGAGCACGAGCTTGAAAGATCAAGCCTTATTAGGTGTTAGAAAGTAGAAAGAAGATAGAATGTATGGGACTCCCCCACAAGGTACCTCGTTTTTATTCACCGAGTCATGAGCTCGACTCGATCCCCGCATTCATTGGTCCTTAGGGAAAGTGGTGAAAACCGGTATAATAGGATAAAATCCAACATAAAGCGCGATGCCGGGGTCAAAGATTACATCCTCGTTGTCGGATGACAAACGAAAGGATAAAACTCTAACACAAATCTCTAACAAGAGATGTTAGTCACAACTAATGGTATGGATAAAGCATGCTCCCCGAGATAAACTCGCACCAAGATGATTAAAAAGTCTTTCAATTATTGCATCGGTGAAAGGCCGAGATTTCCCTAAATCAACGATTCCGGGGTCGAATACCTCGTCCTCGGTGGAGAAAGGAATAGACAACAAGGTGTCGTCCCCCCATGCTAATCCTAAGGCATATGAAGCACATGGTAATGGTGGTACAAAAGTCTCAACCATAGTAGTTTCAACTTGCATGACTTTGATGACCTTGTCACTCTTATGAATGTGAATAAAGGGGTCATGGTACTCAAAACGAGTCGCATGAAAAACCCGCACATTAAGACAAAGCGAGTGGGAAGGATAATTGGAGCAAAAGTAATTTCTCCCTCCGGGTCAACATTGTCATCATCATAAATCGGGTGATCAAACCAAGAGTCTTCATCACCGTCATTAGACTCTTCCTCAAATTCCGAAGGAATGTCTATATAAAGAAACTCATCAACCTCCTTCATAAGAAGATCATCATCACAAAGGTTGTGAGATGTAGGAGGTATGATGTTCTCAAAATCCTCTTGAAACAATGGATTATTGTTCAATGAAACTTCAAAGAGAGAATTTGAGTAGGTCACAAAAGTGTCGTCATCCTTGTCATCACAAGAAATATCCGACAAAGTATCGAGTGTATCACACTCGGATACAAGATCATCATTCTCATTTGAAGGCAATTCATCGGCGAATTCCTCAAGAATGGTAGGTAAAACACGAGAATCACGCTCGATCTCGAGATCAGAAACGTCTTCACTTCCCCGTGGAAGTGGATCAATGATAGCAAAAAGTTCATCGATAAACTTATCACATGAATAGTCACTAACCTCACTCGGTGTGAAGTTAGGAATCAAAGGCTCTTCAATGGAAGATTGTGCCTTAGGAACATCAACATGATCCTTAGAAGAGAGTGAAAATGAGTCCATTTTCAAAGATTGTTCAATTAAAGCAATATCACTCTCGGGATCAAAATTCTCATTAACAAACTCACTAGCATCAAATGGCTCACTTAAGTAATCATCAATTTGTTTTTCAATCTTAGCACTATCATCCTCGTGTGGAGTGAGTGTAGATGAGGAAAGGTTACAACATGTTTCAACAAAGCAAGCTTCTTCATTTGACTTTAACTTTTTACTTTCACAAAATGGAGTTTCCAAAATTGGAAAAACACCTTTATCAAAAAGAGCTTTCTTATTACTTTCAATTGTTTCAACAAGTTTTACACTTTCAATTTTCTTAGAAGCAAATCTTGGAATCTTTTCCGGTTTAAAAACAATGCTTTTATCTCCATAAAACAATTTAATTTCTTCTTTCCCCATATCAACTTGAATTTGAGCCGTGCACAAAAATGGTCTTCCTAAAGTAATAGGCACACGAGGATTGGTCTCATAATCGACTATAGCAAAATCGGCTAAGTACAAGAAATTCCCCACTTTCATAATGACATTTTCCGCTATACCAACCGGTCGAGTGGTGGTTCCATTAGCAAGCTCAATGATCATACGAGTGGTACTAAGTGGTGCATAATCAATAGTCTTCCAAAGGGCTAGGGGCATTATGTTAATGCTAGCTCCTAGATCGGCTAGGCCTTTGCAAACCCCAAGCTCATTGAAAACACAAGGTATCAAGAATTGACCCGGATCTTTATACTTCTCGGGAAAGAAATCAAAGAAAACCGAGGTACTAATCACATTCAAAGTATCCTTAGTGACTTCTAGAAAAGTTTCCTTAGGTGGAGGTTTAAACTCAATCACTTCAACTTCATCTAAATTCTCACAATCATCATAAACGGTTATGGCCTTAAGTTCTCCCTTCGGGTTCGGAATGGTATTACTAGGTAAGCAACCCGAAGAAGATGACGGTTTAGACATGAATCCCTCAAACATCGAAAGCAATTTATTTTGACCTTGTTCCAAACTTTGTTGCATACGATTATGACTTTGCTCTAATCTTTGCTCAAAACGGTTTTGGTTTTGTTCTAGCCTTTGTTGATTAAGCTCAATCTTATTGTTTTGCCCTTTAATCGTATTTTGAAACTCATTTTTCAAAGTTGCCATTTGTCCTTGAAGATTATTTTGAAAAGCTTTCAAATTTGCCTCATTCGATTTAATATAGCTTGACAAATCATTTTGATTATTCCCTTGAAAACCTTGATTGTTTTGATTAGCATTAAACCCATTTCCTTGATTGAAATTCCCTTGGTTACCACGGTTAAAATTATTCCCATTGTTTCCATTGTTGTACCTATTTTGAACCGGTGAAAAACCCGGTGGAGCAACATGATTTTGACGAGGAACTTGACCGTTGGAGCCATAAGTTCCCGTTGCAGGAAAAGCTCTAGCTTGATCAAACCCCGTGGTTAAACAAGCATGATTAGGATGTGCTCCACCACATGATACACAAACATTCTCAACCATATTAATGGATCCATGAGGATTCTTCCTAAGCTCATTCAAAATCGTGTCAATCTTAGAGTCCAATCTAGCAATCTCGGGATTAAATGAATTCACATTGGAAACACCCGGTGTGTTTCGTGAATATTGTGCTCTAGATTTATTCTCAATTATTCCCCCACACGTCTCTCGGATTTTTTCTTAAAAGATTACCACCCGCGGCGGCATTTAAATAATCTTGTTCAATCATATTAAGCCCATTATAGAAAGTATTTATTTGATGCAATTCCGAGAAACCGTGGTGTGGACATTGTCTCAACAAATCTTTAAATCTTTCCCATGCAACCCCAAACGATTCATGCACTTTTTGTTCAAATCTAGTGATCTCATTCTTAAAATGTGTTGTCTTAGAAGGTGGAAAGAAATAATTCGTGAACTTAGACACTAAATCATCCCATTTTAAGATCGAACCCGGTGGTTCTTTCTCATACCAAAGCTTAGCATTACCCTCGAGCGAGTACGGAAAAAGCATGAGCTTAATCACGTCATTCGGCACATCTCTAAACTTGAGAGTCGAGGTAATTCGATTAAAATTCCGAATGTGAGAATGCGGGCTATCGGTCTCATTGCCACGAAATTGGTCGGCACGAATGAGCGATAAAAGACCCGTCTCTAATCTCAAAATGATCCGCCAAAATAGCCGGCACAACGATTGCTTCCCCATACCCTTCGGTGGGTGCACGGAGCAATTCCTCCATTGTTCGGTTATCGGCCATCTCTACAACAATAGGTGGAAGCTCGGGTTCCACTATTCGTTGTTGACGATTTCTATTTCTACGAGGAATATTTTCGAGCCTATTAAAATCAATCACAAGACGAGAAGAACGTAATTGCATACACTACAAAGATGAGAATTTAGAGGATTGAAGAAAAGAAATTAGACAAGAAGAAGATTATTTTTGGTATTTTATTTGGTATTGCTCAATCAATAATGATCGATAAAAAACAAGGAATAAGGATAATTACTATGGAAGTAAATTACCCTCGGTCGACTTTGAAACGATAGGTGGAAACCTAAACATCTCGAGGTTCAATAAGTAAACAACAAAAATAAGATTTATTACTACTTGAGTCGGCAAACCAATAATAGGTTGTCCCTCTCAATATACGCACAAGCAAGCGGGGAAACGAGGTGGCACAAAGCACTTAAAAACCTTTTTCCTTAGACGGCCTTTTATAGCACGTCGCCTTATACCCACCTTATAGTTTGTATAACTCGAGTTCAAACTTCTTATTAGTATTTGTCTATTTTGCCTTTTATTTTTGTTTTGGATTCGACTACAATAGCTAGGTGATGAAATCCCAACTAAGGCCTTATTTGAAAAGTATGTAAATTTATTGTGCTACGTAATACAATATATTATTCACAAAAAACGAGAAAAACGATACATACTATATAATAGAAAAATAACAAACTTTCCGAGGACGGAAAGGGTCTTCAAATCAACGATCAACAAATCTCCACAAAAGCGAATCGTACACAAGATCCCCGGCAGCGGCGCCAAAATTTTTGATGTGTCGTGATATGTATAGTGATAATTTGATATACGTTATAGGGTAAATTAGAAAATTACCTTTAGGAAAAAGTAATAGACTAATATTACCAATGACGAATTCAATTAAACACGTTGGTGACTCGAGTTCGTTGTACACGAAGATCTTATGAATTTGAGACGTTTTACTTTGATTTGGACAATTGATTCGAATTGGTTTGCGGTTTTTAAACTACAATTAAAATCTACCAATTTTAAGCTATTAAAAATAAGCCTTAAGTGCATGAATCGTTTACCCCGCTTATTTAAAATCTACAAACACAATTAATTACTTAAAAATTAAAACAATTTAGAAAATTAAACTATTTAAAAATCTATAAAATAAATTTATTAAATAAAAATAACTTTTAAACTAATTTACTTTTAAAACTAATAAACTATATTAAAAATTCACTTAAAACATATTTATTTAAAAACTATTTTTATTTAAATCTAAAATTATAAGAATCTATCTAATTAAAAATAAACTAATTAAACTTTTTAAGTAAATAAAAACATTTTTTTTATTTTTTTTTAAATTTATAATATTATATTTATTATTTATTTGAAACTAATTATTATTGAAAATTTACTTTAATTAAATGAATGTTAAATTAAATTTACTTTAAAATTAAAACGTAATGTACTTAAGAATACTAAAATCTGCCTAAGAGTAACACACTATATTAATTATGTAAAAGAAAACAAAACCAAAAGAGCTAGCAACTCAGATGGTTAACTCACTTGACAACTAAAGGAGAGGTCTCGAGTTCGAGACCCCGAAGTGACATAATTTTTTGGATTAAATTCTTTTTGATAGTTAAAACAATTGAGTACACAGGAGTGACCCTTGGTGAGCTTATTGATCAGCTGATAGGAATCAGTTCTATTGGGCTTATCAGATCATTAGGATCTGATAAGCTAATTGCTTGAACAAAAATGAAGAAATATCAACAAACCAAACACCACCAATTCGTGGGTGCTGCCGAAATTAACATGTAATAAACAAAATGCAGATACAAGTCAAGAAATCAGCAATATTCAAATCAAATACTCTCAGTAAAAATAAATCACAGTAACTTAAGGAACTATAACAGTAACTAAACAAATGCAGAATAATCAGTTAAGAACAACACAACTCACAGCAAAAATCAGACAAATTAATGCAGCAAATAATCCTCTATTTATCAGCTCTAAACTTACTGAAATTCAGTCAAACAAAGATTATAAAAAATTAAGCTATAAACTAAACAACTCAGGTTATGCAACTAAGCAATACCACAGCTACAAGCATCCTTAGACTTTAATCAATACAAGACAGCTCAAACTAACGCAGTAAAAGGTTATTCCCGACAGATTCGTTTAAACAATCTAACATTCGAACAACTCTAATAAATCACAGCAAATTATTGAAACGCAGCACTCATGAAATCAAGCTAAACTACTACGACAACAACTTCAAATTCAACAAGTGGTTCGATACAGTAATAACCTTGGCGCAGATCATAACTTTTTTCATTTAAGCTCAAAAATCCAATCATAAAAACTTCAGATAAAATCATCTAAGCAAATGATTTAACTCACAAATAACATCAAAATCACATAATCTCTTTAACAGTTTTTCAAAAACAGATAGTCAACTTAAACAGTACTGCAACTCAAAGCTGTTAAACACATAAAAAACTAATCTCAGAAATAACTAAGCAGTGTAAGCATCTAACATCAAACTTAACAAAATTAAAACAAGAAACAAAGAAAAGAGTAAGAACCTTGTGTAGTATCCGTTGAGTAGAAGACTTGCGCTGAGCAGTCTTAAGGAACAGACACCATCACCGTAACTCCACCATCTTTTATGAAACGAACCAACTCCACCAACAGTTTCACCATTTTAATCAATCGAACAGAGCAGATTTATTATTTTATTATTATCCAGTAGGGATAAAATTGATCCAATACTTTACTTTCAACATTAAAATATAAGCTATTTATTAGCTTATTCTTAACATCTTATATATTATCCTTGAGAAACAGTAAATAGGTTTAATTCATTTATCAATTTAAAGCAGTAAAAGAAATTAAATGAGACACGAGTAAAAATTAAACTATTAAACTTTCATTAATTTTCAGAAAATATTACAAAACTATATAAAGGAAATACAAGATTAAGCCTAATTCTATTTCAACAGAATAACATTAAAGAAAAGTCAAGGATGAAAAATACAAGTAAATGGGTGGGTTTTTATAGCCATCCCAGGCTGCTGATGAGGGATATATCCGCATCTCCAAGGAATATTCTTCTCTGATTTCATCCCTTGGATCTTTTCTTTTTCTTGATTGTTGTCATCTGATGGTTGAGAATCACACACTAGCACACGGATTGCCAACGTGGCATCCGTGTGTGCTAGTTGTGTTTCTTTTGAGCCCTATAATTGGAGGATTGGATAAATGAGTTGTTCAATCCAATAGTGAGATGCCATGTAGCCTCTTCAATCCAACTTTTCTCTTCCTATAAATTGGGGGTTTTTATTCCCCTACACGTGAATAACACGTGTGATCAAAAGCCCCATATCAATTTGTGATTTATTCAACTTAGGGTTTTTTTAAACAGTGAATTGTTTACTGGTTTTTCTTTGTGTAGAATGGAGAAGAAAGGGGAAAAATGATACACATAGTTTTTATCGAAAGTTTTATTTAATAAATGAAAGAAAGTGGGTGAGAGATATGAACGAATGGGTGGATGTGGTATGGTTTATTTATTAATGTGAAAGTTGTGTGAGTGGTTGAGGAACGAGTAAATTAAACACGTGTGAATGACGAATGGATGTGTAAGTTGTCACATTTTATTGGCTGAAAACAATCAAACCCTAGAGCCCATTTCATTCATTTATTCCTTCCATAGTAATGGGCTTTTGGCCCAAGGAACTTTTCCATTCGTTTAATTCTTAACAAATTGGACTCTATTTGGGCTTTCCTTGGCCGAGTCCCAATAGTGTAACAATGTTTAATCAATATTGGGTTTTTCAGGCCCAATAAGCATTTGTGGGTCCCACTTGACCCGTTTTCTTGTCAAATGATGAAATCCTCTAAAGTCGCGCTCGATTTCGGCTTCTTTGATCTTTATCTTCAAACTCGTGTCGATAATTGCCGGTTTTCGCGAACTTGGTACCTACACACATTCAAACAAGAAACAAGCATATACAAGGCATTTTTGATACATTTCATGCATAATTTCATTGTTTTAAGCTACAAATGATATGAGTATAATCACTCATATCAGTATCCATAAATATCTCCCGTAAATACCTTCGAGCATGCTGAGCACGGTTTCGGAACTGAAAATAGGGGAAAACCTAACCGATAGCATAACACACAGCGGTAAGTCTTACCATTCATAGTCTGTCCCAAACCAGAAATAAGAACCACCCTAAGCCAGACAGAAGTATGATCCTCCATTTGAGATTTCCACAAAGCCATCTGTCGAGGAGATAAAGAAAAAGTGGATTCTACAGTTTGAGTAACATGAGTGAAATATATATCTGCAGTTTGAGTAACATGAGTGAAATAATTATGAAGTTTCATAAAATATTACGTATGTATTAATTATTATACAGACAAGAGTATTACGTTTTAGAAAATTAAAACATGGGAAACATACAAATGTACACGATAAAATATTAAGCCGAAAAACAAATGAAACCACATATATGTTATTAAGGGTGGCGGTTTTTAAGTAATAAAAAAGAAGAAAATGGGCTTTTGGTCCAACCCGTTTTGAAAACAAAAGTATAGGAAATAAGAAAGAGGGTAATTGCCATTTCACTTTTTACAAAAAAATAAAAAAAATATTAGGGTTTGTGTCCCCTTGGAGTAGCCGACGGCTAGAAGACAAAAAAAAACATTCGGCCTTAGTTTTCAACAGTGATTCGTGTTGTTTCATCATTTCATTACCAAATCCTATAACGGTATCAATTCTTTTCCTTTAGTTTCAGTCCATACCACGAATTAATGTGTTTTGATCTAAACATAGATATTTCATTTTGTAAACATAGAATAAATCAAACAGGGGGTATCGGGTTTTTACTTAACTCACGAAAACCGAGACCATAAGGTCTCGGTGTGTGGTGTATTGGCCAGCCGTGACCCACACAAGGGTTGTTGGTGCCTTGTTTTGCTAGCCGCAGCCCATAAACACCCAAACAAGGGTAACGAGCCATAAGGGCGTGTTTGTTTTTAATAAACAATGGGTAATAACCACACAGCAGGGGGTTTGGTTTGGATTCGCATGGGTGTTTGCTAAAAGAAGTAAGTACATGCAGTAAAGGGGTGTTTGGGTTTGTAAACAGTGTGTACAACAGCAGAGCCGTGGGAACCATATAATAGTCAGTGGGAGCTTATAACTAATGGTGGGAAATTATAACAGGGCAGTGGGAAACAAAACAGTGGGAACTATTAACAAGCAGTGGGAACTGTTGTTAGGCCACAACCGGGGGCTGTTGGGCCTCAGTTTTAGGCTGACCCGAGACATAGTGTCTCGGGAAGATATTGACTCAGGCTTAGGCTGCGCGTTTGAAAAATGAAAACAAGGGACTTTATCTTATTAACATCAAATCATTTTAGAAATAAAGTTTCATACCGTAATTTTAGCAAAACGGTAATTGTTTCATGAATTTAATTAGTATATTAAATTATTTATGATTTAACTAGTTTTATTTATTAAAAACGTATGATCTTAATTAAATTAAATAGTTATTCATGAAACCATTTTTAGAAACAATTTTGGAAACGTTCTATTTTAGGAAACTTTCTAATTCGGGAAACTTCCTATTTATGGCAGGTTACTATTTATAGTAATATTATAATACCAAAAAACAGTATAATACCATAATCAGAATACAGTATAATATACAATGATCAGAAACACATGATATACGTTATTCAGTAAATATTTAAAGAACAGTGGGATTTATCATAAACACACCAGACAACCAGATTAATTAGTTTATACGCAACTAGTAAAATAATACAAGAACACACAAAATGAATTAAGAACAGTAATAAACAGTAATCAAAGACAGTAATCAGACAACTCATTCACGTCCCTTATTTATGTAGTATCCGTGAAATCAGAGTAGGAATCTCATCAGCTTTCCTTGCAGTCAGTTACTGGACACAAGGTACGGATGTTTCATCCTTCATTAAGGACTTCCTTTCTATGCATGATTAGGATTCCCCGTCTGCAGCCAAATGTTTTCCCCAGTATATGTTCTAAATTTTATCAGTAATCATCTTAATAACTAAGTTAAATTGCCTGAGCTTTATATACAAGCATGATCAGTTATGTACTAGTTACGGAGGTAGCGTAACCATGACACTTGAGGCACCGGTGTCATGACTCCTTTGCGGGGGAGTGATTTCTCGCAGCGTCCCATTTATTCAGCTTGGCCATTTTATCAGTATTATCAGCGGAGCGTATGGGTGCATCCTAGGTTATCAGTTTACAGCTTATCAGGTGAATGTGGTGTGTGCTCTACATCCTTCACATTGGAGTTGATCCCTCCACCCATCACATTATTTAGAGGTCACCCCTCTACAGCATGACGAGGTCACCCCTCTATGTATTCACGCAGATGTTGTTACAGCACATGACCTATATAAGATCTTGGCATTTAAAATACAGTAAAAAAACATGTTTACAGATTTAACAGTTAGTTTAGCTTTACTATTTATAAATCAAACTTTTAAGATTATACACAGTTTTCTGATGCAATTTACATATCAGTCTTATAGCTTCAGTATTTGTTACCTGTCTCATTCCAGTACATTCTTATCATGCTTTATATCCGTTCACTGGGCGTTAGCTCAGCTGTAGTTCCTTTCATGTTCTAACGGCAGGTACACCAGGACGCTCTTTGGATTTTGAGAGTACGTGCATTTGATGGAAGCTATCCAGACTCCTCTACTTTATGCACTTCATTCATTTATTTGCTTGTTTGGACATTGTTCAGTCCTTTCCAATGTTGCAAAACAAGCTTTACAAGGCCGATTAATCGCTGCTTAATCGCTACATGGCCATCAACCTTGTCGATTAATGTAAAGGCGATTAATGGCGGTCAACTGCGGTCAATGGTTGTCAAGGGAGGTCAAACTTGCCGGAAACATGTAAATCTTGCCGAAAATACCGAAAACTCACTCTAAACTTGTGTTTACAACTAATAATAATTGTTTATAACTATGATAAGTTTGATTTTAGGAATAATAATGTCGAAAATGCCTAAAAATCATTAGAATTACGAAAAAGTTTATGAAAATACCTAAAATTTGCTAAAAACGATCTGATTAATCACCGATTAATCCCGCCTAGAACGATTACAAGCTACAAGGTGGTCGACCGGCCGACTAGCGATTCACGATTTTTGCAACATTGGTCCTTTCTTTCAGTATTTTACTTTTCATGTTTTGAGCTTATGTTTGGTTTACCGATGTTTGATTCCGGTATTTCCTTTATGGTCAGTTAATTTTTTAGGACATTTACCTTATATGCTTTGATGACACGCCATAAATACGCGTAACGGTCCATTTATCCAAGTGGGGTGTTATAGATGTTTCATGTATATTCAGTTTGATAATAATTTTGATAGAAGAATTTGATTGGAAGGTAAAGCAACGGAAGTAACATTATATTATTGAACGTGAATGAAATTCTAAGAAAGAATTTAAGAACACGAGGACCATATTCGTCTTTGCTGTATTATGTTTTTGTTATAATCTAGGGACGAGGTTTCTTTCAAGGGTGGAGACTATAACAACCTATAAATTTCACATTTGTACTATGTGTTATGATTGTATGAATATGAAAATTCACTAGAAATTTGTGCTTCTATGCCTTGGTAAGATGAATTTATTCTAACAACCTTAGCTGCGACTTCAACATATTCCTATGTTGTAAACATCATGTATATATATATATATATATATATATATATATATATATATATATATATATATATATATATATATATATATATATATATATATATATATATATATATATATATATATATATATAAGGTTTGAGTTCTATAATTAATCTAATAAGTAAATTGTGAATAATAAGATCACAAATATAACTAAGATGCCCTAAATTATCAAAGAAATCTTAGAAACTCTATAAATGGATGGTAAACTCAAGAATTGTGAAGGATTAATGTATAACACCTATGTATGAATTTAAAAGTAAAATGTACAAGATATAATCTATTAGTTATAAGTATAATTTCATCCAAGAATATTAAGTACACACCATACAAAGCTAAGTACAAGTAATTGTACTAATAGTCAAGATCACCACCAAAAATCCATTTCACATTGAATTAAGACCTCATCTTTCGTAACTAATTATAAAACTCAACTAAGTGTCATACTAAGACTATATTTTCACTTAAAGTCAACGTACAAATAATTAATGCACAAGGTACAAGTTTTTAAAGCATAGAATTCTAATTAAACCTATTTCTTCCTAGGATATGATTAACCTATGCAACTCCTTAAACTAAGTGTGTAGATTCTTTAGAAAACTTAAAATCAATATATAAGTCCTGGAATAATTCAAGACAATGATGTAAACACAAAGAATACAAGGTACATGTCACTTAGGCATAGTAATCTAAAAACCCTTATATTACCTATTTTACTTAGAATCAATGTATAATCTTTTTAGACAAGTGTACAAAACTCATTAGCATTACATTTAGGCTATGAAATTACCATAAGAAAAGGTACAACCCTCCTTAATCACAATGTACAATATTTCAAAGCATGACTTATAAAATAGGTCAAAATAGGTATTTTCACTCTTTAGACATTTTTACTTGGAATAACTTAGTGAAATAAGTATAGGAACTCCATGAACACCTTAGATACAATGAAGGAGGTATAAATTGATTTTTCATCAGAGCCAAAGTAAGGATTATGTCTTTAACATGGATTAAACCCTAGATCACTAGAAATACTAATCCGGCTAGGTTTTCTTCCCAATTTCACTTTAAACCTATGTTAAGCTTCAAACAAAGGACCAAAAAATCCTAATTATAATGTATAAACCCTAATTACACCATAATTAATCAGTAATCACATTCTTAATCCCTTAATTACAAGAATTACAAAGTTACAAGCCCTAGATTTCGGCCCGTCTAGGTTTTTCCTTCCAAAACCAAATTTAAACTCTTTCATCCACTTTTCAACTTCAAAAAAGATATATGAAAAACATATAGGACTTCTAGAAGCCCTACAAGCTGTTGGATTATCACCTTGTAGATTCAAAATCGCCATTCTTATCCTATGTATGTCGTGTGACATTTTTAGCCATAAACCATAGATTTGTTCAAAACTAGCTTGTATGAATCCTCTTTTAGACCCTATGAATCATAACTAGCATCCCTTAGTCACTGCCTTGATGTTATTACACGTTCATGGTCATATATTGAAGCTTAAGGCTTGAAACTAGTATAAATAGGGGCAAATAACACATAGTTTTCTTCATCACTCACTTTCACTTCTAAACACCTATACAATATGATGTTATACCTCCATTGAAGTTATAAGAAATACCTAAGATCAGTATCAAGCTTAAGATGAGATTCCAATAGTTCTTGAAGAGTTTTGAAGAAGATATAGTTCATATGTCCCATTAAAAGCCTTAGATTCCTGATCTTATTGTTTGTAAGTTTTCATCTTACTCTATAAGTTCTTTTTATGTTCTAGATCTTTAATAATCTTTTTTATAATCTAAATAGCTATTCCAATAAGTCTTGGTTCATGTAATAATCTAAAATAGAGTTTCTAAGCTAAAGATGTAATAAAACCCTAGAATAGTAAAACACATGAAATAATGAGATAAAATCTCTTTCAAAAGCTATAGATCTGAAAACTAATGTTATTATGATTAAAAACTTTATTTTAAGTTCCTAGATCTTTTTGTACAAATTTGAACTTGTTATGTAATAATAAACAAGTCTAGGGACTAAAACTGTCATTTTTGAGACTATAATTTTTTGGGCCAAAAATGTCATTTTACCGAAGTTAAACTATAAGGATTGATATTGTAAAGTTTGAAACCCCAAGGGTAATATTTGAAGGTTGAAAATGTAAATATTAAAACTATATACTTTAAAGGTTAAATGTGTAAATATACCAAACTTATAGCTTTATGGGCTAAAAATGTAAATATCCCAAAACATATAAACTTTAAGGATCATTTTGTCATTTAGGAAACTATATGGATTAAAATTGTGTAATGAAACCTATTTTCTAAAGTTATATAAACTAAAAGGGTCATTTGTGTAAATATATAACTAAAAGGATATAAAGTGTAAATTAAAGAAAGTTGTAAGAAATAAGGTATCATGTTAGTAGGGATCTTTGCACTAAAATGTTACATCTCGATATTATGTCTTGACTAAGTGGTTGAGTTTACGATTTAAAGTGCTCTCACTCTTCAAACGTTTATAAAATGACTTCTTAGTATGATGGCCCGAAAAATGATGCTATTCTAAATTTTATAAATCAAAGAATACATAATTATTATTCAAAATTATTGAACTCAAGGTTAAAGACTTGATACATATACAAATGTGTTAATCCAGATTTGTAAGAGTAAGTTGTTAAACTGTGATTGAATATAACCTTGTTAGGAATAAAATATAGCCAGTCTACTTGAGCGCCGACAAGAGTAAAACAAGCGTTGATAGGAAGAAAACAAACACTGACAGATCAAGCGTTGACAAGAAGAAGTCAAGCGTTGATACATTGAAGACAAGCACTGATGGAAGGATATGATCTACGCGTTTATTATGTTCTAGATTACTTCTAGTAAAGATAGGAACAACAATGTATTTTCTATATTTATCTTTACCTAGAATAGTTGATACGTAGATTATTGTACAAGGCTTCTTATGTCTATAAAAGAAGACCTTTAGGTTATTGTTCAATATAAGTTTTCATACGTTAAACACTTTCATTGTAAGCAAGTTTGTTATCATTAATCAAAGTGAAAGTTTGTTTACATCTTGTGTGTTCTTGTTTAAGTGTTAATTCCGCATAACACTTAGATTATCATATACATATACAAAGGTTTCTCTAAGTGTATAACTTGATCTAATCTCGTATACATAAAGCTAAATCGATCTGAGTTTAGGATCAACAAGTGGTATCAGAGCTTGTTGAGGAACTTTTGATCTTAAAGAACACAAGAACCCTAAAATCACCAAAACCCTAATTTTCACAAAACCCTAAAAACATCATGTCAAATCCAGAAGTAACCTCCTCCTCCTCACCTTTACCAAACATCAAGATTCCCATGCTTGATGCAACCAACTTTGAATTGTGGAAATTTAACTTTGAGCAATATCTGGGGATCTATGACTACACTCTCTGGGAGATTATTGAATATGGAAACACATTCAATAAAGCTCAAAAGATTGCTGATGCCATTGCTGGAAGAGCAGCTGTTGCTGGATGTTCAGAAGCAGATAAGAAAGAAAAGCCTGATGATGGTAGAGCTGTGTCTGCTAAAGACATAGCAAAGAAAAGGGTTGATATGAAAACCCTAAATATTCTGAAACTCTCTTTGGGACAAGAGAACCAGCATAAATACAGAGGTTGTGAATCTGCTAAGGACCTTTGGGCAGCCCTTGAAGTTGCATATGGTGGCAATGATGATACTAAGGAAGAGAAGAAGAAGCAACTCATGCATGAGTATGCTGTTTTCAAAGCTCAACCTAATGAGAAGCTTAGCAGTGTTAGAAGCAGACTGCTTGACATTACAAGTAAGTTGTCTTTCATGGGGACACAACTTGGTGATGTTGACATTAATGCTACTTTTCTTAAAAGCCTTGGTGAAGCATGGAAGATTGAGGCAAGATCTATACTTGCCAATAACACTCACAAAAGTTCTACTTTTGATGACATCTACAACAAACTGAGGCTGTTGGAGAATGAAACTCTTTTGGAGCATGGAAGTAAGTCTACCAACAGTAACATGGCCTTCTTCTCACATAGTGAAAGTCAGTTTAATCAGAAGGACTCTTACATGCATCCAGTTACTGGATCATCATGTGTCAACGCTGGAACATGTCCTGTCAACGCCTCATATTCAGACGCTGACACATACAAAAGTGACTCACCAAGAGTTAAACCTGCTGGTTTGGATCTGGATACTGTATGTGCTTATATTGCTTCTTTGCCCAATGGTTCAGTGATTACATATGAGGACCTTGAGCAGATAAGTGATGAGCACTTGGAAGAGATGGATATTAAGTGGAACATGGCTCTTGCTAGTATAAGAGCAAACAGGTGTAATAGAAGGTTTAAGAAGAAGATGACCTTTAATGCAAAGGACACTGCTGGATTTGATAAATCCAAAGTTGAGTGCTACAACTGTCATCGTATGGGTCACTTCATAAGGGAATGCAGATCTCCAAGAAGATCTGATGCTGGCAAACCCTCAAGCCAAATTGTTAAGGCTCAGGATCCTAAGGCCATGGTTGCAATGCAAGAAATTGATGGTATGGGATGGGATTGGAGCTATTTGGCTAAGGATGTGGAAGAGGATAAAGCTTTGGTTGCTGAAATAGAAGAAGAAGAGCTTGTTCAATATGCTCTCATGGCACACTCCTCCTCTTCATCAGATAATGAGGTATACGATGATGCTTTTTGTAGTAAGGGTTGTAGGTTAAATACTGAGAAACTTAACAAAGAGGTGTAAAGATTATTAGATGATGTGAGTACTGAAAGATGCAAACTGTCTAATTATCAACTTGCTCTCACTCAAACTGAGAAGATAGTTTCTGAGTACAAGAAAATGGAATTTGATTTAAAAGACAAAATAAACATCTTAAAACATGAGTTAAATGCTAGCAATGATATTAGGAGTATCATGGAAAGGGTTAATGGTGAGTTACAGGCTAAGTTAGATGAGTCCATTAAGAATAAGGATAATGTTGGCCTTAAAATTTAGAGATTTGATAAGGCCACACAAACCCTAGGAGAATGTGTTAGTAAACAAAGGGATCCTAAGGACATGACTGGGATTGGGATGAAAGACTATACTGTGGTTCCACCACCAGCTGGTGACTTCTATGGTGTCCAAAGAAAGGACCTATCTTGGACTGGTTTACCAAAACTATAAGAGGAGGAACTTATTCCTCCACCAAGAGTCATTACCCCAGTTGAAGAGTATCAACAGAAGTTGACTGACTTGAATGAATGGAAGAAAGCCAACCCTACCTTATTTGTTAAGGGTGGCTTGTTATGTGAAAGTCCTAATGAGTCAACCCCTATTAAGGTAACAAACCCAATCACTGGTAAGGTTGTTGACCTTTGCTCAAACACTGTTAGAAAACCTACCATCAAGTATGCAGAAATGTATAGGAATACTAGGTCACCTAAAAGCCAAGTTAGTAATGATGGAACAGGATTCTTCTCTTCTAGACCTAGGGTTGTGTCTAGAAAAGCCTGTTACACTTGTGGTAGCTTTTCACATTTAGCATATAAGTGTGTCAATGCTTATAAAGTCAACGTTGTTAAAAAGTCAAATCTTATCAGACCTAAACCTTGTGTGCAGCAAAGTCCACAAGTTGTTAGACAAGCCCCTTTCTTCACTAGAGGGTCTAACACTCATGGACAAAGACCATTTCAAAAGACAAATACTAGGTCTAATAGGCAATGGGTTTCTGTAGCAAACCCTAGGTTTAACGCTGACAAGGGTAATTTCAACGTTGATACGACCAAATCCAACGCTGATAGAAACGTGACCAGACCTAAATATTTGCAACCACAGGGTAAGGGGTCTAAAGCTTCTTTAAGCTTAACATGGAGACCAAAGAAAGATCAAAACCCTAATGAAAATGGGATTTCAATGACCTGCAACAGATTTAATCACATTTCAAAGGTCATTACAAAACCTATTAGGGTTAACTGGGTATTTCATCCAAAGAGGGATGAACAAGGGGTTGTTATGCGAACTAAGTATGTTCTTGTTGAACAACCAGATGAATCCAAGTCTGCTAAGGCTTGGGTTCCCAAAGAAAACTAACTTGTTTTCTTTATGTGCAGGGCATTCAAAAACAGGTCAATGATTATGGATATTGGGACAGTGGATGCTCAAGGCTCATGACAGGGAAGGAAGATTATATGACTAACTTCACTCCCATTAAGGATGATGATAAGGTTTACTTTGGAGGCGGATATGGTACTATCACAGGCAAAGGAACACTTCTCACCAAGAATTTGCGTTTTGAAAACATATTTTTGGTAAAGGAACTTGATTACAATCTTTTTAGTGTATCACAAGTTTGTGATAACAAAGATAAAGTTCTGTTTACTGATACTGAATGTTTGGTGTTAAGCAAGGATTATAAGATCCCAGATGAGAAATATATTGACTATAGAACACCTAGACATAAAGACATATATAATGTGAATCTGAATGGGATTAGGATGAATAACAATATGTCATGTTTTTATGCTAAAGCTTTAGTAGATGAGAGTAATCTATGGCACAGGAGACTAGGGCACATAAACTTTAAGAATATAAACAGGCTGGTGAGACTTGGTTTGGTTGATGGCTTGCCTGAAAAGGCTTTTCACAATGACCACTCTTGTGTTGCATGTCTTAAAGGCAAGCAGCACAAGGTCTCATTCAAGTCCAAACAGGTGCACTCTAGTACTAGACCACTTCACTTGCTACATATGGACCTGTTTGGTCCAACTAATATAGAGAGTTTGAATGGTAAATCATACTGCTTTGTCATCACATATGATTTTTCTAGGTTTACTTGGACTTTCTTCTTAGCTATGAAGAGTGATACTGCTGACACTTTAATTGATTTTATCACTCAAATTGAGAAGAAAACTGGTAATGAAGTTAAAATGCTTAGAAGTGACAATGGTGGTGAGTTTAGGAATAAACTTTTAGATGATTTTTGTGCCAGGAAAGGGATTACTAGGCAGTTTAGTGTTGCCAGAACCCCACAGTAAAATGGGGTTGCTGAGAGGAATAATAAAACCCTAATTGAAGCAGCCGGAACTATGTTGGCTGATGCTCATTTCCCCATAGCTTTTTGGGTTGAGGCTGTGAATACAGCATGCTATGTTCAAAATAGAGCATTGGTCAACAAGATACAGAACAAAACACCTTATGAATTACTTTGGGGAAGGAAGCCTAATATTGGTTTTCTTAAACCTTTTGGCTATCATGTAGTTGTCCTTGATACTAGTGATGCCTTAGGTAAATTTAGTGCAAAAGGTGATGAAGGCTATTTCATGGGGTATTCAGTGCAGAGCAAGGGATATAGGGTTTACCTTAAGAAGGAAAAACATATTCTTGAGAGAGTACATGTTAGGTTTTTGGAGAGTAAACCTAGTGATCCTGAAAGTGGTCCAAATTGGTTGTTTGACTTGGAACCTCTATCTAGAACTTTAAATTATATGCCTGTCACTAATCCAGACATTGTGAAGGTAACTTCAAATGTTGTGGAAGAACAAGTTTTTGATGTTTCAGGTACACAGGTTAGTGAAGAGGTTGGATCACAAGCAGACAAGTCATCTCCCATACAAGAGTATGTTACAATTCCCATATGGACAGATGCTTGTGCTGCTGCTGCTGGAAAGGATAATGGTGGTCCCCAAGTACCACCAGATAACAACATGCATGGTCCTTCAGGCGCTGACAAAGGCAAATCAAGCGCTGCCAGGACAAATTTAGACGTTGATGGCTCAAACGTTGACAACAACATTTCAAGCGTTGTTAGCCCAAACGCTGACAACCAAGGATCAGGCGTTGACAACACTTTTGCACATCTTTTCTCTTCTACTTTTGAACAGGGTGAACCTTCCAATTTATATGAAGAGGTTCATCCTCATATTGATGAAAGAGAGTCTGAAGAAGAAGATATTGGCAACATGGATAATGAGATAGAAGACATCAGACTTTTTGAAGGAGGAGTTCTCACTTCTACTATGAAGAATCACCCCCCCCCCCCCCTCTCAGATCATTGGGGATGTCATGACTCCTGTTCAGACTAGAAGATCTCATCAGAATCTTGGTGGATTCATTGCCAATATACACAAGAAGGTTGATACCCCTCTTGTGCAATCATGCTTGTTTGTCTGTTTTCTGTCACAACAGGAACCCAAGAAGATATTTGATGCTCTCAAAGAACCAAGTTGGGTGGAAGCAATGTAGGATGAGCTTCACCAATTTGCAATTCAGGATGTTTGGGAGCTGGTTGATTGTCCTAGGTATGTCAGACCTATTGGGACAAGATGGGTTCTAAGTAACAAGAGAGATGAAAGAGGCATTGTGGTCAGAAACAAGGCACGTTTAGTGGCTCAGGGATATACACAAGAGGAGGGGATAGACTATGAGGAGGTCTTTGCACCAGTTGCAAAGATTGAAGCTATAAGAATATTTCTAGCCTATGCTTCCTGCATGGGCTTCACTGTCTATCAAATGGATGTGAAGAGTGCCTTCCTCTATGGAACAATTGTTGAGGAGGTGTATGTGATGCAGCCTCCTGGTTTTGAAGATCCAGAGAATCCAGACAAGGTGTATAGAGTCAAGAAGGCTATGTATGGACTTCATCAAGCCCCAAGAGCATGGTATGGTACATTGTCCACTTATTTGGTGGAAAATGGATTCAAGAGGGGTACCATAGACCAGACATTGTTTACAAAGAAGGATGGTAAAGATGTCTTACTTGTTCAGGTCTATGTTGATGATATCATCTTTGGATCTACCAATCCAAAGATGAGTGCAGATTTCTCCAAGCTTATGATAGACAAAATCAAGATGAGTGCAATGGGGGAGATGAACTTCTTTCTAGGGTTACAAGTTCAGCAAAAAGAAGATGGTATCTGCATCTCCTAGGATAAACATGTGGCAGAGATCTTGAAGAAGTTTGGCTTTTCTCCACATGAAAAGAGGGCTACTACTCCTATGGATATAGAACACCCTTGGGGAAAGATTGGAGATGGAAAGGATGTAGATGTCAGGCACTATAGATCAATGATTGGTTCATTGATGTATCTCACAGCCTCCAGACCTGACATCATGTTTGCTATGTGTGCTTGTGCACGCCATCAAGTGACTCCCAAAGAATGTCACCTTTATGCTGTCAAGAGAATCTTTAGGTACCTAAGATGTTATCCTAGTCTTGGCTTGTGGTACCCAAAAGATTCACCTTTGGAGCTTATAGCATATTCAGACAGTGACTATGGAGGTGATAAGTTTGATAGAAAATCCACAACTGGTGGATGTCAGTTTCTTGGAGCAGGTTGATATCTTGGCAATGCAAGAAACAAACAGTGGTGGCTAATTCTACAACTGAAGCAGAGTATGTGGCTGCAGCTGCTTGTTGTGGACAAGTTTTATGGATTCAGAACCAGCTGTTGGACTATGGGTATAATTTCATGCATACCAAGATATTTGTTGACAATAACAGCACTTTATGCATTATTAAGAATCCTGTACATCATTCTAAAACCAAACACATAGAAATTAGACACCATTTTATAAGGGATTGTTTTGATAAGGGTTTAATACAACCATATAGGGTTGACACAGAAGAGAATGTGTCAGATTTACTAATTAAACCTTTTGATGCTGGAAGGTTTCAATTATTGGTAACAAGTATTGGAATGATCAATCTCACATAATATGTGTTTTGGAGTCTTTTTGTAAAAGTATGTACAGGATAAGGCATTGTTATTGGTCTTTTTGAGGATTTAGATTTTCCACTATATTTTTCTAACACTGACAAAGGTTACTTTCACGCTGATAAGTGTTATTGTGACGTTGTCAGCAATATATTTGTCTAACGCTGACAAAGCTTTCCTTAACGCTGACAAGTGTTATCGGGGCGTTGTCAGCAACAATGTTATTTTTTATGGTTTTCAATCTAAATGTGCAGGTGGTGTTAGCATTATACCATTGGATACAAAGTTGCTTATGGATCATTGGAGAGTTATTTGAACATGTTTTTATTTATGGATGATGGTTGGAATTTTCTATTCCTATCTTGACATAAATTTTTTATGTTCATGCATATTTTTGGCAACATATGTATCACAGTTTAAGGGGAGGTTGTAGGAACCTTTAGGATTTTTGGGTATCCTTATGATACTCTTATCACAATTCTAGATTGTGTCCACAGGTGAGTATGAGTTAGTTTTACTAAATCACGAGGCACTGTAGCATGCAAAGTTGATATACTATGCATGCTGCCAAGACATTTTTGGCCTAGCATTGGTTGTGGTCTTTTGGGAGACTTGGGAATGATTTAATCATGGATTTTACCTGGGAGTAACAAGGAATTTTATAAGGTAACTTAGTTGTTAAGAGTTTTGGTTAGCAAGGGACACTAGAGGACTGTTATGTCTATCTTGCATAAGCAAGTGTGCATAACTGGACAGTGCTTGCCGCCCTATAATAATTATCAACTTATAGGTTATTTTCTCTAGGATAAATTACTTTGTTAAGGTTATTTTCATTTTTATAAATTTTTATTTTTGGACGCTGACAAGTATTTTTCCAAGCGTTGTTGTGACCAATTTAGACATTGACGTGGCTTTGGCAAACGTTGACAAGAATATAGTCGTTGGGCGTTGAAGGGTTATTTTTAACCGTTGACACTCAATGGGACCTACCCAGTTGTTACTTTTTGACATATTTTTGGGCCGTAATTTTGGGAGCAGATAACTCTCATTTAATGCATGAGATAAACTTATTTCTTTTCAATATTTTCATGATTGTATTTTGAAAATAGTTGCCTATTTTTGGGCTAATCACATGCATTTTTCTCTCCTATATATTTGGCTCCTATTTTAAACAGGGTACCTATCATTCTTGTCTAACAATATTTTCTTCTATAAACTTCATCTTTATCAATCATTCAAACAGCTTTCTACAATGGCACCAAAATTTAAACCAAGTGATTTGGAGTTGGGATTCAGGAGTCAACACAACATGGTAGCATATTTGAACGCTGATGACACTCTGTTTCCCCAATACACACAAATGGTGGCGTATTTGAATGCATCCCCGATTAGGTATGCTCTTTCTCATGCTCCACTCATTCCTGTCACACATATTAAGCAGTTTTAGAACAATGTTAGTTCCTCAACAGTTAATAGAGTGACTACATTATCATCTATTATTCATGGGCGCACATGGGTGGTTACTGAAGCTTTGGTTCGCCAAGCTTTGCATCTTGATGATGCAGATGGTATAACCATCCTTCCCATTAATGAAATAGAACAAGGACTAAGGGCTTTGGGTTATCCTTTCCCTGATGAGGGGACTTTAAATAAATATCATAAACAGGAGTTTCCCCCAGCATGGAAGTACCTAATACATGTCCTCTTGCAATGTTTGAGTCCCAAGAGTACTGCACACAATGAGATCAATCGCTCTATTGCTAGTGCTATTGTGTGCATTGCTACTGGGCAAAAGTTTAATTATTCAAAAATGATTTTTGAGGGCATGTCTAAAAATAAAGGGAACAAAATGACTTTAGCTTATCCCATATTTTTACAAATGGTTTTTGAGGTGCAAAATTACTGCACAAGGGATCATGATGATTTTTATGAGATCCCTGTGCAAAAGAAAGCAATTTTTACAAAGATGAACTCACCCCCACATCGTGACTTACCCCTAACCCCAGCTATGATTGCTGTCATTGAAGCAGCACAACCCCAACCAGACCCACATCCCAACTTGACCCAATACCTGAACCATTACCTTCACCACAACACATGCAACTTGACCAAGAACCCTTCGACGCTGACACACTAAATGTTGGCGTTGACATGCCTATTCCAAACGTTGACACCAATCCTTCACAGACCCAAACACCCCTTAACCAACCCACATCCACCCAATCCACATCATCTTCTCCACCAACACAATATAGGTTGAAAAAACGCCAAAGGACTACTGGAGTGTTCTCCTCTAGTGGTCCTAGCCATGTAGCAGAGAGAACCACCACCACAAGTGTGGTTGGTGCTATGGATGAGGCTGGGACTATTGGTTCTGGATTAGAAGCTGGCCAAGACAGTCCTACCATCATTAAGACCTCATCCATGCCCAATGAATCTAACTTGGGAGGTCAAATACCCATTTTAGAAGAGGGCAGATTGGAACCAATGACTTTAATGGAATTGACGGCTGGCTGCATAAGCTTGCAAAAGCAAAATGCAGACTTGGTACATATTGTCAGTACACAAGGCCTTGAACACAAGCAATTAAGGGAGATGATTGTTGTTTTGGAAAATGCTAGCACCAGGAGAGGGATGGAGGAATCTTCCAAAGGGGAGGATGAACAGATAAATGTGAGTGATAAGGGCTCCCATGATGGTGAATCTTTGGGTGTTGCTGAGGCCCTAACTAGTTTGAAGAAACAGACAGGTTTTGATACGTCTCTAGTCTCTCCTACAAACTTAAATGTGTCTTTTACAGCTATGTTGGAGGAAATTACAAGAGGCGCTGAGACAGGTAATTTGGGCGTTGACAAGCAAGATTTGAACGCTGACATGAGTATCTTGGGCGCTGACAAAGCAAAGTTGAGCGTTGACAGACCTGCAGATGAGGTTGATGTATTCCATCAAAGATGTTTCTTCACAGGTATTACCATCTTCCTTACCCACATTGGATCCATTAGATAAGGGTAAGGGTATTATGGTAGATGTAGATGTTCCAAAGAATGCAGCACAAATTGAGTTTGATAGAAGGTTGGCTGCACAAATTATGGAACAAAAAAGAAAGAAGGTGGGTGAATCACCTTTTGTTGTCACTTCAGAAGAGCAAGAAGGAAGTGATGAAGCCAGTTCAGACTCAAGTGTAATGATTATAGAACAACCAGAAAGGCTTGAGTATGGTGATGAGTTGGCTAAAGAGAAGTTGAATGAGTTGAAATTGTAGGTTGATTTTGATATGCCAGAAGTTGTTCAGATGTACCATGCTTGGGAAGATAGGTGTATGGAGAATCCACATTTGACTATTTCAGACCAGATATGGGGTTTGGAGATTCTCCTAAGAGTACAAAAGGACTGCAAGGTAATTCTGAGACACAGGGCTAGCAATATTCTCTCATTATTGAGAAGGGATAGAAGGGAGTTGTACTACATGCTTCTCAGATGTCATGGAACAGGATGGACTTATAAGAAATTGATTGCTTTGACATTTGAAGAGTTGGAGTTCAAAGCTTATCCCATTTGGGTTAGAGTGCAGGAAGAAAACACTCTAAGACTTCTTTCTGATGAAAGAAAAGAAGAACTTGCAGAAGAAATGGAGCTTAAGAAGGCAATGATTGTTCCCAGACCTGCGAAGAAAGGAGTTCCTCTTGAGTTTCCAAAAGATATGGATAGGTTAAATCCAAGTGAAGCTGTTATAAGAAGAAGCCTCAAGCTCTCACCATTGGAAGCTTCAGATATGGTACAAGTGTTACCACTTGATTCCAGAAACCCTATTATAAGCTATGAAGAAGATGAATGTGGGTTTTGGAAGATTGGCAGGTATGGAAAAGAGGCTCATACTTTTACCACTCTTATATCTTTGTTTGCAAGTTTTGATAGAGAAGACGTGGTAGACCTATGGAGGTTGTTAGAGGCCAAGTATGAGACTGAAGCTCCCACTTCAGTCAATGCAATAAAACTGTGGTCAACATTCAAGAGAATGTGTGGACCAAGAGATGAAGATCCTGCTATTTGGAAGGATCTTGAAGATGACCTCAGTGGTCTTCAATGGCCTTTATATTCAGCTTCTGGTGTTATTTATTTGAGTTCTACAAAGTTTGCTGAGTATCTTCTTGTAGATGCTCAGTATTCTATGTCCAAGGAAGTCTTGGAGAAGATGAAGACTACACAGCTGGAAATTGATTATTCAAGTGACGTGGCCAAAGATTTGATCAGATGTATTTATTACCAATATGATAAGTGTTGTAAGATTCCTCCTAGTTCTTAATGTTTATTCAGAAACTTGATTACTAGAGTAGATATCAAGTTTAGGGGAGGATTGTTGGGAATAAAATATAGCCAGTCTACTTGAGCGCTGACAAGAGTAAAACAAGCGTTGATAGGAAGAAAACAAACGCTGACAGATCAAGCGTTGACAAGAAGAAGTCAAGCGTTGATATATTGAAGACAAGCACTGATGGAAGGATATGATCTACGCGTTTATTATGTTCTAGATTACTTCTAGTAAAGATTGGAACAACAATATATTTTCTATATTTATCTTTACCTAGAATAGTTGATACGTAGATTATTGTACAAGGCTTCTTATGTCTATAAAAGAAGACCTTTAGGTTATTGTTCAATATAAGTTTTCATACGTTAAACACTTTCATTGTAAGCAAGTTTGTTATCATTAATCAAAGTGAAAGTTTGTTTACATCTTGTGTGTTCTTGTTTAAGTGTTAATTCCGCATAACACTTAGATTATCATATACATATACAAAGGTTTCTCTAAGTGTATAACTTGATCTAATCTCGTATACATAAAGCTAAATCGATCTGAGTTTGGGATCAACAAACCTGACGAGCTTTAGACTCTTTGGAAATAAGGCGAGTTCATAGCCTCACTAGCGCTGATTATTAAATGATTTAAGAACCCGTGAGGGATATATGCTAAATTGGAATACAAGCGTTTTTGTTATACTTCCATGATACGTTGATTGACACTATGTTTACTGCTGCCTTAAGTCTCTTTTTAACCGTGGACCATTAATCATTTCATAGAAAATGAGCGTTAATATTGTAAATAATACTATTTGAGGACTGACATCCTTTGTCCAGGTAAGTCGCACTTGCTAGAGCCTTAGTGGCCAAACAAGCATACTTTATTTTGCAAACTCAGGATAGTTTGGCAAACTACCTGCGTAAGGGAAATTGTTAGTTTCTGATTATATCAAGTCGCGGGGTCATGAGCTTAATGCAATGTGAACATATATTTTATGTGGGCGAATAACACCGAAGCTCAGAAAAGGTCTTGTATTTAAAATAATTTTAAACCTATGAATTCACTCAACCTTTGTGTTGATTTTTAAGCATATGTCTCAGGTATTGATGATTGATAGCATGGAGCAGCATAAGGATAACGTGGAGAGATACATACTTGAAATTGTTATCATCCAAACCTATTTTGTAGATTTTAGGGACCTCATGTTGTAAAACTCTGATTTTGAATGATAACTGAATAAAATGTATTGAAACACTCTTTTGAGTTGTCTTCTATTAGTGTGACTTTTGTTCCATGAAGTAATACCTCAAATTTATGTTCTGCTGCGTTATGAAAGAATAAATAAGGGTGTTACACAAGGTGGCTGAGTTATTTTTGGAGATGGTTGTTAAGAATCATGACATTCTAAAAACCATTGTCTTTGACCGTGATCCTATTTTGTGAGTGGGTTTTGGAGGCAATTATTTCAGCTGAGCGGCACCTAGTTGTGGCATAGCACCGCGTATCACCTTTAATCCGGTGGGCAGGCGGAAGTACTGAATCGGTGTTTGAAACAGTATTTACGTGCTATGTATCTCATCAGCCTCAACAACGGGTTCGGTTATTTCCATGGGCCGAGTATAGCTACAATTCTAGTTATCACGGTAGCATTCAAATGTCGCCCTTTCAAGCTGTATATGGGAAGCAGCCAATGTCGATAATTCCATACCCGCCTAGTTCGACTAAGGTGGCTGCTTTTAATGAACTGCTCGTGGAGCGGGATGTGTTGTTAAGGCAACTCAAGGATAGTTTGGTAGTAGCTAAAAATAGAACGAAAGTTCAGGCTAAGCGCAAAAGGCGGGATGGTGAGTTTAATGTGGGTGATTCGGTGCTCGTCAAGCTTCAGCCTTATCGTCAAGTTACGCTTGCTAAGCGAGTTTCTAACAAACTTTCTAAACGTTACTATCGTCCTTACAAGGTAGAGGGCCGCATAGGAAAGGTTGCTTATCGTCTAGAGTTGCCGGATATAAGCAAGATTCATCCAGTTTTTCATGTGTCTATTCTCAAGCCGTTCGTCGGAGATAATAGCGTGGATGTCGCGGGGTTACCTGAGGATTTGCGTGATGGTCAACCACTCGAATATCCTTTGGCGATTTGTGATTTTCGCAAGGTTTTACATAGTGGAAGCTCGACTCAACAAGTGCTTGTTCAATGAGGTAGGGGTTCACATGAGGGCGCCACATGGGAATGTCTTATGGATATTCAAACAGCCTATCCAACCTTTAACCTTGAGGACAAGGTTATTTTTTAAGACGAAGGGAATGATACACCGATGGGTCTGGCCAGGTCACGAGATCGAGACGTGTATCCAAGGCACCGGGCTGGAAGAAGGATTTCGTCTTGGGATAGGATATCTTCTGCCATTTATCTATCATATCTATCTACTCCCCCGTCCTAATTTATTAGTTCACTATTGACTTTTAAAGTCTTTTTCGTTCAAATTTGACTTTAAATTAATGTCGTAGTGTTATATAATACTTGATGCAAAATATATGTATGGATTGAGTTTTAGATGTATTTTCATTTGGTATAATTTTCATCAAGTATTACATGATACAAAAATAATAATTTAAGGTCAAAGTTTAGTAGAAAATACTTTAAAAGCAATAGTGGACTAATAAATTGGGACAGAGGGAGTATTATTTTAGGATATACTATATGTTTAAGAAAATATCTTTTATGTTTTTTTATTTTATCTTGTGGTTCAACTTGTGAAACGAGTTGTTATCTTTTTGTTGTCCCAAATATAATGATGTTATAATCACACGAAATAAAGAAAGAAAGGAAGAAATGAGAAGAATTCTAGAGAGAGAAAGTAGTGAGAGAAAGTAGAGAGAAAATGGTTGGAACTTGTAGAATATTAGATTAAGGAATGAAAATGAAAATGAACAACCAACCACCCTCCTAACATGCTAGGAGGGTAGTATATATAGTCCACCCACATGCGGGCTTTAATGGACTATATATTGGGCCGGGCTTGTCTTTTGGACTTTAATTAGTTTAAATCCAAGCCCGTAAACCACGACTAAATAACTACTTATTACAACGTTCTAATAAATATTACAATAGAAACCTATGACCGAACATTCTTGTTTGACTCAATATTTTGAGGCTAACAATCTCCCCCAATGTGAGGTCATTCCTCTTTGATATTTGGATTCCAATGGAGATTTATGAATTTCGTCATAAATGAGTCTTGAACGTGTAACAGTAGTTTTGTTCCTTCATGCTGTGATCTTTGAGCCTTTGTCGTTGTCTTTCGACTTTGTCTTTAAGTCTTGAGATCTTCAAATCATTCTTGACTTGTCTTTGCCATCTTGTGATCTTGTGTCTTTATCCACATGCTCACACTATCAATTGTTGGATAAGTCTTTGGGCATGAATATGTGGTTGTGTATATCTGACTTTGCTGAGTACACCGTGACGCCACCTTCTCGAGACAAAACATAGACACGGACTGAATGACTTTGACATTCGTCCTAAATCGGTAGCGTTTTACCTCCGGTCGGTGAAGACCGTTATACGATATTAAATATCGTACCTGTGATCAGGTAGATTCAATTAAGAATCTCCTTGACAGGGTTTCGCGGCAGTACTAGCCGTTCTCTTTACTCGACCGTCTCAAAGCAAGACTGCGAACATAAAGAGTGAATCAATTGGATAAATATCCGCTTGATTAAAGTCGTCAATTCAAGTTCCTGGAACAAGTTTGATTCATAAAGAATCTTACCATTGTTGCTTTCCAGTTGACACAAGTTTGATTCATAAGAATCTCACAAGTTACCTACCGTAGCGCTGTTTGATGTTGACGCTAGAAGGATTTCCATTCGTCACTGTGAATATTAATAAATATCACTCTGAATGTTCTGGCAAGACCATAAAGATATTGCGTAGAAACCTGAAACGAGTTTGAATCAATTCAGAATCAAACCACTGTTGCTTTTCAGTTTTACATATGTTCAATTCATAAAGAATCTTGCATATGACCTACCGCAGTGCTGTTTGATGTTAACACTGGAAGGATTTCCACTCATCATTGTGAATACTAAGTAGTATCACTCTAAGTGTTCTAGCAATATCGCAAGGATATAGCGTAGGACTCTCTTGATCTTCATCCGTGTGTCCTAACGAGATTTGATTGATCTCTTGGCTCTAGACTCGATTTGTGCACTTTTAGTGGTCGGAGGCTGGAGCAGATGCCACCTATTCAATATCAACTATCTCGGAGTGAGAAAGTCAATAGAAGTCGTGTTGATCTCCGTGACAATAAAACAAACTTCTTTTGAGAGAAGCCTGAGTAGCTAGGAAAGGGTTGTGCTTCACATCACTGGGTCCATGATGAGTTTGTCTTCATGATGAGTTGACCCGGTTTCTGCCTAAGTTGTATGGAGGGCTTCTTTCTTTACACCCTTTATCCTTACATTTCTTTTTCATTCTTCAACCCCTTCAATGCTTACCAAGACATCATTACTAGCACCTTGTTGTGATTGTTCCAGTGCTAGCATCAGTACTTAGTCGGCATTCAGCTACGTTCACATTCTACTCCATCTTTCCTAAGGACTTCTAATAATCTATTGGATTGTCCCTGGGAAGATCCCTCCGGTTCTGGTTGGATCATAGGACTTAAACCTAACCACCCTTTTGACACCAATAACGTCGTGAATTAAAGATGTTGTGGGTATTTGATCGTAACCATGAAAACCACTTTAAATTCTAACAAAGTGTTTGAAAAACATTTAACACCTTGCTAGTTTTGTCGTTTCAGAAAAGCTCCCCCTTCACATGTGCATCGATAATCGAAAGTGTTTCGCACATGTGGGTAAGAGTTAAAGTGCTTGAGTCTTATATATGATCACATTTTAATCACATTTTCTCCCCCTATCTCTAATATATAAAATCTTTTGATATTAGAGATACCAAATTTGATTAAAATATATTTTGAAAAATAGTCTTGAAAATCTTCGGGAGAAAGATGTGTCAATCTATGCATGAAGTTTAATGTTTTGTGACAAGCTCATCCCAAGATAGATTGCTCTACCCGTTGTTGGAAATATTGTCCAAAATAGACAATTTCCTTTTTAAAAGATAGAAATGACATGTTTTGAAAAATATTTACAACTTTCATTCGAGCTTTATGTACACACCCGTGTCGTTGTTGAGCGACATTTCTAGGCACGCCCATATTATCGATACTGAAAGACATGTCGAGAGGAATATTTTTGGATTTTGAAAGATTTTTTAATTTTGTGTTTTGCTTTTATGTGTTTTATATTTTTGTATTTTGCTTTTTCAAAGATATGTACAAGTTGATGTTTGATAGATAAATCAAGCAGGCACCTTTGCCAGAATCTCCAGGTCTGCTGGAGTCAAACATCTCATACCAATTTGCCTAACGAGGTACTCAAACCTATCTTTCGACAGAGCTTTCGTAAACAAGTCGGCTAATTGGTAATCCGTTCCAACAAAGTATAATTCAACGATACCTCTTTCAACTTGTTCCTTGATGAAGTGGTATCTGACATCGATGTGCTTCGTGCGGGAATGCTGTACCGGGTTACAAGAGATGGCTATGGCCGACTTTGAGTCACAGTACATAGGTACTTTATCAAAGTGGAAGCCATAATCCGTGAGTTGTGTTCTCATCCAGAGAACTTGAGCACAACACGCAGATAGAGACACATACTCCGCTTCGGCTGATGAAAGTGACGTGCAATCCTGCTTCTTGGAAGACCATCCCACAAGCTTATCTTGACCTAGAAATTGTGCACCACCAGAAGTACTTTTTCGTGTATCAAGACACCCTGCATGATCAGAATCTGAATAGGCCGTTAGAAAGAAACCGGTTTCCCTCGGATACCAGAGTCCCATGTGAATGGTATTCTTAAGGTACCGAAAGATCTGTTTAACCTCCTTGAGGTGCTTTTCAGTGGGTCGTGCTTGATAACGTGCACAATAACACGTAGCATGATGAATATCAGGTCTGCTTGCTGTCAAGTACATGAGGGACCCGATCATGGAACGATATCTCGTTTGATCTATGGGTAATCCCTCCAAGTCAGCATCTAGCGATGTGGTTGATAATGGTGTCCCAACGGGGTCACATGAAGTCATACCATGCTTTTTGATTATCTCTTGACAATACTTAGCTTGGTTAATAAAGATACCACTTGGGGATTGGTGAACTTGAATTCCTAGAAAGAATTTTAATTCGCCCATCATAGACATTTCAAATTTGCTGTGCATTACTTTTTCAAACCATTTTGAAAGTTTTTGGTTTGTAGACCCGAAAATAATGTCATCAACATAAATTTGCACAAGCAAAATGTCATCCCCATATTTATAAGTGAACAAAGTTAGATCAATAGAACCTTTTGAGAAACCTTTGGATACCAGAAATTTTGAGAGCTCGTCGTACCACGCCCTTGGAGCTTGCTTGAGTCCATAAAGTGCTTTGTGGAGACGATACACCTTGTCAGGATAATGAGGATTGACAAATCCTTCTGGCTGCGTGACATAGACTTCTTCCTTCAAAGGACCGTTAAGAAACGCCGTCTTTACGTCCATCTGATAGACAATGAATCCCTTATGTGCCGCATAAGCAAGAAAAATCCTGACCGCTTCCATACGAGCTACTGGTGCAAATGATTCTTCAAAATCAATACCCTCTTTCTGTCCATACCCTTTAGCCACTAGCCTAGATTTATTCTTGATGATCGTGTTCTCTTCATCCATCTTGTTTTTCCAGATCCATCGAAGATTTAATGGTTTTACATCGTATGGTCTGTCAACAAGTTCCCAGACTTTAAGTCTTTCAAATTGTTGAATTTCATCCGTCATCGATTCAATCCAAGCATGATCATCCAAGGCTTCTTTGATGTTTTTCGGTTCGGCTGAACTCACGGCGAGTGCAAACATACAAACATCGCCATCGGTGTGAAGCTGTCGTCTTGTACGAACGGGCTGTGAAGGGTTTCCAATTACATGAACCAAAGGATGATCTCGGGTCCAATGATGTGTTGAAGGATGTCGTTGATAAAACGTATGCATATTTGACGGATCAACATGGCGAGTAGAAGACTCTCCAGTTTCGTGTACCGGTGTACCGAATGGGTTGATAAATTCGTCTTCGTCAGATAATGCATTGTCTGCTTGATTTGTGTTCTCTGGAGCAATGACAGTAGTTGTGGATGTTATAGGATCGATTGTTGAAGTAATATTCTGAGGAGGTAAATCTGCACCAAACCGTGTTGAAGTAGATGAAGTTGTATCTTGTTGTTGACGATGATCGGTTTCATCATTCTTATCATGAGTGACAGCGGAAGACTTTGATACAACTTGTTTCTCCCCCGTGAAATATTCATCATACATTGGTCCATATAACATTTCCAACTCTTCAATTGTCGTATCGACTGTCATATCAGCTCTAGGAACATTTTCTGAGACCAGCGTTGAACTTGACTGTTCATTGCTGTGGTCTTGAGTTCCGAGTTCCGTGCGGTTGTGAACGGAAGTCGTTTGTCGTCGTGGATCGGGACTTAAACTGCTTTGTTCAAGTGCCATTTCTTGAGATTCATCAAATCGGATGTGAATTGTCTCGACAATCAATTTTGTTCTTTTGTTGAACACTCTATATCCCTTAGACTGAGTTGCATATCCCACAAGAATACATGCATCACCTTTCTCTTTCATTTTATCCAAATTTTCACCATCTCGAATAATGTAGCAAGTGCATCCAAAAACATGAAGATGTTTGAGTGAAGGTTTTCGATCATGAATTATGTGATATGGTGTCTTTTCGTGTCTTGGGATAATTAAGGAGCGGTTTTGTGTGTAGCATGCGGTTGACACGGCTTCGGCCCAAAAGTATAGTGGAAGTTTTGAAGCGGATAATAATGTTCGAGCAGCTTCAACCAAAGTACGGTTTCGTCTTTCAACAACGCCGTTTTGTTCGGGTGTTCGAGCAATAGATGTTTCATGTTCAATCCCTTCGGCTTCAAAATACTTTCTCAGATTAGAATTCAAAAATTCTGTACCTCTGTCAGTACGAACCACTTTAACTTGAGCTTGAAGACCACGTTGTATCAATTTAAGGAAGCTGATGAGAACGTCGGGAGTTTCATCTTTGGATCTCAAGAAATGAGTCCATGTGTACCTTGAGTAATCATCGACTATTACTAGAATATATTTCTTGCCATTGATACTCTGAACACGCATGGGACCACACAGATCCATGTGAAGAAGATCTAACCGTCCTTTAGAGCTTGGTGTGGTCTTTGTTTTGAAGCTACTTCGTTTAGCTTTACAAAGTTCACAAGAAGAACAAAGATGATCTTTGATGAATTTCAAGCTTGGAAGGCCTCTCACAATATCTTTCTTGGAAAGCAAGTTAATGGTATCAAAGTTGAGATGAGAAAGACGTTGATGCCATAACCATGCCTGAGTCGTGGAAGCTTTAGCCATGAAGCAAATTGGAGTTGATGAAGATGTGTCTTGAAGTGAAATAGTATAAAGATCAGTACCCCGTGTACCAGTAAGTAAGTCATTCCCATCATAATCACGAACAAAACATGTCTTCTTTCTGAAAGCAACTTCCAAATCCGCATCACAGAATTGACCAACCGAGAAAAGATTGTGATTGAGCCCTTCGACGTAGTATACCCTTTTAATCGTGATATTCCCCTGAACCAAATCTCCATATCCTAGGATCGGTGCAAATTGATCATTTCCGAATCGGACCGTACCTAGGAACTTCTCCACGAAGTTAATTAGAAGCTTGAGATTCCCCGTCATGTGCTTCGTGCATCCGGAGTCCATTATGAAGAGAATTATTTGTATCACCTGCAGAAGAGTTAGAACACGATGGAGCATTTGCTAAATTGGATACCACAGTAGTTGTGATAGTAGAATCATTAGTGTCCTTATCAACATTTACAGGTAAACTAACACTCGTTTTCACATTTTCTGTCCTAACTTTAGGCATCCATTTATATCCGGGAGGACATTGATTAGCAAACCACCATTTCCAAGACTTGCTAGCAGACTCATATAATTCCTTAATTTTGCTTCTAGGATTCTTAGTGGTGGAGTCTGATGCATTACTTTTCTTAGTGGGGGTTGCACCAGAATGGTTCACTTTGCGTTTGGGTTTACTAGCTCTAATCGGCATTACAACTTGCTTCTTAGTTCTAGTATCTACGCCTTTGACTTTATTTATAGCACACATAGAATGATTAGCATTAGCACACTTGCCACATTTGACACAAACAAATTTCACATTCATAGCATTCAAAGTTGAATCATTCAAATCGTCATGACACGCGATTACAGACGTTTTATTCTTAGAAACATTGAAAATCCTAGGGTGTTCTTCTACTTGCTTCATCTTCCCTTGATTCTTGTGTTTCCAGACCTTATCATTCTCTTGAGTGCTCTTAAGCTGAGGCCGGCTAACACTAGTAGTGGAGACTATTCCTGTAGTAGAAGACACACGAATATTAGTGTTTCTAGAAGTCTGAGGCGAGTGAGTATCTTTGTTTGTGGGCTTAGTGGGCATTCTATACATCCCTGGTTTAATCACATTATTGTGCTTAACGCTTGGTGCTACAGGATTCCTTATGGGTTGAGTTTGTGGTAACCTTTCCTTTCCATCCATCTTGGGGGCAAACACAGGTTTTGCAAACGAGGAATTAGATAAAGCAGATGGTTTTCCCAAGATAGAGGATCTATTCTCTTTAGAGGCATTGGGTTGTCTAACAACATTTTTCTTAATGCTAGGTTCCACAATTTTCCCACCCATTTTAGCAATGAGTTTCTGCAACTCAGCTATCGCTCTGTCCCTGTCTTGTAATTGAGCTTTCAACCCTTTAATTTCCAAATTCTGTTCATTCATTTCTCGAAATGTTTGGGAAAGTTTTTCTTGTAATTTATTATCATGTGGAAAATGACAATGTCCCCGTGGCGATTGATACCAATTGTTGTCCCAAATATAATGATGTTATAATCACACGAAATAAAGAAAGAAAGGAAGAAATGAGAAGAATTCTAGAGAGAGAAAGTAGTGAGAGAAAGTAGAGAGAAAATGGTTGGAACTTGTAGAATATTAGATTAAGGAATGAAAATGAAAATGAACAACCAACCACCCTCCTAACATGCTAGGAGGGTAGTATATATAGTCCACCCACATGCGGGCTTTAATGGACTATATATTGGGCCGGGCTTGTCTTTTGGACTTTAATTAGTTTAAATCCAAGCCCGTAAACCACGACTAAATAACTACTTATTACAACGTTCTAATAAATATTACAATAGAAACCTATGACCGAACATTCTTGTTTGACTCAATATTTTGAGGCTAACAATTTTATTCAATATTATATAAACCGGAGGTGTCAATCAATAAATATATAGTTTTTAGTCATAAATACTTGTCTTCTTTCTCTTTTGCTTAAGGAGTCCGCGCCTATTATAGTGGTGTTGTCGTTGATACATCGAGCACGTATCAGATTTACAACCGAATAAGGATCACTCATCTTGAACTCGGTAAAATTTCTATATAGACCCGTTATTTAGTATATACCAATGGAACAATCTCAGCCATTTATCATTTTCATTAAAAAAAACATTTTCATCTTTTTTTTAAAAAAAATTTTCACAAATCGTTAATCGTTACGTAAAACGAAACATACCATCGCGTCGATAATTAAATCATCTTTCTATAGAGGGACACATGTATATACTTTCGACAAAATTTTTTCCGATTTTTTTCATAAGTCATATTTGAGAAAATTATATATAATTCATATCACGAATCATATATAAATTTTTGAAATCATATATGATCTTATGAAATTATATACGATTTACGATACGAATCATATAAGATTTTCTCAAATGTGACTTTAAGAAAAAATTGAAAAAGAAAATTCACGAAAAACGCGATAATGTATTTTTTTGTTTGATAATTTACCGTTTGTAAAATAATTAAAAAAAATTAAAAGTAAATATTTTTTTATTTTTGATGAATTTGTCAATGAAATTTATACTAAATTTTAGATTTATGTTGACTTCAACTCTCTTCGATTATCACTGATGCGAAATATCCATAATAAACTTATCTTATCCTTAAATCTATATTCCCTCTCTTCACCTAATTGCACTTAATTATTTAGATCACGAATCTAGAGGTGGCAAATCTTGCCCATTTTGATACATATAGGCACTTTTTGCCTATTTTTAAAAAAGGATGGGGCACTTTTTGCTCATTCTTTATAATGAATGGGCTAAACGGGCGCATATGTAAGAAACTAAATGGGCTTAACGGGCGCACTTGTAAAATACAAATTAGTATACTTGACGAATATTTTTTATTAAGTTTTTTATCCCGGCTTTCAAACGAGTATTTTTATTTTTTATTTGTACGTTTTTATATGTTTTTCTCCTTTTTTAGCTTGCGCCCGTTTAGCCCGCCCGTTTCGCCCGTGCCCGTTTAGCCCGCGCCCGTTTAGCCCGCGCCCGTTTAGCCCGTTGCCCGTTTAGCCCGCCGCCCATGCCCGCCCGCTCACCCATTTTGCCACCTCTACACGAATCATAAAACACACTTACCATGATAAATAAACAACATTTCATTTTCAAGTGTTAAACAAGGTTATCTATAATCATAATTTAGCATAATAAAATAAGATTTATATTATTCATAGGTTCTTTATGTCGCCCTTTTTTACAATATTGGACAAAGGTTATAAAGGGACAAATCACCAACCATCTCTAATTGATTGTACCTTTTTCCTTAAATGAGTTTATTATTGTTCTTGTATCAAAAAATATCAAACAATGACATCTATTTTTGCATGTACATATTAACATGTATGTCAAAAATGAATACATGAGTAGATATTTTCAAAGAAAAGTTACAAAAGAATGCTAACCCATAAAACTCTAAGGAATAAAATTATAAAAGTAAGCTAAAAAAATTTAATCTCTAATCAGTGTTGCAAAATAAGATTTAAAAGGCTGATTAATCGACGATTATGCCCTACAAAACCACCGACTTTGCTGTTAATATAATAGGGTCAAACAAATAGGTCAACTATAGTCAACAACGATCAAAGATGATCAAACATGCCAGAAACCTTCTAATCTTGTCGAAACTATCTAAAACGTACGTTAAACTTGTTTTGATCACTTATAGTATCTATTTAAATTTGTTACATGTTTTTTCTATAGAAAATCGTGCCAATAATATTAAAAACTTTTAAAAATACATAAAATTTGCTGATTAATCTCGCCTCAACCGATTACAAACTATAAAATACAGTCGGCTGACTATTCAAGATTTTTGCAACCTATACTATAAGTACTATGTATAAAATATATTATAAGTACTATGTATAAAATATGATTAATATGCATTATAGGCTTATAGTAATGACATTTGTCATTGAAAAATAGTAAGGAATCTATAAAGTTAAGAGAAAAGGTCAAATGTAAAATAAAAAATGATTTATTTAGTTGATTTGGTTATCTTGTGACAACTAAAACATAATGTAACATGTCTTAGACACATATAATAGAGACCTAAGAGTTTTTGTAATGCTAGTGGAACCTTCACTTAGTAGAGGAGTAGTCGACGGTTCCAGTGACTATGAGTTCTCTAGATCGATCGGCCTCAAAGAGTTGCAAGAGTTTTGTCAATCTGAAAGAAAGACTCAAAATAAGGCCATGATTGGTCAACAATAGAATAAGTGGGCTACATGAGAGGTTTTGTTGGAGGATTCCATAATCCCATTTATTTAGTAGAAGATCAGAAGGCCCATGTGTTAAAATAGTCATAGAGAATCAATAATCGTTATATAAAAAAACTAGTTCATGCATTTTATAAGACTTCTTTTGCAACTTTTGTACTTTGAGAGATTTACTTAAAAGATCTTTAGGGGACAAAACACATTCTCCCACATGCACCATGATTAAGCTTGAAAGCATACATTAGCTTAATCCAAAATTTAACTTTGGTCTTAGCAAGCTAGCTTAGGTAAAACAAAAGAATGTTACGACACAAACGACAACTAATAACCCGAGTCTCTAGGAGATCTATACCCATGTAAATTTGCTCACTTATACACAAGTCTTCTAGCTTAGTTAACCAAAAATTTTATATATATTTAGAGCTAAAAATGTTTAAAATCTCGTATAAAAATGTATAGAGACGAAATCAAGACACAAAACGATCCAGTGTATTTAGAATACTACAAACATAATTTTTAAGGATCGGGTGCATTTAACAAAAATCTAACAAAAATTAATGTTTTAACAGATTTAACATTACTTAACGAAAATACATGAATGTACCGAGACCTTTCAAAACCCACCCTGATTTTGTCCCTAAGAATGTATAAGCAACTTGCATCTTTTACTCCTGAAAAGCAACAATGAACTTGTATATATTGAACATAAGTTATCATGTTTTTGAGTTGGGACCATGCTTTAATTTTGGCTCTAAACAAGACAAATTTCTTGAACAAATGGTGGGTGGTAAGCAAGATGCATAAACTGGTGTATTCTTTAATTAGAAAGTGACAGCTTTGAGGAAATTGCACCTATGAAATCTTTCATACCCTAAAACCATGTTGAAACAACACTCATTCTTCATGCATGAACTTTACAAAGGAATCAAGTTTCTATAAATTGGACTCTTTAAGAAGGCATGCAATGCTCAATATCCAATAAAATTCATTTCATGTTGCAAAGTTAACTTCCCAACAACCATTCCAAGTCCAAATGTTTACATCTCAAAAGCATAATCTTGGACATGACAACTTTTAGATCATTGGTTTAAAGTCTTTAAACTACTAGTAATAGTGACTTGTATGTAATTTTGGAAAATGTGGTCTATGGAGTCCAAACCTTTTTATTGTGATTATGAAAACTTCATAACAAGCACGGAATCAGGAGTCAAAACGATCAAGTGCACTTATAATAAATTGAACAATATTTCAAACAATGTTTTTATAAATCAAGTGCATTTAACACAAATCTAACAAAAATAAAAGTTTTTAACAAATTTAGCACTACGCAATAAAAATCCATGAATACACCGAAACCCTCAGAACTCACCCTGATTTCATCCCTGCTCCATAAGTATTTTACTGATATAAGTGACTATTTATTGAGTCACATCTTAATGGATCTAAAGTCTATTAAACTCATAAACCAGGCTTATCAACCTATATCCACCACTCATATGAACAAGCACATAAAAAAATGAGTAGAATGTTAGTATTAGATGATAACATAGTTGACTTGGATCCTATTGTATACACTCTGGTTTTTATGAGGTTTTTTTATGCAATTTGCACAATATTAAACATAACAGTTACCGATTTCATCATTAATGACAACAAACATAAAACAATGGGAACTCCACAATATGGGGGACTTTGTTACTTGACAAGTTTTATCGAAGAGATGTTTTTTCGATCTAGACCGAAATGACGTTATTTTGTGCGACTAAGTTTTTTTTTTTAATTTCTAGACCGGCATATATTTTATGTCTTATTAAAAACTGGGTCTCGTTTTTTTAATAAGATAAAAATTCATGTCGGTCTAGGAAAAAGAAATCATGGACGCACAAGATATCACTGCGATAAAAAAAAAAACTCCATCGAATTTTGGACGTGTCTCGAAAATTCTATAACTTCGCACGGTTTAGCAGTCAGGACTACTAGAACTACTAATTCGAAATTTGTTTTTTTTTATAAAAATTGAGCTACTTTTAAAAACTCTAACATTTAGTACATTCTTTATTGATTGTCTATACCTATCATATTCTCTTTATTTTGTGCAAAACACAACCAAAACAGGTGTAACCAACAAACAAAACATAAATATAAATATAGGCTACAACATTCAAGAAACCTCATTTGTGTTTCATGAAACCAACATGCGAGAAAACTGCAACTCTTTTCTCCTATTTATAACTTGAAAAAACATTCACAAACAACATTTATGAATCCTTTACTATAATACCAACATTTTACTACTCATCACCCATTTTTTTAATTTTTTTATTCTTTTAATTTGTGAGTTGTGTCATATACATGAGATTTTGGAGCAATGAGAGATGAAATCTGCAAGAAAACCAAGGTTTTTGACTCTTTTTTTTCTCATATCAAATTTGTAAGGTTTATGAAGTTTTAAGTATTTGACTTTGTGTTGATGATGGTGAAGGTTTCATGGCAAAAAACACTCAAGAAATGGTTCCATATCAAGAACAAAACTCATGATTTCCATGCAGATGATTCCAAACATGGAGGTAACTTTTTTTTCTTCCATTATTAGTAATTTTTGGATTATAGTAGTAGTTTCTTCATGCTTTTTTATATATATATATTTTTTTTATAAAAATTTTAAGATTAGTTTCATATATCATTTGTATGATCTAAAGTGAATGTAGCATATATGCATCTCAATATCTGTCATTTGATATGAAAATCATTACCATTTTTGATGGTGATGAAATCATGGTGAAATATACTTTTTGCAGTGGCAAACTTATCAAAATATAACTTTTTTGGTACACGTCACTAGACAACATTTTATGTTTGAGGGTTTTTGTTTTTGTTTTTTTTACCAAAAAAATGTCATTTTGATTAGAAAAGTAGCTTGAATTTACTCTGATTTAAGGTTATTACTCTTTATGGAATTTCATTGGGTGACTTATTTTCTTAAAATAAATCATTTTCTTGTTAAGTTGATAAATTGTGATGAAAATACTCTTTAACTTTTAGAGGTGGTAAAACCGTTTTAAAATTTAAGTTGACCCGGCTCAACGGCCCGGTCGGAGAGATCAAACCTTGGTTTTGAATGAAAAACTCGATTTAAACTAATTAAACCGTCACTCGATAGTTTGATCGGACAAATTAAAATAAAAAAGAGTTCTGAGATGTGATTTATGGTATCGATTTGTAAAAATTTTTATTGTATAACTTTGTGTCAAATATGATATATTTTTATCTAAAAAGTTCTTTTTTTTTTATAAATAAAATGAGTTTTGAACTAAATATGTATTTTGGTGAGGTTTGTATTAGTTAATAGTTAATGCACATAATAAAGACTAACCTACTTTATTTTAAAGTACAGTACTTATTTGGCCTTAAAATGAGTAACTCACTTTTAAAATATTTGCATAAAAGTTATAATGAATTTATGACAAAATGACTAATTTTAGACATTTTGAAAAGTGAAATACATGTATTCAGGTAACCTTTTTTCTCCCCATTATGTCATAAACTTTATATTTATTTATTTGTATGACACTTTGACTAAATGACTCATGTAATTTGGTTTCCTTTTTAGGTAGTTATGAAGTATGGAGCCCCAATTTTTCTGAAAAAGATGGGTGCACCATCAGCAAAAGCAGACCAACAGGTGCAGTTCAGATTGTTTGAGTTTTTATTGCTATTGGACCACTTATCAGTTTAAGCCCATTTAGTTTTACATGATAATTTCTGGCATACAAAAGATAGCTTTTGATAGATGTTACTATTTTTGGAAACTATGCAAAAAGTTAACTTTTAAAATTATGATTAATATGGCATCATTAAGGGTAATCCATATATTACGTATGAGTTTTACATAAAAAGTTAAAAACTAAATAAGATTGAACTAGAAGGATTAAGAAGTTTAGTGGAAATCGAAAAAAAAAAGGCTAAATGATGGAATGTGGCCCGAAATGTGTGTCCCGTCAAAACCTTAGGTTGGTCAAACTCGGGCAGTAAGATCTTGGAGAGGTGGTAGATTTGAAATGACTTCTAACCAAACGGGTTGGAGTCAAATGGGTGAGAAGTCGCTAAAATTGTATTCGGATGTAAAAAACCACATAAATCCCATTGTCAAAAAGCTGGTCATCATCCTTACAACGTTATTAACTGAATATATAAGATTATGTACGGGTTAGCCAGTTTTGACCACACGTAAGAATCACATGGTGCGACCTATTACACAACAACCGTTTTGCCACCTCTACTCCCGGACCAAAAGTTACACACTTGTGAGATATATGTGTTTCTGCTGTTATTTACGTAGTATCATGCTTATCCTTTTTTCGATAAACAGAAAGATTAAGCAAGAGGACTGCATTTTGTCTTCAAACAAATCAGACCGATCATGATGTTGCACAAGTGAGGGATGTTGATAACTATAGGTTTGTTTTATCTTATCTATTTATTTCAAGCCTATCTATAGTTTATGGTTCAATTATTTATTACTCGTATTACTTTCAAAATCGTAATAGGATCTTTGTAGCTACTTGGAACGTGGGTGGAAAATCTCCTATAAACAGTCTAGATCTTGAAGATTGGTTACACACTTCACCTCCAGCCGATGTTTATGTTCTTGGGTGAGTTTTTGTCCAAAGTATTAAGTTGCGGGATTTATTTACTTATTTAGTTATAATTGTCTTGATTTCAGTTTTGTTTTATATCAAGCGTGTCAAATTGAACCATTTTGCTAAGGTGAATTTTCTCATAACAATTGTTTTTGTAATCATAATTAACTTAATAAATTCATATAGAAAGTTCTAACATTTGGACGAAATATCAACTTTTGTTACAAGAAAAAAAATCCGTTTTGATCTATTAGCTCTGATTATAAAGAATTTGACACCTTCAGGTTTCAAGAAATTGTCCCATTAAATGCTGGAAATGTACTCGGAACAGAAGACAATGGGCCCGCAAAGAAATGGCTAGCGCTCATTCGGAAAACACTAAATACTCTTCCAATTACGAATAACGGATTCCAATCCCCGTCAACTTTTCCCGATCCACTTGTCGAATTATATTCAGATTTTGATGCATCAGTAAACCAAAAGTTATCATCTTTCCAATCACTACGTAAAAGCATGAGGATTACTAAGAGTGAATTGGCAATGCAACATCCAAAACTTGACCATAGATATAGTGTATGTGATCAAGCCATGTTTGGAAACCGACCGAGTGATTATGACCAAAGTGTCTGGTCTTCGGATGAAGATAGTGGGCCCTATGATTCGTTTAATGGCCTACAAGACACACAAATGCCATATTGTGGTTCTTTTTTAACGGAAGAAAGAGATAAACATATGGAAAGTACTAATTCTAAGTATTGTTTGGTTGCAAGTAAGCAAATGGTTGGGATTTATCTTACGGTATGGGTGAAGAGGGATCTTAGAGACGATGTTCATAATATGAAAGTGTCATGTGTCGGTAGAGGATTGATGGGTTATCTTGGAAACAAGGTATAGTTTTTTTTTTTTTTTTTAATTTTATTTAGTTTTTTTTTTTTTTTTAATTTTATTTAGTTCATGAGCTATAAATTATTGAATTCCCCTTAAGTACTTGACTTTTCAGGGATCAATATCAATTAGCATGTCGTTGCACAAAACGAGCTTTTGCTTCATATGTAGTCACTTGACATCTGGACAAAAGGAAGGTGACGAACTCAGAAGAAATTCTGATGTGATGGAAATCATGAAAAAAACTCGGTTTCCACGTGTTCAAGGAACGGGAGACGAGAACTCTCCTCAAACGATTCTAGAACATGAGTAAGACACATAAGCTCTTACCATTCATTAAAGTTGGCTGGTCATGTAACGGGTCCAAATGGTTCGGGTTGAACCACATGCTTTTTGTCTAAGAGTTCACAAGCAAACATAAAATACACTATTAGTGTGTCGAATTTGTTTTTCAATTTTTTTTGTTTTAGTACAGTAGGTAATTAATTTTTCAGGAAAAAAAGGCTTTAAAAGGTTTTATACTGTACTTCAGAAGACCTTCAACCCGTCTACCCGTTTGACCCGCTTGAGATAATACAAAATCACATATTATCAAGAAAATGTTTTCAATAAATTCTTAACAACACAATGTTCCTTTTGCATGATGCTAGCCGAGTTATATGGCTCGGTGACTTAAATTACAGAATTGCCCTTTCATATCGCACTGTGAAGGCCCTGGTTGAGATGCGAAGCTGGAGGGCTTTATTGAAAAATGACCAGGCAAGTCTTGAATCTTATGCATGTCGATAAAGTTTTTAACTTCTATGTCTGTCAGCATCCATTTCATGTAATGTTTTCTTCTCTTTTATGGTTACAGCTTCGGATGGAACGTAGAAAGGGACGTGTATTCAAAGGATGGAAAGAAGGGATAATATATTTCCCCCCAACTTATAAATATTCAAATAATTCTGATCGATATGCAGGATATGATATGCATCCTAGAGAAAAACGAAGAACTCCTGCATGGTAAATTTATACCAGAAATAGCAACTTCAACCTCTAGTTATTATATGTCCGTTTATAGGATCATGTTTGTGCTTTTAGATTTGATGCGACTTTTTTGTATCCTTTTGAAGGTGTGATCGTATATTGTGGCATGGTAATGGGCTCCATCAAATGTCTTATGTTCGAGGGGAATCTAGATTTTCAGATCATAGACCCGTGTACAGCACATTTATAGCAGAAGTTGAGTCTATAAACTGTAACAGACACAAGAAAAACAGTGCTTATTCTTCTAGGATCCAGGTGGAAGAACTGTTACCGTTTGCGCGTGGATACAGAGATCTTAACTTCTACTGACGAGTGATAAGAAGAGGCACTTTCAGCTTATTTGCTGAATGGGTCAATTCAGATTTTGTTCGATCTCTAACGGGTCAAATAGGCGATGCATTCTTGATGAATAAAACTCATAAATTACTTTATGGAAAAAGTTTGGATTAATGCTGAAATAACTTGACAGGCAAATTTTTACATAAATGTTGGACATTCTTCGGCAATAAAGTGTCACGGGCAAATCCAACTCGAACTCTCAACAATTACCCATTTTGATATGAGCATAATTTTGACATGTTGTTGATCCGCCGCCTGTGTTTGCTACTTCGACGATTGGCATGCATAGTAGGTCGTCTTGGAACGTTTAGAATAAGACTTCTGAACTTTTTTTTCGATGTAGTGTTTAGTTTGTTCTTTGTACATACCATTTACATCTTGAATTGATGATCTAAGTTTCTTGAATGTACAGAAGTTGTGAATTGTTACGCGCATTTTACAGGTAGCCAAGCTCGAGTTTTCTTAGAGTCAACATGTACTCACCACTTTAAGAAAACTTGAAGAACAGTCATTTCTTTCACATAAGATTCAACCACTTGAAGCACAAATCATATGTTTGGTGGAAACAGGTCAACTCCGAATCTGAATATTGCAAAAATGCGAAAAAAATCTTTGAGATCAAAGGTGGTGCAAAAACGCTCACGAACTTTGCATTATTATGCGAAGAAGCCTTGAGACATTAAATCTTGACTTTCGGGTGTTTTATCTCCCTCATGTGCCATGCACGTGACGGTATTTTCGTCATTTCAACTCGTCCCTTCATAACTGCTCATCTTTCACCTTTCTCTCGTGCAAAACTTGTCCCCAAAACTATTTTCTTCCTCACCTTGATTTTTTAAGAACACTACCAGTACTACCACCGCCACCACCACCACCATCACCACGTGCATATGGCACACGACGAAAAGGTGAATGGTGGGCAATTATAAAAAGGACGAGTTGAAATGACGAAAATGCCCTCACCTCACGTGCATGACACAAGAGGCCGAAAGTTAAAATTTAATGTCTCAAGGACTTTTTCGCGCAAAGTTCGTGGGCGTTTTTGCACCACCTTTCCTCTCAAAGATACTTTTCGCATTTTTACCATATTCAAAAACAAGATTCCCAATTTACCCAGTAAATATGGACTTGGGATGCTGCAAAATGAAAATGAGAATAAATAGGGGCAGACAGAGGACCATTTTGCAATTGATATGAGTCATAACACATCAACTGCCATGGTGGACTCAAGCCTACATGCCTGCTGTTCACAAGTCATAATGTATCAAAGGGTAAAAGATGAAGTACAGCAAAAGTGTACAGCCAGAATGCATCAATTTTATATTGCCATTTTAAGTTATTAGTAGTAAACTTTACCATGACTTTGATTTAGATGTGGCAAAACAGGCGGCACGGATGGCGGGTAAAACGGGTGGTGCATTAAATGGGCAGGTTAAACGGGCGCAAGCTAAAACGAAAAAAAAACATATAAAAACGTATAAATAAAAATTATAATATTTGTTTGAAAGCCGTGGATAAAAAATTAAATATAAAAGATCGGCGGGGTAACCTAATTAGTATTTTACATATGCGTCATTAAGCTCATTTAGTTTGTTACATGTGCGCATGTTTAGCTCATGAATAATAATAAATGGACAAAAATTGTTGTCATCCTTTTTTTTTTTAAATTACCAAAAAGTATTTATATCTATCAAAATAAGCATTATTTACTACCCTACTTTGATTGATCTAATATATATGAAAAGTATACTGCCTTTAAACCAGGAAAGTTGGTGCATTATATAATAGGTTCCAATCTTAAAAGTTGGGAGCTGATATTTACACATATCAAACTGATCCATACACAGAATAGTAATTGTAAATTGACCTTTTTGCCCTTTATAACATTTAACCATCCTGTTCTATATGACTTATATTTTTGCCTCCTTTATGCGATTTCCGATCAGTTTCATTGTCGCCTATTAATCCAAGATTCAAAGTAATCTTCATAACATGAGACGGTATCTAAAACGGACCCTTATTTACTATTTGAGGGTGGAGAAGAGGTTCACATGCGACGACTCCATGTTATCTAAACCTATCCAAGAACGGTAATCGCCCTGAGATTAGTCCGTTCACAATATCGAGTCGGAAATCCATATATACAAAAAAAACTTATTTATTTTTGTAAGTTTGTACTATTGTGAACAATTCATACATAAACAACATAGAATTAATTTTCACATATGTTTGCTGTGTGAATTAAATGTATTAGTTTTCATGTTTTCTTCTACAACATTAAGGACAAGAATGATCATCTGTTACAACCAAAATAGTTACAAAGTATTAGTTACTATCAAGAAGGGCTAAACCTATTTAAAAAGAGGGATAATATGTAACAAACAAAACCAAATGCAATCATTCGTATGCCGAACATGAAAAGTTAAAGAACCCTGTTATAATGTTTTGAACAGAGTGAAAGGTGAAAATATCTTGTGAAATATGTTTGATAATTTGTAGCTTATAAATTCCAAAGTATATATGAGCTAAGAGTTGATATAATACAATATATATGATTCAAGCACTACCATTCATAAATTCAATACGAGCATATTAATATTGGAGATCAGTAGAATTGATGTCGCCTTGATGTTTCGGTTAAATTGACGCAGTTAGAAAGAAGGAAGTGATAAACTGAGGAGTCATGAAGTCAAGGCGATTGAGATATAGTGACAGTAAAATTCAGAATACTTGTATTGAATTTTAATAAGAAAGACTACTGAGAAAGACGTTATTATTTTCCTGCAAATTTCAATAAGAAAGTGAAGTAATAAAAGGAGGGCATAAAAGTCTATTAACAATTGTTTTTATGTGCATCAATCAAATTGATATGTGTACATATCAATTCCCTAAAAGTTATGGAAGAACATGAAGCTCCTCTATCTTTAAAGATTTGACCTAAAAATATACTGTAGTATGTAACATGAATCTTGGTTATATGGTCAAAAGTTCTATCTGCTGAAATTTCAAATGTGTTCCTTAAAACATGGGACTTCATACCTTAATGTAGTAACTACAATAAAGATAAAGTTGACTCATCATACAATAATCAACAGAAATCCAGTGACTAGATTAGAAACAAAGTTTATCATCAAAAACTAAATGTCAAAATATGACAAAAGACTCGATAAAAAAGATTGTAACCCTAAGAGCTCAGGTTGTTGATGGAGGGTTGTGTAGTTTTTTCAAGTGTAGAATCATTCACATTCGTTGATGGTGGAAAGGAACATATACCCCCTTTGTTGTTTGTACATATACCAATAGTTTAAACAGGTTATGATGATGGTATTTGAACCTTTTTAAGCGGGTTCAACTATAGTTTCCATTACGTGCAGCTTGGCATGACAACCTTGGTAGGTTTGTCGCCATGGTGGCCGTATTTGCTTTTTCTAATTACTTACTTGCACTACAATATTCGACCCCTTCCCTGGCCAAATTCGCGATGTTTCCCTGGCGACATGTCGCCAGGGAAGGTGAATCCCTGGCGACATGTCGCCAGGGAAACGTGGCCAAGAAAGGCTGGTGCGGGATTGTTTCCCTGGCGACTAACGGTTTCCCTGGCGACTAAGTGGGCCCCGCAACTCTTTGGTTCAAAAATTGGTGCCACGCTGGAGTCGGTGCGGGATAGTTTCCCTGGCGACATATGTCGCCAGGGAAAAGTTGGCTGATTAAGGAACTTAAGTAAAACAGATTATTAAACCTCACTTTTCCCTGGCGACATGTCGCCAGGGAAACTATTCGTAACGTTGACAAGTCAACGCCTGACGTTGAAAAGTCAACGTTCTTCTAGATTTTCCCTGGCGACATATCGCCAGGGAAAGTTGGCTGACTTTTAGAAAGTCAAGTGAGCCCAAGTTTTCCTGGCGACATGTCGCCAGGGAAACTTGGCTGACTTTTTAGAAAGTCAAATGAGCCCAAGTTTCCCTGGCGACATGTCGCCAGGGAAACTTTGACATTTTTTTAGCAGCCTGCACAGCGGGCTGTTTCCAAATTTTTTTCGGAATTTTTCCGGAAAAAATCTACCAAAACCTGGGAATACAAATACAAAACCTGAAGATACAAATACTAAAAATCTACCACGAATCTAGTACCATAACACAATAACATGTAACCTCTCGATCAATACAAATACATATGTTACAACTTGAGTACAAAGTTCCTAGTTACACTTATTAAACTTGCAATTCGGGGTTTACAATTATTAAACTTGCATGCTAAGGTAGGAAAAACAAGACAAGCATACTAACCATTATTGCCATTCTACCCGTCGACATTATCATTACCACTCCCGCCACTCCCACCGGCGCCACTACCGCTGCCTCCCGTGCCACTCCCGCTGCCTCCCGTGCCACTCCCGCTAGCACCACCCGATAGAAATGCTGAGAACTCATCGGCAAACCTATTGTCACTTCTCATAAAGTTAAACACTTGAGCCGCTTGTTCCAACCGTGGGTCGATGGGAGGAGGAGGAGGAATATAGTGAGCAGTCCTTCTCGGCACTATCTGGCCGACACCGGGCATGTGGCCTCGCTGCTTTCCACCTCGGACGATACGGTTGATCTCGTCGTCTGTATGTTTGGCTTCAGCCTTCATCGCAAGCATCCTTTCCTAATGAAGTGACAAAAACAAACGACAGTTAGTATATTATTTATTAGTCGGGTTGGTACATTATTTATCGGCAGGGAATAGTAAAAACCCAAGGCATATCCAAAAATTAATTAATTAATTAATTTAAAAAAAAAATACTTACATACATAACGCGGTCCGCATCGCAAGGAAAATTCCCATCCTGGTCGGTGTGCGCAATGAAGAAGTGATCAATGACAGTCGGGGGTGGCACATCAGCTTCAATTGCAGCTTGCCTCTGTACATACATAGACACGCATATATAGAATGAAGCAAATTCAAAACAAAAAATCACAACACACCAAAACATATAATCAAAGACATATATGTATGTAAATTAATTATAAAATTTCTCACCACTTGGTCTCGAAGGCGTGCCAACGATCGGGATTCCTGCCGACTCGGCGTCTTCTGCTTAGACCGGTTCTGGGAGTTCGCCAGGCATCTTTTCTCATAATCCGGATTACTCCAAAGTGCGATCTGTTTTTCCCAGTCCTCTGGAGTAATTTCCTCTAGACGCTCGCTGCGGACTCTGCCGATATCTACCGTGCCGGTATCGATGTCTCGGACCCAATGCTTTGCCTTGAGCGTATTTTTTCGAGAATTGTAACTCTTTGTAAGCATTTGATTGATGCCGCCACGTATATCCTTCCATCTACCATGATCACTCTTGTGTGGCGTCAAATTAAACTTATCCTGCATTCATATACAACAAATAAAACAAACGCAGAGTTAAAGTTAGAGATATAATTTATACATTATTTTGTTTATTTATTTAATGGCTTATATATTTATTTAATTTTTTATAATAAAAACAACTTATCCTGATAAGCATAAGCTTTTTGAAAACAGCTTGTTCTGATAAGCTTTTCAGGACAAGCTGTTTGAAAACAGCTTATCCTGATAAGCTTATCAGGACAAGCTGTTTGAAAACAACTTATCCTGATAAGCATATCAGAACAAGCTGTTTTCACACAGCTTGTTCTGATAAGCTTATCAAGATAAGTTGTATTCAAACAACTTATCCGAAAAGCTTATTACATTATTCTCATCAAATATATATTTATTTAAATTTTTTTATATATATTTAAAAAAAATTATATGATATAAATAAATAAGATACAATTTGTATATTTATTTAAATTTGTTATTTATTTATATGATATAAATAAATAAACAAATTTATTTAAATATATACACCATTAAATAAATAAACACAATAATGTTATGAACATAAAAATGATAACTGACCTCTATGTTCGCCCAAACCAACGTCGTGATCTCATCAGGGACATCATTCCAACTTGGGTAGTACAGTGGCACGAGCCTCCTGATACAATCCCCGATGTAATTAGATAAATGCTGAGCATGCGTGCCGCGAGGCCGGAAAGATTTTTCTTCAAAATCTATCGGGACAGGTCCATGCTCACCAACTTCCTCCAACAAATCGATACATCGGCTAATGCCCCGAGTCTTTCTACCGGCCTCTCTGCCGCACAAATTTTCTTTTCTTTTGCCTTTGCCTGCAAAAATCAAGTGAGTGACAAAGTCATAAAAATTCAAGGCAAGCAACATATATATGCACCAAATTTTTGATTGTGTTACAATAATTCAAATATTCTTACCTTTATTTCTAAATAAGGCAAAACAACCGCTGCGGATGTTTGGCGTAGGAGGTTCATCCTCACCACCGTCACCACCGTGTGATCCTGCAACATCTGCTGACATCTGTACAAGTACAATTAGCATAACATAGACAAATTCATGAACAAAATAATATAAGCATGCACAAATCCAAATACAACACATCCAAATAAATATACACATTTAAAAAATCCACAACAATTAGATTCATTCATTCAAACAAATAAGTGTCTTTTGCAAGTTACAACTAAAGGTCAATCTTCTTCTTCACTAGAATAAACTCTGTCTTCACCATCATTATCATTCACACGTTCTTCATCACTTAAATCATGAGGGACGTCTTCATCATCAGTAATACCATCGTCTTCATCATCAACATCAATGATATTTGGCGGTGCATCAACCTCCGTTTCGTGGCCATCTATATTCAAGGTCACATCACGCAAGTCATTCAAATCAGTGGAAAGTGGTAGATCAGATGAGTTGTCGAAATGTATAATATCAGGAACGACATCTGACACTATGACACCCCCGTTGAATGGAAGGCAATCTTAACCCACCCTTTGAATGTTTCGTCTCATATATGAATGCGTATAACCTATTTACTATTTGAGAAAATTTCGGCAGCATTTCCCCTCAACTCCCCAAATATGTGTTTAAAGACATATTCGTAGGAGTAAAGGAGAAACACTGTCGAAATCATCTCAGATAGTAAATCGGTTATACGCATTCATATCCTAAATGAGACAAAACATTCAAAAAGCAGTCCCAAACAGGGACTTTCCGAAGTTAATTCCTAATAAATTAACTTCGGACGGGTTTTCTATAGGTTGATCAATTTCAGACGGGAATTTTCCGAAATTAATCGCTAAAATCCTAAAGCATTCCTAAGGCTTAGTCCAATAAAACATTTATATCAAACAGCTTATTTTGATAAGCTTATCGGGACAAACGGTTTTCAACTAACTTATCCTGATAAGCTTATCAGCTTATCAGAATAAGCTGTTTGTAAACAGCTTATCCCGATAAGCTTATCAGGATAAGCTGTTTGAAAATAGATTGTCCCGATAAGCTTATCAGGATAAGCTGTTTTCAAACAGCTTATTCTGATAAGCTTATCAGAATAAGCTGGTTTAAAATAGCTTATCAGGATAAGCTGTTTTCAAACAGCTTATCCTGATAAGCTTATAAGCTTATCAGCATAAGCTGTTTGAAAACAGCTTATTCGGATAAGCTTATCAGCTTATATTCTCATCAAAAAGGTAGCATAAAGAGTGTTTGGTTGTGCGTTTTACAATGGTAAGGAGTGTTTGTATTTACGTTTAACCAAATTTAACTAGTTTATAATCCCCGACGACATGTTGCCGGGGAAACCTAAATGAAAAAATAAATAAGTAATCATATATATTATGAATAAGAATAAAAAAACATACCTTCCCTGCGTCTGTGGCCTCGGTTGTGGTCGACTGTGGTGGTTGTCGGCTGTGACCTCGGCTGTGGTCGGGGTTGCGTCTTTGGCTGCGGTCGGGGCTATTATAACATAAAACAAATCCATTTTTATTATCAATTATAATAAGATAAACAAATCCATTTTATTATAAAATCAAAAATTAAAATTACAACCTTTTATAATCGGGAAAGATTAGATGTTTAAAGGGTTAGAAAAGGAAGAAAGGTGGCGATGGTGGTGGCAGAAGACAAAGATGGTGGCGGAGTGGTGGCAGAAGACAAAGATGGTGGCGGAGTGGTGGTAGTGCACGTGTGCAGGTGTGGAGGTGAGTGGTGGTGAGTGGTGGTGGTGATGATAACGATGGTGGTGATGATTAAGATGGTGGTGATAGCAGGTGGTGATGGTGGTGATAGCAGGTGGTGACGGTCGGGTTTTCTTTTTGGATAAGAAAGTGTTAAGAGAAAAGTGACGAAGATCTGGTCAAAAAGGTCTTTTTTTCCCACGCGACAATCCCTGGCGACATGTCGCCAGGGATACTTTTGACTTTTGTCGTTTAGCCAAAAGCGCGTGTGATTGAAATATTTTGGAGGGGTGTGACAAAGTTTCCCTGGCGACATGTCGCCAGGGATACCTTTGACTTTTCAACGCATATACACGTACCTAAATCATTTTGTCGTATCTCCAAAACCTTCCCTGGCGACATGTCGCCAGGGAAACTATCCCTGGCGACATGTCACCAGGGATAGTAGAAAATGTCGCAAGGGATAATTTTTGTGAAAATAAAATTTCTTGTTACTTATGTATTATTATAATTAGTAATAAAATAATAATTATTATTATTATTATTTATAAAATAATAATTATTATTATTACAATTTATAAAATAATTATTATTATTTATAAAATAACTATATCATCCCGGTCAGTTTAGTTTCTAAATTCATTCCGATTTATTCCGTTTAGTTTCTCGATTTATTCTAATTCGGTAACCATTTAACATCTAACGTTTAACAAATGCATACCGACTCATCCATTGAACATCTAACATGTAACCAAGACATGTCGAGTCATCCATTGAACATCTAACGTGTAACCAAGACATGCCGACTCATTTATTGAACATCTAACGTGTAACCAACACATACCGACTCATCCATTGGACATCTAACGTTTAACAAATGCATACCGACTCATCCATTTAACATATAACGTGTAACTAAGACATGCCGGCTCATTTTTTGAACATCTAACGTGTAACCAACCCATGTCGAGTCGTCCATTAACATCCAACGTATAACCATAACAAACCGGATCATCCATTGAACATCAAACGTATAACCATAACAAACCGGGTCATCCATTGAACATCTAACGTGTAACCAAGACATGCCGACTCATGCATTCAACATCTAATATTTAACAAATGCATACCGACTCATCCAATGAACATCTAACGTGTCACCAAGACATGCCGACTCATCCATTGAACATATAATGTTTAACAAATGCATACCGACTCATCCAATGAACATCTAACGTGTAACCAAAACATACCGACTCATCCATTGAACATCTAATGTTTAACAAATGCATACCGACTCATCCATTGAACATCTAACGTCTAACCAAGACATACCGACTCATTTATTGAACATCTAACGTGTAACCAACATATGTCGAGTCGTCCATTGAACATCAAACGTATAACCATAACAAACCGGGTCATCCATTGAACATCAAACGTATAACCATAACAAACCGGGTCATCCATTGAACATCTAATGTTTAACAAATGCATACCGACTCATCCAATGAACATCCAACGTGTAACCAAAACATACCGACTCATCCATTGAACATCTAACGTTTAACAAAAGCATACCGACTCATCCATTGAACATCTAACGTGTAACCAAGACATGTCGACTCATCCATTGAACATCTAACGTTTAACAAATGCATACCGACTCATCCATTGAACATCTAACGTGTAACCAAGACATGCCGACTCATTTATTGAACATCTAACGTGTAACCAACACATGTCGAGTCGTCCATTAAACATCAAACGTATAACCATAACAAACCGGGTCATCCATTGAACATCTAACGTGTAACCAAAATATGCCGACTCATTCATTGAACATCTAACGTTTAACAAATGCATACCGACTCATCCAATGAACATCTAACGTGTAACCAAAACATACCGACTCATCCATTGAACATCTAACGTTTAACAAATGCATACCGACTCATCCAATGAACATCTAACGTGTAACCAAAACATACCGACTCATCCATTGAACATCTAACGTTTAAAAAATGTATACCGACTCATCCATTGAACATCTAACGTGTAACCAAGACATGCCGACTCATTTATTGAACATCTAACGTGTAACAAACACATGTCGAGTCGTCCATTGAACATCAAACGTATAACCATAACAAACTGGGTCATCCATTGAACATCTAACGTGTAACCAAGACATGCCGACTCATCCATTGAACATCTAATGTTTAAAAAATGTATACCGACTCATCCAATGAACATCTAACGTGTAACCAAAACATACCGACTCATCCATTGAACAATAACGTTTAACAAATGCATACCGTCTCATCCATTGAACATCTAACGTGTAACCAAGACATGCCGACTCATTTATTGAACATCTAACATGTAACCAACACATGTCGAGTCGTCCATTGAACATCAAACGTATAACCATAACAAACCGAGTCATCCATTAAACATTAAACGTATAACCATAACAAACCGGGTCATCCATTGAACATCTAATGTTTAACAAATGCATACCGACTCATCCAATGAACATCTAGCGTGTAACCAAAACATACCGACTCATCCATTGAACATCTAACGTTTAACAAAAGCATACCGACTCATCCATTGAACATCTAACGTGTAACCAAGACATGTTGACTCATCCATTGAACATCTAACGTTTAACAAATGCATACCGACTCATCCATTGAACATCTAACGTGTAACCAAGACATGCCGACTCATTTATTGAACATCTAACGTGTAACCAACACATGTCGAGTCATCCATTGAACATCAAACGTATAACCATAACAAACCGGGTCATCCATTGAACATCTAACGTGTAACCAAAACATGCCGACTCATCCATTGAACATCTAACGTTTAACAAATGCATACTGACTCATCCAATGAACATCTAACGTGTAACCAAAACATACCGACTCATCCATTGAACATCTAACGTCTAACAAATGCATACCGACTCATCCAATGAACATCTAACGTGTAACCAAAACATACCGATTCATCCATTGAACATCTAACATTTAAAAAATGCATACCGACTCATCCATTGAATATCTAACGTGTAACCAAGACATGCCGACTCATTTATTGAACATCTAACGTGTAACCAACACATGTCGAGTCGTCTATTGAACATCAAACGTATAACCATAACAAACCGGGTCATCCATTGAACATCTAACGTGTAACCAAGACATGCCGACTCATCCATTGAACATCTAATGTTTAACAAATGCATACCGACTCATCCAATGAACATCTAACGTGTAACCAAAACATACCGACTCATCCATTGAACATCTAACGTTTAACAAATGCATACCGTCTCATCCATTGAACATCTAACGTGTAACCAAGACATGCCGACTCATTTATTGAACATCTAACGTGTAACCAACACATGTCGAGTCGTCCATTGAACATCCAACGTATAACCATAACAAACCGGATCATCCATTGAACATCCAACGTACAACCATAACAAACCGGGTCATCCATTGAACATCCAACGTTTAACTATTGGCGGGAAAACATTGGCGGGAAAATGTTAACCATTTCCCTCACTTTTTGACCATAAAAGGATTCACACACACTTATCATCAGCAGATCACACACACACACACTTATCATCTCCTATCAAACTCACCACCACCACCACCTGGTTTGGTAGCAGATGGATCCCCGTGAAGCTTATAAGTGTACATGTGGAAATGGATATATAGTGTTGAGACAGTCACATCAACACCATAGCTTTGGTAAACTTTATTATGCATGTCCTCTTTCGAAGGTAAACAATCTAAAGTATTTTTATTTATGTAATATGTGTGATTTTTAAAATAACATGTCATGTCATTTTTTTTATTTTGTAACAGCCAAAAAACAAGATTATGGATGTGGAAATTTTATATGGAAGGATGATCTAGATCTACAACTCCGTATAAGATCTTCCTCTGGATCTTCAACACCTCAAGGTTCTCCTTCAAGGCGTTCAATATATCCAAGTTCTTCTACAGGATCTTCTGAATCTGCAACCACTGAGTGCTCAAATTGCAAGATCAAAGATCTAAAGATAAAGATGTTAGAGGCAAGACTAGAAATGGAAAGGCATCCTGAAGACCACGCATGTCAATCGGCTGTAATACTTCATGAGCTTTTAAATGAAATGGAAAATCTTAGCGTTAGTAGTAATCGGCTGCACTATTTCACGAACTTTAAGTTGATTAGTAATGTCTGTTTTTAAGTTTTCCATTTGATTCCACAAGGGCTATGTATAATATTATGAATAAATAAATGTTTGTTTTATAAATGTCTCATTTTTATTATATAAACGTCGCAAAAATAAAATAACATCGGATCGATAGTTAAAATAATAATTATTTGGAATAAATAAATATTTGTTTTATAAATGTCTCATTTTTATTATATAAACGTCGCAAAAATTAAATAACATCGGATCGATAGTTAAAATAATAATTAACAAGCAAAAAACTAAATAAATATATGACAGGGAGTTTCCCTGACGACATGTCGCCAGGGAAACATTTGGGATTTGGCGGGTAAAAGCCCGCCACACATTTTGTGTTTAATTTTGAAACTAATCACAAATGGCAAAGGTTTCCCTGCGACATGTCGCCAGACATAATTTTGACAGGTAATTAGCAAAATTGGTTTTTGTTAAATACGATGGACGAATTTTCCCTGGCGACATGTCGCCAGGGATAAGTTGGGACAAAGTATCCCTGGCGGCGTGTCGCCAGGGAAACTTTGGAGGGAAAATTTCGTGCTCTTTCACTTGGTATCTGATTTTGGACGGAGTATCCCTGGCGGCATGTCGCCAGGGAAACCCTAGTCAAACTTTGACCAAAAAGTAAATCTACTTTACCGCCACGTCAGCGTTGTCGCCAGGGAAAAGGTGTTATCCCTGGCGACATTGTGTCGCCAGGGAAACCCCCGTCATCTGTTCTTTGTTTTCTTGTAGTGTTGTTTGAGTAAATAAATTGAGTTGGTTTTTTGTTAATGAGGCCGTGAATGTATTGTTCATAAGTTTGATATTTTAAAATGACAATAAGTTGCATTTTTTTAACCGTATTGCAATTTGGTTTTCTCTACATGTGTTTCTAAAGCTTTCACAAACAACTTTGCATTGGTGGCGAGAAAATTCAACTCTGGATAAGTTGTTGTCTATATGGGACAAGTATCATCGTTTTCTTCGTATATTTGTTGTTTCGGAAGGTTTTTCACTGCCTAAAGATGTACGTTTACTTAGTTCTCTAGATATTACTATGTTGCTTTAAATATGTTATTGCTTTTGGTTCAAGTGTAATACGAATTATCTGAATCCCCTGCGATTATTGTTGTCTTTTTTTACCAAACTTGATGCGTGATCTTTCTTCAGGATGTGGGGACTGGAGCATTTGGGAAGGCCTGACATGCCACCTGAAGCTAACTCGAGGAATTTTGGGACACGTGTTCATACTGATGATGGACACGCAGTTGTCTACTTGTCTCCACCACTACCTCCACACGAGACAAATTAAATATTGAACTTGCAAAGGCTTTTTTTCCTCTTGAGATAAGTCTTTTTTTGTTGTCTTTGAACTCGTTTTACATATCTTATGAGCTGCCATGTGTCATTTTTAGCATGTCTATTTTCCAAATGTTGTTACAACTCTCTGTGTTCGGGTTGAATCTTCACGTCATCAAATGGCACAAATGACAACGAACTAGAGTCACAGTCCGCTCAAGGGTTGCCACAGCTAAGCCCTCGCCACCGCTCAACGGTAGAAACCGAACTAAAGTCTAGGGTGACTTGACTTATGCGTGACAGGTGGTGTTTGGGAGGATTCAGGGTGAGTGACTTCCATCTATGTCACACGCTTTGTTGTAGTTGTAAGTAGGGGTTCCTCTCCTTTGTGGTGAGGACGTAACCTGACTGTCATGACTCGAGGGTCTCGTATATGTACAAAGCCAAAAAGTTTCAAGACAAATATGTTAGCATTAGCAGTCTTGGTGCTTTTTAACAACATAACAAAGAAAGAAGCTAAAGAAAAGGTATAACAACCCAGTATTTTCCGCAATGATTATTATTATTATTATTATTATTATTATTATTATTATTATTATTATTATTATTATTATTATTATTATATTTATAAGCCATTTTTTCATAGAGAAAATTTTTCTTTTTTATAAGTATCAACTATGTAATGTGATTTACATAGGTAAGTAAATGGGCACACATAACCAATCCCAAGTATATCAACACTATGATCAAGTAAACATCATTATGTGACAAATCTATGATCTAAGGTCAACATTATAGTGTATGTTATTCCTATAACATATATAAAATAACACTTTAAAACCATAATTTCATGGAATGTCACTATATAAAAACATATGTACCATGTTATCAAAGCAAGTGTATAAGATCAGTGTCATATATATAAATATATTTTTCCTCTAAGAATATAGTACAACTCCATTAAGTCATAATGCAACCATTTTAAGCACAATGTACTAGTCCTTTAAGCACACATATTCAAATTAGGTATTTTTCCTCCAAGTCTCATTTGAAAAGGGTATAAACTCTTCAGAACAAGGTACAAGTTCATTTTACTCAACATTTCAATATATTCTCCCTCCTAAACTATAATACAACCCTATAAAGCCTTAGGTACGAGTTTTTAATGCATAAAGTTCATATAAGTTTTTTTCCCTCCTCTTTTAAATTCAAATTAGGTACAAACACCTTAAGCTTAACTTTTAAACATATTATTCCCTCCTAGGTCAAAATACAACATTTTAAAGCACTTTAAACCCTTGGTACAAATCACCTAATGCACGAATGCATGCATGTATAAATTTTCCCTCTAAATTTTAATTTAAATTAAGTAGAACTGTATAAGATCACATTACAACACATTAAACTCGAATAATATACACTAATTACACACTGATCATTACTATAAACCCCAATCTAACCTTAATCCTAGTCAAAACCCTAAACTAACTAAACCCTAATCCCTCGTTTTTGTGTAACCCATTTGAAACCAAACACAATACCCTTTTTTACCCATTTTAACTTATCCAAGCACCTCAATTACCCTTATGTCACCACCACATGGACCAAGCACCACCATGACTCAATAACTTTGCCACCACTCCACCTAATCCCCCTCCCCCTTCGTACAAAACCCACACCCCATCACATCGGCATAAGAGACAATTCAAGCTAGTAATAGCCTTTCATACTCACTATACTAGACCCTAAGACTCATCATTCTAGCATATAAGAGTCATAGATACTTTACTTTGCCACATACCACGATCACTATATAAGCCGAGACCAAGAACCCTTTGAAACACCTACTCAAATCTCATTTTCACCTTAAGTTCTGATCCTAAAAATCCATAGAAGTCCTAAGAGTGTGCAATAGCTCAGTAGGGAACCAAGAGAACCGAGCATCGAAGCCTTAAAGGTCTTGATAAGCCGTTCGAACGCATTTCAACCCATTTGACCTGTTTTCTTGTTTGCTAGTATTCTACAAGTTTATTAAGCTTTAAATTGATTCTAATATGTTAATAAGTTGTAATATATCACATATGAACACTTTGTTTAAAGATTGAACCACAAACCTGTTTGTTTTACATGTTTTGAACCAAACGACCCGTTTAGTTATTTTGAACTTATAAACTTGTTTCTAAAACTTTTGCCACGTTCAATTAAATTATTTTTACTTATTTTAATAAGCTATAAGCTGCAAAACTCTTTTAGAATTCAAAAACATCATCTTATGAAAAAAGGACTAAATACGTAGATGTTTGCATGCATAGGGGTATATATTGTAAAATTCAAAAATTATATAAGTTTAGTGCCAAAAATATAATTATCCTAAAGTTAAAACTATAAGGGGCTGTTTTTCCATTTCTTAAAAGGATTGATGTTTAATACGTTAAATATAAAAAGGACCAGTTTTGCAAAATATTATAGCCTAAGGTTAAATAATGTAACATTAGAAAAACTAATGATCTAAAGGTTATTTTTGACATTATATGAAAGTATAAACTACAAGCGGTTGTTTTGAAAACTTTAAAACTTAAAGGATTCACATTTTATACATTTTATATCAAAAGGATTAAAATTGCAGTCTTTTAACTATAAGGACTAAGTGAGTAAATTCTCAAACTTAAGGTTTATTAGTTTATAAGAATTGTTAAAAAGGTTTAAAAAATCATTTGAAAATACTTGGAGGTTTAATATGTAACACTTACATTTAAATAATAATCAAGTGTATAAAAATATACTAAAAGGGTATAAGTTGTCATTCTAAATACTTAAAGGTGTAAAATAATATTTTCATAAATTTTTACATTAAATGAAATAATAAAATTATATAAAAATAATTATATAATTTTTTTTTACATAACTTATCATCCACCAACCTTTGAAGAAATATAAATTGATAATGTATTACGTTACTAGAGAGCTTCAGATGACGGGGTCATCTTGATATTCCCTTTCGACTGAGTTTGTTAGGTTTACGATTTAAAGTACCATGACTCTTCAAACGTTTATTGAATTATCTTTAAAATATGATGGGCTAAATAACGGTGTAATATTATCACAATCATATAAAGATAGGCATAATACCATAAACTTTATATAACAAAGCCATATAATACAATCTTCTAATAACTTAATATATAACTCAGGTTGCTTGTTGAAGTCGTTAATTATCAACCAAGTCACTTTTTATGTCAATTATATTTCCCGAGAAAGGTGGGTTCATATCCTCACTTTTGACATTGAATATTTGATAACCCGTGAGGTAAGATATATATTTTAAAACCGAATACAAGTGATTTATGATATGTATGATATTTATTGCATGAGTAACTTAAGCCATTTATTATGAATATCGTGAACCATTATTCATCGAGATATGAGTGTGGATATCGTGAATAGATCTATAGGGAGGTGACATCTCCCCCTTTTGTAGTTACCGAGAAGGGTAAGCAAGCGCACTTTATTTGTCATTATATTACGGTTTCCTTGGCTGGTTTCCCTACCAGTATAGAGTTACGGATCCTCCATACTATCACTTCAGTATATTTGCGTCAATATTAGTTCACGAGCTTTGTGTAATAATAATATATTATAATTAATACAACAATTATTACCACGGCCGGCATATAGTAAGTATCTCATATGGTGGCGTAACTCACTAAAACTTTATACTTGTATTCAAATTGCTATTAAACCTATGAATTCACTCAACCTTTTGTGTTGACCTTTAAGCATATATCTTAGGGTTCTGAGCAACAAAGGCACAGAGTGGCATCGGACTTGAGGATGTCGGTATTGTTATCATTCGAATTTTTATAAGCTGCTTTATGATTATGACTATGTTAACTATGAAGTAATACCCCAAACTTAAGATTTAGTTGAGGTATCCAAAAACGGGGGTGTTATAGAAGGCATTATTTCAGATGCACCCACCCCGGCCTTTATCATCCAAGAACGTAGGATGCTCATCCTTTGTGTAAAAGTAGTTGCGCTTAGCCCCACCAGGTATAAAAAATATTCTAGAGATCTCTTAAAAGGGGTGCGGTTTTCATTGAGAGTATCCATGTCCTCTTCGTCAAATTTCCTAGCATGAGGAAGGGCATCCTTCCTATGTGTGTCCGATGAGGTGTGTCATCTCATGTTATATGGCAATACACATACGTCTATCCAGAAAAAAATGGCCGTTTCATTTCTTCTGCGAGTCGAGGGTTTAATATAACATTAGGGGGTGTTTTTCCCCGTTTGTTTGCTAAATGACACCCAACCATGGCTTAGAGATGGGATGTAAAAGTTTCGAAACAAAGTTAAGGCAGGAGTTATGCCTAAGACGCGTTAGCTATTTTAAAAGTGTGACACCTTGGCCGCGCATATACAATGCAATTTGGAGTTGTGTATGTCATAGTAACCCAATATATTTCCTAGGAATTGGGGAGAGTGGGATGCGGAAGTTCGCATACTCAAAGAAACGAGTATATACGCCAACTTTCCCCTCTGGGAAATTTTTGGTGGTCTGGTATTCCAAAGGCACTCGTGGATGCATACTCTCGGATATGTGGTATTATAAGGTGAACTCATATCGTTGTTCGATGGTTAAAATAAAGACGGCGGAAGTTACATCTACGGTGTCCCTAATTAATTTTAAATAGTGTATAAAATGAGTTGTGGGAGCCTAACCTGGGTTAAATGAAGATCTGAGGTTTTTAGAGTGTTGCGCGAGCGATTTTGCTAAAATGACAGTTTTTGATAATGTAGAAACTAGAAGGGGGGGGGGGGGGGGGGGGTTGAATAGTTTCTCTACGATTGGTGACCAAATTAAAATTACTTTCAATTTGGTTTGTATCAAAACTATCTTTTACTTGAGGCTAAGTTGCATAATGATTAGGTTCAATTCAAATGCACTAGCAAAGATAATAGGTAAGTGTAATGATAATGAAATAAGTAAAGAGTAAGGAAGGAGACAACCTAGTGGGAAGACACCAAGATTTATAGTGGTTCGACAACGAGGCTCTATCCTCGTTTCTACTCCACTCCTCGAGTACACCTACTCGAGATTTCCACTATATCCACAAGCTCCCTTCTCGGCGGAGAAAACCTTACATCGTTGCTTACATTATTTTCCGACGCTAAGTTAAATGTCGAGACCTAATCTTTAGCTAGGACCAATCTACACAACGTTGCCTACTTCACAATTTAACGACACAAGGCTAGATGTCGGGTTCTAATCTTAAGGTAGAACCAATCTTCACGACGTTGCCTACTTCACCATTTTACGACACAAGGCTAGATGTCGAGTTCTAATCGAAAGCTAGAACCAATCTTCACGACTCTTCACTTTGAAGCTAAGTGAGAACTTCACACAACACAACTACTAGTCACTTTATAGTTTAGTGAGAACTCACAAGACACAACCACATCGTTTTATAGTTTAGTGAGAACTTCTAATCAAATCTATTACAACTCAACTAGACTTATCCAAGTACACACATGTATCTTGGATTTACACAACACAAATCCAAGAAAACACATATGTAATGGATGTACACAACAAATCCAAGTATCCACAAATAACTTGGATGAACACAACTAGTCCAAGTATTCATAAATACATTGGATTGACCTAAAACAAAAAGGGTATCATGATGAATATGACTAGCTCATAGATTCATCTTTATCACAACACTAGTGAGTGAGTGATCTTCTCATTGGACAAGGTAAAGGAGGGGATCAAGAGGATAATCATATGTAAACATCCTTAACAATTTAAGTGATCATTTACTAATGATTATGCTATAGAAAATAGAAAGAGGGCTGAGAAAAACGTCCAAGAGGCTTACTGGAAAATGAGATTTGACCCACTATTTAAAGGAGACAAAGTATAACGGATCTATAACGGCTAGTTGTGCGCGGTACCTTATCTCACCCCGCGGTTCCATATCGCTAAGGAACCGCGTAGGTACTTAAGGTACCGCCACTAGACTACGCTCCGTTTTTTGTCTTTTAGTGGAGTGGGAATATCTGAGGTATTTGAAACCTTCAAAGGATATTCTAACAGCATTTGGAATATGCTATTTTCAAATTTTCATTTTCCATTTTAATAAAACATTTTCTAAAAAAGAAAGTTTATTAAAAAGTCTTTTGTCATATTAACAAAAGTGAGTTTTAAGGATAATCATTTTGATGATCACTAAGTATGATTAAGAAAGGTTAGTGATATGATTATTACCTTGATGATAGTGTTAGTTAAGTATTTCATTTTGTGTTTTACACTAAATGTGTTGTATGGTTTGTTGTGATCAAAACTAAGAAAGATTAGTTAACATTAATAATGTTTTTAGGCATCACTTGCATTAACAATCTACCCCTTTTTGATTACGACAAACGATAAACTCATTTACGTAGAAACACAAAATATGGAATTATTAACTAGTTTATCATTATCATTTCTCCCCCTTTGTCGTAGCAAAAAGGTTAGCACAAGTCTTTGAAGAACATCAAACTTTGCTAGTAGCTCCCCTTGGTGGTTGCTCCCCCTTGCTTGGGGCACCAAGTTTGTGAGCTAAGGTGACATGCTACACAAAGATTAGTAGAAAGGAAAGAAACACCAATGTATATATGATCACTACCTACTAAGTAACTTGAGAGGGAGAGAGAGAAGAAATCTCAAATTAGAAGCAAGTATTTTGCTAAGTATGTCCAAAGAGGTAATTTGACAAAATCAAGCTTCAATCCGATGAAGATGATAAGCTTGTCAATGGGTTAAAGTTTAGAATTGATGGAATCACCCATAAGTAATTGTAAAAATTAACCATGATCAACTCAAAATAGAACTAATGAAATAACACACAAACAACACAAAGGTTACATAAAAGAAAAAGACACAACAAAGGAGATAGTCATACACACAATATGAGTATCTAAAAGCAATAAATATGTAAAATAAACCACTAAGCATAAGCTAGTCTAATAGTGATATTTTCCAAGATTGCTTAAAAAAAAATAAAAGACTAAAAAGACGATGATGCATCATTCGAAGTTTTGTCCACCGGAACGAAAACTTGAATAGGAGGCCGAGTGAGGAGGAATTCAAGAAAATTTAACTTCTCATACACATGAGCAAGTTCAATTTGTTGAAATCGACAACAAGCACACGAGGATCCATGATGCAACACAAAATCGTTTGATGGGGGTATGGCATCAAACTTAGGGTTTGGTGGTGGTGGGGTAATGGGTTTGGGAATGTTTTCACAATGCCTTGTGAGGTTTGGGAAGGTTGAAAGGTCATTGAGTTGAGGGGTATTGAAGGATTGTGGTGGTGGGGGGAACATTTTCTTTTGCTCCGGTGATGGGGTTTATGGTATAAGTCTCATTCCAATACTTGATTGGAGAGAAGGTAGGGTTTATGGGTGGTTTGGACGAAGATGGTTCATTCTTCTTAACCCAAATAGGTCGAACCGAGATTTTCGGTTTCTTTGAAAGCTTGGATGAGGAAGCTTTGGGTGAGTGGGGTTGTGACAAAGAAATGTCAAGGTTAGGAATGTAGGAGTTAGGCATTGTGAGAGTGTGAGAATGAAATCTCAAGGTTATGTGAGAATGAATTCTCAAGGTTGGGAAGGTGTGGGAATGAAATCTCAAGGTTGTGTGAGAGTGAATTCTCAAGGTTGGGAAGGTGTGAGAATGAAATCTCAAGGTTGTGTGAGAGTGAATTCTCAAGGTTGGGAAGGTGTGAGAATGAAATCTCAAGGTTGGGGTATAAGTAAAATGTAATCAAGGTAAGAATTTGAATACAAAATGTGAAGTGTCAAGGAATGTTTAGTCAATTTGAGTAAACAAGGAATCTTGACAGGGTATAGGGTTTTAAAAGTTTTGACCAAAAATTCGTCAAAAACTGATTTCTGCCCGCGGTACCTTAAAGGGACCGGCGGTTCCATATCGCTAGGGAACCGCGGGGCTTTAAGGATCCGCGTCCAGTGGACTTGAAACCAAGTTTTTATAGGTTTTTGAGAAAAACTAAGACTTTTTCAAAAAGTTTCAAATCTTGGAATTTTACCTCTATTAGCACCAAATTATGCTAGGGTTGCATAAAGCAACACATTCACAAAGAATGTCTTGACAAAGGGTGACAAAATAATTTAGATATCATTTGAACCAATTTTAGTCAAGTTTTTAGAGGTTGTGATAGATTTAGGTTCAATTTTAATTTCAAATTAAAGTTGATTAGAGTGCACAAAAGGATAGAAACACACAAAGCTAAATCCATAGATCAACAACATGAAACATTCATGAAAGAAGCAAGTACAATGACAAATAAAACTAACTAATACATAGCTAGCTTAACATTAGATCTAGATAAGTAGTCTTCTTTGGCTTGGTTTTGTTGAAAACTCTTATTAAGAAAACTCCATCATTCATCTCCTAGGAGGAGGCATGGAGAACAAGGCAAGCAATAACTCTTGCAACCTCCTATGTAGTCCATACATATCCATCCTAAGGTTATGGATGATGTAGTGGTTGTAAAGACAACATGGACAACTAGGACCATGTGTTTGTTGAAACCCATAGTATGGATCACCCAAAATGAGGGAAAGTGGAACACCCAAAATTGGAATGTTTGAGTTGGGTGGAGGTGGAGGAGGCAAGTTCTCTAAGGGTGATGTGGGTGAGAGTGGAGGCATGTTCCCTAAAGGGGAAATGGGTGAGTGTGGAGGTAAATTCTCCAAGGTTGGTGAAATGGGTGAGTTATGAGGGGTAAATGGTGAAGTCACCAAAGTGTCATCAAAGTCATTCACAAAAGGAATGCTTTGGATTGGTTGGGGTTGTGTGGTCACATCCAAGGGTGAACTTGGAGTGAAGGGTGAAGAGAGCTCATTCATTCTTGAGTTGAATGAAGAGGAGGTAGAACCAATGGAGTGGTTAGTACCATGGGTGGATGATGTATTGTATGGTGCAAGAGGTGGGGAAGGTGATGAAGAAATGAGGATAGGAACCATCTCATTCTTAGGTGTGTGTAAAGGTGAGGAGTTAGGCTTGGCTACCTTAATCCTTGTTTTGAGTGTTTTCCTTGGGGTGGAGGTCTTGGAAGTGTTTGAGGTTTTGGTACACACCATGGTTGACAAGGGGTGGTTTAAGGTTTAGGGAAGTATGTTTGATGTGTGAAGAACATGTCTAACAAGGTGGGTTTAAATGGGTGAGGGGATGATCCAAACTAGTAAAGGGTTAAAATCATTTTAGGTGAATAATGAATTTAGGTAAGCTAGTTTAGGAAATGTGCAGTTTATTATTGAAAATCATGCAAGGTTTACACAGATTTAAGAAAACAGTGTAAAGCAAAAGATGCTGTCGTGCACAGTGGCCGGCGGTTCCTTATCTAGGACCGGCGGTACCTTATCGATAAGGATCCGCGGGTCGATATGGAACCGCGACTAGAGGGCTTTCAAAAGTTTCCCATCCTAGTTTTTGATAAACCCAGATTTTTACCAAAAGATTCACAAGCCAAAGTTAACTACAAATCATAATCTAATAAGCTAACTATCATAAGGCATGCACAAAGCTATGTAAATCACAAACATCATTGCATAAGCAATAATTAGGATCAACATAAATAATAATCCAAACATGTAATCATAAGTTAATACACATCCAAGATAAAATAAAATTGTTCAACATTACATGTTTACCAACATGTAATTCTTTGAAATACTTCAAAGCTTTCACCTTCTCTTTTTGCCCAATCCCTTGATCATATTCTCCAAGAACTTGAAACCTTTTCTTGATTCAACCCGGTGTTCGTGCAATATCCCTCGAGTTTTAAGGTTTTCACGGTAAAGAATCTCCATATTGAGATCTTCCGGTACTTCACTAGAATGATGAGGAGGAGGAGCTAAGTCTTCAAATTCATCCTCGAATGGGTTTGAGGATGGATGGGAATTACTCGAAGAGTGGAAATGAGAACTAGTACCTATGCCATCACCATCACTTGTTGGCATGTCCATGTCCTCATCATCCATCTCTTGATGATCAGATTTTCTCGATCCTCGATCACTTCTTGTCTTTCTTGCATATGCCTCTTGAATAGGCAACATAACCCGATGAACCGGGTAGAAGCGAGAGAGATCGAGGTGGGGAAAATCATGAGCAACCCTTTTGAAAAGGCGAGTTAGAAGCATAGCATAGGGAAGGTTTGTTTTGGGTTTCGAAAGGGCATAATTGATTCGTGGAGCGATATAGAATGCCAAGTTGTACTTGGTGGATGTAAAGATGCAACTCAACATATGCACCATACACGCCGGGATATGATCTCGGTTTCCACCAAGACAAAAGACATTCTCCCTAAGGATATTGGCCCATTGGACGATAAAATACTTAAGGTCGCTAGAGAGCGCTTCATATCGATTCACATTTCGTACATTTGAATGAAGGCTTCTCACAACGTTTCCATCACGCTCTTTTGAGATGATGTCAAGGATGAACTCCAGATCAATTTCGGTGAGGTCATTTGGAGGTTTATCGTAGGATTCCGAGAGAGCATCAAGTCTCCATTTATCCGTAAAACGACAAGTGCCTTCATATGGCACACCGAGAATTTGACCAAAGTTTTCGAGGAGTATTGAATCAATTGATCATTCAACACGAAACGAATGAAAATTTCTCCATTGTATTCAAGCATGGAGTAGGTGCTAAAGAATTCAAGAAGGAATAAGGGGTAAATATCTTCTTCTATGTTGAGCACGCAATCAAACCCCGAAATCTCAAACATAGATTGGATATAGTTATAACCCGTTATTTCCTTGTCAACGACTCTACCCTCATGGAAACAACGAGTGGAAAGGGATGGAAAAGCGTTTTGAAGTTGGGGGGGAAGCATAGGTTTGGGAGAGGTTTGGCATGTATTGTCTAGTGTATTGATGATCCTTTTGAAATTGAGAAGGCATGATTAGTACCTAAATAAACATAAGACAATATTTTTCTAATCACTCATATGAAAAATAAAATCAAAAATTGAAAATATGAGAATGTGTTATATCAATTTCTTGACAAACAAAGGATTGAATCCATATCATTCTCATGTTCACAATGCATCTATTCCATCATTAACCAAGAACACATGAACTATGTTGGATCAACAATGGATTAGAACATTGGTTTTTCAAAACAAGGTTTTTAGGTAAGCATTAACAATGTCATTACCTACTTGTTCATGGGTTCATCTCAAATCCATCTTTTAATCAAACATAATTAATCAAAATTAGGATTTGTTCTACAAGTGGGTTTTAGTAAAATCTTAATGAATATGAACCTAAGGAATCATAGTAAAATAACCATGTCAACCCACATTCCTATTAAGGTTTTAATTCAATTTCAATTTTAAAAATCCCCAATTATGAAAGGATGAACCCTAGAACAAAATAGATGAAATTGAAAGAAATTACTTACAATTAATTGATGTTAGATGAAGGATGAGTGAAACCCACAACTTGCAATCAATTAATTTGAGTGATTGAAGGTTTTGGAAGCTTCAACAATGGTGGAAAACAAGAAACCCGTCGGCTGTGTGTTTTTGGGAGAGAGAGGGTTTGGTTTGAAAAAGAATAAAATACTCAAACTGGCGCTCTGACAAAAGTTTCTGCCCGCGGTTCCTTATCGATAAGGTACCGCGGGTTTGAGCCGCCTAGATAAGAAACCGCCTACAGAGGCAGGTTTTTATCTATGAAAAAACGCCAAATTTTGAAAAAGAAGTTTTTCTAAAATACTTAAAATTAAATCATGAGCCTTTTAGAATATCATTGGATCATCATAACACTAAGCAATATGCCTTAACGAAGGATTACGAGTTAAATCAAGATCGAAAAGAACCGAAACAGACAAACGACTACTCGTAGCAAAACGGTAAAGTGGAGAGAAGTCAAGGGAAGTGAATCAAGACTAGGACCAATGCTCAAGGGATTAATGACAATCTTCAAATAGTGGTAACGAAGAGCTTGTGTCATATATAGTGGTTTAAGACGTGCCTTTCCGGCGAAATGTTAAACGGCTTTGGTAATGAATAAGCACAAAGCAATTATTCAAGTATAGACTAAGATCACTTTCAATAACAGTCTTAGTCTAAACCAAAATATGAGCAAGGTATTAATTCACTTTCTCTCCCACAAAGGGCCTACTAACCGTATGGGTGCAAACCATGGAAATCATGCTTGATACTTTAAGCTTCTACTAACTCACTCTACATCACCATAGTGAGTCAAGTATCCAAGCAATGAAGGTTTGAGAGGATAAAGGAAAATAAACACAAACCACAAATAAATGACAAGGCAGGATGCCGAGAACAAGCACATAGTCAAGTAATGATCAAAAGAATGATCAAAGGGCGTGTGGAAGAACGAAAGCGTACCTTGGCCACAAAGAGCAATCCATGAAGGAATAAGTGCTATGCCCAATCAATGACTATGATGAGTACTAAGTCTTCAAGGACTAGTATCATTCCCAATCATCTTGGTATCATCATTCAAAGATGTTAAAGATCAATGAAGACGAGTCTTCTACAAGTTCAAGTAACTCAATCCACAACCAATTAAGTGATTGATCTTCATGAGTACCTACACAAAGCAAGATGCAAACTAGTAGATATATTTCAAGAGTATATCTAAAATGCATAAAGGCTACTAATCTTAAGTGGGATGCAATATTATCAATTAAAAGACCTATTTTCAAAGAAAACATAGTTTTGACCAAAGAGAAACTTTAGTATAACTTGACCTTCTAATTTGAGGAGACAATGGATCGATCCAAGTTTCAAAGTACAATATACTTCAAAAATCTTGAGTGACCATCTCTCTGATACCAATTGTAGAAACTAGAAGGGGGGGTTGAATAGTTTCTCTTCGATTGGTGACCAAATTTAAATTACTTTCAGTTTGGTTTGTATCAAAACTAACTTTTACTTGAGGCTAAGTTGCATAATGATTAGGTTCAATTCAAATGCACTAGCAAAGATAATAGGTAAGTGTAATGATAATGAAATAAGTAAAGAGTAAGGAAGGAGACAACCTAGTGGGAAGACACCAAGATTTATAGTGGTTCGACAACGAGGCTCTATCCTCGTTTCTACTCCACTCCTCGAGTACACCTACTCGAGATTTCCACTATATCCACAAGCTCCCTTCTCGGCGGAGAAAACCTTACATCGTTGCTTACATTATTTTCCGACACTAAGCTAAATGTCGAGACCTAATCTTTAGCTAGGACCAATCTACATAACGTTGCCTACTTCACAATTTAACGACACAAGGCTAGATGTCGGGTTCTAATCTTAAGGTAGAACCAATCTTCACGACGTTGCCTACTTCACCATTTTACGACACAAGGCTAGATGTCGAGTTCTAATCGAAAGCTAGAACCAATCTTCACGACTCTTCACTTTGAAGCTAAGTGAGAACTTCACACAACACAACTACTAGTCACTTTATAGTTTAGTGAGAACTCACAAGACACAACCACATCACTTTATAGTTTAGTGAGAACTCCTAATCAAATCTATTACAACTCAACTAGACTTATCCAAGTACACACATGTATCTTGGATCACACAACACAAATCCAAGCAAACACATATGCAATGGATGTACACAAAAAATCCAAGTATCCACAAATAACTTGGATAAACACAACCAGTCCAAGTATTCATAAATACATTGGATTGACCTAAAACAAAAAGGGTATCATTATGAATATGACTAGCTCATAGATTCATCTTTATCACAACACTAGTGAGTGAGTGATCTTCTCATTGGACAAGGTAAAGGAGGGGATCAAGAGGATAATCATATGTAAACATCCTTAACAATTTAAGTGATCATTTACTAATGATTATGCTATAGAACATAGAAAGAGGGCTGAGAAAAATGTCCAAGAGGCTTACTGGAAAATGAGATTTGACCCACTATTTAAAGGAGACAAAGTATAACGGATCTATAACGGCTAGCTGTGCGCGGTACCTTATCTCACCCCGCGGTTCCATATCGCTAAGGAACCGCGTAGGTACTTAAGGTACCGCCACTAGACTACGCTCCGTTTTTTGTCTTTTAGTGCGGTGGGAATATCTGAGGTATTTGAAACCTTCAAAGGATATTCTAACAGCATTTGGAATATGCTATTTTCAAATTTTCATTTTCCATTTTAATAAAACATTTTCTAAAAAAGAAAGTTTATTAAAAAGTCTTTTGTCATATTAACAAAAGTGAATTTTAAGGATAATCATTTTGATGATCACTAAGTATGATTAAGAAAGGTTAGTGATATGATTATTACCTTGATGATAGTGTTAGTTAAGTAATTCATTTTGTGTTTTACACTAAATGTGTTGTATGGTTTGTTGTGATAAAAAATAAGAAAGATTAGTTAACACTAATAATGTTTTTAGGCATCACTTGCATTAACAGATAATACCGTGGAAGGTAAAAGTGAATAATATGGCCTATTTATACTATGACAATTGGTTACTATTCATTCATCGATCGCTGACACGTGTAATTCATTATCTCTTTCCGATGGCTTAGATCTAGTGGGAAGCTGAAAAGGTAATGAGCTCATGGTGTATTTACCAAGTAAAGGTCCCATTGTTTCAGGCTATGGGCCCCATAAAACGGTAGTGTTTGGACTCACTATAGCTTTCACTGTATGATTTACGCTCTTCATTGTTTTATTTTTCGCGGATACGGGTTCGGATTCTAGTAATACCCGCCCCGTTTACCCGTATATGTATCTGTTTACCGAAATCTATACCCACTTTTATTGCTATTTTATATAAGTTATAAATTTGTGTGAAATAGTAGAAGATGGTTAAACAAACGGATTGCGTATACTAGTTAAATTTTGTATGAATTAATATTAATATGTTTGTGATTAAGCATATTTGGTTTTGTAATTTTAATAAAAACAATGATTTATTCGATATATTAAATCGCATGATATGATCTTGAATTAGTATTCTTTATTTTCTAAAAACTTAAAAAATATATTGGAGTAATTTGATTTTTTTTCGTTGGTTTTTCTTAACTTTATACGCAAAATCATGTCCAACGAAATTTAATTATGGATACCCGATACCCGTGTGTAAAAACCGAAAACCCGATGGGTAATACTAATCGGGTAACCGTCGGGTATTAGAGCGGATGCGGGTTTGAATATTATAAACGAGTGTGGGTACGGGTATGGGTTTACTAAAACCCGACCCGTTTCCATCCCTAACCGCGACTACGGTCACGCTTACTAGAATAGAGGACACGATGACGTATAATATTCAGTCGGGCTTCTCACCCCGATCCACTTATACTATTGAGGTTCGGGCACGACATAGTCGGGATCGCACCGCGGTTGGTCCAACAGGTTCAACCTGAAGGTAAGCCAATGAGTGCGGGTACGGGTACGGGTTTACTAAAACCCGACCCGTTGCCATCCCTAACCGCGACTACGGTCACGCTTACTAGAATAGAGGACACGATGACGTATAATATTCAGTCGGGCTTCTCAACCCGATCCACTTATACTATTGAGGTTCGGGCACGACATAGTCGGGCTCGCACCGCGGTTGGTCCAACAGGTTCAAACCTGAAGGTAAGCCGCATGCGGTTTCCCAGGAACCACGAAAAGTCACACACGATCATTATTAAGCGAACCACAGTTCAAATTAAGGCGAGACACGCTTGATAATATAAAAGTATATACTTAACATACTTACGAATAGGATAGGTACAAATTCGAAGATTTCGGCTATGACTTAGGCCAAAAGAAAGATTAGGAAATCCTAAAAGCTTTTTCGGCTATAAAAGAAACCCTTCTAGTTACTTATCTTAATCGTATACCTGTATACTTATTATCACGCTAAAATTTAGTTGCGAAATCTACGAAATTAATGGTGTTATTTTCTTATGCAAAATCTCTCAACAAACTCACTTGATGCAAAAACCAAAGTCCTTTATACTCGAATCACTAACTATACACCGCTAAATATCCAATTGAACCTTTGTATCAACATCTATATACAGAGTAAAACGCAGATATGGTCATTATGGTTTTTCATTTTTGCATATATGGTACCTGGTATTTCGTAAGTGCGGGCGTCCTCCCTGATGTATATATTTTGGGTTCGTTTTAGTCATTTGAGCTAACAAGGGATAAGTATTGACCGTTATCTAGTTTTAATATAAGGACAAAAATATCTTTTCTTCTTTCTATCATCTTCACCTCACTACTGAAACCACTAAATCATATAGAAACTCAACAACTTATACTTCAATAATATTCTCGCCAATCAATCTATTAATTTCAACAAGTCAAGCCAGTAAATCCAACTGGTACTGTATGGATAAATATTAGGAGTTTGTATCTTACATATGAGAAATTCGGTGAGGTTTTGACTCAAAATAAGTTATTCGATAATCCTTTATTGGAACCTTTAGTAGTAGATAATGATTAGTTTCTTAAAGTGTTTTGGCTATGGGATTCGATCGGTGCTTGTTACTCTGACTGAGACATGATTTATTTTTTAAGGTGTCTTGGTTGTGGGATTCGATTGATAGAGGAATTAAGAAGATCTTTTCACTGAATTGGTGATGCGTATTATATTATATGTTGGTGACATAAGGTGGATTTAGTGCAATGGATTTTTTGTTTGTTACGACTGATGTGATGAGAGAAGATATGCTTACCAGATTTATACTAAGTAGGGGTGAGTATGGTTCGGTTTGGTTCGGTTTTTGTATCAAACCAAAACCGAACAAAAAAAAAATCGGTTTCTGATTTTTAGGAACCATTCGGTTTCGATTTTGTGTTTGTTTGATTTTTCGGTTTTCGATTTACTTTCGGTTTGGTTTTTCAGTTTTTTCGGTTCCTATATAATTTATCGAGCTTCGCTTTTACAAGTCGATTATGAATATACCATAAACCGACACGTTAAAAGCTTTAAATCAACAATAACAACAATAAACACAACATTAACAATAAGGAAAAATATCATATAAAATCCTAAAAAAATCATTTATGTGTATAAATCAACACAATAGCAACGATAAAAACCTAATTAAAAAAACAATCGAGAAGAAAACTTATTATTTAGTCATGTTCAATAAGCATATGAAACAATGATTAAACATGATAGAATTAATCTAGCGTTATCGTCTATTAGCTTCGACGTGAACTTATATATATATATATATATATATATATATATATTCTCATGTTTATAAAGATCGGTTCGTTTATATCAGTTTTCTTTAATGCTAAAATTAAACCGAACCAAAAGCTTCGGTTTTTCAAAAGAAAAAACCGAACCATCGGTTTTTCAATCGGTTTCGGTTTTTTTAGATTTCGGTTCTTTGATTTTTTTCGGTTTCTTACACACCCCAAATACTAAGTGATCATCAGTTTTAGTAGGTACTTTACTAGTAGTTGTTTAATAAACATATAAAATTATAAGCGAAATTAATGGCTTGATTGGTTGATGCCAATATAGATGAGTTTATTGATATTGACGTCATTTTTCGACCGTCGCTGCTGTTCAAATATTTCGGCCACAACCGCTGTCAGTGTCCTAATCTATATTTATCTCTTTGTGGTCGAGAAGAAGATGATAATAGAGTAGGCGAAATGACAAAAATTGCCCTTTCATTATAACTAGATAACGGTTAACAGTTATGCTCTATTATATATGCGAAAATAAAAAATAATGATGATTATATATGTATTTTACTCTTTATATACACAATCGTTGATTGAGTTGTGGGCTGCATGATGACAAACGTTGAAGTGGCTTCATACGTGTCATTATAAAAAACCAACAAGGACAAAGAGCAGCTGTTGGTACTTCAGAGATTGTGTCGTGTAGTCTAGTGATAGACTGATAGTAATCGTTATCCTTGGTGTCCACAACTCATATAGAAGTCCGAACAGGACAAACATACGTATGCAGCAAATGGTGTAAATGTGTGTTTAGTTGTCGTGTTTTATTTTTTTCCGTCTTTTGGATTTTTTCTTAATGATCCATCTTCTTTGGGATTTATATATGAAGAGAATTTCATAGACTCGTCGAATACTTGTCCTATCTTAATTGCACGCGTCTAAATAACACATACGTTAGAGTTGAAGTAACAAGCTCGAAATATATATCTAGCGTGAATCAATGTTGCTCGAGGCCAAGCTGAAGATTCTTCAACAGATGACAAAACTTGACCCTACGGGAGATTGGAAACAACGGGGCTCGAGCCCTCGAAATCTGAGCGCAGGGAAGTCCTTGGGCTACTTTTTTTGTTTTCTGATCTGGATCAAGGCGGAAGCCTTTATTAGTAAAAAGGTCTAGCGCATGGAGACTAACCCAGCTCTTAGCCTAAGCTGGCTAGCTCTATTGGGTTGGTGCTGGGTTAGCCCTTCGTCCGTAGTTTCCTATATAGCATGTCTTCTCAGGCTAGATCTATTGGGTTGGTGGTGCTGGGTTAGCCCTTCGCCCGTAGTTTCCTATATAGCATGTCTGAATTCGAGTTTCCATATTATTAACATAGTTGTGTCTTATATTTCTCATTTATAGGAGGTCGAAACATGCTCGAAATATTAAAATATATATCATGTCGAAATATATCATTTGCCTCGACTCGTGTTCAGTACCCACGATGCTTTCGTATTTTTCATAGAACTACTGATTAACATAGGTGCATAAATCAGATAAGATAACAAGGCACAAATAGATGATGAAAAGCAAACAAACAGCCGTTTTATTTATATAAACATGTTAGCATATATAAACATTCCGACAACCACCTTAACAGGTGATCTAGTTAAGCAAAAGCACGACCACGACTCACGGGACCCTTAAAAAACAACCTCTGGTTCTGTTTCTCGATCACCTGTTGAACCTCCTTAACTGGGACACCAAATGCCAACTCAATCGCCTCATCCTCCCACTGGCTCATCACATTATCCCTTCCAGCTAATGGAAACCATTCGTTCTTATGGGTTTTCAACCCAAAACTAACGATCTCCAGATCCTGGTTCGTGGCTTGGATGACGATGGGGTGACCAGCAGGGACTACAACCACAGTGCCGCGACGTAGGTTTGAGCTCACCTGTTGGTAACTAGGGTTGAACCCGCTGCTACTCCTGCTCCTGTAAGATTGCTGCTCGGATAAGTGAGGACACGCCATCTCGAACTCGCCATCACCTTTTGTCACCACTAGAGCCACTGTTGCTTTTGCATGGTAAAATGGTCCAGCCATTGATCCCTATAAGTTACAAACCAAAAGGAGTTGTTGATTAGTTTGTTGTCACATTTGGTCACTGAAAGTAACGGGCGATAAAACGTAAACGTACTTGTGTTATGTTGTATAGTGAAAATGCGACATTCATATCTCTAAGCTCGTTGAGATCATCAGAATCGACTTCATAGAGCACACCGTTGTTGTTAGCGACGGATGGTTTGTTCTTGAAGATGTTGTATGGGCCCTTTTTCTCTCCGAAAGGCCATGCTCGAACTTCATCTTGTCCCGTCAATTGTTTGATCTGTTCTTGGGTCACTTTCTTGAATACTCCTTGCTGTTGCTGCTGCTGCGGGTTGAATAACCGCTCCAACGAATCTCGATCAGTCTGCACATGTTCATTCAAAAAAGAATCAATGCCATTTATTTCAAGTGACGTATTTTGTCACTAACTTAAGTTCACTATTTTAGTGACAAACCTAAGTTTCATGGTATCTTTTACCGACCCTAACTTTCCGAGTGACTTATCTACTGGCAAAAGATTTCGAAGCAGACTTGTGTAGTCACTAGAACCCCAAAACATGTCTTATGGCATCTCTTACTGACAAATATTTACGAAGTGATCAATTTATTCAATAAAATAAGGTAGTGACAATCCTTCAAATGGATCTTTTACTGACAGTAGATCTTGGAAGTGACACATATATATTACCATATGTTCAGTGACACAAATATTTGTCAATAATCTACAACTTATAAGGAACTTACGTTAAAGGCAGCTTCAAGAACCACGGTGCTGAAAGCATTGAAGATCGATGATTCCGGGTTCTCAACTCCAACGCTGAAGAATGTCTGAAACCATACATTAATTAATAGTCATACTTGAGTTCATGCAAAAATGTTTGTGGCAATGATATGTTACCAACGACCTTAAAGTCGTTGCTAAAATGTATTTTAATTTACCTGTAGTTCACCAGGGACAGAAACCGAACGAAGAATCTTTGCCAAAACAAGTCTCTGGTTGTTGTCCCTGTTGATTAGATAAACGCTACGTCCGGCTGGAACATAGAATATATCTCCTTGCTTTATGTTATGAGTTTGTCTTGAATCTTGGTTGATCAAGGTAATAGTTCCAATTCCTGCACAAATGGTCATTACGAACATAATTAATTCACATGCCATTTCTTTAGGTACATTTTGAAACTCGTAATATCAAAGACCAATCATACCACTTTGAACGTAAACAAGAGCATCAGCGTCAAAATGGTTTGGCATAACAAACGTTTGAGGCTCAGCTTCAAGAAACGCCACACGGTATTTCTCGATGCCTTGGAAAAGATCAGAACGATCGGTAAACTTCTGAAGAAACCGAATGTTACCCTGTTCGGTTTCGAGTTTTGCGGTGAAGTGTTGGTCTTGGAACACGTAAGGATTGTTCGATTGTTGTTGTTGTCTGCCAGTTTGGCTTCCTCGACCCTGGCGGCTAGTGTCACCAGATTTACGCCTTTGGTGCTGTTTGAATTGTTCTTGCATGCATGATTGGAAGCATCTTGGACGTTCTTGCTCACCTTGGCTTCCCTGTGACATGCATGGGGTAAATATTTGAGAATATAAAGTAATGGACACTTGAAAATAACATGTATATAACTGTATCTCGTCGTTCTGTGTCCTGGTTTCATCTTGTGTACATGGTTAGATTTTTGTTTAACATAAAATTTGTGTTTGTAGTAGTTTTTAGTTTATTATAAATGCATCTTATCATTTTGTGTCCTCGTTCCTATACGTACACTTGTTTTAGATTACCTGGCAACCTTGGTGACAGTCTTCTACCATCTGTTTTATTTCTTGCTCTTCTTGTGCATAGATGATATCATACTGACCATTACCACTACCACCACCACGACCACCTCTTCTCTGGCTCTCCTTCTCCTGTTGTTCGCATTGTTGCTTGCACCTAAACTTTTGATCCTGTGTCGCACTTCGAATCTGCTCACACTTGGTCTTGCAATCCCCGATCTCAGTGTCTCTTCCAGTCTTTGCGGAAACAAGAACCACAGCTAAACAAAGTAAGAAAAAAACACAAATATTCGCTTTAACTCCCATTTTTTTAGTTGATGTACTGTTTACTGACTGTTTTATTTGTGAACAGGCATCATGTCGCTATATATATGCACTCGTCGGGAATACGTGGTTGAGTTGTAAGCATGCATATCGACAAGTGTTGAAGTGGCTTCATACGTGTCAATATGACTAAGCCAACAAGGATGAAGAGCAACATTATGGTATTTTAGGGAGTGTGTTTTGTCGTTTAGTATAGTAATGGTTATCTATGGTGTCCACGTGAGACGAAGAAGGTGGTCACGTGGATGTACGGCGAGAAACTCGGGTACAACAAAACAAGACAAACATATGTACGCAGCGAAAGGTGTAAATATGTGTTTGGGTGTCGTGTTTTGGTTCTTTTCGTCTTTTGGACTATTTTACTACGGAGTATGTCTTTTTCTTTTTTCCACAAAACTATTCTATGTTGTTTATATCCTATTTTAAGATTACATACATAAAAGACACACAATGAGATAAGTATCAGTTCGCCCAACGCTCCGAGCTCTCTTATCTTATGTGAATTGCATGCACTTGAATATTATGTATGTTGAAATAGAAATAAAAAGCATAAGACGTAATATGATAAATTCGAGTTTCTAATGACAACTTATAAGAGTGGCTTTCAAACTTATAAGCAGAAAATATAATATGTTAGACTTTGGTTATTTGGAATTCGTTTTAAAAAGGATCTACCAAGCTGTTGGAATCTTGTTTAGATGAATACTTGTCTGCGTAGAGTTTGATAATTATTTGGTTGATTAAGTTAGAGCAAAGGGGTATGGTGGAGAGGATAGACTCGTCGAACTTATGTAGTATTTTCGTCGTCTTTCGCCGCACTTCGCCGCCACACCCAACTTTTTTTCTCCACTCATTCTTTGTTGCATCAACGAGATAGCAAAGAGGAAAGAGAAAAAATTTGACCGTTGGCTAACGTTCAAGTTTTTAAATTATTTTTTAAAATTAACTATTATATATATTTTTCATTTTAACAATTTTAACACACAATTTTTTTTAATCTTTCTATCTAACAAAAAAAAAATGTCTAACTTACCATGACCATTTTTTAAAATAATTTGTTGCATTCAATTACTAATTAATTTAGATGGTAAGAATAATACTATTGGGGTTATGACAAAATTTGTTTGTGTAAAATTGATGTGAGGATATGTTATATGGGTAAAAAAATATCGATTAATAAAAAATAGATAATTATAATATATTATAGAAACTTGGGAGGTTGATAATTCAAAGATTATAATTTAGGTTAACAATTATGTTACATCATTTATCGGAGTTCAATTTGCAAAGTAAGAGATAACTAAGCTAGTGTGGGATCATCTTGGTAAATTATACACAATAGTTTAACTTTGCTAAACAATATCAACTTGAGACAGATATTTGCTCATTTTAGCAGAATGATACAGCATTTATGATTTTTATTCGTCTATGCCAGTATCAACTTAAGACAGATATTCGTGCACTTAAGCAGAATGATACAAGCATCCATGATTTTTATTCGTCTATGTTAGGATCAGCCTTATGGAATTAGTTGGCGTTAATAAGTGTTGCATCACTCAACAGTTTTGATCTTTACATTAAACTGAGAGAGTTACGACGTTTGGTTAGGTTCCTTATGGCATTACATGAAGATTTCGAAGGATTGAGAGGTTCAACTCTTCCTCGTGGACCTTTACCTTTCGTTGATTCGGTAGTTAGTGAAATGCTTGCAGAGGAGATTCGTCTAAAGTCTCTAGATGATTAGAAGATAGTTACATAAAAAAGTTTATCTGTTTTTGTAACTTCATAGCGGTTTTTGAATGACACCATAGAAAAACCTATAATTCCTATTGATAAGTGTATTGCATATTGAAGGGTCATTGGAAATCAAAGTGTCCTTTTAAACCAAATGCTTAAAATTTTAATGTACTAATTTATCGTTTTAAAAAGAAAAAAAAAACTTCCTGCAGAATAGCGAATAATATTTACATATGTACACTGATCTTGGATATTTTCATGGTGCAAAGTTTATCCGTCTTCCACTCAAATGTCTGGCTACAAATTTTAAAGATTTGAAAAGCACTAAAATCACTTAGTCACACAATTACGGACAGAGCCAAAACTTTTGCCTGAGGAAACACATTTCGATATATTTTAAAGGTGGTGTCATATATGTTGCTAGTTGCAGAAAAGATAGTTGCTGTGATGTTAAATGCAGGGGGCATTATGTAAAATGCATGGGAGCTCTTTATATATATGTAAACTTCAAGGGCTAATTAGAAACAATTTCTTCTTTGTTGCACGCAACTTATCCGCTGCTCAACACATATATCATTTTCCCTATTTTAAAAGCTACATTCAGGGATAAAGTCAAGATCTAATATGATCGGACGCACAAATATTTTAAATTTAATATAATATAGTTAAAAAGTGAATTAAGACAGAGTTTAAATACATTTTAGTAAAGATGCATTTTATTTGGGAAAAATCGATGTTTTTTTTTAAATTAGGGTAAACTGCAAATTTCGTCTTTATACTTTGCGAAAATGGAAAATTTGCCATCGAGAGCAAACTATAATCAATTTTGCCACTATACTTGAAAATATCGTGCAATTTTGCCACCAGTTGACGTTTGCTAACTTATGCTAAAATTTTCTGTTATCTCCCCCTCATGTGTCATGCACATGAGGATATTTTCGTCATTTCAAATTAATCTCACTTCTTCTTCTCCACTCTGATTTTCTACCACCGCCATCGTCGTCTGTTTAGATAAAAAAAACAAACATCGACTCTCTTAGGTTGAATTAGTAATTACTGGATCCAATGATGCCCACTACTATTATTTTTTTATTTAAAGTAATTTTCTAAACAAGAACACATAGGAACACGATATATCTGAAGTTCTGGACAAAAAAAGTAGCAGAACAAATTGCATAATCAACAATTTTTTTCAAAAAAAAATCTAAGGATACCAACAAAAAGAGCTAAAATAACAAAGAGAAGTAATTGTGAGAAATGAATCATTACCGACCTATCAATCTGAATAGCTTCCATTTGTTGCTATTTGTCTCCATCATTTCTACACTTTTGTTAACCTCAACAACGATAAGCACCATTACTGCAAACCAAAACATAACTGATGGCCAAACCTTACTTTTAGATGATGGAACTTTCTAAATGATATTCTCCGGTCCTCCAAATGTTTCTAGTAATCGATATTTGAGAATCTGGTACAATAAGATAGTTGTCAAGACGGTTGTATGGGTTGCTAATAGAGAAATTCCACTTACTGGTAACTCAAGTGTGTTAGTACTTAATGGTGAAGGAACTATAATCCTCTTTAACAGTACAAATAAGAGGATCTGGCCATCAAATTCATCGGTTATCAGAAATAATCCAGTTGCACAAATCCTAGATACAGGAAATCTTGTTATCAGGAATGCAAATAATAATGATCCCGAGAATTACTTATGGCAAAGTTTTGATTATCCCGGTGATACATTCCTACCATCAATAAAGGAAGGAATTTGTGAAAGGTTTAGATAAGTATTCAACATCATGGAAGAGTGCTGATGATCCGTCACCAGGTGAATATACATACAGATTCGATTCTGATGCATATCCACAAATGCTTGTGCGGAAAGGTTCTGAAGTGCAGTTTAGCTTTGGGCCATGGAACGGCTTGCGTGTTGGGAATCTAAGTTTATTAGATTCCATGTATCATAGATTTAAACACAAATCAAGCTGTTTCTTATTAACTTGCCTGGCCTAGGAGGCAGGCAAGTATCGCAAGACTCACAGAGATCTAAGTCTCTGTGAGCAACCTCAGAGGAGTCCATGTCAGAGACATTGTCAAGAAAGTCGAAGATTACTTGAAGACATACTCATTGGCTGTGATGGATAACAGCCAAGATGTATCAGGGACTCTGAGGGGTTGAGGGTTAACAGGGGTGGAAATACCCTGTTAACACTCAGTACACTTTGGACATGCCTTAGTGTGTACGAGACTATGAATAAAAGGGAAACTGTGTCAGCTCTGTTTCCCTAAAGCTTTATGGCAGACTACCAAGAATAAAAGAGCATCTTGTGACAGAGGTCTGACAAGTGTCTGCCTAGTGTAGTCACCATCAACCAGTACTTGGAGTCAACCTCGTACCACTATAAATAGGTTATGTAGCCTAGAGTTAATGGGGAACACTTTGACACATTTCACACATTAACTCTTAGAACTTGTTGAACCAAACAGCTGTGACTGTGTTTATAAGTTAGGTTTTTAGTTTGTCCAAAATGTGCACAACACATTGTCATCAAACGGTGTTATCCATAACACTTGTAATTATTTATTATATACTAATAAGTATTACGTTTGAAAAGTAATTAAGTATGTTGATTAGTTAAGTTTATTGTTTCAAGCTAGGTTTAGGGACTTTCAATTGGTATCAGAGCTTATCCTCCTTGTAATTTTGTGGATTCACAGACCATCACTCAGATGAGTGCAGTGACTTTCCAGGATGTGATATCTATGGAAGGTTCACACATGAGACAGCTAACTGTCCTTCCCATCGTTAAAAGTTCTACAGGAACTCAAGAGTTGCTAATCAGCAATTCAGGGAACCCACTGGAAAGTGGGTTCACCATAGGAACTAACTTGTTTCTATGTATCTGTGCATAAAGATCTTAAGGAATCGGTATGGTATCTAGACAGTGGTTGTTCTAGACACATGACGATAATACCTGCACAGATACTCAAAGGAGCCATGTCCTAAAGTGGTGTTTGGGGGTAATTCTTCAAGCGACACAGAGGGATACGACTCAGTGAACTGCAATGGGATAACATTTACAAGGGTTGCATATGTGAATGGTCTTAAGCACAATCTTATTAGCATCAGCTAATTGTTTGATGCTGACTACAATGTTTTGTTTACTAATACTTAGGGAACCATATTCAACAAGAACAATGATGTGGTGCTTATTGCACCAAGAAGGAGAGATGTATATGTCATCAACATGGCTATTTGCTCTGAAGACAGCTCCAACTGTTTTCTAGCCAAAGCCTCAGAAAGTGTCAATTGGCTGTGGCACAAAAGACTGTCTCATCTCAACTTTAAGAACATCAACAAGATAGCCACAAAAAACCTGGTTGCTGGTCTACCTTCAGTGAATTTTTCTAAAGACAAGACTTGTTCAACTTGTGTCAAGGGAAAGCATCACATGTCTTCTTTTAAGACCAAGCAATCATTCTCTATTGACAAGTGCTTACATCTCCTTCACATGGATTTGTTTGGGTCTGTCAAACCTCAGACCATTAATCACAACCAATATACCTTGGTCATAGTTGATGAGTTTTCAAGGTATACATGGGTTTTCTTCCTCAGAAGGAAAAGTGATGCAGCTGATACTATCATGTCTTTCATCAGACAGGTTGAAAATATGAATGATGTTAGAGTCAAAGCTCTAAGAAGTGATAGTGGTACAGAATTCAAGAATCAACAACTTGAATTTTTTTTTTGATGAAAAGGAAATATCACAAAACTTCTCTTCAGCTGGCACCCCTGAACAAAATGGTGTGGCTGAAAGAAGAAACAGGACTCTGATTGAAGCAGCCAGAACTATGTTAAATGGTGCAGCTTTACCAAAGCAATTTTGGGGAGAAGTTGTTCACACTTCATGCTACACTCAAAATAGGTCAATCATTGTCAAGAGACATGGCAAAACTTCCTATGAAGTTTTCAGAAATAGAGCTCTAGATGTCAGCTATTTCCATGTTTTTGGATGTCCTGTGTTTATTTATAACTACATGGATAAACTTGGAAAATTTGATGAAAAGGCTGATGATGGTTTCTTCTTAGGATACTCTCCAACTACCAAGGCCTTTAGAGTATTCAATACTAGAAGACAAGAAGTAGAAGAAACCTTTCATGTCAGATTCAATGAAGATGATGACGTTATACAGAGATCACGAACAGAGGGTGATGAAATTGATTTTAATGAAAACATGTCTTTCCTAAGTGATGAATTCTCAGAACCAAGACCTCCCTGTCATCACCATCATCACACCAACACTCTCACTCCTTATGTTCCTACATTTGACTCTCTGTCAACACATAACATTGAATTTCTCTCTTCTCAGGGACTTGATGAAGAAGAACCACAACCTTCTTGTAGTCCTTGTTCCACAACTATGGAAGATGACTCACCTATTCTTCAAATTCCCGAAGACTCTCCTGCTGAAAATAAATTTGTGACCCTTGATATAGCTGATGTTGACACAGATACTAAGGTCATCTTTGAAGAAAGTCCTCCTATTCATCAGGATGAAACTCAAATAGTGCTAGCTACCTCTACAGATGTCCCTGTCTATGATTCCCCAGCTCCCCAAACTAAATGGTCAAGAGATCAACACATTCTTCTTGTCAACATTATTGGGGAACCTAATGCAGGGGTTACTACCAGACAGTGAATTCATGACTCAGATTCAGCCTCAGCCAACGAATGTCTCTTTGCTGAATTTCTCTCTCAAATTGAACCTAAGAGAGTAGTTGAGGCTCTTATGGAAGATGGGTGGGTAGCTGCTATGCAGGAAGAAATTAATCAGTTCAAAAGGAACAAGGTATGGACTCTAGTGCCAGCTCCACCTGGTAAGAACATCACAGGCAATAGATGGATTTATAGAAATAAGATGGATGAAATAGGAAACATCATCAGAAACAAGGCTAAGCTGGTTGCACAGGGGTATACACAGACTGAAGGGATTGATTATGATGAAACTTTTGCACCTGTGGCAAGACTTGAAGCTATTAGAATCTTCCTTGCTTATGCTGCATATATGAACTTCACTGTGTGTCAGATAGATGTTAAGAGTGCCTTCCTTAATGGAGATTTGGCTGAGGAAATATATGTTGAACAACCTGAAGGATTCAAGAACAGTGAGTTTCCTAATCATGTGTACAGACTACACGAAACCATGTATGGGCGAAAACAAGATCCAAGAGCATGGTATGAAACTCTATCTAATTTTTTAACTGAAAATAAATTTTTTAGGGGTTCCATTGATAAAACACTCTTTACCTTCAAGGATAAGAGTGATTTCATCATTGTGCAGATTTATGTGGATGATATCATCTTTGGGTCAACTAATGTTAATCTTAGTAAACGTTTTGCTAAATTAATGACCAAGAAATATGAGATGAGTATGATAGGTGAATTAACTTACTTTTTGGGTTTTCAAATTAAACAATGTCCTAAGGGAATTTCAATATGTCAAGAAAAGTATGTTAAAGATTTACTTAAAAAATATGACTTAGCTGATTGTGCATCAGTGAAATGCCCCATGCTTCCACCCAACAACTTGGGTCCTGATGAGTTTGTGGTCTCTGTTAATGAGACTTTATACAGAGGCATGATTGGGTCACTCATGTATTTGACAGCCAGTCGTCCTGATATCCAATTCTCTACATGTCTCTGTGCAAGGTACCAAGCTAACCCAAAATAATCCCATCTAGTTGCTGTTAAGAAAATTTTCAGGTATCTCAAAGGCACAACCTCCCTAGGTCTATGGTATCCCAAGGAATCAGGATTTGATCTCAAGGCCTATTTAGATTCAGACTATGTTGGATGCTGCATTGACAGAAAAAGTACCTCACCTAGCTGTCAAATCCTAGGAGGAAAGTTGGTTGGATGGAGTGCAAAGAAGCAAAACTCTGTGGCCATGTCATTAGCTGAAGCTGAATATGTTGCTGCTGCCAGCTGTTGTGCTCAGGTGCTCTGGATGAAGAGTCAATTGGCTGACTATGAGATCTTATATGACAAAGTACCAATCTTCTGTGACAACACCAGCGCCGTTGCCATCTCCAACAACCCTGTTCTTCACTCTCGAACCAAACACATTGATATGAGGTATCATTTTATCAGGGATCACATAATGAAGGGAGATATTGAGTTGCATTTCGTTCCCACTGAGCTGCAACTAGCTGACATCTTCACAAAGCCTTTGGCTGAACCTTCATTCAACAGGCTAGTTGCTGAGCTAGGGATGCTTAATATCTCAAAGCCTGTGGTTTGATATTTAATGTGTTCATTAATGTCTGATTAAATATTAAATTTTTTTCACATGAAACTAGGTAGTTACTTTCCAAGTAAATGCTAAAAAACATTCCCTATATTTAATTATTTCTTTTCCAAATAACGAGGAGAAAAATGGTTTTGAAAGGTCAATGGACCCACTTATGCAGTCTTTTTCCCACTACGCATTAAATGCGTTTGAATAACTGTTTCAAATTTTTGAATATAAATATTATCTCACGTTTCTTCTCACCTACCACTATTCTCATTTCTCACGATCTTGTCTCTCTCTAAACTTTCTCTCTCTAAACCCTCTCACCATTTCGTCTTCATCAACCTTGAATCCATGGCGTTCCCAGTTCCTAAGGCTTCCAATGTCACCTTAGAACTTAATGAGAGCATCCTTGCTTCTAACAACTCGATTGGATGGCTCAAGGCTCCTAACGACTCCTACACAGATCTGGTGAATTTTGTGAAGAATTATGATGTAAGTGAAGCACTCACAAAATCCCCATCCGTCTTCTACCAAGAATACCTTAGGGAATTCTGGTATTCTGCTGAAGTCATTGACGACACCGTCACCTTTAGCCTCTCATGCAATGAACACCCCTTCGCCTTCTCTCTCAAAGATTTTCCTAATGTGGCTGGGCTAAGACATGGAGATGAATGCCTGAAGGTTGTAGATAAAAAGGTTGTAAAGGACACCCTTGCCACACTTAAACCCATACATGATGTAAACCCAGCCCTTACTCCTGCTGAAGTCCTTGCCAAGTCTCCTCTGAAGATTAAATACTTTTCCCCTATGTGGCGTGTCCTCTTCACACACATAGTCAAATCCCTAGGTGGTATGCAGGGATCTCAAGACCAAATGTCATTTAATCACCAAACCATTGCTTTTGGGCTAATCTGGGGCATAGACGTTGATATTGGAAGCATACTTTTCTCAAACCTCGTGGAAAAGCTTAGGGGAGCAAATCAAGTCAGGGAGAAAAATATTTGCTATGTTCACTTTCTTTCTCTTATCTTTGAAAGCCTGTTGGGTGAGAAATACCACAACTCTGCTCTCATAACCCTGAAGCAATATCGTATTACTGGAGCTATCTACAAGGAGATTGGATCTGAGGATGTGCCTGCTACTTCTCACATGCTAAACATTGCCAATAAACAACCTTCTGTTGTGAAGTCCTTGCTCCCTTCCTCTGAGAAGGTGAATACATCTTGTGTGTCTAGCAAGTCAGCATCTTTGACCTCTGGGCAGCACACCAGGTCGTCCAAGGCAACAACTGGCCAACATCCAAAGAAGAAGAAAAACCAATCTTCTTCCCAAACCAAAACTGTTGCTAAGGCCAGGGTAAAGAAGATCGTGAACCTCTCATCCTCCTCTGTTCCAGAGATGTATATGGACACAGAGACTTCAGCTGGCCAACAACAGGAGTCTAGCGTCTCGATATCAGCCGAGACAACACGAAACCAGCCAAATTTTGCTGATATCACACAGGTAACCAGTCTTATCATTTTTAGAGGTCCACAAGCAGCCACTCTCAAATGTCTGTAGGTGAGAGTGGTGAAGTTAGGGTTATCCTAAACCCATAGGAGTCTTTGTATGCACTTAGAAATCCTTTAAGACTTCTGTACACCCTGTCTCTGCACCAGGGAGTGATTCATTTGTGTTTATAAAGCACCCCAATGACCCTGCACCCTCTAGACAGTATTCAGGCAAATAACAACCTGAATACAGATATGTCTCGACCTAGAGTAGATGTACTTCACACAGCCTCTTGGTTCCTTCAGAAAAAGAATCCCAAAAGTTTTAATTTTAGGGGAGCTGAATAATCATCCTCAGCCCCCTAGGGACAGCGTTACAAGACGACCTTACCCTACATCTTTTTCACACTTAAAAGAATCCCAAAGGATTTATCCTTTCAGGGGGAGCTGAATCATCACCCTCAGCTTTCCTAGGGGTAGCGTAACAGGCGATCATTAACTACATATGTTTCACATAAAAGAGTCCCAAAGGTTTATTAACCTTTTTTTGGGGGGGGGGGGGGGGCTAAATAATCACCCTCAGCCTTCCTAGGGGCAGCGAATGGCGATCCTAAACAACATATGTTTCACAAATAAAAGAGTCCCAAAGGTTTCAACCTTTTTGGGGGGCTGAATAATCACACTCAGCTTTCCTAGGGGCAGCGAATAGCGACCATTAACCTCATACTTTTCACTCTTAAAAGAATCCCAAGGATTTATCCTTTGGAGTGGCTGAATAATCATCCTCAGCCTCTCTGGGACAACGAACTGGCGACCATTCCCTTCATTTATTTCACTGTTACTAACTTAATACAACTTGCATGCTGATGTTGTACAACCAAACATAGAATCTCTGGAGCAGCCAGATAAAGGAGCTGATACATTGATTCAGGATCAACCAAATGAGGAAGAGCCCATGCCTGATGTTCAAGAGGATGTGTTCTCCTTAATAGACGATTTCTCTGAAACTGAATCCATGCTAGATGATGAGATTCTCCCTAAGGGGATGATTGAGGAGGAGGATGAGGAAAAAGAAGATGATGACCAGCAATCTTTGTCTCCTCCAAAGGATATCGATGTGTCCACACCAGCTGTTGACACCACTCCTCCTACTAAGGAAGTTGTAGTAACTTCCACTTCTGCTACCTCTGTTACTACAGTGTTCCAAAGGCCTGCATATGATCCGACAGCCGAATTCCTGTTGTTTGATCATCCTACACAAACCAACTTTGACATATTGCCAAGAGAGGATGATTATGCACGACAAAGTCTTAACATCCATGATCTTAAGCCTGAACATCATAAATCAGACATGGAACGCCCGTCAAGAAAGTTGGGCATCATAAAATCTGAAATGCATTCTTTCACTGTCAACTTTCCTCAGATCATCACACAGGCGGTTAGGGATGCTGTTACTAAACCAATTAAGGATGGTAAAAGAAAAGGAGTGTCTCAAGGACTTAGTCATTTGTCCATACGTATCAAAGATGCCATCGTCACAGAGGTACCTGCACTTTTCTCTGCTCATGAGTTGACTATTCATAGAGAGTTTGAAGCTGTGCGAGACAGGCAAATTCGTCACACCAACTTCATAGTTGATCGTGTTCATCGTAACACAAATGGTAATTGCAACCAACTACTGAAAATTGCCAGAGCTTCAAGAACTAGGCAAAGAGACATGGCTGCCTCTATTGAGCAGATTGCTAAACACTTTCAGGCACGTTCATCCAAATGTCTGAAAAGACAGGCTGAACGTGAGGGGGAGAAGGAAAAAGTACTTAACCTTAAATCTGCTAAACAAAGCTTAGAATCTGCTGACAACACTATCCCTTCACCTATCCCTCTCCAAGTCATCACTCCAGTAATTATACCTGATGATGAGGATGAAATTAAGGGGGAGCAACAGACAAAGGATGGAGTTGATTCATCAAAATCCCTGACTCTGGTTAACTCCAACGAGGCTGTGGATGATGGTGAACCAGCTTCTAAGAAACTTAAGTTCACTGTTAGCTCCCTACCCAAAGATGTACAAAACCAAGCTCAGATGGCTTTTCTCAAAAGAGCAGAAGAGCTGAAAAACGCAAGTGTGTTATCCTTTGTCTCAAAGAAAGGAATGGAAATAATTGTGGTAGACTCAGACGCCAAGCTAAATAAAATAGCTGCGATGCTAGAGACAGGAGGATCAACCACTAAACCATCCCAATTCACAACCTTCACAACATCAAATGAGAACCCTCTAACAGCTGAATAAATTGAGAAACAGGCTACTAAATTCAAGAGGTTGAATGAAATCAAGAAAGCCAATGAGCTTAATGAGGCAACTCTGAGAAAAATGACTCCACTTCAAAGGGAGAAGCAAAGACAAAGGTTGAAAGAAATGGAAGTCAAACGCACAGAGGCACTAAAAAGGTAAAAGCTGATTATGATGCCTGCGTCAACAACAGGTTTGCACCTGGAAAAATCACCAAGTTCAAGTATACTATTCACAAGTCTACTAATACACCACAAATGATTTTATGGAGAGATAACCAACAGGCCAATATGGATCTCTTTGAAGACTTTAAGTTAAAGAAACTTAGCTTGACTGAATGGTTTGAACTTGAAGCCTTAGCTGCTAAAAGAACTGGGCAGTCTAATTTTACTCTTCTTAAGACCCTCAAAGCTAAGTTTAATTGGGTTAAAGAAACTGCAGCCAAACTCAAGATAGATCCCCGCCACAACTGTTTGAACAAGAACTTCCAAAGTCTGGAAAGAAAAGAAGAAGGATGACTCAATTTATTAAGGAAACCTTCGTTACCGATGATGTTCAAGTGGATGGAATGCACAGGGATTTAGTGTTACTAAATGGGATTGTAGGTCCTATTGATGGTCAGAAATATACTGAGCCTGAGAAAGGTATGACCTTCATGAACAGGGCATGTCAATATGCGTTCCAAAGGGAAGAAGAGTTGGGGTTAGCATCAACCATTAAGCTTATTTGTCTTAAAAACGCACTTAAAATCAACATAGAGTATTCCAAGGTATTTGCACAAGCTTTGCAGGCCGAATTGGATACCAGGACAGACTTAGCTGAAGCTGAAGAAAGAATCAAGAATGATGACTATTGAAGTGTTTCACAGCTGAACTTTACCTTCATATTTTGTTTCACTTATGTTTTGTACTTGTAATTTCTTTTAAGTCATAATAAAATCATGAGGTATGTTTGTTCAGATCTGTTTTGAGCAAGAAGAAGTTGTTATCTCACTAACCTTAACTTATGTAGATCTAGCTGTATTTATATTTAAATAGGGGGAGACTGTTAGGAATCTAAGTTTATTAGATTCCCTGTATCATAGATTTAAACACAAATCAAGCTGTTTGATATTAACTTGCATGTGCCTAGGAGGCAGACAAGTATCTCAAGACATACAGAGATCTAAGTCTATGTGAGCAACCTCAGAGGATTACATGTCAGTGACATTGTCAAGGAAGTTGAAGATTACTTGAAGACATACTCATTGGCTATGATGGATAACAACCAAGATGTATCAGGGACTCTGAGGGGTTGAGGGTTAACAAGGGTGGCAATACATTGTTAACACTCAGTACACTTAGGACATACCTTAGTGTGTACGAGACTATGAAGAAAAGGGAAACTGTGTCAGCTCTGTTTCCCTAAAGCATTATGGCAGACTACCAAGAATAGAAGAGCATCTTGTGAGAGAGGTCTGACAAGTGTCTGTCTAGTGTAGTCACCATCAACCAGTACTTGGAGTCAACCTCGTACCACTATAAATAGGTTATGTAGCCTAGAGTTAATGGGGAACACTTTGACACATTTCACACATTAACTCTTAGAACTTGTTGAACCTAACAGCTGCGACTGTGTTCATAAGTTAGGTTTTAGTTTGTCCAAAGTGTGCACAATACATTGTCATCAAACGGTGTTATCCATAACACTTTTAATTCTTTATTATACAATAATAAGTATTACGTTTGAAAAGTAATTAAGTGTGTTGATTAGTTAAGTTTATTGTTTCAAGCTAGGTTTAGGGACTTTCATTGCGGTTTAGTAGGAGGCTTAGTTTAAAACCAAATGATATATACACGTTTGAGTTTAAGTTCAATGAAAAGGAACTTTATTACAAGTATGAGCTTGTTGCTAATTCTGTTGTGTCGAGAATAATTCTAACCACAAACGGGATAATACAACGGTCTATTTGGGTTGAACGGACGGAAGAATGGGTTCTTTATCTGATCGGACAGATGGATAACTGTGACCGTTATGGATTATGTGGTCGTTATGATATCTATAACATTAACAATTCCCTTACTTGTGGATGCTTAAGGGGATTTGATCCGGGATTCCCAGGTGAGTGGAGAAGAGCAGATTGATCTAACGGGTGTGTGAAAGGTTCAGTTGAACAGTGGCGGTGGAAATGGGTTCATTAAGCAATCAGGCGTGAAGTTGCCAGATACAAGGAAAACATTATTTATTGTGAGTATGAATCTTGAAGAATGTGAGAATCTATGCTTGAGGAACTGTAATTGTACCGCTTATGCACATGGTGAAGAAGATCTTGATCACCAAATATCAAATGATTTCTTTTTTTATTTTTCTTTTTTCTTTTTAGTTTCCTTAGGTTGAATGAATGAATAGGACTCTCATTGGATCCGATAACTACTAATTCAACCCAAGAGAGTTTATGTTTGTTTTTTTATCTAAACTGACAGCGGTGGTGGCGAAAGCGATAGTGGTGGTAGAAAAATCAGAGCGAGGAAGAAGAAGTGGGATTAACTTGCAATGACGAAAATACCCTCATGTGCATGGCACATGAATGGGCGATAACAGAAAAAGTTAGCAAAAGTCATCTCGGTGGAAAAATTGCACAATATTTTCAAGTATAGTGGCAAAATTGATTGTAGTTTGCTTTTGGTGGCAAATTTTTCATTTTCGCAAAGTACATAGACGAAATTTGTAGTTTACCCTTTAACAATACATCAAAAAAATCAATAAGTTTCCTAGCACCCGTAGGACACCCTGGCTACATTACAAATGATGCTAAGAGAGGCAAATAATAAAGAATTTAGGTATTTTAATTATTCTATAAATTTTTTGATCCGGGATTCCCAGATGAGTGGAGAAGAGCAGATTAATCTAACGGGTGTGTGAGGAAGGTTCAGTTGAACAGTGACGGTAGAGATGGGTTCACTAAGCAATCAGGCTTGAAGTTTCCAGATACAAGGAAAACATTATATATTGTGAGTATGAATCTTGAAGATTGTGAGAAACTATGCTTGAGAAACTGTAATTGTACCGCTAATGCACATGGTGAAGAAGATCTTGATCAACATATATCAAATGATTTCTTGTTTTATTTTTATTTTTTATTTTTTCTTTCCTTAGGTTGAATGAATGAATAGGAATCTCATTGGATCCAATAACTACTAATTCAACTCAAGAGAGTTGATGTTTGTTTTTTTATCTAAATAGACGGCGGTGGTGGCGGCAGCGATAGTGGTGGTAGAAAAATTAGAGTGAGGAAGAAGAAGTGGGATTAACTTGAAATGACGAAAAAACCCTCATGTGCATGGCACATGAGGGGAGATAACAGAAAAAGTTAGCAAACATCTCTCGATGGCAAAATTGCCCGATATTTTCAAGTATAGTGGCAAAATTGATTGTAGTTTGCTCTCGGTGGCAAATTTGCCCTATTTTCGTAAAATACATGGACGAAATTTGTAGTTTATGTTGGGCCAATGAAAGTTCTAACTATGGCCCAGTCTGGATTTGTTTAAGTTATACTAAGTGTTATGAGTCGCTGTGAAGACCAACGACAGAGACTATACTAGCTGAAGGCAAAGCCTTAGCTGGCACACCAGTAACATTCAAGTCAAAGACAACGTCAGAGATGTCAAAGATTATCTGAAGTCATACTCACTAGCGGTTAGGCGGGAGAATCTCTAAAGTACTTTGGGCGGGACAAAGTGGAGATTCAAGATAAATCCTAGTACGACCTAGTGGGATAAAGTGAACAGTTGGAAAAACTGTTCACCTAAAGTTAGTTACAGGTATGTATCCTTATAGACATGCATTTAATGTAGTGTACCCTTCCATCAACTACTCCCACTAAGGAAGCATCCTCGTACCACTATAAATAGGAGAGAGAAAGAAGACAAACACAACTCTTATGCTTAGAATTATTATCTAAGTCTTTTCTCCCATTTGATCCTCTGAGTCCCTCAGCTGTTAACAGCGACTCTAAAGTTCACTTGTAAACTTGAGTCTCGGATCAAGTTTACTTGTTTAAAGGGTTCCTTCTTTATTGTCATTCAAGGGTGTATCCATAACACTTTGTAATACTTTGTTTATAAGATTAATAAAGCATTACGCGTTTGAAAAGTAAATCATCTTGTGTTATCTTTGTATACGAGGTATAGTATCAACAATTGTCATAATTTGGGAGTTTCAATTGGTATCATAGCCGTTTGATTTATAAAACTTTTATAAATCGTTCTTGTTTTTAAAATCAAGATCCTTATATGCCTGATAATATGCCTCCTATGCCACCTTCCTTTGACCAAACGAGTCAAGCAAATGCTACGACCACCACTCCGGCCACAACATCCACTACTACCACACCCACACCTGCTGTGAGTGTGAGTACTAATGATGATAACCTTCCTTAACTTTTTTATAGTAGAGGAGGGTCACATGTGTCCAATGTCTCTACTTTTGATGAAGAGGATTTTTCCAGCTGGAAAGGTGAATTCCTCATATATCTAGATGGCCTAGATCCTTTTCTCATAGAGATTCTAGAATATTGAACCTATGTACCTATGTTTGTTTCCTCTACCCCTGACAGACCCATTAAGAAGCCTGTCAAACAATGGCCTCTAGCGGATAGACGTCTGACAAACCAGGACAAGAGACTTCAAAGTATCATTGTCTCTTGCCTACCCAAAAACATAATGAAGTCTATTATTAAATGTAACTCTGCTAAAGAGATGTGGACTGAATTAGTTCTTGGGTATGAAGGTCCAGAGGAAACAAAGGAAACCAAAATCCAAGCCCTAAGACTTAAGTTTAATGCCTTTAAAGCTCTAGAAACAGAAAATGTTACTCAAACTTATACAAGGCTTAAGATTTTGCTCAATGATCTAGGAAATAATGATGTTGTCCTACCAAAGGCTGAGGTTAATGCTACTTTTGTCAATAGCTTGCCTAGGAAATGGCTTAGTTTAAACCAGACCCTAAGAGCCGATAATGCTATTAAGAATGACACTCTGGCCCAACTGTTTGGTAGATACAACTATGAAGAAGGATTGATTGACTCTATCTACATATCTGAGACTGATAGGTTTACTACTCATATCACTGGATCAAAAGATCTTGTTGCTAATCATTCTTTTCAGGACAACGACTTTGACATAGAATAAGACACTAGGAGCAGTCAAGAGTTCCTTGATGAGATGAATGCTGAGTTCTGTGACAGAGCTCTTCTTGCTGATAAAAAAATATACTACAAGAGATCTAAAAGAGTTGGAGCAGCCAAAGATGACAAATCCAAAGTAACATGCTATACTTGTGGAAAAGCTAGACACTTTCAGAAAGATTGATGGTCCAACAAAACATCTTCCCCAAGCTTTCCTCTTCCAGCCATGGTCAAAGCAAGAAAAAGTTCACTCCCTCGTCTTTCAAACAAGCCACTCACTCTGACTCAGAAAGCAAAAAAGACTACAAGGTCAAATACAAGGCATTCATTGTTGAGTTGATAAAGCTCAATCAAAAGTCTGATGAAGCAGCCAAGAAAAAGGAAAGCAATATTGATACATCCTTTGACTGGGATGATGAACCTCTTACCTCTGAAGACGAATCCACCACTACTGTCAAAGCCTTCATGGTTGTTGCTGAAGATGAACCAACTGTTGGTAAGAGTGAAGCAAGATCTGGGCAATGGGTTGATATCACAATGAAAAAGGTACAAAGATTGTTTACTATGCATGTAGGTCAGGACATAGACCATATCCTTTACTACACTCTGGTTGACCTCCACTTTGTAGAAGAACAAAGAAAAAATATGTTAAACAAATTTCATAATGCTAAAAACGATTTAAACATTTGTCAATCTGAAATAACCAATCTAAAACCTTTTGTCAATCTTGCAAATCAACTTCAAAATGAAGTAAGTAGACTCTCTTCTAAAAATGAGTCTCTGAATGATGATAATGCTGAACTCAAAAGAATAATTGCAAAGTGGAACAAAGGTCAATACACAGTGGAAGAAATTGTCTCTGAAAGCATTCCGGGGAATGTAGTTTAGGCAAATAGGGGAAAGGGAAGGTATAAGAATCATATACCAGTGGCCAAAGTAAAGTTTGTCCCTTCTGATGATTTGTCTTCAAAAACCACCTCTGTGGTTGAGAATGACTCTGAAGAGGAGTCAGAGGATCTCAGCCCCCTCCCAGCCTTACCTAAACTTGTTAGGGTTGATCCTTATGGTTCTATACTTGGTCCCATGTCTGTCATCAAAGCCTCTGGTACACCCAACCATGTAAAACCTACAACCAGAGTTGCTGAAAAAACCAATAAAAAGGTTTTTGTGGCTAAGAAATCCAAAGAGACTATACCAAATCCTTCTTCTAAAGAGCTATCACCCACCAAGAAACTTCTTCTTGCCCTACTGGAAGAAGTTAAAGGTTTGAAAGAACAAATCAAACCTCTGTCTGACAGTCCACCTGTTAGCTCTCATGGTGAAGGGTCCAACAGTAGCTCAAAAGGAAGAACTATGTACAGACCTTGCAAACATTGTGGGTTTAAAAATCACTTGTCTGAAAATTGTTTAAAGAAACCCAAATGTATCACATGTGAGTCTATTGAACATACCTCCACAGAACACGAGGAGATCATATCTGTCCAAAAGGTCAGACCTAAAATAAGATCCAAAACTCCTCATTAGTCCTCTAGGAGACCTGAACCTAGCCCAAGAGCCTCTTCTCAAAGACTTAGACCCTCACCTCCTTACAAGTACTGTGGTTTTTATGATCATGACTCTGACGAGTGTGAACACTATCCCAGATGTGACATCTGTGGTAGTATGCATCATGAAACCAGAGACTGCCACCAAAGAGGGGGAGAAAGGAACCAAAGACAACCCCAATGTCGATGGTCAGCGATAGAATGGACCCAATGGAAAGTGGGTTCATCATTGAAACTAATTTGGTTTCATTATATCTATGAAGGAACACTTGAAGAAATCTGTTTGGTATCTGGATAGTGGGTGCTCGAGATACATGACAAAGGTTAAACAATATATGTATAGATATAAACGAGAGTCTGGTCCCAAGGTAGTCTTTAGAGATGACTCCTCAGGGGCTACTAAAGGATATGGCTCAATGGATTGTAATGGAATCACCTTCACAAGGGTCACATATGTCAATGGACTGAAGCATAACTTAATCAACATTAGTCAACTCTGTGATGCTGGTTTCAAAGTTATGTTCACCAATATTCAAGAAACAATCTTCAATCAAAATGATGATGTTGTTCTTGTTGCACCAAGAAGAATGGATGTGTATGTTATTGACATGATATCATGTCCAGAAGGAAGCAACACCTGTCTCTTTGCTAAAGCCTCTAAAAGTAAAAACTGGCTCTGGCATAAGAGACTCTCTCACCTCAATTTGAAAAACATCAAAAAACTGGCCAAGAATGATTTAGTCGCTGGACTTCCCTCTCTAACCTTCTCCAAAGATAATCCATGCTCAACATGTGAAAAATGGAAGCACCACAGAGCCTCTTTCAAAACCAAACAATCTTTCTCAATCAATAAGTGCCTACATCTTATTCATATGTACTTATTTGGACCAGTAAATCTTCAGTCCCTCAATCACAACAAATACACATTAGTCATTGTTGATGAATTATCTAGATTCGCTTGGGTTTTCTTTCTGCAAAGAAAAAGTAAAGCGACTGATCAGATCATGTCCTTCATAAGAGAAATAGAGAACTTCAATGACTGCAAAGTGAAGGCAATAAGAAGTGATAATGGCACAGAATTCAAGAATCATGCCATGGAAGCGTTTTATGATGAGAAGGGAATTTCACATAACTTTACAAACCCAGGCACCCTAGAACAAAATGGTGTCACTGAATGAAGGAACGGAACCCTCATAGAGGCTGCCAGGACAATGCTTAGTGAATCAAGACTTCTACAACAATTTTAGGGTGAAGCTGTATACACAGCATGTTACACACAAAACAGATCCATCATTGTGAAGAGACATGGAAACCGCTTATGAATTCAATAGGAAGAGAGCCCCTGATGTAAGATACTTCCATGTCTTTGGTTGCCCTGTTTTCATTCACAACTACAAGGATCATCTCGGTAAATTTGATGAAAAGTCATATGCTGGCTTCTTTTTTGGATACTCTCCTACTTCTAGAGCATTTAAAGTGTTCAATATCCGTATGCAAGAGCTAGAAGAATCCATCCATATCACCTTCAATGAAGCAGATGCTGTCATTTCACACACCAACTCAGATACTTGTGACATTGACTTCAATGAAGTCAAATCATACCCAGCGGATGATTTCTTAATCCCCAAAGAATCATCTCAAATAGGTCACAAGTACTTCCCTTATGTTCATGCATTTGATCCCCACTCCTCTCTGATCTTTCCCCAAAGATTGCAGTAGCTGAATCACACACTCCACCTCTTGTTGTGGAAATTACTGATCGTGATTCTCTCAACTCTCAAATGGATGAAGAGATCATGGATGAAGAAATCATATGTGAGAAAATGCCTCATGCAATGAACCCAATGTGACTCTAGAACCCACAAATACTCCTGCTTCTCAATAAAAATGGAGTAGAAACTAAGATATTCTTCTTGTAAATATCCTTGGTGAACCCTCTGGAGGAGTCACTACCAGAGGAAAATTAAGATCTCTAGAAACTAAATGCCTATTCGCTGACTTCCTCTCTGAAGATGAACCTAAGAACGTTGTTGCTGCTCTACTTGATGAAGGATGTGTTGTGGCTATGCAAGAAGAGTTGAATCAAATAAAGAGGAACAAGGTGTGGACTATGGTAAAAGCTCCAACTAGAAAGCAAGTGGTTGGAACCAAATGGGTTTACAGAAACAAAAGGGATAAAGCAGGCATGATTGTTAAAAACAAAGCTAGGTTAGTGGTGTTAGGTTAGAATCAATCAGAATGGAATTGATTATGATGAAATATTTTCACCAGTTGCCAGATTAGAGGCTATTAGAATTTTTCTAGCCTATGCAGCTTATATGGGTCTCATGGTATACCAGATGGACGTAAAGAGTGATTTTCTCAATGAGAAGCTTGCTGAGGAAGTTTATGTTAAACAACCTCTAGGGTTTGAAAACAATGACTACCCTAACCACATTTGCAGACTTCACAAAGCACTTTATGGGCTGAAACAAGCGCCTAGAGCCTGGTATGAGACCAATTCCTACTTGAAAATAAATTTGTCAGAGGTACTATTGACCAAACCTTGTTCACTTATAGGTCCATGGGTGATGTCATTATAGTACAAATTTATGTGGATGATATAATTTTTGGTTCAACCAACATAACCTTGAACAAGCAATTTGCCAGATTAATGACCAAAAAGTATGAAATGAGCATGATGGGGGAACTAACTTTTTTCTTAGGTTTTCAAATTAAACAAAATTCAAAAGGAATTTCTATTTGTCAAGAGAAATATGCTAGAGACTTGCTCAAGAAATATGATCTGTTTGATTGTGCATCAGTGAAATGCCCCATGCTTCCTCTCAACAATTTGGGTGCTGATGAATCAGGGATCTCTGTCAATGAGACCTTATATAGGGGCATGATTGGGTCACTGATGTACCTCACAGTGAGCAAACCAGATATCCAATTATCCACATGTCTCTGTGCTAGGTACCAAGCTAACCCCAAGGAATCCTACCTTGTAGTTGTCAAAAGAATTTTCAAGTATCTCAAAGGATCTCCCTCATTGGGTCTCTGGTATCCAAATAGATAAGGCTTTGACTTTAAAGCCTACTCAGACTCAAACTATGCTGGATGTTGCCTTTATAGAAAGAGCACATCTGGAAGTTGTCAGATCCTTAGAGGAAAGTTATTATGTTGGAGTGAAAAGAAGCAGAACTCTGTGGCCATGTCATCATCTGAAGCTGATTATGTAGTTGTCGCTGGTTGCTGTTCACAAGTACTCTGGATGAAGAGTCAATTGGCTGACTATGGGACCAACTATGAAAAGGTTCCCATATTTTGTGACAACACAAGTACCATAGCCATCTCAAATAATCCGGTACTTCATTCCAGAACTAAACATATTGACATCAGGTATCACTTAATCAGAGACCACATTTTAAAAGGTGATATTGAGCTTCACTTTATACCCACTGAATACCAGCTCGCTGATATTTTCACCAAGCCTCTCGCTGAGCCAAGTTTTACTAGGCTGGTTGCTGAGCTGGGTATGCGCAATATTGGGAAATAAAAGTATGATAAGTGACCCATGTCTCTTCGCATTAAAGGGAATTGAATGTAACTTGGTAGTTACATCTTAAATGGAATTTATATATTCTCAATATTTATTTCAAATGATTTCCTTTTAATGTCAACAACTTTCCCGCTTTCAAAAGGGACAAAGATTAACCGAAGAGTCAAGGGGCCCCACGTTTTTTTATGAAAAGTTATCTTTGCATTAAATGCTAAAAAGAAAAACGGCTAAAATCTTTTCATTACCCATTGACTCATTTTTTCTGTCTATCACAATCTCATTTCTCGCACACACTATTTCTCTCTCTAATCCTTAAAACCTTCAACAATGGCGTCTTCAACACAAACCCAAAAGTTAACCGTCTTGGCTGCATCAAACTTTAACTTTGGCACTGAGGATGGAAAGATCGGCCTGAACAACTACATCGCACTTCTTGAGCACCAAAACCCTCTCTACTCACCCATGCTCAACTTCTTGAAGAACTATCCCATTGCTGAAGCCATCACTAGAGCTCATTCATCCTGCTGTTCCTAATACCTCAAGGAGTTCTGGTTCTCTACCAAAGTAGATCATTATACCATGATCATCACCTTCAATCTTTCCACCTATCCACATCCCCTCACCTTCGACCTAACAGATTTTGCTAGAGTTATTGGAATGCCTTTGAATACAACCATGGTCTCTGTGCCTAACAGTGATACAGTGAAGAAGACACTCATGGCTCTAAGACCACATGATGATGATGACAAACCCTTCTACATCAGTGCTTTCTTGAATAAATCCCTGATCAAGGTCAATTATTTCTTTCCTATCTGGAACACCTTTATACATAGTGAAGTGCTTGGGAGGAAACCAGGGATCACATGACCAGCTGAATGGGTCTCAGTAAGCAATTGCATATAGTCTCATCTGGGGACTTGACATAGGAGTTGCTCACATCCTCTACACTGACCTGATTGCTAAGCTGGTGATTAAAGGGAAGAAGCATAGGCTCTCCTCCATCTGATACACCAGATATCCTTCTCTTATTTTTGAGGATCTCATGGGAGACTCATACCACAACTAGGATCTTCACTCATTCTCTCCATTCCGTATCACACCAACATCTTTGAAGACCCTCTTAAAGGATGAAGTTCCACTCTCTAGAAGCATGATGAAAATAGCTGACATGACCACATCATAAGAGTCCTTGATCCCTCAAAATGAGGTGAATGCTGAAGGATTGGCTGACAAGTCTTTGTCCAAGACCTTTGTGCAGTCCTCTTCTTAGCCTAAGTGTCTCAAAGACAAGAAGAATAAGAGGAAGGAAAACCCCCTCACATCTGAAGCCCAATATTCTAAAGTTCCTACAAAGAAGAAGAAAACAAACAATATCACATCTACTATTTTGGCAGATGAGGAGACAGAGCCCCATGCTAACAAACAACCAGAGTCTAGTGTCTCCAAGTCAGCTGAGACCACAAGGAACCCTCTTGACGTTGATATCTCTCAGGTATTAGTCTGCCCTTATTTTTTCTTTTGGGGTTCATAAGCAATTACTCTCAAACGTCTGTAAGAGAGAGTGATGAAGTTTAGGGCTTGCCTCAACCCTTAGAGTGTCTGTGCACCTAGCCCTTCTAAGACCTATGTACACTTTGTCTCTACACCAGGATGTGATTCATTTGTGCTTATAACGCACCCCGATGATCCTGCACCCTCTAGACTGTACTCAGGCAAATAACAACCAGAGTACTTATAAGTTGTAGGATATTGTAAATCTATGCTTAGTCTAGAGAGAGAAAGAGATAGAAAGATGGGAAGAACACACACACTTAGAGAGAGAAAGTATGAAGAAAACACTTTCTACTATGTGAAAATAATGTGAACCAACACCCTCTCTAACTAAGGAGAGGGTTTATATACCAAGCCCATAAGATGGGCTTGGGCTTATAATATTGGGCCGGTCATACAAGCATGAACCCGGGCTTTTCCTTGTTTGATAAATATAAAGATATCTAGACTACGAGCTACTACTTAATATATTGTCGGAGTGGTCGAATCTTCCTAAGTACGTAAAAACGTATTTCCAACAATCTCTCCCTAAGGGAGGTCACTCCAAACAAGGGCGTTACCCAAGTTACAATAATAAAATAAACCTAGCATTCTATGCTTGTCTTGTGCTCGTAGTCTTCGTCTTTCTTTCTTTTTCTTTTCTGGTGAACATGTTGATGTGATCGTTGATATCAATCTTGAGCATTAATATCTTGCCTGGATCTTGTGCATCCATCACTTGTGATCTTCGCTTCTTCATGACTTCATATTCCACATACTTATACCTTCGTAATTCTTGAAAGCTTCAGAGTTCGATGCAGCGAAAGACTTGACTTTTATGCTTTCTAGAAATAGATGAAGTATTAAGTGCATAAAGTATAAGCATGCAGGGACTACTTCTTCTCGGATTCCGCAACGCCGCCGTCTTCAAATGCCGCAACATAAGTAGACACGAACGAAATGGCTGTGAACATTTCATTCTAATTCGGTAACATTTTACCTCCGGTCGGTGAAGACCGTTGGACGATATAAAATATCGTACTTGTGGCAGGTAGATTTATTTAAAAATCTCCTTGACAAGATTTCGCGGTTAAACCCGTTCTCTTTACTCGATCGTCCAAAGCTGACTGCGAACGTAAAGAGTGAATCATTTAGGTAAAATTATCTGCATGATTGAAGCCGTCAATTCCGATTCCTGGAACAAGTTTGATTCATTAAAGAATCGCACCATCGTTGCGTTCCAGTTGTCACGAGCTTGATTCATATAGAATCTTGCAAGTTACCTACCAAGTGCTGTTTGAGGTTAACACTAGAAGGATTTCCACTCATCACTGTGAACACTAGGGTGTCACTCTAAGTGTTCTGGCAAGATCACTTAGATATTGCGTAGAGGCCTGGAACGTGCTTAAATTCGATTAAGAATTAAGCAACTGTTGCTTTCCAGTTATCACAAGCTTGATTCATAAAGAATTGCACAAGTCACCTACCATGAGCTTTTTAATATTCGCTCAAGAAGGATTTCCATCTTCATTGTAAATACTTTCGTATTACTCGGATGTTGAGGCAAGATCATGAAGATTTTGCGTAGGACTCTTAAGATCTTTCTTACTTTTCACAGTGTGTGAATAAGCAAGGAAATATGAAAATGTGTCCTAATGAGATATTTGATGATCTCAAATGGCTCTAGAATCGATCGTCCATTTTGGATTTTTAGTGATCAGAGGCTGGAGAGGAGTGCCACCTTTTCAATATCAATATATTCAGAGTGAATAAATCGATAGTTAATGCGTTGTCTCCGTGTGAATAAAACAAATATATTTTGAGAGATATCTGAGTTAGCTGGGATGGGTTGTGCCTTGCATCACTGAGTCCATGATGTCTATCTTCAATATCGAGCATCATTAAAATGATCTCAATAGCATATGTGTTGACCCGGTTTCTGCCTAAGGTTGTAAGGAGGGCTTCTTTCTTTACACCCTTTATCTTTACAATTCTTTTTCATTCTTCAACCCCTTCGATGCTTACCAATACTTCATAACTAGCACCTTGTTGTGATTGTTCCAGTGCTAACTTAAGTGCTTGGTCGGCATTCAGCTACATTCACAATCTTTCTCCATCTTTCCAAAGGACTACTATTTCTAGCTATGGAATGTCCTTGGGAAGATTCCTTCGGTTTTGGAAGAATCATTGGACTTAACCTATCCTACCATCGTTATGTCATCACAATCTTGATCGTCGTGAAATAAATGGGTTTAGGGTAAGTATATGTCACCATGAAATCCATTTTGGTATAGCAAATCCATTTTGCTCCCCCTTAACATATGCCACGATATTCGAAAACATTTCACACATGTCGGGATGAGCCATCACGTTAAGTCAAACCATTTTTGAATAATCATGTCTCATGTTAAATCACATTTTCTCCCCCATATTAAAAATATTAACCCAACCGATATTTTTGATATCAATTGATTTAATGAAGTTTAACAAAGTTTTTAGGAAGAAAAATGCAAGTTCGTTTTATCTTCATGATACCAAATGTTGAGATATGATATCAATTAGTAAAATGATCACAGATTCACCATATTTGAATAAATTGACAAGGTTGGACCTGATTGATGAGAACATCATATGATAAGATCAAATGGTTCTTGTCGAAAAATGTTGGTCGCCTCGTCACGTCTGAAGTCATCTGTTGACACCACATGTACGATTGGTATTGTTGTCTTGACACCAACTTGTGAACTTGGCACTTTCGGCATCGAAGATTCTGAATGCTTCACAATTGCTCCCCCTCAATTGTTGACCCGTGTTCTATTGAAAGAGTTGTTTTCGCCGTTTGAGTAGTTGCATGGTCGAGTATGTAGATACCAATTGTAGATTTCTATGGTTGTAGAGATGATAGCCTCATAAAAACAAGATTTCTCCTGTTTTAACAAATAAATGCACTGATGCGTACATATATTCGTTTTAGATTGTGTTATAACGTAAACACAATCCATTACATGATTATAAAGTAAACCATGCCCGAGAAAATTGATTCCCGTTGCGAGCCAAAGCTTTCATAAGAAATACTTGACTTTAATATGAAAAGCGGGTTGCAGTCTGAAATAACTACAAGCCATATAGGCATGTTTTATGAAATATTTACAACTTTTGTACGAACTTTATTTATGGCGCCGTGTCAATATTAATCGACATTTCTAAGGCCGTAAATATTATCGTACCAAAAGACATGCCTTTGAAAAATAAAGTAAAAATATTTTTGGATTTTTCTAAATTTTTCAATTTTTATGGTTTTTATATGGTTTTATATTTTTGTATTTTGCTTTTGTGGATAAAAATATAAACAATATATACAGATGATCGTCAAGGATACGGAGAATAGTTTACCACCACTATTCTTTCGCTTCATCTGCCAATTCTTTTAGAGTCTCGGGCGAGCATGTTCTCAAACCTAGCTTGTCGGTAAAAAGTTCCATTCGAGCACGATCTAAAGCCTTTGTGAAAATATCCGCCAGTTGATACTCAGATCAGACAAAGTAAAGCTCGATCAATCCATTTTCCACTTGCTCCTTGATGAAGTGGTAGCGAATGTCAATATGCTTCGATCGGGAGAATTGAACATTGTTGCAGCATAAGGCAGTTGCACTTTTGTTGTCACAGTACATCGGAATTTTGTTGAAACTTAGACCATAGTCGGTTAATTACGATCTCATCCAAAGAATTTGAGCACAGCAACCGGACATAGCTATGTATTCTGCTTCCGTACTTGAAATTGCAGCGCTTTTCTGCCTTTTCAATGCCCAACTGATTAGTCGATCTCCTAGTAGTTACAAAGTTCCACTCGTGCTACGCCTTGTATCTTAACAACCCGCGTGATCCGCATTTGCATATGCCATTAGTGCAATCGAAGAGTCCTTTGAATACCAAAGTCCCCGGTTAATGGTTCCTTTAAGATACCGAAAGATCCGTTTAACAGTAGCTAAGTGTAACTCAGTTGGCCTAGTTTGATACCGAGCACACATACATATAGCAAATTGAAGATCAGGTCGACTAACTGTGATATATAGAAGGGTACCGATCATTCCACGATAAAGTGTCAGATCAACGACAACTCCATGTGGATCTGCATCAAGCTTAGTTCGTTCCACCATTGGAGTATCCACGGGGTCGCAAGATTTCATCTTATATTTCTTAAGAGATTCAAGGGCATACTTGGATTGATTGATAAAGATGCCTGTGGGACTCTGAGATATCTGAAGTCCTAAGAAGAATGATACCTTGCCCATCATTGACATCTTAAACTTGGAAGACATGAGTGTCCTAAACTCATCGGATAATGTTTGAGTCGAGGCAGCAAATATAATATCATCAACATATATTTGTACCATAATCATATCTTTACCTCGTTTTTGAATGAACAACGTGGGATCCACCATGCCTTTAACGAAGCCTTGTGTAATGATGAATTGTGACAATAGATCATACCATGCGTGTGGAGCTTGCTTCAACCCATAGAGAGCCTTCTTAAGCTTGTACACATGATTAGGATATTTATAATTCACAAAACCATCCGGCTGTTGAACATAGACCTCTTCCTTGATTTCACCATTAAGAAAGGCCGTCTTCACATCCATCTGATAGACGATCATATTCATGTGGGCTGCATAAGAAAGGAATAGTCTAATAGCTTCCAAACGGGCAACAGGTGCAAAGGATTCCATAAAGGTCGATGCCTAATAATTTCTTTTATCCACAAGCTACTAGTCGAGCTTTGTTCTTCAATATTCCACCAAACTCGTCGAGTTTCACCTTGTAAACCTATTTCAAAGTGAGTAACTTCACTTGATCTGGGCATGGGACAAGTTCCCATACATCAAGACGTATAAATTCATTAAGTTCTTCTTGCATAGATTCTATCCAACAAGATTGGGTAAATGCTTGTTGCCACGTCTTGGGTTCAACTTCACTGAGAAAGGCATCAAAATGACAGAGCATTGCACTTTCTTGTAGCTGACTTCGTGTGGATACCGGACGATTAGGGTCACCAATAATAGAATCTATAGGATGATCCTTTGTCCACTTGCTGTCATGTTCACGAATCCGTGGATTGGAGTAAACCGTACTAGGAGCTTCCTCTGACGTGGACGACCCGACTTGATTAGAGTCGGGAATTGATACACCAAATAATAGAAGTTCACGCATTTGAGTGAATTCCAAATCGTGATCATCATCATCCTCTTCATCATAAACAGGCATAACATGGGTAGTTGATTCAGGTGTTGGTTGAGAATTACTTGTTGAAGGTATATCTTGACCAATTGTAGGTGAAGACGTATCAGATTGTGCTTCGGTTGCTGGAGCTACAACTTCGGTAACCGGAGCTATTACCTCAGGTTCTGGAGCATCAATACTTGGAGGAGTAAAGAATTCATTAAAGAACGGTTGAAACAACGTATCCCATTCATTTCTAGAAGGTGGTGTAAATGATGATGAAGTAGGGTTGTTTGGGACAAGACCAGAGCTAATGTTACTGGGTCCCATTTCATGAAGTACGGGTTCAGAGCTGCTTTGTTCAGAAGTCATTGCTGTCAGCTCATCAAAATCGATATTCATAGTTTCGAGGATCTTACGAGAATTACGATTGTAGATTCGGTATGCCTTCTTTGTGGGTGCATAACCAATGAAAATACTAATATCAGCCTTTGGTTGAAGTTTTCCCAAATTGTCACCATCATTATTTGGATAGCAAAGAGAACCAAATACATGAAGATATGATAAATCTGGTACTTTTCCATGGAGAAGCTCATAAGGTGTTTTACCATGGTGTTTTTGAATTAGTGACCGGTTTGGGTGAAAACTGTTGTAAATACTGCTGCTGCCCATAAAAACAATGGAGCCTTTGCGTAAATTAACATTGTTCGAGCAGCTTCCATAAGTGTGCGATTTCTCCTTTCAACGACACCGTTTTGTTGTGGAGTGCGAGCAACGGATGTTTCATGAGATATGCCAATTTCTTCATAATAACCACGCAAGATTTGATTCACAAATTCGGTTCCATATATGTGCGAATGCGTCGGACAGTAGTGTTGAGACGCACTTGAATCATCTTGAGAAATCCGATGATGAATTTAGGTGCCTTATTTTTTGTTGTAAGAAATTTCACCCATGTAAACCGAGAGTAATCATCGACAATGACAAGGATGTACCTTTTACCACTAAGAATTTCAACACGCATTGGTCCACAAAGATCCATATGCAACAAATAAAGTTTCTCTTGGTTGGTATCTTCAGTCTTGGGTTTGTATGATTTCTTAGTGCTTTTCCCCATTGTACACGCGGAACACAAATGGTCCTTGTGAAATGTAAGTTTTGGAAGACCGTGAACAAGTTGCGACAGGTTGAATAATCATCCTCAGCCTTCCCAGGGGCAGCTGTATAAATGGCGACCATTACCCTCAGATAATTCACAATTAAAAGAGTACCAAGGAGAAATCCTTCAGAGGGAGCTGGATAATCACACCCAGCCATCCTAGGGGCAGAGAACGGCGACCATACACCATATCATGTTTCACAACTAAAATAGTCCCAAGGAGAAATCCTTATGGGGGAGCTGGATAATCACACCCAGCTATTCTAGGGGCAGAGAACGGAGACCATTCACCATACCATGTCTTCACCTTAAAAGAGTCCCAAGGAGCAATCCTTCAGGTGGAGCTGGATAATCACACCCAGCTATCCTAGGGGAAGCGAATGGCGACCACTCACTATACCTTAATTCACAATAAAAGAATCCTAAGGAGAAATCCTTAAGGGGGGCTGGATAATCACACCTGACTTTCCTAGGGGCAGCGAATGAAGATCTTCACCTATATTATAAACTCATCTCACATGAACTAACAACTCTTATAACAGGGAATAAACTTACATGATGTACAGATGAATGAGGATCCATTCACATATGCAGAGGATGACATCGCTGGAGCTTCCATTATTGATTTATCCGCTGTCTCTTATCTAGACTCCATGCCTGATGACGAAGTTTACATTATCGAGGATGACATCACAGTCTCTGGATTTAAGGACATGGACGATACTGATGACCAAGTGTCCTCTGTTGAGCTCAAGCCAATTTCATTCCCCTCAATGGTCAACGTACAAGAACTTGTTGCAAAGCAATTATGGGACTAGAGGAAAATCACACCAAGCCCAGTTCCATTTCCTACTATGCCAAATATTATGGAACTCGGTGCCAAAAAGCACTAGGAGTACATGCAGCAGCTCAAACCCATTCCCTTCACCAAAATGACAAATGTTCAGGCTGTGGGAGCTGAAGAACTCTGGGTTAAAAGAGGAGACATAAGCATCACCAAACCAAAGTTCACCAAAGAGGCCATCTTCTCTGAACTCAAAAGTCTCACAAATGTTGTAGAAGACTTAACAAACAACTTAGAAAGTTCTATGACTAGGTCAATGGATTACACTCTCAGGTATTTGTTGCCTCAGTTGCTTGGTTGTGCCCTATAGACACATCTCCCACCAGTGATTAATGCCAGCTTTGGTCAACATCTTTCCTCTTATCTGAAAGAAGCAGTCCAAGCAAATGTCGAAACCATTGCCAAAGCATCTGAACCATCTCGAAAGCTCTTACAAGAATTGCTTCAAGGAGAACTGAAAGAGATTTGTCTCTTTATCCATCAAGAGTTCGAGAAGTACAACAAGGCACGGTCAGGCACAACTACCTCTGGCGCTGCACCTGAGGGGGGGAAATCTGCCACCTCTTCATCAACTGATGAACAAGACGCTGGATCCAAGGGGGAGTAGCCAACCAACCAAACAAAATCCACCATTATTCCCATACCCATTCCTCTGCGATCTATCCCTACCAAGGAATTTTCCTTTGACAAATTTTCTGCTCACCTCAACTAAGGCTATGAAACAACCTTCTCACCATCTCCCATCCCAGAAGTTTCATTAGACAAAGGTAAAGGCATCGCAAGCACTGATGATAAAATGATGTCCCTGAACTCATTACAAGAAGAAGGAGGATCCACTATTAATCCCCCAGAGCTTAATAAGTTCAGAATCGTTGATGAACTGCCAATGACCCCTGAGCAAGCAAAAGCTCAAATGATTGAACAGGAAAGGCTGGCTGAACAGAAAAGCAGATAGACTATCAACCAACTCTCTCCTGCTATAAGGGAAGCTCAGAAGAAAAAGCTCAAAGAGCTAGAAGCAAAGAGAAACAGTCTTAAAAATGAACACTTGAAGACTATAAATGAGAGGGCAGATCCAAAGCAAATCACCAAGTACACATGCTATACTGACAAGGACAAAAAGATGGTGATAACCCTATATAGAGGAAACCAAGTCACAAACTACAAGATCATTTGTGACTTCAAGTTGAAAAGTCTGGGATTCTCCGAGTGGCTGGAACTCTTGTCTCTTGCCCAAAAGAAATCTGGACCTGGTGCAGAATAGATGATGATGAACATAAAAGCCAAGATCAACTGGGTGACAGAGACTGCCCTAAAGCTCAAGCTTCCTCTACCCTCTCAACTATCACAAGGACAACCTCAGAGCTCAAGGAAAAGGAAAAACCCAATGGGCCACTTATTGAGAAGTTGGTCACAAAGGATGTTATATTTGATGGAATGTTCAAAAATCTGGTGCTTCTAAAAGAAATCACCCAGCCTGTTAATGGTCAAGCTTACACAAAACTAGAGAAGGGGATGGCCTTCATGAACAGAGGCTGTGAATATGTCTTCCAGGAGAATGGGCTACATATTGCATCTAATGTTCAGCTGATTAGACTCAAGCAATGTCTCTTACGAAACTGCAAGTATGCTAGTGACTTTGAGTATGAGATTGAGCTGATCATCAACTCAAGAGCAGAAAAAGTTGAAGCTTAAAGAATCTGTGACCAGAACCTTGAGCAACGAAGAACCTTTGTATTTTTTTCTTTCACCTTTGGATGCTCATGTAATAGGTTAGGTTCCTTTTAAGAAAAGTTGAGGTATGTTTGTTAAATTATGTGTAAGAAGAAGCTGTGTACTCACTTACAATAATTTTAGACTTAGTATAATTTATAAACAAATAGGGGGAGATTGTTGGGCCAATGAAAGTTCTAACTATGGCCCAATCTAGATTTGTTTAAATTAGACTAAGTGTTATGAGTCGCTGTAAAGACCAGCGACAGAGTCTAGACCAGCTGAAGGCAAAGCCTTAGCTGGCACACCAGTAACATTCAAGTCAAAGACAACGTCAGAGAAGTCGAAGATTATCTGAAGTCATACTCACCAGCGGTTATGGACAAGCTGGGATGTAGAAGGAATGTACTGGTGTTCAAGAATCTTCGAGATGACAATACTCAGAGATATCAGAGACTTTCCTTGCCTTTTATATTTTAGGCGGGAGAATCTCTAAAGTACTTAGGGCGGGACAAAGTGGAGATTCAAAATAAAGCCTAGTACGACCTAGTAGGATAAAGTGGACAGTTGGCAGAACTGTTCACGTAAAGTTGGTTAAAGGTATGTCTCTTTATAGACATGCATTTAAAGTAGTGTACCCTTGCATTCATAAGTGGACACATATCAACTACTCCCACTAAGGAAGCATCCTCGTACCACTATAAATAGGAGGGACAAAGAAGGCAAACACAATCCTTGTGCGTAGAATTATTATCTAAGTCTTTTCTCCCATTTGAACCTCTGAGTCCCTCAGCTGTTAACAGCGACTCTAAGGTTCACTTGTAAACTTGAGTCTCGAATCAAGTTTACTTGTTTAAAGGGTTCTTTCTTTATTGTCATTCAACGGGTGTATCCATAATACTTTGTAATACTTTGTTTATAAGATTAAAAAGCATTACGCGTTTGAAAAGTAAATCATCTTGTGTTATCTTTGTATACGAGGTATAGTATCAACAATTGTCATATTTTGGGACTTTCAGTTTTCCCTTAAAATTAACAATACATAAAAAAAATCCATAAGTGTCCCAACACATATAGAACACCCCTAGCTACATTACAAATGATGCTAATAGAGGCAAATAATAAAAGAAAATAGTTATTTTAATTATTCTATAAATTTTTTTACTAAAAAGTCACGTTAACCGAGACCCTTCCTTATCTCCATCGCAGCACACAAAGAAAAAAGAAAGGTTCAAACACGAACCACAATATTACATATTTGCATGCAAGAAAGTCACGAAACACATCAACTTTGTTTCGCAATGCTAACTTTTATAAAAATCTGCAAATTTTCTAAATACATATGATCTAAGTATACTGGGACTATTTTTTATACATCTTTTCCTATAACATTGTACATAATTTTTTACATCTTATTATTTGCGTTATGCTATTTGTTCGAGATATATTATAAATGACATGTGATTATTAGAATGTGAGAGCAATGCACATTACTTGAGAAAACTAGGTAATATATTTGGTATTGATTAGTTATGTTTGACGCGATTTTAGATGTTTATTTAGTCATGGACGAAACTTAGAAGGGATCGAGGAGGGTTGTGATTTTTTCAAAATTTTTGATCATATATACATTTTATACCTTTTCATATGAGTTTAGTCATTTCTAATACAAAATTTTCATCGTAATCTTTATCAATCCTTTTAAAATAAAATCTTTTTAAGTTGGTCTTCTGCCAACAATGTTCAAGTTTCGTCCTTGACTTTGAGCCTCGTTACTTACAATTGAAAACAGTAGAAACATATTACGAACCTCAACCTGTATATCCTTTTAGACATTCTTTCTCGCATCTTAGCATGCGAAATGAACGAGCATTGCCTTCATTAACACAAGTTTTCTCACAGCCACTATAGCATTTTTCATTTTTTTGGGCCTCTTCTTGGGCTACATGGGCCTCATATTCCTCCTTGTTTTAATGGACCTCATGGTCTCCATAGGTTTCATTTGAATGATCATGGGAATCCTTATTGGGCTTGGCATGTGCTATCAGTCTATTACCCAGGCACCAAAATGGCAACGAACACAAGTGTTGTTACGACTTTCCTACTTAGATTTCATTTTGAATTTTGTGTATGAAAATAAAACAGCCTTTAAAAAGGTTAAAAAGGTTAAGTTTATATATATTAGTAACTTACTTTTCAACTTTTACACATTTAGGTAACGTATTTCATATATTACTAATATCGTCATTAAACTTTCAAATTTGTTCCAATATAGGTATTATGACTGTTTGGTGTCAGTCAAAGTGCCAATCATTTTTCTAATCTTAACCGACATCAAACGGTCATATTACCTATATTGGAACAAATTAGAAAGTTTAATGACGACATTAGTAATATATAAAATACGTTATCTAAATGCGTAAAAATTAAAAAGTAAATTACTAATATATGAACTTAACCTGTTTAAAAACTATTAACCCGATCCTTAAACGTTTCATCAGACGTTATATAGCCTTAAACGACCGTGTTTAAGAATGAAACGGCGTAGTTTTACCCCTCCCACTCACAACTGACCCGGCCCAACACCAAAACAGCGTCGTTTTTACACCTCTAACAACGTTATCATTTGATTCGCTATTATATACGAAGGTAATAATTTTAAGAACAGAAAATAAAGTTGACCATGCGTATAAATTACACTTTATAGTTTGAACAAATTTCATTATATTTATCAAGCTCGTAAAAATCGTGAATCACTAGTCGAGCAGTCGATTATTTTGTATCTTGTAATTGTTTAAAGCGGGATTAATCGGTGATTAATTATATCGGCATTTTCCGACAAGTTTTGCGTATTTCTAATAAGTGTTAGTATTTTCGGCAATATTATTCTTAAAAACCAATTTATCATACATATAAATAGTTACGATAAGTGACAAACACAAGTTTACAGTGAGTTTTCAGTATTTTAAGCAAGATTTTCAGGTTTCTGGCAAGTCTGACCTCTTTGACCGTCGTTGACCACAGTTGACCGCCATTAATCGTCTTTTACATAACTCGACAAAGTTGATGACCTTGCAATGATTAAACGACGATTAATCGGTTTTATACACTTTTTGCAACACTTATATTTTTAATGTGAACAAATTTTATAAAACATAATGTTGTAAAAATATTCACACTTTCACACTTGAAGTAGACATGATAGTAGTATATCTTCAATCATTAATTTTTCTTTAGTGGACAGACTTGACTTTGGCTATTTTTAGACGTACTATTTGTTTTTCTTATCATCATCACATTCAGAATCAACAATGTCTTCCATGAAAGAGTTTGAACATCTCAAGATTCCACTTAAAAACATAAAATCTGCGACCAATGACTTCGGAGACAGCAACTGTATCGGTCAGGGTGGATTCGGGAAGGTTTATAGAGGAGAACTTGTCCTACCTCTACTAGGAGTCACTTCAGTTGCTGTAAAACGTTTGGATAGATCATTTGGTCAAGGCACAGTTGAGTTTTGGAAAGAGATCATGATGCTTTGTCGTTACAAGCATGAGAACCTCGTATCTCTCTTAGGATTTTGCGATGAGAATGGTGAGAATATCCTTGTGTACGAGTATCTGTCTAACAAAAGTCTCAGACTGCTATCTAAGTAGTCACGATCTGTCGTGGAACCAACGTCTTTATATATGTATCGGGGCTGCACGTGGACTAAATTACCTTCATGATCCTAACGGGACTCAACAAAGAGTCCTACACCGTGACATTAAAAGCGCGAACATATTATTAGACAAACATTGGAAAGCTAAGATATCTGATCTTGGTCTTTCGAAAATTGGTCTTGCTAACCAGGATTTCACTTTTCTTATCTCAAATGGTGTTGGAACCATGGGGTATTGCGACCCGCTATACATTGAGACCGGCTACTTGACAAAAGAATGTGATGTCTATTCGTTTGGTGTCGTGTTATTCGAAGTTCTCTGCGGAAGACTATGTGTACAATATCACAAAGGTGTTCCTCAACTATTATCAAAACTGGCACAAAAGTGCTACGAAGAAGGGAAAATCGATACTATAATTAGCAATAGCATAAAGGACCAAATTTTACCTGAGTGTTTGAAAAGGTTCTCGAGAATTGCATATCAATGTTTGATAAGAGAACGCTCAGACCGTCCATCAATGGCTGATATCGTGGAAGAACTTGAATATGTATTTGAGCGTCAAGTAAGTCTTATCTCTATGGATTTTACGGTATATGCAGCTATATATAAGTCATTGAGACACTTCTAACGGGTTAGTTGTCGACCCATTTTACAACCCAAACCTGTTTAGCCTCAACCTTGTTTTCATGTCAGTATCAGGTCATGTTTCGTGTCGGGTCAGCAATTGCCACCCTTAAATTTTCCCTTATACAATAATTTTTTTTTTTTTTTGAACTGCAAATTTTATTAAAGGGCCTCAAAGCTGGGGAAAACAAAAGAAAATTATGGGTTAGTTTTAAAAACCTAAATTTTTCGTGGTGTGTATGAACTTATATGTTTAGTGTGCAAATCATCTCTATTCTATATAGGAAAGTAATTCCTACGTTTGACAGACGTGTGATACATTCGAAAGAGAACACGCACGGGAACTCTAGATTTTCAATGTATCTCATCATTGTCTAGTTAGTTGATTAGATCAGCCATGGGAACTCTAAATTTTCAATTTATAGATAGATTAATTTTAGAAAATTCATTTGGTTTTAAATTGATAGAACGCGGACAAAATGTCACTACTGAAGAAGCCATTTAAGGAGATAGAAGAAGCAACAAATCACTTCCAAGCGTGTATTGGATATGGAAGATATGGTAAAATGTACCAAGGAGAACTCTCTTTCTATGGAAAACATACCATTGTTGCTGTAAGGAGGTTGGATCCGAATTTAGGATTACGGATAGAGGATTTTTTGACAGCGATTCAGTTTCTGTTTTGTCAAGAGCATGAAAACGTCATCTCTCTTGTCGGTTATTGCAGCGAGCAAGGAGAGAATATTATTGCTTATGAATACGCGCAACATGGAAGTTTAGATAAGTATCTAACGCGTGCTGATACTCTTACGTGGCTGCAAAGACTCGAAATATGTGTGGGTGCAGCTCGGGGATTAGATCACCTCCATAATCATGTTGATCAAGAGAATCGAACCACAATCCATGGGGATATAAAAAGTGCAAATATTTTGCTAGATGAGAATTTGGTTGCTAAGATTTCTGATCTTGGATTGTCCAAGTTATGTTCAGTAAATTCATATGGAGATGGTAACTTTTATGAAAGTGCTTGGGGCACACGTGGTTATTGTGAACCAGAATACAGCATCAGCGGTGTCTTGAAGAAAGAATCAGATATATATTCTTTTGGTATGGTACTCTTCGAAGTTTTATGCGGGAGAACCGTTAGATACCTGAATGATGTTATTCAAAAGAAAAAACAATCCAGGCATGATGGCTTTATGTTATCAGCAATGTTGGCCAAAGAATATTATAGAAACAATAAAGTTGACAAGATTGTTGATCCTAGTATAAGAGAACAAATGACCAGATATTCCATGGAAAGGTTTTCAGCTATTGCTTACAGATGCTTGCTGGATGATCGAGAACAACGACCTCCCATAGAACTTGCCACGAAAGAGCTTGAAGATATACTCAGAATCGAGGTAATTAAGCTACGTTACATGATCTTTTAAACCGAATAGCTGTTTATATGCCAACAACAACAAATTGATACTCATTAGTGGTGTATCAATGTTTGCAGAGATATCGGCAAGAACAACCACTGATGGCGAATGTCATTAAGAAGCTTGAAATTGCAATTGGAGATCAAGTAATTATTTATACTCCTTTTCACTACCATTAGGGATATAGGGTCCTTGTAGAGTATGCATATTTATCTGTTAGTCTTAAACTTCATAATTTCCTTCTATCTTACGAAATCAAATCTTAGTTTTGACTTGTGCGATGTGAATAGGATGACTCTTATGAACATTGGAGATTCAAATATGAAAATGGGGAGCCAACGCTACATCAGGACACTGAAGATATAATAAACATACTGAACCCGCTTGCAGTCAGTGCTACCAAAAGGAAAGTTTTAAGGCTTCTTCACAAGGGAATTCTCTTTGATAATGCGAAAAGAGTACGTATACCCTCTTACACACGAGTCCTTTAGCTTTTATTCGTTTGCTATGCTTCAGTACTACGACTACAGATAAATTTGATGATAGGGAGAGTATAGTAACACAAACCCGTATGAATTGCAGTACTTTGTTTGATGAAGACCTACAAATTGAATCATATATGGATGGTGAAAATTTTACAAAATTACACTCATACACTATGTTAATTGACTAACAAGACGGCGTACATATATACAAGTTTAGAATTCGTAACAACAAAATTACACTCATACATTTGTACACCTGAATTAATAATCATGTAATGTTAGTTTGAACTTGCTTCTTATAAACAGTTTTTTTCAATAAACGATCAAGGATCAAAATGTGAATTGATATCACCAAGAGCATTTCTATATCCATCTTCGAAAACGTATAAATGGGAATCAGGAAATAACTCCAGGTAACTTCTCTATAGTTTTGTTCATCAAATGCCATGATTAATGTTCTGTAAGTACTTGTACAATGTGAAATACAATTTCTACATTTATGCTTCTCACGTACAATTTGCAGATTTTCAGAGGTGGCGCGGTTTCCTTACAAAGAAAACCTTAGAATTAAATGCCGAATAGCTACTAGTGTGCTATCCTCTGGCATCATGTATGCTGGCAGCTTGGTGTTTTCTTTGCAAAGGGAACATCAAGTTATGTATGGTAAATTGTCATCAGAGTGGATGAGGATAAAATGGAAATGTGAAGAGTTGAATGTATCCTCTATACATTTGGCAGAACAAAGACAGGATGGGTGGATGAATATCAGATTGTGGCATTTTGTCAGTGGTGACAAGAATGCCAACTTTGACATCGTCTTGAATAAAATTTCAAGTTTTGGGGCAGAAGAATCGCCTGATATCTTGATTCATGGAATTGAGTTTAAACCTGTAGAGATGGTATTTTTCCTTTTCGGAACAAGCCTTTATTAACGAGTATTCGAGTATATTATTATATTCTTCATTTATGAATTATACTGGTATTTTAACTTACAGAGGGAAGTACATGATGGGATTGTAAGACTTGAAGGTGTATCGATATCAGATGAAGATTTAGATTTTGAGAAAATTATGCCAAGTGATTATCCAGATATAATCCGTATATCGGACAAGCATATGGAGTACACCGATATAAAGGGGCTCTACTTCCTTCTTTGTGATGGGATACTTATCGATAATGGCCGAAAGGTAATCTAATCATCCCTGGTCTTTTAACAAACTGAAATCATATTAGTTCTAGAAAGGGTCGCCGGTGTTATATATTTTTTGTTAGAATGTGAAGTTTATTAGCGAGTCACAAAGTACATCAATAAGCAAGTTTTCAATGACAAATCATTTGGCAATTCAAATCATAAACAAATTAAGACCAAATTTTAACTTGTATCCAACTGTAGGTTCAGAAGATATTGCGGACGTGCTCATACTCTTTCTCATTTTTTGCAATACTGTACAGTCTTTAACATTTTTCGAGTAAAATTTCAGCTTCGCTTATATCCTGTGTAAACAGTCTTACATTCCTCTCTAGCCAAACAGGCAAACATAGTACACTGCAGTAGTGAATATCATTTTGTTATATAGAACCCTTCGTGCAAGGACTTGCAGCCAGAGTTATACTTGTCATATGCAGCCGATACCATAATCAGGAATCTTATGATCTTTGTGTTTGAACAGTGGTTTTCCCTTTGCAACGGAAGGAAATGTTATATGCTACCTGCTGTAGAGGTTTTTCGCAATGATGCTCATTTTAAAGATTTTGATAGATTATCGCTTACTGAATCCAGGTTAAGTTCTTACACTTCAGATACAAGCACTGTGAAACCTTTTTGCAGAAATCGACTCTAGTTTTTCTTCTACATATTCTAGTAATCTTAACTTTATACTATACAGATTCAAAGAGGTGATACAATTTCAAGCCGAAACTTCGTATAGTTTCAAGTGTGAACTTGAACCAGGCTCGTTGTCACATGGGAATCTTTATGCATGTTACCTTGTCTTCAAAATTGCAGAAGCCCACATATGGCATAACGAAAGGCGTGTGGTAAGAGCATATTGTCGTTTGGATAACAAAGAATGTGGTATGATGTTTGCACATTTGAATTCTCGTGAACCGATCAACATAGCAATGCTCGTGCCAAAGAACTACAACAGAACCCATAACTCGTCAAATATGGCAATAAATGAAGATTCTATAATGCAAAAAGACGTCATGGGTGATAGTGCACACAACTGGATGGAGCAGAGGAATGATGGTTGGAAGGAGGTGGTCTTGTCCAAATCATTACATAAATTAGAAGGTCAAATCACTGACCATGACTTTGAATTCGGATGAAAGCGATTTGTATGGCGTTATTGTTCAAGGCATTGAGTTTAGGCCAATGCAAATAGATGTCTAGTATTCAAGAAGCAAAAGGTATATTGCTGAATGTTTAGAGTGCTTGTACATTATAACAACTGATGCAATTAATAGAAGAAATACAGAGGAAACTGATGCAGATATTACATGCCAATGACTCGAAATTGCTGATCCGCTCAAAAGTAATAAGCAGATTAGAGCCTAAGTAAGCAATCCCAAACACCCTTCAAAACAGCTTATGATGTCAGATCACACGGATGATAATGGTTCCTGGCTGAAAAGTTTGGCAGATTCGTTTTAATTATCAGCTCTACGTTTTTCAGACACGTCTACTTTAGCTATATGCGACGATCAAAATTTAACCATTATCCGTTATCCGATTTCACAGATGATAAAATAAAAGTAGTAAAATACAAATTTACTAAAAGTTTAATACACAGCATGCAGTATTCACAAAAAAAAGCATAACAAAAAATCATCCGGCAGAAAAGCAATTGATGTTCGCATATGTACACTGATCTTGGACATCTTCATGGTACAAAGTTTATCGTCTTCTACTCAAACGTCTAGCTGCAAATATTAAAGGTTGAAAAAGCATATCAGTGGAATCATTTAGTCACATAATACGTTGGAAAGAGAGGTTCAAACACGAACCAACACACATACTGAAAATTTTTTGTTTCGTGGTACTATTTTTTGTTAAAATTCTTAAATTATGCTTATTGCATCCGGTCTCAAAGAATTGTATCTCTACTTTGCAGTTCTATACTTTTTGTGAATCTAGTCACTTGTCGTATGAGTTCAGCCACTGTGCTTATGCGATAAGCCACATGTAATTATCAAAATGTGGTGCACATTACTTATGAAATGAATAAAATGATATCAGGTCTCGACAAAACTATGTTCCTTGCACTTCTCAATACTTTTGGGTCTCGTTTGCCACGGCTAAAAGTAAATTACGAACCTGTGTATCCTTTATTTAGACATTCTTTCTCACATTTTAACATGCAAAATGAACGAGCATTGCCTTCATCAACACAAGTTTTCTCACAGGCATTATAGCATTTGTCATCAAGTTGGCCAGCATGGGCTTCTTGACTAGCTTGGGCCTCTTCTTGGGCTATATGGGCCTCATGTTCCTCCTTGGTTTCATGGGCCTCGTGTTCTTCATGTGTTTCATTTGAATGATCATGGGGATTCTTATTGGGCTTGGCTTGTGCTACCACCAAAATGGCAACCAACACAAGAATTGTTGTTACAACTTTTGTAGATTTCATTTTGTGTTTTGTGGTATGAGAATTATAACAGGTTTTCGGGTTCTTGATTCTTGTTTGTGTTCTTATGAGGTGATTTAAGGAATCAATGAGATTGATTTTAGTTTCTATTTATACAATTGTTTGTTTGAAATTTGTGATAGCCCTAAAATCTTGGAAGATTTTGTGGTTTTGTTTGTAGACAATGATGCACAATATATGTGGAGATCTTTTAATAGAAACTCTATTTAAGCAATGTTTTAGATAGATGGCTATTACACATGGACCGAAAATCAATATTTTGAAAACAGGCTTTTTAATCGGCATAACCGAGCCCTCACATGGTTCAACCAGTTGAGTCGGTTTTTATTATTTCAAAACCGGCTTCAACTGCGCGAACCATGCTAGTTAACTCGGGTTTTTAAACATTGATAAAAGGTAAACAAAAACTAAGACATTTTGGTCAATACTGAATGTTCATTGCATGCTTATATGTTGGTGAGAAAAATGAATTGATTCATTTCATTTTGACTAGATTATCATGCTTGATTTGATAAGTAGTCTTTTAATTAGTACCGTTTATAATAACAAATATTATCCATATGAACATTTATCAAACTACAAATGTCATCAGTGAATGTCATTGCATATTGCATAGCTACACCAATTGTTTATTGGTAATTAACAAAAAGTAGGTCACCAAAATCCCACATTAACATATATAAATCACTTTATAAGCCCTTAGAATCATATTCACCAATATACACTAAAAGTACTCCTTGAACTATGGCTTCAAGCAAATTTGAGGTATTTGGTCTGGTCTTGGTTATGCTATGGGGTGTTGCCATGGCTCAATCGGGGTGCACTGCCGCACTAGTGAGCATGAGTCCATGTCTTAGCTATGTTACTGGAAACTCATCAACCCCAACAACTACATGTTGCACGCAACTAGCTAACGTTGTTCAATCACAACCACGATGCCTTTGTGTATTTACGGGTGATGGTAGTGGTGCACCAACGGGTATGAACATTAACCAAACTTTGGCTTTAGCACTACCAAGTGCTTGCAATATCCAAACGCCCCCGGTTAGCCGTTGTACTGGTATGTCATCATATCTTTTCTCATGTTCTATATCTTGAGATTGTTTTGCAAACAACTTAATGCACTTATATAGTATACTACTTAGGAACATTCATATATCATGTCGTTATTTGAACTATATGTGTACCAGAGGGTGCTAACGGACCAACAAGTTCTACGCCATCAGATACACCTTCTTCAGGAAGCGGATCAAAGAGCACACCAGGAACAAGTACGGAATCATCTAACGCTACCACAAAAACTCTACCATTTTATGCTACTTTCATTTTGCTCCTCGTAGCTACACTGTTTTCTTCGTATACTATCGCTTAATTTCATATGACTGTCCATTACTATCGAGTGTATTTGTGTGGTGTGTACGTGTAGTAGTGATTATCGAAAGCAATTTGTGTGTCCTTGTATTAAGTCTTGAAAAGTGTATACGGGTTTATTTGAAGAAAGTAATTAACTAGTGTTTGTGTATTTGTATTGCTAATCAAACATCATATATCTGTCAACAACATGTAAATCGATGAATGACAACTATATTAAGCCAAGTAACTTCATGGCTTCAAGCTCCGTTGATTTATTCACACACGTACCCTCTGAACAATTACATCAAAAATCCTCGTAATTTTCAACGGGTTTAAAACTACTTATAGATAATAGATAATAGATAAACACATATACTACTAAAAAGATAATCGGAGCAGAATATGATATTTGGTTTTTGTGATGATAAGTTATATCATATCATGTTACTCTTACAATGGATGCAAAGGAAAAAAGAACAGTTACGCGTTTAACTTTAAACAAGATGTTCGAACGTATAATAAATGAACATAGCATTAACAGATGCAACCTGTGCCACAATAGCACCAGTGGTCTGGTGGTAGACTAGTACCTTTCCGCGGTACCCGAACCCGGGTTCGATTCCTGGCTATTGCTCTAAAGGCTGATATCTGAAGCTTATGAACTATCTCTCAAAAGTTTCAGCTCTAAGATTATTCTATAACTTATATAGGTGGGTTAGGCTTAACAAAGCCCACAATCATTAATAATGTAATGTCTAACACTCCCCGCAGTGGATTGGGAGAAGACCGAACGCTCAAACTGTAACGAAATTCTTCAAATAAAGCAGATGGCAACCCTTTGGTGAATATATCAGCATATTGGTAACGAGATGGCACATGAAGAACACGAACGTGCCTACGAGCAACCATATCACGAACAAAATGTATGTCAATCTCAATGTGTTTGGTGCGCTGATGTTGAACAGGATTGGCGGTTAAATAAATAGCACTGACATTGTCACAATAAACAAGTGTAGCAGATAATAATGTCATATGACGTTCACGAAGAAGATTACGGAGCCATACAGTTTCTACAACTACATTAGCAACACCTTGATACTCGGCCTCTGCACTTGATTTAGAGAGAGTGTGTTGCCGCTTGGATGACCATGACAATAGATTATCCCCGAAGAAGACACAATAACCTGAAGTAGAACGCCTAGTAGTAGGACAAACCCGCCCAATCTGCATCAGTATAAGCCACAAGAGATCGAGTGGATGATGCATATAGTTGAAGCTCAAAGTTCAACGTACCACGAACATATCGTAAAATATGCTTAAGAGCCAAAAAAACGAGGCTCTCGAGGATCATATGCATATAGAGACAAACCTGTTGTACAACATAAGAGAGATCAGGACGGGCAAATGTCAGATATTGTAAACAACCTGCAAGACTATGATATAATGTAGGATCAGATATAGGATCTCCGTCAGCACCAAGCTTAGATTCTGTATCAACCGGAGTCTGAGTAGGATTGCAAGAGGTCATATGTGCCCGATCAAGAAGATCCATTGCATATTTCTTTTGAGAAAGAAACATGCCTGTAGAGTCACGAGTAACTGAAATGCCAAAAAAATAATTAAGAGCCCCCAAATCAGTCATATCAAACTCTTTATGGAGAGAAGAGATAATACACTGCAGTAAATCTGTAGATGAAGCTGTCAAAACAATATCATCAACGTATATCAACAAATATGCAACCTGAGAACCATGTTGATATATGAATAATGACGAGTCACACCGACTCGAAGAAAATCCAACTCGAAGTGCATATCATGCAAACCATTGAAACCAAGCACGAGGAGCCTATTTCAAACCATACAAAGACCGTTGTAATCGAAAAACATGATGTGGATATCTAGGATCCACAAACCCAGATGGCTGGTACATATAAACAGTCTCAGAAAGATCCCCATTAAGAAATGCATTTTTAACATCAAGTTGGTGAATAGGCCAATTCCTAGATAATGCAAGACTAAGAACAGTTCGAATAGTAGCCGGCTTAACAATCGGGCTAAATGTATAATCACAATCAACACCATACTGTTGGCTACGTCCATTAGCAACGAGACGAGCCTTATACCTGCTCAAAGATCCATCGGCATGATATTTGTGCCGAAACAACCACATAGACCGAACCATATTAGCATTAGGTGGTTTTGGAACAAGAATCAAAGTACTATTTCTAATTAATGTATTATATTCATCGTACATAGCATCTCGCCAATTAGAATCACACAAAGCAATAGCAGGAGATTCGGGAAGAGGAGAAATGTGAGAGGTATGACCGTGAAAACGTGGATTGGGTTTGACAGTGCCAACTTGAGCGCGTGTGACCATGGGATGAGTTCGAGTAGGTTGGTGCACGGTATTGGGTCCGGAAGTAGATTGGGTTGTTTGAGTAATGGGTTGGTGCGGAAGTGTGGTTTGGCCAGATTGGGTCGCTTGACCCATAGTGGGAGTCGAAGTGAATTGGGCCGAAGGGGGTGTTGGCGATGCGGGTTCGTGTTGGTTTAAAATAGGGGAAATCGGTTCTTGTTAGGCTGAAGGGGTGTCTTGTGTCATTGTGTTTGGGTTCTGGTTAAAGATGGCATATCGAGTAATAAGTGATGGTTGAGGGTCTAGAAAAGTATATGATGGTGTATTATGGGAGGAGATGGAGGCATATGGAAATTGAAGTTCATCAAATGTCACAAGGCTCTGACACCATATTGGAAAGATAATTGGCTTGCCTTATTCATTCAATGAGCATAGAATATATAACCATTGTAAGATTATTCTAAAATCTATATCGGTGGACTAGGCTTAACAAAGCCCACGATCATTAATAATATAATGTCTAACAATCTTATGTTTGTACATCTAGCTTTAGAGAAATGATAGATTACTTGTAGCAGCATCACTATAACAAAAACTCAAAATATATTGCTTGCTTGTTTTTTACATTTATGTAGGTAATATAATATGTTTTAAATTAATAATAAGATTAACTAAAAAACAAAATAAAAAACAAAAACAGAAAAAAAAGTTTATTGATCATGGCCGCTACAAACCGGTGCAAAAACAATAAAACCAAAATAACTTGTACGTGGATGATATTATAACTCACATATACTTTTTTTATATTCACCAACGTCATGTTTTTATCGTTTGAGTTCGTAAATATTTTATTGAAGGTATAATTGAGTTTCGAATCTTAAGAAGAAAGATCGAAAACTATTGGTTTCGTGAACTAGAATAAAAGATCTAATGTCGTAGATTTTGCGAACCAAAAATACAAACGTCTTTTGCCTTAAGATTCGTATATTTGACACGAAATACATACGTTCTTTGACATACCCATTTTAGCCGGTTTGCATACTTATGTACAGTTTTGGCCTTCTTCTAAAATAAAGGATGAAAAAAGCCGATGAATTTAAAACGGATTTCTCTGTAAACCAATTGCAAAAATATTATGACGCCCATATCTTCACAATATTCTACGACTTAATATTCTACTAAAATATTATGATGACACTTATATGATCACGAAAAAAGATCTTTTAAAATTGGAGCAAGTTTAATAAGTCAAGTTTTTTAATCATCATAAAAATAATTACAAATAAGCCCTATATATATTTTACTAAAAAAAACTTTTATATATTTATCTAATTTTGATTAGCCAACATGATCGATCAAGTTACCTTAAGAAGATTTTTATCTCTAATCACCATTGCCCATTTCGTGCGTGTACCAATTGAAATATTTTAAAAATTGAGCCGACAAATGGATGCATTTCTCAGCAAGAGGGCCAAAAACACAATAATCCTCTTAATAGCGAGTCGGATTCCAACATTAAAGAGATGGCAGATAAGAATATTTTTTCCTCGGTAATCGAAATTACATTAGTAGAAATATGAGCTGAAGCATCTGTTGATTGGGTTTCAACTATTGGTAAAACGGTCATACTTCTTTCACCTAAAATAGAACTTAATTTAGCAGCTCATCAACATGTTTGCATTTGTTTCGTTCAAATTGCACGAGTGCTTCACTTGAAGGATTTACACGTTATGAGTATCGTATATTCACATCCCGTAGCTTCATAAAATATTTCAAATACGTTGCAAAACTCTCATTTTTGGCAAAATATAACTAAATAAATGATTAGATGGATGAATAAAAACTTTTGGAATGAAGAAAGCAAATCTCGAGTTTATGTACGTGTCCAATAGTTGTATTCTTTGGAATGAAGATCATTGGTGTTAGACAATACGTTATTAGTGATTGTGGGCTTTGTTAAGCCTAGCCCACCTATATAGGTTCTAAAATAATCTTGCAATGGTTATATATTGTAAGCTCATTGAATGAATAAGGCAAGCCAATTATATTTCCAATAAAGATGGGCAGTCGCTTTCATGTTTGGCCCCATATATAAATGAAATTTGTAACCAAATAAGTATCACTGCTTACTCATGATAAATCTATAGTATATTTATTGAGTACCGAGATACATCCGACTTCATTTTCTCGTAATCAGGTTTTTTGTGCGTTGCATCCCGGTTGTTTGCTCGTTGAAATCTCGAACAATCTGCCCCCAAAAAAAATCAAGGTTTTAATCGTTTTCAATTTCGGCGTTCTCCGAAACACCAAGCCAACATTTCGTCAAAAGTACCTCCTCGGCATGTGACCAACGTTCCGGTGGTTGAGACGGAGCTTGTTGTTCCCATATTAATTCACTTCACCATGATAGATTTAATGAAATAAAGAAGAAAAAAGATGATTTCTAGAAAGAGAGAGTAGAGAGAGAGATGATTACTATGTGAAATTAGATTAAGAAAATGAAAGATCCAACCTCTCCTAACATGCTAGGAGAGCTATATATAGTCGGGCTCATACATGTAGCCTTAATAGACTATATTGTTTAATGGGTCAGGCTTGAATAAAATGCTTAGTACCTTAAAAGAGGCCTTTTAAGCTAGTCATCAAGCCCGTAATGCCACGGCTATTTTAACTAACTATTACAACGTTCTAATAAATGTTACAATAAAAACCTATGACCGAACATTCTTATTAGACTCAATATTTTGAGGCTAACAATCTCCCCCAATGTGAGGTCATTCCTCTTCAATATTTGGAGATCAATGGATATTACGAATTTTGTCATAAATGAGTCTTGAACGTGTAATAGTAGTCTTGTTCCTTCATGTTGTGATCTTTGAGCCTTTGTCATTGTCTTTCGACTTTGGCTTTTATCTTAAGATCTTCAAATTATCCTTGACTTTTCTTTGCCATCTTGCGATCTTGTGTCTTCATCCACATGCTCATACTATTAATTGTTGAATATGTATTTAGGCATGAGTATGTGGTTTTGAATCTTTGACTCTGCTTAGTACACCGTAACGTCACCTTCTTGAGACAAAACATAGACACAGACTAAATGGCTTTGATATTCGTCCTAAATCGATAGCGTTTTACCTCCGATCGGTGAAGATCGTTACACGATATTAAATATCGTACATGTGATTAGGTAGATTCACTAAGAATCTCCTTGACAGGGTTTCGCGGCTGTACTAACCGTTCTCTTTACTCGACCGTCTCAAAGCAAGACTGCGAACATAAAGAGTGAATCAGTTGGATAAATATTCGCTTGATTAAAGTCGTCAATTCAAATTCCCGGAACAAGTTTGATTCATAAAGAATCTTACCATTGTTGCTTTCCAGTTGACACAAGCTTGATTCATAAGAATCTCGTAAGTCACCTACCGTAGCGCTGTTTGAGGTTGATGCTAGAAGGATTTCCATTCGTCATTGTGAATACTAATGAATATCACTCTAAATATTCTGGCAAGATCATAAAGATATTGCGTAGAAACCTGAAACGAGTTTGAATCAATTCAGAATCAAACCACTGTTGCTTTCCAGTTTACACATGGTTCAATTCATAAAGAATCTTACACATGACCTACCGCGGTGCTGTTTGATGTTAACACTGGAAGGATTTCCACTCATCATTGTGAATACTAGGTAGTATCACTCTGAGTGTTCTAGCAATATCGCAAGGATATGGCGTAGGACTCTCTTCATCGTAATTCCATGTGTCCTAACGAGATTTGATTGATCTCTTGGCTCTAGACTCGATTTGTGCACTTTTAGCGGTCGGAGGCTGGAGCAGACTCCACCTATGCAATATCAACTATCTCGGAGTGAGAAAGTCAATAGAAGTCATGTTGATCTCCGTGACAATAAAACAAACTTATTTTGAGAGAAGCCTGCGTATTTAGGGAATGGTTGTGCATTACATCACTGGGTCCATGATGTGTAATCTTCATGATGTGTTGACCCGGTTTCTGCCTAAGTTGTATGAAGGGCTTATTTCTTTATACCCTTTATCCTAACATTTCTTTTTCATTCTTCAACCCCTTCAATGCTTACCAAGACATCATTACTAGCCTTGTTGTGATTGTTCCAGTGCTAGCATCAGTACTTAGTCGACATTCAACTTTGTTCACATTCTACTCCATCTTTCCTAACTTCTAATAATCTATTGGATTGTCCCTGGGAAGATCCCTCCGGTTCTGGTTGGATCATAGGACTTAAACCTAACCACCCTTTTGACACCAATAACGTCGTGAATTAAAGATGTTGTGGGTATTTGATCGTAACCATAAGTGCTTGAGTCTGTAGATTACATTTTAATCGCATTTTCTCCCCTATCTCTAATATATAAAATCGTTTGATATTAGAGATACCAAATTTGATTAAAATATATTGTGAAAAATAGTCTTGAAAAACTTTCGGGAGAAAAATGTGTCAAACTTAGCATGAATTTGGAACGCTCCCCCTCAAAAATTGATACAATTGAATTGTCATTACGAGGATATGATCCACATTAAACTTTTGAGTTTAGGAGTTATTGAACACACAATTTTTGAAAGAGTTTGAATAATCATTGAAAAATTCTTGAAAAAATTGTGTTCAACGCCTTTTGAAAAATCCATTCTTTTTGGCGAAGTGGGTTTTCTAAAGCATAAACTTGAGTTCATAGACTTTGAATGTCTTGACAAATCCACTCAAGTGTAAGAAGATTTATCTTCTTTTTCTGAGGGTAAGGGCACTAAATCGTACACTCCCCCGTGAATATAGAACCGGGTTGCAATCTGAAAGTGATTACAAGTCATTGTGTTGAGCTCAAAACGTTGAATGTTTTGTGACAAGCTCAACCCAAGATAGATTGCTCTACCCATTGTTTGAAAAATTGTCCAAAATAGACATTTTCCTTTACTAAAAGTAGAAATGACATGTTTTGAAAAATATTTACAACTTTCATTCGAGCTTTATGTACACACCCGTGTCGTTATTGAGTGACATTTCTAGGCACGTCCATATTATCGATACTGAAAGACATGTCGAGAAGAATATTTTTGGATTTTCAAAGATTTTTATTTTTGTATTTTTATTTTTCATTAATATTTACATATAGATGTTTGATAGATGAATCAAGCAGGCTTCTTTTCCAGAATCTCCAGTTCTGCTGGAGTCAAACATCTCATATCAATTTGCCTAACTAGATACGCAAACCTCTCTTTCGAAAGAGCTTTTGAAAACAAGTCAGCTAATTGGTAATCAGTTCCAACAAAGTATAGTTCAACGATACCCCTTTCAACTTGTTCCTTAATGAAGTGATATCTAACATCAATGTGCTTCGTGCGGGAATGTTGTACCGGATTGCAGGAGATGGCTATGGCGTACTTTGAGTCACAGTACATAGGAACTTTATCAACGTAGAATCCATAATCCGTGAGTTGTGTTCTCATCCAAAGAACTTGAGCACAACACGCAGATAGAGACAGATACTCCGCTTCGGCTGATGACAGTGACGTACAATCCTGCTTCTTGGAAGACCATCCCACGAGCTTATCTTGACCTAGAAATTATGCACCACCAGAAGTAATTTTTCGTGTATCAAGACACCTTGCATGATCAGAATCTGAATAGGCCGTTAGAAAGAAACCGGTTTCCCTTGGATACCAGAGTCCCATGTGAATGGTATTCTTAAGGTACCAAAAGATCCGTTTAACCTCCTTGAGGTGTTTTTCAGTGGGTCGTGCTTGATATCATGCACAATAGCACGTAGCATGTGATATATCTGGTCGGTTTGCTGTTAAGTACATGAGGGAGCCGATCATGGAACGATATCTCGTTTGATCTATGGCATCTCCCTCCAAATCAGCATCTAGGGATGTGGTTGATAATGGTGTCCCAACGGGGTCACATGAGGTCATACCATGCTTTTTGATTATCTCTTAACAATACTTAGCTTGGTTAATAAAGATACCACTTGGGGATTGGTGAACTTGAATTCCTAAAAAGAATTTTAGTTCGCCAATCATTGACATTTTATATCTTTTGTGCATTACTTTTTCAAACCATTTTTAAAGTTTTGTGTTTGTAGACCCGAAAATAATGTCATCAACATAAATCTGCACAAGCAAAATGTCATCCCCATATTTATAAGTGAACAAAGTTAGATCAATGGAACCTTTTGAGAAACCTTTGGATACTAGAAATTTCGAGAGCTCGTCGTACCACGCCCTTGAGCTTGCATGAGTCCATAAATTGCTTTGTGGAGACGATACACCTTGTCAGGATAATGAGGATTGACGAATCCTTTCGACTGTGTGACATAAACTTCTTCCTTCAAAGGACCGTTAAGAAACGTTGTCTTTACGTCTATTTGATAAACGATGAATCCCTTATGTGCAACATAAGCAAGGAAAATCCTGACTGCTTCCATACGAGCTACTGGTGCAAATGATTCTTCAAAATCAATACCCTCTTTCTGGCCATACCCTTTAGCCACTAGCCTATATTTATTCTTGATAATCTTATTTTCTTCATCCATCTTATTTTTCCAGATCCATCGAAGATTTAATGGAGTTACATCGTATGGTCTGTCAACAAGTTCCCAGACTTTAAGTCTTTCAAATTGTTGAAGTTCATCCGTCATCGACTCAATCCAAGCGTGATCTGCCAAGGCTTCTTTGATATTTGTTGGTTCAGTTGTACTCACGGCGAGTGCGAACATACAAACATCACCATCGGTATCAAGTTGTCGTCTTGTACGAACGAGCTGTGAAGGGCTTCCAATTACGTGAACCAAAGGGTGATCTCGGGTCCAATGATGTGTTGAAGGATGTCGTTGGGAAAAGGTATGCATATTTGAAGGATCAACATGGCGAGTAGAAGACTCTCTAGTTTCGTTTATCGGTGTAACAAATGGGTTGATAAAGTCGTCTTCGTCATTTAATGCATGGTTTGCTTGATTTGTGTTCTCTAGAGCAATGACAGTAGTAGTGGATATTGTTGGAGCGATTGTTGATGTGATATTCTGAGGAGGTAAATCTGCAGCAACCCGTGTTGAAGTAGATGAAGTTGTATCCTTTTGTTGACGATGATCGGTATCATCATTCTTATCATGAGTGACAGCGGAAGACTTCGATACAACATGTTTCTCCCCCGTGAAATATTCATCATACATTGGTCCATATAACATTTCCAACTCTTCAATTTTCGTGTCCACTGTCATATCAGCTCTTGGAACACTTTGTGGAACCAGCTTTGAACTTGACGGTTCATTGTTGTGATCTTGAGTTCCGAGTTCCGTGTGGTTGTGCACAAAAGTCTTTTGTCGTTGTGGATCGGGAGTTAAACTGTTTTGTTCAAGTGCCATTTCTTGTAGTTCATCAAATCTTATATGAATAGTCTCGACTATCAATTTTGTTCTCTTGTTGTAAACTCTATATCCCTTAGACTAAGTTGCATATCCCACTATAATGCATGCATCACCTTTCTCTTTCATCTTATCCAAATTTTCACCATCTCGTATAATGTAACAAGTACATCCAAAAACGTGAAGGTGTTTGAGTGAAGGTTTTCTATCATGGATTATGTGATATGGTGTCTTTTCGTGTCTTGTAATAATTAAGGATCGGTTTTGTGTATAACATGTGGTTGACACGGCTTTGGCCCAAAAGAATAGTGGTAGTTTTGAAGCGGATAATAATGTTCGAGCAGCCTCAACCAAATTACGGTTTCGTCTTTCAACAACACCGTTTTCCTCGGGTGTTCGAGCAATAGATGTTTCATGCTCAATCCCTTTGGCTTCAAAATAATTCTTCAGAGTTGAATTCAAAAATTATGTGCCTCTATCAGTACTAACCACTTTTACTTGAGCTTGAAGACCATGTTGTATCTGCTTAAAGAAGTTGATGAGAACTTTGGGTGTTTCATCCTTGGATCTCAAGAACAAAGTCCATGTGTACCTTGAGTAATCATTGACAATTACCATAATGTATTTCTTTCCATTGATACTTTGAACACGCATGGGACCACACAAATCGATATGAAGAAGATCTAACCGTCCTTTAGAGCTTGGTGTAGTCTTTGTCTTGAAACTACTCCGTTTAACTTTACAAAGCTAACAAGAAGAACAAAGATGATCCTTGATGAATTTCAAGCTTGGAAGGCCTCTCACAATATCTTTCTTGGAAAGCAAGTTGATGGTATCAAAATTGATATGAGATAGACGTTGATGCCATAACCATGCTTGAGTCGTTGAATCTTTAGCCATGAAGAAAATTGGAGTTGAGGAAGTTGTGTCTTGAAGTGAAATTTTGTAAAGATCTGTAACCCGTGAACCGGTGAGTAAATCATTCCCATCATAATCACGAACAAAACATGTCTTCTTTCTAAATGCAACCTCCAAATCCGCATCACAGAATTGACCAACCGAGAAAAGATTGTGATTGAGCCCTTCGACGTAGTAAACCTTTTTTATCGTGATATTTCCCTGAACCAAATCTTCATATCCTAGGATCGGTGCAAATTGATCATTTCCGAATCGGACCGTACCCAGGAACTTCTCCACGAAGTTAATTAGAAGCTTGAGATTCCCCGTCATGTGTTTCGTGCATCCGGAGTCCAGTATGAAGAGAATTATTTTGATCACCTGCAGAAGAAGTAGGACACGATGGAGCATTTGCTAAATTGGATTCCATGTTAGTTATGATTTCCGATTCATTAGTTTCCCTAGTTGCAACACTTAAAGGTACACTAACGCTCGTTGTCACGTTTTCTTTCCTAACCTTAGGCATCCATTTATATCATGGAGGACATTGATTAGCAAACCACCATTTCCAAGACTTGCTAGTAGACTCATATAATTCCCTAATTCGGCTTCTAGTGTTCTGAGTAGTGGAGTCTGATGCAGTACTTTTCTTAGAGGGGGTTGCACCAGAATGGTTCACTTTACGTTTGGGTTTACTAGCATTAATAGGCATCGCAATTTGCTTCTTAGGTCTAGTATCTACGCCTTTGACATTATTCGTAGCATTAACAACACATTTTCCACATTTTCACACAAACAAACTTAACATTCAAAGCATTCAAATCATTCAAATCGTCATTACATGCGATTACAAACGTTTTATTCTTAGAAACATTCAAATTCCTAGGGTGGTCTTCTACTTTCTTCATCTTCCCTTGACTCTTGTGTTTCCAGACCTTATCATTCAGTTGAGTGTTCTTAAGCTGAGGTCGGCTAACACTAGCAGTGGGGACTACTCCTATAGTAAAAGACACACGTCTATTAGTGTTTCTAGAAGTCTGAGGCAATTGACTATCTTTGTTTTATGTGGGTTTTATGGCCAATCTATACATCCCTGGTTTGACCATATTTGTTCTTTGTGCTTGAATAACCGTTTTGGGACGAATATGTGGTAACCTATCCTTCCCATCTGTCTTAGGGGCAAACCCAGATGTTACAAATGAGGAATTTGAGAAAACTGAGGGTTTTCCTAAGACAGAGGATTTATTTTCCTTGTACGCATTGGGTTGTCTAGCAACGGGTTTCACAACTCTAGGTTCCACAATTTTCCCACCCATCTTAGCAATGAGTTTCTTCAACTCTGCTATTGCTATGTCTTTTTCTTGTAACTAAGCTTTCAAATCTGCAATATCAAGATATTTTTTGTTTAGTAATCGACATGACTCAGATAATTTTTCTTCCAAAGATATCATTTGAAAAGCTGCCAACTTTATTTTGCAAAGAAAGTTCAAGTGAATGACAATGTTTTTGAAGATAATCATATCTATGTTGAATTAACGAAAACTCTTTTTGGTCAACTTTATTCGAAAGCTTAGTTTCAAGACGTTCACACTCTTTGACTTGATCAAGATATTTGCATGCAACATCAGAATATTAATCAATATCAGCACAAGATGTAACATAAACACACATAATGTCTTTTGAGAGGCATTCTTGCAAGAGTAGATCATATGCTATAGAAAATTCGCCTCGTTCACTTCTTTTTCAAGAGATGCCACATATTTCAAATCATCGAACATTTCTTGCTAATTAATGTTTCAAAGTCCAAAATATTTTTTTGCGTTCTTACCGCAAGCGGAATCAAAATACTTTTCACAAGAACAGTTATATCGTGAGGAATTTATTTGTTGCCTTTCAAACGTTCACGTTCTTTCCAATCGTCATCAACAACCTTTTTGAAATTTTCAATGTTTTGTTTAAGAAAACTAAGTGCTTTCTTACTCTTGCTTACAGAAGCTTTATATGGAAAGTACTCAATAAATTTTGAAACATTAGTTTTCTTAGTGGCAAAAACTTGTCTTCATTTAATTCTTATTTGTTTACATTCGAAAAATATTTGCTCACAAGACTTCTATTTTTGTGGTTTGAAAATTTCATAAAGACTATTTTCATAAGCATAATTATATGGTTTCACAAAGTCTTTATTTACCGTGATCTACTCTCCTCTTCAAAAAGTAGTGACTCATCACTATCGGGCCTAACAATTAGACAATCAACGTCGGTCCATTGGGACTCCTCAAGATATAGGCGCTGGTTCTTAGATTGAGCTTGCTCGAGGTACTTAGGACTAACAAAACTAGCTTTACCATTGAAAAACGAACGAGGTGCCAACATTCGCATGGTTTGAATAGATTGATTTGTTTTATAAAAAATTTTCTTATAAAAATCAATTTTTTGAATTTCAAGTTCCACGACTTTGTCAATGTCTTTAGTTTGTTTAATTTTGAAATCTTTTTGCAAGTTTGCAACCTCTTCCGTTTTTGTAGTGACTAGTTTAGTTTTATCCTCTTGAAGAAAACCAATCTTTTGAGTTAACTCATTCACTTTGGTGGTAGCAAGATACGTTTTGTGGCGTTCCGTACTTAAAGAGGTGTTATAATTTCATTTCTCTTGTTCTAAAAGCTTAAGAGTTCCGTTGTATTTAGTTTTAAAAACATCCTTGACAGTAGTAATGACACCCCCTTTGTACTTTGTAAGCTCTTTGTATTTTTGAATAAGCTCAGCTCTGCAGCTTGTAAAAAGCTCACTAGATTTTATAACTGCAGCTTTGCTTTCTTCAAAATTTTGAGTGAGCGTAGCGTTTGCCTTCTTTAATTGCTTTTGACTCTTTCTAGTTTCTTTACAATCTTTTTTTAAAGAAGTAATTAAGTTAGCAAGCGCAATACGCTCCTCATCATCATCATACTCATTTGCATGTTGATCATCCTCAGACTCATTATTGCACATGTGTGATGAATCGGGTGTCGTATTGCTATCAACCATTACCATCATACATGTGTTATTAATGGCTTTTGGTAGCTCACAATGCTCATGAATATTACCAAACACATTATATTCTTATTCAGTGTGTACCTTATCGATTGGCTCAGTATCAAAGATAGGACCGTTGTCATCTTCAGTGACATTGAGAACTTCTTCAACCTTTTCCATGTACGATTAATGTGCTTCAAGTTCTTGGTCGGAGGCTTCATCATCAGTATCATCAAGCATTTCTACTTCCTCAGCCGATAATTTAACCCCAGCTTCCATCTTCTTGCATAGCAGCATCTTTTCCTTATGATAACCAGAGTCGCTAACCCGTTTTGGCTTCCTACATTCCTTTGCCATATGCCCATAACCTTGACAATTAAAGCACTGAATTCCACTTTGCTGAACCACTTGAGTTCCAACAGTTTCCCTATTCCCAGCAACAGTAGCAATCCTCTGAGTATCATACTTAGCAGTTTGTCGATCATACCATGCAGAACCCTCAACATGTGTTGGATTACATCGATTATACCTAGGAGGACTTTCATCATGTTGATGTGTGTCATACCTTTAAGGACTCTCAACATATTGGTTACTTGTGTTAGATGATGTTCGAAGATTCTTGTTGGTGGGTTTGAAGATTTTCTTGTAGGTCTTCATAATGAAATCAATTTCTTGGTTCATCTCCCTATCCTTCTAAGCTTGTTCTTCATCACTTTCTTCTTTAGATGACGGCTCAGATGATGGTGATGGTGCCCTTGGTTCTTTGCCTCGTGATCTTGTGGGAGCTGAAGACTTGGATGAAGTGGAGTATCTTGGTGAGGAGGATGTAGTAGAGTATGACTTTGGAACACGAGAGCGATGATCTTGGACATGTTGAGTGGTATACACCAAAGCAAGTGGATTAGTAGTCTTTGCTACCCGTTCAGCACGAAGTTCATTTGCCTCATTCTGAAATTGTTTCAAAATGTCAAAGAGCGTGTGATAGTTGACCTCGTCCAAATTATTTTGTTGTTTCATCAAAGTTACAAATCGTGTCCACTCTGGTTGAAGTTGCTATAGAAATTGCACGTTGACTTGCATGGTGGAGACTTCCAAGTTGTTTCTTGTCATGTCATTCATCATCTTATAGAATCTTAAATAATATGAATCAATTGATTCCCCATCCAAAGAAGTAAACTTACCAAAGTTCCAAAACAAGTTTGTTTTGACATCTTGTTTGTTTAGTGATTCTCCTTGTTGTAGACGTTCAATAGCAAACCACATCTCTTTAGCAGTAGAGCATGCATCAACCGTTGAGTAAATATCATCCCCAATCCCACTTAGAATCAAATAGATTGCTTCCTTCTCTGCATCAATCTAAGCACGATTCTCTTTCGAAGTATTCTCATAAGTTTCCTTAATAATCTGCTCAGCAGCACCTGGCGTCGAATCGGTTGCTGGAGTTGCAGGAATGGTGATTGTAGTGGGAGTATAGGGTTCGTCTGTGATGCAACGGCGAAGAACATCACCATTGGTTTTGTGTCAATATATCGAATAAAACGTGATTGCCATTGTGCATATCGACCGAACACAAGCATTGGTGGTCTCTCTTTATTGCCCGCGACCATGATGTTGTTGTTCGTCACACGATACTCTGTAGTAGAATCCATCTCGATTATCTCTGAAGTGTTGAAGTGAATAGGATCTTGAGTAGATGTAGTGTGATTGAAGTTGTCGAGAAAAAATGTTAAAATCCCCTAAAAATGTTCCCAAAAAACCAAAAAATTCTCCAAGACCAAAAAACACACGATTGTTCGAAATTTTTTAAGTGTATTTTGTGAAAAACATTTCTTTGGGATTTTTGCAATAACTGAGACATAGTTGTGGTTTTCGGAATCTGGAAAACTTGTTATCTTCGGAATGATGGACAAGTGATCTTTGGAATGTGACAGATTTCCACTTCGGAAAAATGTACTTCGAAAAAATGTACTTCGCAAAATGCACTTGCACTTCGAAATAATCCAAAACAATCTTCGGAATATGTTTATGCTGAAGATCTTCGGAATAATATGCTTTTCCTTTTGATATTCGGAATGAAAAACTATCTTCGGAATCCATTAACTATTTATCTTCGGAATGTTCCAAGTTGCACGTGTTCAGAATGTAACTTCGGAATCCAAGTTATAACCTAACTTCGGAATCCAGGTTAGAAACTAACTTCGGAATCCAAGTGTAACTAACTTCGAAATAAAAAATTTCAGTTCGGAATAATGGTGTAAAATTTTCAACTTCGGAATTTTTTAGCTTCTGAATTTGTTCACTTCGGAATCAAGTGAGCAATTAACTTCGGAATCCAAATGATCAAATCACTTCGGAAACTTTAAAAAATGAATTTCGGAATGTTAATATTACTTACTTACTTCACAATACAGAAACCCTAGCCACTACTTCGGAATAACCCAATTATTCCAAAAAAACAAGAAAAAAATAATTACGTAGCTTACTTGTTGCGTATCTTCGAACAAAAATACCACCAAAATCAATCCAAACACCCCAAAATCTCGCAATTTTAACCACAATAATTAACCAAAATCCCTACCACAACTATGTAGGAGATTTATATGAATATTTAGAACCCGAAAACACTAAAAAAAAATTAATTCGAGATGATTTATAGATCAAACCACACGAATCAAATTTAAAACTAAACAACCAATCATTAATCTACCCCGTGGCGATTGATACCAATTGTTGTTCCCATATTAATTCACTTCACCATGATAGATTTAATGAAATAAAGAAGAAAAGAGATGATTTCTAGATAGAGAAAGTAGAAAGAGAGAGATGATTACCATGTGAAATTAGATTAATAAAATGAAAGATCCAACCTCTCCTAACATGCTAGGAGAGGTATATATATTCGGGCTCATACATGTAGCCTTAATGGACTATATTGTTTAATCGGCCGGGCTTAAATAAAATGTTTAGTACCTTAAAAGAGGCCTTTTAAGCTAGCCATCAAGCCCGTAATGTCACGACTATTTTAACTAACTATTACAACGTTCTAATAAATGTTACAATAAAAATCTATGACCGAACATTCTTGTTTGACTCAATAATTTGAGGCTAACAGAGCTTCCACAAATTCAATGTCATCATCATCTGCATCCAATTCAACGGCTTTTGATTTACTGGCTTTGTATTTTTTTTGCGGATCTCTTTACCAGCTGGTGATCGTGACGCTGGAACTTTGAATTGGGTTTCCGATACTTGTTGTACACTTGTGTAAAATTGGCTGTTAAATTGGGCGTTTTGAAACAAGATTTGTTGTTGTTGGTAAATTTGTTTCGGTATCAATTGGGGGAAATAGTTTTGAGTAAAAGGAGGGAACGGGAATTGGAAGTCGGATGGAAATTGGGAAGAGATAAAAATTAGGAAGAAGATGATATGGAGTTTTGCGACGATGGCGACGAGGGGTTTAATGTTGACGTCGAGGTGTTGCTTGTGTTGAGAAGCCGGTGAAACTGAGTTGTGGGAATTGGTCATTTGGGATGTTAGAGTTTTTTGTTATTTAAAGAGAATAAAAAGAATTATGTGTGTTAAAAGTGTTAAAATGAGAATATATATATATATATATATATATATATATATATATATATATATATATATATATATATATATATATATATATATAAGTTTAAGGATATTTTTTTTTTTAAAATACAACAGTTGTAGCCAACGGCAAGTTTTTAAAAAATTCAAATTTTCATATCAAAGTTTTGTCCAAACATAATAAATAGCCAAAGTCCATATTTCTCTCTCCTCGTTGAAGCATCGACGCTGCAGCGACGAGGCCTTGGCGAATAGAGGTCGGTGTGGCAAAGAAGGTCGACGAGGGTGTCAGCAAGGCTCGATGAGCCCATGTACACCGTGACACCCTCCATCCTAATAGATAGTATAAATGAAGTCCACAAGTATCACTTAAGTGTGGTGTTTTTAGAGAAAAACTGAGTTTGCACGTATCTTCTTCACAATGCAATTCTACAGTAAGGTGGTTATAAAACATGTCCTTGAATGATGCCATGTTATTTCATTGTGGACGGCCTTATAAGTGAGTGAATGTTTATGTTATAGCGTGTTATGTTGAGATGATTTATAATATAAAATTTAGATTATGTTTATCCATAATCTTCCTCGACTCACTCTTCTACTAAATTATTATTATTTATACTCTATTTACACAATAGTTGAATTTTTTTTTCATTTATCAATAAGTTAACTTAAACTTCAACACAATAATTTATATTTTTTTCTCATACTCCTTTTAAAATATTACCATTGAAACTATTAACTTTAAATCCAAAGTAAAATCAAAAAGTGGGAGATATATGATATGTTTGGTAATATTAGCGAAAGCTAGAATAAATCGCTTTAGCATGTTGTTGGAGCTTTTTGTACCTGGTACTTATTTTTTTGACATGCTACTACAAGTTATATCACCCAAACGAGACTTATTTTTAATAGTAGCTTATATTTTAAAAAAATAAGTTCATGCTCTGATAAGCTCTTGTGAGCATGCGCGCCAAACGTGCCCATAAATATGTGGATAAATTTTATGTAAGCTAGTTCTATGACGCAGCGAGTAAACTTAGTCAATCAGCTGATTCAATGAAAGTTGGAAAGAGAATGATATAAAGGAAGAGAAAGTGGGGCACATAAAGTCGTGGATAAGTTATACGATGAGTTATCAAGAGACTTGTATGGACGGGTTGAAAGAAATGGGTTTCATTGATTTGGAGGAAAGAAGATGAGGTTGTCTAATTTAACTAGCCATTCATAATGTATCACCCGGCTAGATTGGGTCCAATATTTGGAGATCACATACCTCGTCAACATTTTTCTGTACTTTAAACATAATAATATTTTATGTGTCATTTTTGTCCTCTAATCGGGTGAGTAGAATCACGAATAAACCTAGTCTTATATGGCACCACTACACCACACCTCTTATGGTCAGGAAAAAATTAACTTTATCTACACAAAAATGTAGATTGACGTGAATAACCTAACATCGGGTGCTTTAGGCACCAATAATTGTCCACATAATAAAGAATAACATAAGCAACTCTTCTCGCTCGACAGAGTACCAACTAGAACGATCACTTGCTAAGATTCAAACTCGCGACCTTTTATCAATAATATTTCTCCGATTGACTCATATGTTTTTGGAGTTATTTACCAACTAAGACAAAGCCTCTCGGTGCAAACTTTATAGTTTACGTATGAACACGAATTACATTGACAACTGAAAAACGTGTTGTTTAAAATAAAATAATTTTAGGAAGAACACTTATGTAGGGGTATGATCTGATCGAGTTCGTGTCGGTTTCAGGTTTGCTCATGACGGATTCTATCGGGTCGGTTTTATTTGAATTCGTGGCTACTCGACTATGAGTTAAATGAATAACTTTTTTTGACAAGTTCATTAAAAGCCTATATAAGATATTAGGGTTAATATACACAAAAGTTACTAAAGTTTACCAAAAAGTTCGATTTTGTTACTAAAGTTTAAAACTTAACAGATAGGTTACCAAAGTTTGGCTTACCGGCCACGCAAGTTACTCCGTATGTATTAACCTATTGATACCGGTAAACCATCTACGTGGCAGGGTTAATAGACAAAGATGTTACTAATGTTTGCTAAAAAGTTCGGTTATGTTACTTAAGTTTAAACATTACAGATAGGTTACTCAAGTTTAATTTTAAAATTTTATAGAAAGGAGTTTTTAAATATTATATCGTAAACGTTTTCAAACCTTATACGTTTTTTACACGTTCGAACGTTTTTTAAACATTTTTTACACTTTTGTTTTACAATTTTATACATAAAAACGTTAAGAACATACAAAAATGAATAAAAACTTAGAAAATATAAAAAGACATATGAAAATGTACACACTTATAAAAAATAGAAAACATAAAACTAGTATGAAATCCTAAAAAAAGATAGATATATATAGTGTTTTTTGTTTCTAATGCAGAAGATAATAGAAATAAAATAGGTAAAAAAATATAATGTTTTTATAAAAAATACAAATTTCGGTTCCCATAGTAAGAAATAAGGAGATTTATTCTTGCAAAACTTTAAATTGTTATTAACTTTCAACTAACTCAACCTTGTTAACAGATGTATTATAGTTATGTAAACTCACATGTAGTTATGTAACATCACATGTAGTTATGTACATGGTAACTGGTTGCAATTAATTATCTTTATGCGTATAGTCAATCATTATCACTAATTTAGACCGCTTGACGAAAAAAGTCATTCATTTCCAATATTAGGTATTTTCTAATTGCAAATTTCATCCCGAGTCCGGTTATTTTGGAAACTTATTTTTTTGTTGGAATCTAAGGGAAAAATCCTAACCATCCATTACCTAAGATTAAAAAAAACACAGAGGGACCATTTTTGCCAAAACGTCCAAAATTTGCAAAAAAGCTGCGGAAGGACTAAATTGTAAATATGACGAAAATCAGTTATTACAAGTGATATTTCGTTACTGATAAAAACAAAGAAATATCACTAGAGATAAATCAATGAAACGTCACTAGTGATATTTCATTAACATAGTTACTGCGTATTATCCCAGTGATATTTCATTGTTTTGTCAACAGTGATATTTCATTGATTTTCACTAGTGATAATTCATTACTTCGTCATATTTACAACTTTGGTACCTCCACCCACTTTTTTAACTTTTGGACATTTTGGCAAAAATGGCCCCTCCGTGTTTTTTTTAAATCTTAGGTTAATCTCTACCATTAGATCAAAAATAGATGAAGGGTAGGGATTTGTCCCTTGGTTTTCACCAAAAAACAAGGATGCAAAATAACTTTTCTCTTTTTCATCCCCAACAAGCAGAGTTTAGATATATGATTAAATCCAGAAAAAGGGTAGAAAGGTAAAACACCATGTTGGATGATATTTATGTAAATATTTTACATTTTAAGTTAATGTATAAATGGTGAGAATATACTTTTGGATATATATGTATATTTTAGTATTTTGAAAGAATATTAAAGTATATTTGTAAGGATATTGACTTAATTTTCAAGTTTGCTAAAGAAATGAATGTAAATGGCCAGAAGAAATATATATAAAGAAATACAAAATGTACCTAATAGACAAAAGCGAAGGAAGACAAACGAAATAAATGTATATGTGTAATTATTTATTAAGTGTAACTTTTTTTAATGTTTAATAACCCATTTAATAAATTTGTAAACTATAGTAACTTGTTTGTAATGTTTTAAACTTTAGTGATGACGTGGAAAAGGGAACCGGTAAATCATCCTGTTGCCCGCCTTATGAGTAACCTGAGGATAACTTTCTTAAACGTCCAGTAACCCAAAAAACAAACCCGTATACTTGAGTAATCTGTCTGTAACGTTTTAAACTTTAGTGACGAAATCGAATTTTTTGACAAACTTTAGTAACTTTTGTGTATATTAACTCTAAGATATTATCTATAAAAAATTATAAAATTTCATGTTCATATAAACAATTTATAAAAAAGCTGATACAAGATTGCTCAACCCTATAGTGTGGAACACAGAGTTTTTCCTTGTGGAAGTAGGTCTTCATCAAGGATCCGCTATTAGCCCATACCTCTTCGCCATATTACTGGATGAGTTCTCATGAGATATTCAAGAGGACATCCATTGGTGCATGGTCTTTGCATACGATACTGGAATGGTCGCAAAGTCGGTCAAGGGGTTAAACATTACATTTGAGAGTTGGAGAGGGGCACTAGAAGACTGGCCTCAAGATTAGCACGGTAAAGACTAAATACCTAAGATGTGATGTCGGTTGGTATGTGGTCTGCCATCAAGAAGTGGACGTTCAGATCGGAGACCAAACCCTTCAACCAAATGAGTATTTTAGATATTTTGGTTCGGTGATCCATAGATCAAGAAGGATAGATGAAGACGTGACTCATCGTATTAGAGCACGTTGGGTGAAATGGAGGACAGCTTCAAGAGTTTTATGTGATAGGATAGTACCTTTAAGCTATATGGCAAATTTTATAGGGTCGCAATTAGACCAGTTAAGCTGTATGAGTCAAAGTGTTGGCAAATTATGAAAGCACTAGTGAACAGGATGAAAGTGGCAGAATTGAGAATGCTGAGGTGGTCTTGTGGTAAAACTATGTGTGACATGATACCAAACGAAGTTTTCAGATAAGAACTCGATGTCGGTTCTCTTATTGACAAGATGAGGGGAAGGAAGGTTGAAATTGTTTGGTCATGTTAGGAGGAGACCACAAACAGAGCCGGTTAAGAGATTCAAATCCTTGTTGACCGACGGTGCGAGGAGAATGGGTAGACCTAAACTTAGATGGGTGGATAGACTTAGGCAGGACATGAAGGAGCTTCTCTTGTCCAAGGACATGACCTCAGAAAGACTTTCTTGGAGAGTTAGAATTAGTAGTAACGAGTAGTGTTCATAGGCCTCCTAGGAGTTATCTTGTGTTTTAGGTCTTGTGGCGCCTTTTAGTTGCTACGTTTTGTGTGCGTGATCTTTTATTTTTATTGATTTTTATGTATTTATTTTTTATTGTCTATTTCCCCCTAGACGTTTAGGTGGGCTTTGTACTTGTTACTTTGCCCCTAGGACTAGACCCCCGTGGTAGATCTGTTGCTTTCTTAGGTCTTGAGGTTTCTTTTAGGTCCCTTAGCGCTCCTTGCGGTGTGTTTCGATGGTCTTCTTATTTTGTGTTCTTCTTTATTAGGCTTTTGTCTTTGTGTTTACTCTACAACTTATGAGCTTTCACTTGTTTCTATGTGGTCGTGGTGGCTTTAGGTTTTTGTGTGTATGTTTTGCTTTCCGTGTGTCTATAGGCTATCTTTATGTATGATTGCCTCTTGTTTGTCTCCCTTCTTGCTCGATTTTTTTCACAGCTTATGTGCCTACTATTGTTTTGTTTTTGTGTTCCCTACGCTTGCCTTGATTGTTTTCGCTTGCCTCTTGTTTCCTTGATTTGTTTTCTTTGATGTTCTTATTGTATTTCTTGTTTATCGTCTTATGTTTTGCGTGTCCTTCCTTGCCCTCACCTTTCTTTGTGCAACACCTATTTGTACTCGTTCTATTGCTGGAGGTACCGCGGAAGCAGTCTCTTTACGATCGGGTTTATCTCGAAAGTGGGGTAGGATTTGTCTACACTTTACCTCTCGCTTACCCTGATCCGGCGGGATTTGCTATGTTGTTGTTGTTGTATGTAAATTTGATTGAAATATCAGGCTAGATTTATCAAGGGCGTGAGGAGGGTTCGTGAGCCAAAAAATGCAAGGTCACGCGCCATCTTTTCTAAATTCATTCGATGTCACGCGTGGGGCAGTGGAATAAAAGAAATGAACGGTGAGCTGCTCACCTTTCAATTTCTTGGTGTGAAGTGGTCCCAACTTTGATATTTAATTTGACTCTGGGTGTGAGTGAGTTATTTTGTAGGGTATATTTTTATAAAGTGGGTATTTAATTAAATGATTTATTTTGTGAGGGTTGCTGTGATTGATAAGAATGAATTGTAAGAGAGAGTAAGGTAAAAATTAGAATAAAGACAAGTCTAATATGGCGTGAGAGTGGTTTTAGTGTGACTAATAAAAACAGCCGAAATTTGAGTTAGTCAAATACTTTCAACTCATAACTCTATTTAGTACACCCGTTCTAATATTATTGTTGTCCACTAGTAATAATGGAAATGAAAATTTGATCAAGTTTAATATATTATTTTTATTTGAAATTATAGTTACAAGTTTTAAATTAAACAGTGAAAAGTAAAACTGTCATTTTATCAAAATTAAGAAAAAATATTATTATAAATATTTTTTTAACTGTCTGTTTTTTATCAAGAGTTAAGATCCATGTAAACCCCTAGAATAACATAGACCGAATCAACCAATCATAATCACCCATTTTTAAAAAAAACTCACTTCCCACCACTTTTTTAAAAATTAAATATCCCACAAACGGTAAATCGTCAAACGAAAAATACACCATTGGAACGAGAATTCAATCATTTTTCTATCGAGAGGCAAATGCATATACTTTCGACGAACTTTTTTTTTGATTTTTTTTCTTAAGTCACGTTTGAGAAAATCATATATGATTCGTTCACGAACGAATCATAGATGAGTTTCTGAAATCATATATGATTCATATCACGAATTGTATATAATTTCTGAAAATCATATATGATTTGTGATATGAATCATATATAATTTTCACTGACGTGATTGAGAAAAAAAAATTAAAAAAAAATTGTCGAAAGTATATACATGTGCCCCTCGTTAGAAAGATGATTTAATTCTCGTGACGATGGTTAGTTTCGTTTTTCGTAACAATTAACGGTTTGTGAGATATTTAATTTTAAAAAAATAAATTTTTTTGTTAGATACAGAAAATAAATGATCGTGAGTGATTGATTGAGTTTATGCTAAAAAGAGAGGAGGAAAAAGATCTTCATAGACCCTTAGTTTAGCATAAAGTCAACCAACCAATCACAACCATCCATTTTTATCATGTAACAAAAAACTCATTTTTTTAAAATTAAATATCTCACAAACCGTTACGTAAAACAAAACATATCATCGCGACGAGAATTAAATCATCTATCTATCGAGGGGCACATGTATATACTTTCGACGATTTTTTTTTCGACTTTTTTTTCTTAAGTCACGTCTGGAGAGAATCATATATGTTTCGTGACGAATCATATATGATTCTCTCCAAACGTGATTTAAGAAAAAAAGTCGAAAAAAAGTTCGTCGAAAGTATATACATGTGCCCCTCGATAGATAGATGATTTAATTCTCGTCACAATTATGTATTTTTTTTCGTTTGACGATTTACCGTTTGTGAGATATTTAATTTTTAAAAAAGTGGTAGGAAGTGAGTTTTTTAAAAAATTGGTGATTATAATTGGTTGGATAGGTTTATGCTAATTTAAGTGTTTATATATATACTTTTTCCTTTTATCCAAATCTACCATAATTTTGATAATTTTGAGACCGTGGGTATTCGGCTAAGTCCATACACTGGAATAATGAGAATAAAATTATCGACCCAAATAGGCTTATCCGGCTTGGAGTGGTCAGTTCATAAAACTAACATCTTTCTCTTCATCGAAAAACTTATAGAAAAATTATTAAATAAAACACGAATTATGCTTCACACCGCTTGTCTTCCATTTCTTCAAATTTAAGGTAAATCTGTGTTTTTTTTATGTTTAATTTTCATATATGGATACTTGTTTGACCAAGATTTGATGTTTTTGTAATGACCCATTTGTCAAAATTTAATCTTGTTGCAGTTTGAGATATGGGTTCTTCATTTTGATTCAAGATTGTCCAAATTTTTTTTTTTTTTAATATTTAAAACTATATATATGTTTGTGGGTTTTTGAAATGTTGATGATTTGTGATTGGAAATGTGTTATATGATGATTTTAGTGTGATTAGATAGACAATTAGTTTGCACATTGTGACTTTGGTTCTTTATATTGTTTTTCGCCCGAGGTATTTTGGTTTGCTTTTTAAAAGTGGTTATTTGCTTATTGCTTTAAGCAGTTTTGAACAAGCAAGCTACTTATTATGCTCCGACTGCTCTCAAATAAGCATATAATTTTTGGAATAAATTACTTGTTGTGTCACGTGTGAAAACGCTGTAAGCACATAAGCGGTTTAACTTAGGAATCCCAAATGCCCCTTAGTCGTTCAGTATAGCACATAAGTGGTTTTATGGTATGTGGGGCGGGGTGTTTGGCATTGCTTTTAGAAGGAATTATCTAATTATTAAAATGAAAACTCGTTGATGATGAACTTTTAGTGATCGAGTATAGTGAAATTGATTGGCTATAATCACATTTTGAAAATACTTAGTTGAATCGCTGCAACAATACACCAGAGGCAGAATCGCAGAAGATTGGTCTGATTCTAATTATGTGATAATTTGCAGGTCATTGTACTTGTAGATTTTATAGTAATCAAAATTTATCAAACTTGTTTGATTATCATAATTAAAAGTAGCATAAGCAAATTGAAACACAGTCCACATAAAAAACTGCCGGATTGCTTATTTTTTCTGCTTGTGCTTAAAAATAAGTTCTTTTGGAACCTGGATTTGCTTATTTTATAAAAGTATTGGTAAACATAGTATTTTTAATATAATTTTTTAGTCAAGTTCATTTATAAAAGGTTTTTGGTTAATTGAGAGACTAAAAATTCATTTTAATTCAGTATCAAATAACTAACACGGATTAAGCAGCTCCGCGAATCAGTTTTTTTTTATAACGGATGAAAAAGGTGCTAGTGTTTGGATGGACAAAGTGCTTTTCTGCTTTGAAAAGCAGATAAGCAGAAAAACGGGGGAAAAAAGCAATCTTATACGCCCTCTAAAAGCAGAAGCATTTTTTAGTTATCCAAAAAAGCTTCTGCTCATGTCCTTCATAAGGTCAAATAGGCAGGTTTTGATAAGCAACTTGTGAGCTGCTTACTTTTTTAAGTGTTTTTTAAGTAGAAATTAAAGATACTTTTTTACCAACATATTTTAGAGTGTTATTGCATACTTGTAGAATATATGCAAATCCAAACAATATTTTTAAAAGCGCTTATTTTTAAACAGCCTATAAGTACTTATTTATAAACATCCTAGTCGATTCACCTAAATTTAATTTACACTAATAAAGACCTTTATGTTGCTCTTTGATCTGTATGCTGTAATGGGTGTTTGGCATCGGGGTTGAATGCTACATTGCGACTATCTAAATATTGTGATTTAAGCTCAGAGACAGTTAGGTTCTAATGTCTTGGTATAGTGAACCTTAATAATTCATGGGTATTTAAAAGTCATTTTACGAATAAGTTTCGTAAATTTTAATAATTTGCCAAACATTCCTTGATTATGTGATTATCAAACTGTAAATAATGAAGCATATTCAAACACTATTTCCTCGAGGCATTTTTGTTACAATAGTTTGTTTTAGATATGCTAGAGGTTCTTTAAGTTACCTGCAAGTTGCAACAATATTTTTTTTTTCTTTAAAAAATATTATGTTTCTATATCTTAGGGGGTGTTTGTGATGGCTTATTCGAAACTGCCTATCTGCTTTACTAATTAAGTAGTTTATGTTTTAAGTGTATATTTACAGTGGAATGAGCAGATTAGCTGATTCATCGAAACACATAACTGAAGTGTATCTTTTGTTTTACTGGTTCTTTCCAGGTTGCTAGCAAATGTCGATTCTCATTGAAGGCCTTCCTAATGATATTACAATAAGATGTCTCGCGCGGGTACCATATTATCTTTTTCCAAAATTAGAAACCGTCTCTCATTCATGGCGGGCCGCAGTTCACAGCACCGAATTTTACAAAGTCCGTCAAGCAGTCAACTCAACCGATTCACTTTTATGTGTATGTGCCTCTGACCCAGAAAACATGTGGCAGCTATACGACCCAAACCGCGACATTTGGCTCACTCTCCCAGTACTTCCTTCGGTGGTCAGAAATTTTGCCCAATTCGGTGTTGTTTCAGTTTCTGGTAAACTATTCGTTTTAGGCGGTCGTAGTGACGCAGTTGACCCATCAACCGGTGACCTGGGCGGAACCTTTGCAACAAACAAGGTCTGGGCTTATGATCCCGTTTTTCGTTACTGGGCGCGACGGGCTTCCATGATCGTCCCGCGTGCGATGTTTGCTTGTTGTGTGTGGAATGGAAAAATAGTGGTGGCCGGTGGATTTACCACGTGTCGGAAATCGATCTCGAAAGCTGAAATTTACGATCCTGACACGGACACGTGGGACTCAATTCCTGATCTTGACCACACACATAACTCTGGGTGTACCGGGTTAGTGATTAATGGTGCGGTCCATGTGTTTCATGAGGGTTTAACCACAGTTCAAGTGTTGGAAAATTTGAAGGACAAGTGGCACATTTGTGACCATTCATGGACCCTTGGCCCGGTGACGGTGGTTAACGGGTCATTGTATGCGATGAGTGGTTGGTTTATATACAGAAAAGAACAGGATTTGTGGAAAGTCGTGGGCGCATTTATGGACTACAATATGAGGAGCGGGTATTCTATGATGGGTTTTCGCGATGATATCTATATTATTGGTGGTGTGGGTAAGCCCGAACGATGGAATCGGGATATTAAGAAGAAGTGGGATGTTGAAGTTTTGCTACTCGGGAACAATAACAAGTACCCCGGGTGGCAGAAAGGGGCTTCCATGACACGGTGTCAAGGACGGTTTATCGGGAGTGCCGAGTTGAGGATTTAGATGTTTTCGGATTTTGATTATTGTCATCATCTAATGTATTGAAAAGTTTGAGTTTCTTTTCAAGTATATATTAGGAAGAAAAAAAGCTTTATGGTCCGCTCAAACGTTGTTTGGTGACTTATGTTTCATCTCTATTTGGTCGATTAGGGTTTCTGGTTCATACGATTGAATACGATTAATTTGTTATGCGTGGTCATGTAAAAATACCGGGTTTTTCAATAGGTTTCATTGTTTTATTCATGAAAAATTATTATCGGTCATGTTCATATCAACTTAAAAAAATACAACAATAGCAACGAACGTATGGCACATAAAATACGCAAACTGTATTTTTGTGTATGAACACATATAATCTCCACAGCCGTGTCAATTTCTAAAAATTTCGAGGGCATTGAACGAAATTACATAACGACACATTTCAAGAAAGAATTATATATATAAAATGTCACAGATTTTTTATAAGATATAAGGCGTACTCTTTTCGTAAGCGTCTACTAGTCTAAAACACAAAGTTTTATGAAAAAATATATTCTTACAAATAAATAACGATTATATCTCTATTTAATAAAAAAAGTTTTATGGTTAATTTTCATATATTGATACTTGTTTGACCAAAATTTGATGTTTTTATAATGACCCATTTGTCAGAATTTAATCTTGTTGCAATTTCAAATATGGGTTCTTGATTTTGATTTAAGATTGTCCACATTTTGGGCTTTTTTGTTGTATTTTTATGTTAGGTTTATTTTATTTTGGTTTACTTTTATGATTTGTGTTAGAAAAATGTGTTTTTTTTGTTAAACACCCTCTAAAAGCAGAAGCGTTTTTTTGTTATCCGGAAAGCTTCTGCTCATTTTCTTCGTAAGGTAAAATAGGCAGGTTTTAACCAACTGGGGGCTAGCACAGTTGGCCATCAGCGGTAACTTTGGGAGGTTGTTTCCGCGTGCGAGAGTTCTCAGATTCAAGTCTCCCCGTGGGGGTTTTCCTTCTAGGTGGGGATCTATGGGGTTCTGCCTCACAGATGAGACGATTCGAGAGTCTGTGGCTATAGTATTGTACTAACTCGTTACTCGCAGTTCCAAAAATTAATAAATAGGGCAGGTTTTGGTAAGTAAGTAGTGAGTTCCTCCTAAGCAAGTTGCGAGCTGCTTACTTTTTCGAGTGTTTATTTAAGTAGAAATTAAAGTTACTTTTTACCAACATATTAGAGTGTTATTGCCTACTTGTAGAAAATAAGCTACAAACAATATTTTTAGAAGCGCTTTTTTTACACAGCCTATAAGTACAAAGTATTTATTTATAAACACCCAAGTCGATTCACACATACATTAATGGGTGTTAGGCACCGGGGTTGAATGTTATTATCTAAATATTGTGATTTAAGCTCAGAGACAGTTCAGTTCTAATGTTTTGGTCTAGTATAACTCATTTTAATTATTCATGGGTATAAATGTATAATCTGTTTTGAATAATTAGTTTAGGAATAGCCTTAACAAAAACTATGCGGATTACGTTATTTAAAAGTTATTTTGCATATAAGATTAGTAGATTTTTAAGAATTTGTCAAACAATGCTTGATAATCTTAACTTGCTAAAAAAATGCAAAACAGCGAAGCATATTTTAACCACTATTTCCTCACCTTTTTGTTACAACAGTTTGTTTTGGATATGCTAGAGGTACTTAAATTGAATCTTAAACGTGTGGTTGTAACAAAGCGAATGAAGAAAGAAGCCGAGTTTAGTAACTTCCAAAGTCCAAGGACCTGCAACAACTGTGGCATGGAAGACTTCTAAAGCAGGTTATGGATTTCTGCAACAACTGAAATGAGTCGACCTGATCTGTACATGGGGAAAGGTACATGTAGAGGTCTGTTGAAATAAACCGAGATGCTGAGTTTATGATAAAGTGTGTTGTGATTCATGGTGTTCAGCTTGTTATCCAAATGGTGAAGTGCAGAATTAAGGGGGTGTTTGGAATAAGAGAATATTTGCTATAGTTGTAGTGATTTGGTTTATTGGAGTGCTACATGACCTAAGAGGATTATAGCGTTCATGAATGACCCACTGAGTGACACAATGAACCACATTATAAGTTCAAACTCAGGCTAAAGTAGAGTTGCGGAACTATGCAAGCTTATGTCCTATGGCGTTTAGAGAGCTTATTGTAACACATGATCAGAACAAATAGACAGTGAATTTGAACATTGAATTCACTTTAAACCCGATTCTTGATGGCAAGAATCTTTTAAAGGGGAATGGTTTGTAACAAAGCGAATGAAGAAAGAAGCAAAGTTTATTAACTTCCAAAGTCCAACGACAGAAGGTGAAAATAATCAAAGATCAGTTGGAGTTTGGCGCTAAAAGACGGTTATTTTCCAAGTTAGCATATAAAAGGCATTTCTTCCTCATTTGTTCATTTAGCTAAAGATTTGTAACTGATTTCCTCTCTCTAAATTTCCTCTCAATGTTGTAATGGTTTCTAATCGTTCAACTACTATCCCATAACAATCAGTTCAAGTCTCTTTCTTTTGTGAGACTCCTAACTGAATTGTTGCACTGTTAATGGTGATTCCATTTCTTAACTGAAATCTTTCACCTTGTTTCAGTGGTATCAGAGCGTATCCTGGCTCGACTCTATCCAAAATCATAAAAAAAACTTTCGGCAAGGTTTATTGGTTCATCAATGGCTGCGGTTATAGATTCGGTTGAGGATGATAGGGGTTGTTCAAGGGTTAATAATACAGATGGCGATGATGTGGTTATGGGGAAAAGGAATGGAAGTAATAGTATCTATACTGATGGTAAAAAGGTGCGTACAAGGTGTTTGATGAAATGTCAAGTAGTCGAATTGTCAAACACGATGGGTCGGTGCGGGAGTACTATGATGCCTTTGTTCCTTTCGCTAGTAAGGTGGGTTGGAATAGTTTGTATGGCGTCAGTATGTTCATTTTGGGTCTTCAACCACAAATTGCAAAATTGGTTAGAATGTTCCATCCAGAAACACTTTATGATGCATATCTTGTAGCTAACATGCAAGAAGCAACTGATGTGATTTTGAGGCGAAGATGTAGCATGATTGTAGGTTTAAATCATGTGGTTTTGGATGTTACTGATTGTGTAAAAAGTGATGCAAATCAAATAGTCATTAACAAAGAAGAGAATGAAGTAAAGCAAGATTTTATTGTTAGTGATGTTAGCATGGCTGTTACTAGTTATAATATGAGCAAGCAACATATAGATTTGAGGACAGTTATAAAAGATGATGAAGTGATAGGATCAGATGATGTAGATGTAGTGATTAATAATGCGATGGGTTTTGATGAAGCTTGTAATAAAAATGTGATCGGTAAAACAGTTGAATTTATAGCGCTGACTATTGTTGAGGATATTTGTGAAGAAAATATGGAGAGTGCAGATATGCAATTGGATGGCAACAAATGGTTGGTTGATATTGTTAAAAATTGTGATGAAGTTAGTAAAGGGGGAGAAGAAGAGTATAAAACGGAGGAAATTAGTGATATGAGCAGCAAGTTGTTAGGTGGTTATGTTACTCAACTAGGAGTTATTGAAGGTATCGGAAAGTTTGTGAAGGATAGAGGGAAGAAGAACATGAGCGAGGTTTCGGAAATAGGGCTTAGTGTTGATAGTGTAAAGAAGGAAGAAGGATTTGAAGAGGTTGGAAATAACAAATGGGTTGATTGGCATAAACTTTTTAAGGGAAGAGAGAATAGTTATAAGAGCTATAAAGCCACAACTCAATTTGTAGTTGGCAGAAGCAGAGAAGGTGTACGTTTAGATATAGACAAATGGCCGAAAAGGAAAAACACATGTGGAATATCTTGTCATGTTAAGAATAGTGGATGAAAGTTTGATATATGGAGCTGGCCCAAAAGAAATAAAAAAATGGTTGTTTGATATATCATGAGTATGGAAATGGCATGGATCAATCGTTATGCACAAGTGAAAAAGTTAGGCAAAAGTGAAAAAGTTATGCACAAGTGAAAAATTTTGCATATAACCAACAGCTTGTGGGTCTTAAGTTACGTGTGTAAATGTATGTTTGGCAAAGTGAAAAAGTGGTTAATTTTGGAGTGTTTTGGGGTTTTACTTGCTGAATTGCTGATCCAACTGATCTATTGCTGGTAGTTGCAAAAATGTTGGTACAAGTCTAATAAGAAATTTAGGTGCTGACTTGGTAAGAATGGTTTGTTTGGGTAAGTAACCATATTAGGATATTAGGACAGGGAGCAACTGGTGGTGTGCGAAGTTCGAAGCTTACTGCAAGTGTGGGGTTTCTGAATGATTTTGGGCATGGAAGACTTCTAAAGCAGGTTATGGATTTATGCAACAACTAAAATGAGTTGACCTGATCTGTACATTAGGAAAGGTACATGTAGAGGTCTGTTGAAATAAACCGAGATGCTGAGTTTATGATAAAGTGTGTTGTGGTTCATGGTGTTCAGCTTGTTATCCAAATGGTGAAGTGCATAATTAAGGGGGTATTTGGAATAATAGAGTATTTGCTATAGTTGTAGTGATTTGGTGTATTGGAGTGCTACATGACCTCATAGGATTATATCTTTCATGAATGACCCACTGAGCGACACACTGAACCACATTATAAGTTCAAACTCAGGCTAAAGTAGAGTTGCAGAACTATGCAAGCTCATGTCCTATGGCGTTTAGAGAGCTTATTGTAACACATGATCAGACCGAATAGACACTAAATTCGAACATTGAATTCACTTTAAACCCGATTATTGAGGGCCAAAATCTTTTAAAGGGGAATGGTTTTTAACAAAGCGAATGAAGAAAGAAGCCGAGTTTAGTAACTTCCAAAGTCCAAGGACCGAAGGTGAAAATAATCAAAGATCAGTTGGAGTTTGGCGCTAAAAGACGGTTATTTCCCAAGTTAGCCTATAAAAGGCATTTCTTCCTCATTTGTTCATTTAGCTAAAGATTTGTAACTGATTTCCTCTCTCTAAATTTCCTCTCAATGTTGTAATGGTTTCTAATCGTTCAACTACTATCCCATAACAATCATTTTAAGTCTCTTTCTTTTCTGAGACTCCTAACTGAATTGTTGCACTGTTAATGGTGATTCTATTTCTTAACTGAAATCTTTCACCTTGTTTCAGTGGTATCAGAGCGTGTCCTGGGTCGACTCTATAAAAAATCATTAAAAAAAACCTTCGGCAAGGTTCATTGGTTCATCAATGACTGCTGTTATAGATTCGGTTGAGGATGATAGGGGTTGTTCAAGGGTTAATAATACAGATGGTGATGATGTGGTTATGGGGAAAAGGAATGGAAGTAATAGTGTCTATACCGATGGTAAAAAAAGGTGCGTTCAAGGTGTTTGATGAAAGGTCAAGTAGCCGAATTGTCAAAAGCGATGGGTCGGTGCGGGAGTACTATGATGCCTTTGTTCTTTTCGCTAGTAAGGTGGGTTGGAATGGATTGTATGGCGTCAATATGTTCATTCTGGGTCTTCAACCAGAAATTGTAAAAGTGGTTAGAATGTTCCATCTAGAAACACTTTATGATGCATATCTTGTAGCTAACATGCAAGAAGCAACTGATGTGATTTTGAGGCGAAGATGTAGCACGATTGTAGGTTTAAATCCTATGGTTTTGGATGTTACTGATAGTGTAAAAGTGATGCAAATCAAATAGTCATTAACAAAGAAGAGAATGAAGTAAATCAATATTTTATTGTTAGTGATGTTAGCATGGTTGTTACTGGTTCTAATATGAGCAAGCAACATATAGATTTAAGGACAGCTACAAAAAGATGATGAAGTGATAGGATCAGATGATGTAGATGTAGTGATTAATAACGCGATGGGTTTTGATGAAGCTTGTAATGAAAATGTGATCGGTAAAAGAGTTGACTTTATAGTGCTGACTATTGTTGAGGATATTTGTGAAGAAAATGTGGAGAGTGCATATATGCAATTAGATGGCAACAAATGGTTGGTGGATATTGTTAAAAATTGTGATGAAGTTAGTAAAGGGGGAGAAGAAGAGTATAAAACGGAGGAAATTAGTGATATGAGCAGCAAGTTGTTAGGTGGTTATGTTACTCAACTAGGAGTTATGGGAGGTATGGGAAAGTTTGTGAAGGATAGAGGGAAGAAGAACATGAGCGAGGTTTCGGAAATGGGGCTTAGTGTTGATAATGTAAAGAAGGAAAAAGGATTTGAAGGGGTTGGAAATAACAAATGGGTTGATTGGCATAAACTTTTTAAGGGAAGTGAGAATGGCTATAAGATTTATAAACCCACAACTCAATTTGTAGTTGGCAGAAGCAGAGAAGTTTCACATTTAGATATAGACAAATGGTCGAAAAGGAAAAAGACATGTGAAATATCTTGTCAAGTTAGGAATAGTGGATGGAAGTTTGATATATGGAGATGGCCCAAAAGAAAGCAAAAATGGTTGTTTGATATATAAGGAGTATGGAAATGGCACGGATCAATCGTTATGCACAAGTGAAAAATTTATGCACAAATGAAAATTTTTGCATATAACCAACAGCTTGTGAGTCTTAAGTTACTTGTGTAAATGTATGTTTGCCAAAGTGAAAAAGTGGCTAATTTTGGAGTGTATTGGGATTTTACTTGCTGAATTCTGATCCAATTGATCCATTGCTGGTAGTTGCAAAAATGTTGGTACAAGTCTAATAAGAAATTTAGGTGCTGACTTGGTAAGAATGGTTTGTTTGGGTAAGCAACCATATTAGGATATTGGGCCAGGGAGTAACTGGTGGTGTGCGAAGTCTGAAGCTTACTGCAAGTGTGGGGTTTCTGAATTATTTTGGGCATGGAAGACTTCTAAAGCAGGTTATGGATTTCTGCAAACAACTAAAATGAGTCGACCTGATTTGTACATTAGGAAAGGTGCATGTAGAGGTCTGTTGAAATAAACCAAGACGTTGAGCTTATGATAAAGTGTGTTATGATTCATGGTGTTCACCTTGTTATCCAAATGGTGAAGTGCAGAATTAAGGGGGTGTTTGGAATAAGAGAATATTTGTTATACTTATAGTGATTTGGTGTGTTGGAGTGCTACATGACCTGAGAGGATTATAGCTTTTATGAATGACCCACTGAGCGACACACTGAACTATAATATAAGTTCAAACTCAGGCTAAAGTAGAGTTGCAGAACTATGCAAGCTCATGTCCTATGGCGTTTAGAGAGCTTATTGTAACACATGATCAGAACAAATAGACACTGAATTCGAACATTGAATTCACTTTAAACTCGATTCTTGAGGGCAAGAATCTTTTAAATGGGAATGGTTTGTAACAAAGCGAATGAAGAAAGAAGCCGAGTTTAGTAACTTCCAAAGTCCAAGGACCGAAGGTGAAAATAATCAAAGATCAGTTGGAGTTTGGCGCTAAAAGACAGTTATTTCACAAGTTAGCCTATAAAAGGCATTTCTTCCTCATTTGTTCATTTAGTTAAAGATTTGTAACTGATTTCCTCTCTCTAAATTTCCTCTCAATGTTGTAATGGTTTCTAATCATTCAACTACTATCCCATAATAATCATTTCGAGTCTCTTTCTTTTGTGAGACTCCTAACTAAATTGTTGCACTGTTAATGATGATTCCATTTCTTAACTGAAATCTTTCACCTTGTTTCAGTGGTATCCAAGCGTATCCTGGCTCGACTCTATCCAAAATCATAAAAAAAACTTTCGGCAAGGTTCATTGGTTCATTAGTGGCTGTTGTTATAGATTCGGTTGAGGATGATAGGGGTTGTTCAAGGGTTAATAATACAGATGGTGATGATGTGGTTATAGGGAAAAGGAATGGAAGTAATAGTGTTTATACTGATGGTAAAAAGGTGTGTTCAAGGTGTTTGATGAAATGTCAAGTAGCCGAATTGTCAAACACGATGGGTCGGTGCGGGAGTACTATGATGACTTTGTTCCTTTCGCTAGTAAGGTGGGTTGGAATGGATTATATGGCGTCAGTATGTTCATTTTGGGTCTTCAACCAGAATTTGCAAAACTGGTTAGAATGTTCCATCGAGAAACACTTTATGATGCATATCTTGTAGCTAACATGCAAGAGCAACTGATGTGATTTTAGGCGAAGATGTAGCACGATTGTAGGTTTAAATCCTGTGGTTTTGGATGTTACTAATGTGTAAAAAGTGATGCAAATCAAATAGTCATTAACAAAGAAGATAATGAAGTAAAGCAAGATTTTATTGTTAGTGGTGTTAGCATGGCTGTGACTGGTTCTAATATGAGCAAGCAACATATAGATTTGAGGACAGTTATAAAAGATGATGAAGTGATATGATCAGATGATATAGATGTAGTGATTAATAATGCGATGGGTTTTGATGAAGCTTGTAATGAAAATGTGATCGGTAAAAGAGTTGACTTTATGCGCTGACTATTGTTGAGGATATTTGTGAAGAAAATGTGGAGAGTGCAAATATGCAATTGGATGGCAACAAATGGTTGGTGGATATTGTTAAAAATTGTGATGAAGTTGGTAAAAGGGAAGAAGAAGAGTATAAAACAGAGGAAATTAGTGATATGAGCAGCAAGTTGTTAGGTGGTTATGTTACTTAACTAGGAGTTACTGGAGGTATGGAAAATTTTGTGAAGGATAGAGGGAAAAAGAACATGAGCGAGGTCTCGAAAATGGGGCTTAGTGTTGATAATGTAAAGAAAGAAGAAGGATTTAAAGGGGTTGGAAATAACAAATGGTTTGATTGGCATAAACTTTTTAAGGGAAGAGAGAATGGCTATAAGAGCTATAAAGCCACAACTCAATTTGTAGTTGGAAGAAGCAAAGAAGGTGTACATTTAGATATAGACAAATGGCCGAAAAGGAAAAAGACATGTAGAATATCTTGTCAAGTTAAGAATAGTGGATGGAAGTTTGATATATAGAGATGGCCCAAAAGAAAGAAAAATTGGTTGTTTGATATAAAAGGAGTATGGAAATGGCATGGATCAATCGTTATGCATAAGTGAAAAAGTTTGGCAAAAGTGAAAAAGTTATGCACAAGTGAAATTTTTGCATATAACCAACAACTTGTGGGTCTTAAGTTACTTGTGTAAATGTATGTTTGGCAAAGTGAAAAAGTGGCTAATTCTGGAGTGTTTTGGGGTTTTACTTGCTGAATTGTTGATCCAATTGATCCATTGCTGGTAATTGCAAAAATGTTGGTACAAGTCTAATAAGAAATTTAGGTGCTGACTTGGTAAGAATGGTTTGTTTGGGTAAGCAACCATATTAGGATATTGGGCCAGGGAGTAACTGGTGGTGTGCGAAGTCTGAAGCTTACTGCAAGTGTGGGGTTTCTAAATGATTTGGGCATGGAAGACTTCTAAAGCAGGTTATGGATTTTTGCAACAACTGAAATGAGTCGACCTGATCTGTACATTCTGTTGAAATAAACCGAGATGCTGAGTTTATGATAAAGTGTGTTGTAATTCATGGTGTTCAGCTTGTTATCCAAATGGTGAAGTGCAGAATTAAGGGGGTGTTTGGAATAAGAGAATATTTGTTTTAGTTGTAGTGATTTGGTGTATTGGAGTGCTACATGACCTGAGAGGATTATAGCTTTCATGAATGACCCACTGAGCGACACACTGAACCATATTATAAGTTCAGACTCAGGCTAAAGTAGAGTTGCAGAACTATGCAAGCTCATGTCCTATGGCGTTTAGAGAGCTTATTGTAACACATGATCAGACCAAATAGACACTGAATTCGAACATTGAATTCACTTTAAACCCGATTCTTGAGGGCAAGAATCTTTTAAAGGGGAATGGTTTGTAACAAAGCGAATGAAGAAAGAAGCCGAGCTTAATAACTTCCAAAGTTCAAGGATCGAAGGTGAAAATAATCAAAGATCAGTTGGAGTTTCGCGCTAAAAGACGGTTATTTCCCAAGTTAGCCTATAAAAGTCATTTATTCCTCATTTTTTCATTTAGCTAAAGATTTGTAACTGATTTCCTCTCTCTAAATTTCCTCTCAATGTTGTAATGGTTTCTAATCGTTCAACTACTATCCCATAACAATCATTTCAAGTCTCTTTCTTTTCTGAGACTCCTAACTGAATTGTTGCACTGTTAATGGTGATTCCATTTCTTAACTGAAATCTTTCACCTTGTTTCAGTGGTATCAGAGCGTATCCTGGCTCGACTCTATCCAAAATCATTAAAAAAACTTTCGGCAAGGTTCATTGGTTCATCATTAGCTGCTGTTATAGATTCGGTTGAGGATGATAGGGGTTGTTCAAGGGATAAAAATACAGATGGTGATGATGTGGTTATGGGGAAAAGGAATGGAAGTAATAGTGTCTATACTGATGGTAAAAAAGGTGTGTTCAAGGTGTTTGATAAAATGTCAAGTAGCCGAATTGTCAAACATGATAGGTTGGTGCGGGAGTATTATGTTGCCTTTATTCCTTTCGTTAGTAAGGTGGGTTGGAATGGATTGTATGGCGTCAATATGTTCATTTTGGGTCTTCAACCAGAAATTGCAAAACTGGTTAGAATGTTCCATCCAGAAACACTTTATGATGCATATCTTGTAGCTAACATGCAAGAAGCAACTAATGTGATTTTGAGGCGAAGATGTAGCACGATTGTAGGTTTAAATCATGTGGTTTTATATGTTACTGATTGTGTAAAAAGTGATGCAAATCAATAGTCATTAACAAAGAAAAGAATGAAGTAAATCAAGATTTTATTGTTAGGTGATGTTAGCATGGCTATTACTGGTTCTAATATGAGCAAGCAACATATAGATTTGAGGACAGTTATAAAAGATGATGAAGTGATAGGATCAGATGATGTAGATGTAGTGATTAATAATACGATGGGTTTTGATGAAACTTGTATTGAAAATGTGATCGGTAAAAGAGTTGACTTTATAGCGCTGACTATTGTTGAGGATATTTGTGAAGAAAATGTGGATAGTGCAGATATGCAATTGGATTGCAACAAATGGTTGGTGGATATTGTTAAAAATTGTGATGAAGTTGGTAAAGGGGAAGAAGAAGAGTATAAAACGGAGGAAATTAGTTATATGAGCAGCAAGTTGTTAGTGGTTATGTTACTCGACTAGTAGTTAAGGGAAGTGAGAATGGCTATAAGAGCTATAAAGCGACAACTCAATTTGTAGTTGGAAGAAGCAGAGAAGGTGCACATTTAGATATAGACAAATGGCCGAAAAGGAAAAAGACATGTGGAATATCCTGTCAAGTTAAGAATAGTGGATGGAAGTTTGATATATGGAGATGGCCCAAAAGAAAGAAAAAATGGTTGTTTGATATATAAGGAGTATGGAAATGGCATGGATCAATCGTTATGCACAAGTGAAAAAGTTAGGCACAAGTGAAAAAGTTATGCACAAATGAATTTTTTTACATATAACTAATAGCTTGTGGGTCTTAAGTTACTTGTGTACATGTATGTTTGGCAAAGTGAAAAAGTGGCTAATTTTGGAGTGTTTTGGGGTTTTACTTGCTGAATTGCTGATCCAATTGATCTATTGCTGGTAGTTGAAAAAATGTTGGTACAAGTCTAATAAGAAATGTGCTGACTAGGTAAGAATGGTTTGTTTGGGTAAGTAACCATATTAGAATATTGGGCCAGGGAGTAACTGGTGGTGTGTGAAGTCTGAAGCTTTGCAAGTGTGGGGTTTCTGAATGATTTTGGGCATGGAAGACTTCTAAAGCAGGTTATGGATTTTTGCAAGGGAAAATCACTTAAAAATGTAGTAAACTTACCATTTTTTATGGTTGTGCGTACTAAACTATTTTTTTTCTCATTGTGTGTATTAAACTTTCAAATTCATATCATTGTATGTATTTTACGACCATTTTACCCCTACTTTTTTCAAAATTTGAAGGGCAAAATGGTCATTTCACAAAGCAAAATCGTCTCAAAATACACGCAATGATCGAAATTAAAAAGTTTAATACACACAATGAGAAAAAAAATATTTTAGTACACACAACCATAAAAAGTGGTAAGTTTACTACATTTTTAAGTGATTTTCCCTTTTTGCAACAACTGATATGAGTCGACCGGATTTGTACATTGGGAAATGTGCATGTAGAGGTTTGTTGAAATAAACCGAGATGTTGAGTTTATAATAAAATGTGTTGTGATTCATGGTGTTCAGCTTGTTATCCAGATGGTGAAGTGTAGAATTAAGGGGGTCTTTGGAGTAAGAGAATATTTGCTATAGTTGTATTGATTTGGTGTAAGTGCTACATGACCTTAGAGGATTATAGCTTTCATGAATGACCCACTGAGCGACACACTGAACCACATTATAAGTTCAAACTCAGGCTAAAGTAGAGTTGCAGAACTATGCAAGCTCATGTCCTATAGCGTTTAGAGAGCTTATTGTAACACATGATCAGAACAAATAGACATTGAATTCGAACATTGAATTCACTTTAAACTCGATTCTTGAGGGTAAGAATCTTTTAAAGGGGAATGGTTTGTAACAAAACGAATGAAGAAAGAAGCTGAGTTTAGTAACTTCCAAAGTCCAAGGACCGAAGGTGAAAATAATCAAAGATCGGTTGGATTTTGGCGCTAAAAGACGGTTATTTCCCAAGTTAGCCTATAAAAGGCATTTCTTCCTCATTTGTTCATTTAGCTAAAGATTTGTAACTGATTTCCTCTCTCTAAATTTCCTCTCAATGTTGTAATGGTTTCTAATCGTTCAACTACTATCCCATAACAATCATTTCGAGTCTCCTTCTTTTCTGAGACTCCTAACTGAATTGTTGTACTATTAATGGTGATTCTATTTCTTAAATGAAATCTTTCACCTTGTTTCAGTGGTATCAGAGCGTATCCTGGCTCGACTCTATCCAAAATCATAAAAAACAACTTTCGGCAAGGTTCATTGGTTCATCAATGGTTGTTGTTATAGATTTGGTTGAGGATGATAGGGGTTGTTCAAGGGTTAATAATACAGATGGTGATGATGTGGTTATGGGGAAAAGGAATGGAAGTAATAGTGTCTATACTGATGGTAAAAAAAGGTGCGTTCAAGGTGTTTGATGAAAGGTCAAGTAGCCGAATTGTCAAACACGATGGGTCGGTGCGGGAGTACTATGATGCCTTTGTTCTTTTTGCTAGTAAGGTGGGTTGGAATGGATTGTATGGCGTCACTATGTTTATTCTGGGTCTTCAACCAGAAATTGCAAAACTGGTTAGAATGTTCCATCCAGAAACACTTTATGATGCATATCTTGTAGCTAACATGCAAGAAGCAACTGATGTGATTTTGAGGCGAAGATGTAGCACGATTGTAGGTTTAAATCCTGTGATTTTGGATGTTACTGATTGTGTAAAAAGTGATGCAAATCAAATAGTCATTAACAAAGAAGAGAATGAAGTAAATCAATATTTTATTGTTAGTGATGTTAACATGGTTGTTACTGGTTCTAATATGAGCAAGCAACATATAGATTTGAGGACAATTACAAAAAAGATGATGAAGTGATAGGATCAGATGATGTAGATGTAGTGATTAATAATGCGATGGGTTTTGATGAAGCTTGTAATGAAAATGTGATCGGTAAAAGAGTTGACTTTATAGTGCTGACTATTGTTGAGGATATTTGTGAAGAAAATGTGGAGAGTGCAGATATGCAATTGGATGGCAACAAATGGTTGGTGGATATTGCTAAAAATTGAGATAAAGTTAATAAAGGGGGAGAAGTAGAGTATAAAATGGAGGAAATTAGTGATATGAGCAGCAAGTTGTTAGGTGGTTATGTTACTCAACTAGGAGTTATTGGAGGTATGGGAAAGTTTGTGAAGGAAAGAGGGAAGAAGAACATGAGTGAGGTTTCAGAAATGGGGCTTAGTGTTGATAATGTAAAGAAGGAAGAAGGATTTGAAGGGGTTGGAAATAACAAATGGGTTGATTGGCATAAACTTTTTAAGGGAAGTGAGAATGTCTATAAGAGCTATAAAGCCACAAATCAATTTGTAGTTGGCAGAAGCAGAGAAGGTGTACATTTAAATATAGACAAATGGTCGAAAAGGAAAAAGACATGTGGAATATCTTGTCAAGTTAAGAATAGTGGATGGAAGTTTAATATATGGAGATGGCCCAAAAGAAAGAAAAAATGGTTGTTTGATATATAAGGAGTATGGAAATGGCACGGATCAATCGTTATGCATAAGTGAAAAATTTATGCACAAATGATTTTTTTTGCATATAACCAACAGCTTGTGAGTCTTAAGTTACTTGTGTAAATGTATGTTTGGCAAAGTGAAAAGTGGCTAATTTTGGAGTGTTTTGGGATTTTACTTGCTGAATTTCTGATCCAATTGATCCATTGCTGGTAGTTGCAAAAATGTTGGTACAAGTCTTGTTAATGCAAGTATTGCCTAAAAACATTATTAGTGTTAACTAATCTTTCTTAGTTTTGATCACAACAAACCATACAACACATTTAGTGTAGAAACACAAAATGAATTATTTAACTAACACTATCATCAAGGTAATAATCATATCACTAACCTTTCTTAATCATACTTAGTGATCATCAAAATGATTATCCTTAAAACTCACTTTTGCTAATAAGACAAAAGTATTTTTAATAAACTTTCTTTTTTAGAAAATGTTTTATTAAAATGGAAAATGAAAATTTGAAAATGGCATATTCCAAATGCTGTTAGAATATCCTTTGAAGAGTTTAAATACCTCAGATATTCCCACCCCACTAAAAGACAAAAAACGGAGCGGAGTCTAGTGGCGGTACCTTAAGTACCTAGGCGGTACCTTATCGATAAGGTACCGCGGGGTGAGTTAAGGTACCGCGCACAGAAGACCGTTATAGATCCGTTATACTTTGTCTCCTTTAAATAGTGGGTCAAATCTCATTTTCCAGCAAGCCTCTTGGACAATTTTCTCAGCCCTCTTTCTATTTTCTATAGCATAATCATTAGTAAATGATCACTTAATTTGTTAAGGATGTTTACATATGATTATCCTCTTGATCCCCTCTTTTACCATGTCCAATGAGAAGATCACTCACTCACTAGTGTTGTGATAAAGATGAATCTATAAGCTAGTCATATTCATCATCATACCTTTTTGTTTTAGGTCAATCCAATGTATTTATGAATATTTGGACTAGTTGTGTTCATCCAAGTTATTTGTGGATACTTGGATTTGTTGTGTACATCCATTGCATATGTGTTTGCTTGGATTTGTGTTGTGTAAATCCAAGCTACATGTGTGTACTTGGATAAGTCTAGCTGAGTTGTAATAGATTTGATTAGGAGTTCTCACTAAACTATAAAGTGATGTGGTTGTGTCTTGTGAGTTCTCACTAAACTTTAAATAGACTAGTAGTTGTGTTGTGTGAAGTTCTCACTTAGCTTCAAAGTGAAGAGTCGTGAAGATTGGTTCTAGCTTTCGATTAGAACTCGACATCTAGCCTTGTGTCGTAAAATGGTGAAGTAGGCAACGTCGTGAAGATTGGTTCTACCTTTCGATTAGAACCCGACATCTAGCCTTGTGTCGTTAAATTATGAAGTAGGCAACGTCGTGTAGATTGGTCCTAGCTAAAGATTAGGTCTCGACATTTAGCTTAGTGTCGGAAAATAATGTAAGCAACGTTGTAAGGTTTTCTCCGCCGAGAAGGGAGCTTGTGGATATAGTGGAAATCTCGAGTAGGTGTACTCGAGGAGTGGAGTAGAAACGAGGATAGAGCCTCATTGTCGAACCACTATAAATCTTGGTGTCTTCCCACTAGGTTGTCTCCTTCCTTGCTCTTTACTTATCTCATTATCATTATACTTGCTCATTATTATTGCTAGAGCATTTCAATTGAACCTAATCATTATGCAACTTAGCTTTAAGTAAAAGATAGTTTTGATACAAACCAAATTGAAAGTAATTTTAATTTGGTCACCAATCGAAGAGAAACTATTCAACCCCCCCCCCCCCCCTTCTAGTTTCTACAATTGGTATCAGAGCGATGGTCACTCAAGATCTTTGAAGTATATTGTACTTTAAAACTTGGATCGATCCATTGTCTCCTCAAATTAGAAGGTCTAGTTGTACTAAAGTCTCTCTTTGGTCAAAACTATGTTTTCTTTGAAAAATAGGTCTTTTAATTAAAAATATTGCATCCCACTTAAGATTAGTAGCCTTTATGCATTTTAGATATACTCTTGAAATGTATCTACTAGTTTGCATCTTGCTTTGTGTAGGTACTCATGAAGATCAATCAATTTATTGGTTATGGATTGAGTTACTTGCACTTGTAGAAGAATCATTTTCATTGATCTTCAACATCTTTGAATAATGATACCAAGATGATTGGGAATGATACTAGTCCTTGAAGACTTAGTACTCATCATAGTCATTGATTGGGCATTGCACTTATTCCTCCATGGATTGCTTTTTGTGGCCAAGGTACGCTCTCGTTCTTCCACACGCCCTTTGATCACTCTTTTGATCATTACTTGACTATGTGCTTGTTCTTGGCATCCTTGCCTTGACATTTATTTGTGATGTGTGTTTCTTTTCTTTTATCCTCTCAAACCTTCATTGCTTGGATACTTGACTCACTATGGTGATGTAGAGTGAGTTAGCAGAAGCTTAAAGTATCAAGCATGATTTCCATGGTTTGCACCCATACGGTTAGTAGGCCCTTTGTGGGAGAGAAAGTGAATTAATACTTTGCTCATATTTTGGTTTGACTAAGACTATTATTGAAAGTGATCTTAGTTTAGACTTGAATAATTGCTTTGTGCTCATTCATTACCAAAGCCGTTTATCGTTTCGCCGGAAAGGCACGTCTTAAACCACTATATATGACACAAGCTCTTCGTTTCAACTACATGAAGATTGTCATTAATCCCTTGAGCATTGATCCTAGTCTTGATTCACTTCTCTTGACTTCTCTCCACTTAGTCGTTTTGCTACGAGTAGTCGTTTGTCCGTTTCGGTTCTTTTCGATCTTGATTTAACTCGTAATCCTTCATTAAGGCATATTGCTTAGTGTTATGATGATCCAATGATATTCTAAAAGGCTCATGATTTATTTTTAAGTATTTTAGAAAAACAGGATTTTCAAAATTTCGCGTTTTTCAGAGATAGAAACTAGCCTCTGCCGGCGGTTCCTTATCTCCGCGGCTCAAAACCCGCGGTACCTTATCGATAAGGTACCGCGGGCAGAAACTTTTGTCAGAGCACCAGTTTGTGTTTTTTATTCCTTTTCAAACCAAACTCTCTCTCTCCCAAAAACACACAGCCGACGGGTTTTTCACTTTCCACCATTGTTGAAGCTTCTGAAACCTTCAATCACTCAAATTAATTGATTCCAAGTTGTGGGTTTCACTCATCCATCATCTAGCATCAATTAATTGTAAGTATTTTCTTCCAATTTCATCTATTTTGTTCTAGGGTTCATCCTTTCATAATTGGGGATTTTTAAAATTGAAATTGAATTAAAACCTTAATAGGAATGTGGGTTGACATAGTTATTTTACTATGATTCCTTAGGTTCATATTCATTAAGATTTCACTAAAACCCACTTATAGAACAAATCCAAATTTAGGCTAAATAATTTTGGTTGAATTTTGGATTTAAGATGAACCCATGAACAAATAGGTAATGAAATTGTTAATGCTTACCTAAAAACCTTGTTTTGAAAAACCAATGATCTAATCCATTGTTGATCTAACATAGATCATGTGTTCTTGGTTAATGATGGAATAGACACATTGTGAACATGAAAATGTTAAGGATTCAATCCTATGTTTGTCAAGAAATTGATATAACACATTTTCATTTTTCGTTTTTTCTTTTTGATTTTCTTATGAGTGATTGGAGAAATATTGTCTTGTGTTTGTATTTAGGTACTTAATCATGCCTTCTCAATATCAAAAAGATCATCAATACACTAAAGATTATATGCCCGACATCTCCCAAACCTATGCTTCCCCCCAACTTCAAAACGCGTTTCCATCCCTTTCAACTCGTTGTTTCCATGAGGGTAGAGTCGTTGACAAGGAAATAACGGGCTATGTCTATATCCTATCTATGTTTGAGCTTTCGGGGTTTGATTGCTTGATCAACATAGAAGAAGATATTTACCCCTTATTCCTTCTTGAATTCTTTAGCACCTACTCCATGTTTGAATACAATGGACAAATCTTCATTCGTTTCGTATTGAATGATCAATTGATTCAATACTCTCTTGAAGACTTTGGTCAAATTCTCGGTGTGCCATATGAAGGCACTTGTCGTTTTACGGATAAATGGAGACTTGATGCTCTCACGGAATCCTTCGATAAACCTCCAAATGACCACACCGAAATTGATCTAGAGTTCCTTCTTGAAATCGTCTCGAAAGAGCGTGATGGTAACGTTGTGAGAAGCCTTCATTCAAATGTACGAAATGTGAATCAATATGAAGTGCTCTCTAGCGACCTTAAGGGTTTTATGGTTCAATGGGCCAATATCCTTAGGGAGAATGTCTTTTGTCTTGGTGGAAACCGAGATCATATCCCGGCGTGTATGGTGCATATGTTGAGTTGCATCTTCACATCCACCAAGTACAACTTGGCATTCTATATCGCTCGACGAATCAGTTATGCCCTTTCGAAGCCCAAGACAAACCTTCCCTATGCTATGCTTCTAACTCGCCTTTTCAAAAGGGTTGCGCATGATTTTCCCCACCTTGATCTTTCTCGCTTCTACGCGGTTCATCGGGTTATGTTGCCCATTCAAGAGGCATATGCTAGAAAGACAAGAAGCGATCGAGGATCGAGAAAATCTGTTCATCAAGAGATGGATGATGAGGACATGGACATGCCAACAAGTGATGGTGACGGCATGGGTACTAGTTCTCATTTCCACTCTTCGAGTAATTCCCATCCATCCTTAAACCCATTCGAGGATGAATTTGAAGACTTAGCTCCTCCTCCTCATCATTCTAGCGAAGTACCGGAAGATCTCAATATGGAGCATCTTTACCCCGAAAACCTTAGAACTCGAGGGAATTGCACGAACACCGGGTTGAATCAAGAAAAGGTTTCAAATTCTTGGGGAATATGATCAAGGGATTGGGGAAGAAGAGAAGGTGAAAGCATTGAAGCTTTTCTAAGATTACATGTTGGTAAACATGTATTGTTGAACAATTTTATTTTATCTTGGATATGTATTAACTTGTGATTGCATGTTAGAATTATCATTTATCTTGTTCCTTAATGTTAATTATGCCATCATATTTGTGTTTTACATAGCTTTGTGCATGCCATATGATAGTTAGCTTATTAGATTATGATCTGTAGTTAACTTTGGCTTGTAAAACCTTTGGGAAAAATCTGGGTTTATCAAAAACTAAAATGGAAAATTTTTGAAAACCTTCTGGATGCGGTTCCATATTGACCCGCGGTTCCTTATCGATAAGGTACCGCCGGTCCTAGATCAGGAACCGCCGGCCACTGTGCACGACAACATCTTTGCTTTACACTGTTTTCTTAATTTTGTGTAAACCTTGCATGATTTTCAGTAGTAAACTGCACATTTCCTAAACTAGGGTATCTAAATTCATTATTCACCTAAAATGATTTTAACCCATTACTAGTTTGGATCATCCCCTCAACCATTTAAACCCACCTTGTTTGCATGTTCTTCACACATCAAACATACTTCCCTAAACCTTAAACCACCCTAATCAACCATGGTGTGTACCAAAACCTCAAACACTTCCAAGACCTCCACCCCAAGAAAAACACTCAAAATAAGGGTTAAGGTAGCTAAGCCTAACTCTTCACCTTTCCTTACACCCAAGAATGAGAATGCTCCTATCCTCATTTCTTCATCACCTTCCCCACCTCTTGCACCATGCAAGACCTCCTCCACCCATGGTACTAACCACTCTATTGGTTCTACCTCCTCTTCATTCAATTCTAGAATGAATGAGCTCTCCTCACCCTTCACTACAAGTGCACCCTTGGAAGTGACACCACAACCTCAACCAATCCAAAGCATTCCTTTTGGGAATGTCTTTGATGACACTTTGGTAACTTCACCATTTACCCCTCACAACTCACCAATTTCACCAACCTTGGAGGATTTACCTCCACACTCACCCTTTTCCCCTTTGGGGAACATGGCTCCTCTTTCACCCACATCACCCTTGGAGAACTTGCCTCCTCCACCTCCACCCAACTCAAACATCCCAATTTTGGGTGTCCCTCTTCCCCTCCTCTTGGGTGATCCTTACTTTGGGTTTCAACAAACTCATGGTCCTAGATGTCCATGTTGTCTTTACAACCACTTCCTCATCCAAAACTTAAGGATGGATATGTATGGACTTCATAGGGGTTTGCAAGATTTCTTGCTTTACTTTGTTCTCCATGCCTCCTCCTAGGAGATGAATGATGGAGGTGTCTTAATAAGAGTTTTCAACAAGAACAAGCCAAAGAAAACTATTTATCTAGATTTTATGATAAGCTAGCTATGTATTAGTTAGTTTTATTTATCTTTGTTCTTGTTTCCTTATTAATGAATGTTTCTTGTTGGTGTGTTATGGATTTAGCTTTGTGTGATTCTATCCTTTTGTGCACACTAATCAACTTTAATTTGAAATTAAAATTGAACCTAAATCTATCACAACCCCTAAACTTGACTAAAATTGGTTCAAAATGATATCTAAATTATTTTGTCACCCTTTGTCAAGACATTCTTTGTGAATTTGTTGCTTTATGCAACCCTAGCATATTTTGGTTCTAATAGAGGTAAAATTCCAAGATTTGCAACTTTTTGAAAAAGTCTTAGTTTTTCCCCAAAACCTAGGAAAAAACATTGTTTAAAGTCCACTGGACGCGGTTCCTTAAGGACCCGGTTCCTTAGTGATATGGAACCGCCGGCACACATAAGGTACCGCGGCCAGAAATGTGGCTTTTGACGAATTTTTGGTCAAAACCTTTAAACCCTATTCCCAGTCAAGATTCTTGTTTACTCAAATTGACTAAACATTCCTTGACAATACACATTTTGTATTCAAATTCTTACCTTGATTACATTTTACTTATACCCCAACCTTGAGATTTCACTCACACCTTCCCAACCTTGAGAATTCATTCTCACATTACCTTGAGATATCATTCTCACACTCTCACAATGCCTAACTCCTACATTCCTAACCTTGACATTTCTTTGTCACAACCCCACTCACCCAAAGCTTGCTCATCCAAGCTTTCAAAGAAACCGAAAATCTCGGTTCGACCCGTTTGGGTTAAGAAGAATGAACCATCTTCGTCCAAACCACCCAAAAACCCTACCTTCTCTCCAATCAAGTATTGGAATGAGAATTATACCATAAACCCCATCACCGGAGCAAAAGAACATGTTCCACCACCACCACAATCCTTCAATACCCCCAACTAAATGACCTTTCCACCTTCCCAAACCTCACAAGGCATTGTGAAAACACTCCCAAACCCTTTACCCCACCACCACCAAACCCTAAGTTTGATGCCATACCCAAATCAAACAATTTTGTGTTGCATCATGGATCCTCGTGTGATTGTTGCCGATTTCAACAAATTGAACTTGCTCGTGTGTATGAGAAGTTAAACTTTCTTGAATTCCTCCTCACTCGACCTCCCATTCAAGTTTTCGTTCCGGTGGACAAAACTTTGAATGATGCATGTCGTCTTTTTAGTTTTATTTTTTTTTGCAATCTTGGAAAATATCACTATTAGACTAGCTTATGCTTAGTGGTTTATTTTCCATACTTATTGCTTTTAGATACTCATACTATGTGTATGACTATCCTCTTTGTTGTATTTTTTTAACTTGTATGTTATTTGTGTGCTATCTAATTAGTTCTATTTTTGAGTTGATCTTGGTTAAATCTTTACAATTGCTTATGGGTGATTCCATCAATTCTAAAGCTTTAACCCATTGACAAGCTTATCATCTTCACTTTATTGAAGTTTGATTTTGTCAATTACCTCTTTGGACATACTTAGCAAAATACTTGCTTCTAATTTGAGATTTCTTCTCTTTCTCCCTCTCAAGTTACTTAGTAGGTAGTGATCATATATACATTGGTGTTTCTTTCCTTTCTACTAACCTTTGTGTAGCATGTCACCTTAGCTCACAAACTTGATGCCCCAAGCTAGGGGGAGCAACCACCAAGGGGGAGCTACTAGCAAAGTTCAATGCACTTCAAAGACTTATGCTAACCTTTTTGCTACGACAAAGGGGGAGAAATGATAGTGATAAACTAGTTAATAATTCCATAGTTTGTGTTTATACGTAAATGAGTTTATCGTTTGTCGTAATCAAAAAGGGGGAGATTGTTAATGCAAGTAATGCCTAAAAACATTATTAGTGTTAACTAATCTTTCTTAGTTTTGATCACAACAAACCATACAACACATTTAGTGTAGAAACACAAAATGAATTATTTAACTAACACTATCATCAAGGTAATAATCATATCACTAACCTTTCTTAATCATACTTAGTGATCATCAAAATGATTATCCTTAAAACTCACTTTTGCTAATAAGACAAAAGTATTTTTAATAAAAAAAATTTTGAAAATGTTTTATTAAAATGGAAAATGAAAATTTGAAAATGGCATATTCCAAATGCTGTTAGAATATCCTTTGAAGGGTTTAAATACCTCAGATATTCCCACCCCACTAAAAGACAAAAAACGGAGCGGAGTCTAGTGGCGGTATCTTAAGTACCTAGGCGGTACCTTATCGATAAGGTACCGCGGGGTGAGTTAAGGTACCGCGCACAGAAGACCGTTATAGATCCGTTATACTTTGTCTCCTTTAAATAGTGGGTCAAATCTCATTTTCCAGCAAGCCTCTTGGACGATTTTCTCAGCCCTCTTTCTATTTTCTATAGCATAATCATTAGTAAATGATCACTTAATTTGTTAAGGATGTTTACATATGATTATCCTCTTGATCCCCTCCTTTACCATGTCCAATGAGAAGATCACTCACTCACTAGTGTTGTGATAAAGATGAATCTATGAGCTAGTCATATTCATCATCATACCTTTTTGTTTTAGGTCAATCCAATGTATTTATGAATACTTGGACTAGTTGTGTTCATCCAAGTTATTTGTGGATACTTGGATTTGTTGTGTACATCCATTGCATATGTGTTTGCTTGGATTTGTGTTGTGTAAATCCAAGCTACATGTGTGTACTTGGATAAGTCTAGCTGAGTTGTAATAGATTTGATTAGGAGTTCTCACTAAACTATAAAGTGATGTGGTTGTGTCTTGTGAGTTCTCACTAAACTTTAAAGTGACTAGTAGTTGTGTTGTGTGAAGTTCTCACTTAGCTTCAAAGTGAAGAGTCGTGAAGATTGGTTCTAGCTTTCGATTAGAACTTGACATCTAGCCTTGTGTCGTAAAATGGTGAAGTAGGCAACGTCGTGAAGATTGGTTCTACCTTTCGATTAGAACCCGACATCTAGCCTTGTGTCGTTAAATTGTGAAGTAGGCAACATCGTGTAGATTGGTCCTAGCTAAAGATTAGGTCTCGACATTTAGCTTAGTGTCGGAAAATAATGTAAGCAACGTTGTAAGGTTTTCTCCGCCGAGAAGGGAGCTTGTGGATATATTGGAAATCTCGAGTAGGTGTACTCGAGGAGTGGAGTAGAAAGGAGGATAGAGCCTCGTTGTCGAACCACTATAAATCTTGGTGTCTTCCCACTAGGTTGTCTCCTTCCTTGCTCTTTACTTATCTCATTATCATTATACTTGCTCATTATTATTGCTAGTGCATTTCAATTGAACCTAATCATTATGCAACTTATCTTTAAGTAAAAGATAGTTTTGATACAAACCAAATTGAAAGTAATTTTAATTTGGTCACCAATCGAAGAGAAACTATTCAACCCCCCCCCCCCCCCCCTTCTAGTTTCTACAAGTCTAATAAAAAATTTAGGTGTTGACTTGGTAAGAATGGTTTGTTTGGGTAAGCAACCATATTAGGATATTGGGCCAGGGAGTGACTAGTGGTGTGCGAAGTCTGAAGCTTACTGCAAGTGTGGGGTTTCTGAATGATTTTGGGCATGGAGGACTTCTAAAGCAGGTTATGGATTTCTGCAACAACTAAAATGAGTCGACCTGATTTGTACATTGGGAAAGGTGCATGTGGAGGTCTGTTGAAATAAACCAAGATGTTGAGTTTATGATAAAGTGTGTTGTGATTCATGGTGTTCAGCTTGTTATCCAAATGGTGAAGTGCAGAATTAAGGGGGTGTTTGGAATAAGAGAATATTTGTTATACTTGTAGTGATTTGGTGTATTGGAGTGCTACATGACCTGAGAGGATTATAGCTTTCATGAATGACCCACTGAGCGACACACTGAACCACATTATAAGTTTAAACTCAGGCTAAAGTAGAGTTGCAGAATTATGCAAGCTCATGTCCTATGGCGTTTAGAGAGCTTATTGTAACACATGATCAGAACAAATAGACACTAAATTCGAACATTGAATTCACTTTAAACTCGATTCTTGTGGGAAAGAATATTTTAAATGGGAATGGTTTGTAACAAAGCGAATGAAGAAAGAAGCCGAGTTTAGTAACTTCCAATGTCCAAGGACCAAAGGTGAAAATAATCAAAGATCAGTTGGAGTTTGGCGCTAAAAGACGGTTATTTCACAAGTTAGCCTATAAAAGGCATTTCTTCCTCATTTTTTCATTTGGCTAAAGATTTGTAACTGATTTCCTCTCTCCAAATTTCCTCTCAATGTTGTAATGGTTTCTAATCGTTCAACTACTATCTCATAACAATCATTTCGAGTCTCTTTCTTTTGTGAGACTCCTAACTAAATTGTTGCACTGTTAATGATGATTCCATTTCTTAGCTGAAATCTTTCACCTTGTTTCAGTGGTATCAGAGCGTATCCTGGCTTGACTCTATCCAAAATCATTAAAAAAAACTTTCGGCAAGGTTCATTGGTTCATCATTGGCTGTTGTTATAGATTCGGTTGAGGATGATAGGGGTTGCTCAAGGGATAAAAATACAGATGGTGATGATGTGGTTATGGGGAAAAGGAATGGAAGTAATAGTGTCAATACTGATGGTAAAAAAGGTTGTTCAAGGTGTTTGATAAAATGTCAAGTAGCCGAATTGTCAAACACGATAGGTCGGTGCAGGAGTACTATGTTGCCTTTATTCCTTTCGTTAGTAAGGTGGGTTGGAATGGATTGTATGGCGTCAATATGTTCATTTTGGGTCTTCAACCAGAAATTGCAAAACTGGTTAGAATGTTCCATCCAGAAACACTTTATGATGCATATCTTGTAGCTAACATGCAAGAAGCAACTAATGTGATTTTGAGGCGAAGATGTAGCACGATTGTAGGTTTAAATCATGTGGTTTTATATGTTACTGATTGTGTAAAAAGTGATGCAAATCAAATAGTCATTAACAAAGAAAAGAATGAAGTAAATCAAGATTTTATTGTTAGGTGATGTTAGCATGGCTATTACTGGTTCTAATATGAGCAAGCAACATATAGATTTGATGACAGTTATAAAAGATGATGAAGTGATAGGATCAGATGATGTAGATGTTGTGATTAATAATGCGATGGGTTTTGATGAAACTTGTATTGAAAATGTGATCGGTAAAAGAGTTGACTTTATAGCGCTGACTATTGTTGAGGATATTTGTGAAGAAAATGTGAATAGTGTAGATATGCAATTGGATGGCAACAAATGGTTGGTGGATATTGTTAAAAATTGTGATGAAGTTGGTAAAGGGGAAGAAGAAGAGTATAAAACGGAGGAAATTAGTTATATGAGCAGCAAGTTGTTAGTGGAGGTATGGGAAAGTTTGTGAAGGATAGAGGGAAGAAGAACATGAGCGAGGTTTCAGAAATGGGGCTTAGTGTTGATAATGTAAAGAAGGAAGAAGGATTTGAAGGGGTTGTAAATAACAAATGTGTTGATTGGCATAAACTTTTTAAGGGAAGTGAGAATGGCTATAAGAGCTATAAAGCCACAACTCAATTTGTAGTTGGAAGAAGCAGAGAAGGTGCACTTTTAGATATAGACAAATGGCCGTAAAGGAAAAAAGACATGTGGAATATCTTGTCAAGTTAAGAATAGTGGATGGAAGTTTGATATATGGAGATGGCCCAAAAGAAAGAAAAAATGGTTGTTTTATATATAAGAAGTATGGAAATGGCATGGATCAATCGTTATGCACAAGTGAAAAAGTTAGGCACAAGTGAAAAAGTTATGCACAAATGAATTTTTTTGCATATAACTAATAGCTTGTGGGTCGTAAGTTACTTGTGTACATGTATGTTTGGCAAAGTGCAAAAGTGGCTAATTTTAGAGTGTTTTGGGGTTTTACTTGCTGAATTGCTGATCCAATTGATCTATTGCTGGTAGTTGCAAAAATGTTGGTACAAGTCTAATAAGAAATGTGCTGACTAGGTAAGAATGGTTTGTTTGGGTAAGTAACCATATTAGGATATTGGGCCAGGGAGTAACTGGTGGTGTTTGAAGTCTGAAGCTTTGCAAGTGTGGGGTTTCTGAATGATTTTGGGCATGGAAGACTTCTAAAGCAGGTTATGGATTTTTGCAAGGGAAAATCACTTAAAAATGTAGTAAACTTACCATTTTTTATGGTTGTGCGTACTAAACTATTTTTTTCTCATTGTTTGTATTAAACTTTCAAATTCATATCTATGTATGTATTTTACGACCATTTTACACCTACTTTTTTCAAATTTTGAAGGGCAAAATGGTCATTTTAAAAAGCAAAATCGTCTCAAAATACACGCGATGATCGAAATTAAAAAGTTTAATACACACAATGAGAAAAAAAATATTTTAGTACACACAACCATAAAAAGTGGTAAGTTTACTACATTTTTAAGTGATTTTCCCTTTTTGCAACAACTGAAATGAGTCGACCGGATCTGTACATTGGGAAATGTGCATGTAGAGGTCTGTTGAAATAAACCGAGATGTTGAGTTTATAATAAAGTATGTTGTGATTCATGGTGTTCAACTTGTTATCCAGATGGTGAAGTGCAGAATTAAGGGGGTCTTTGGAGTAAGAGAATATTTGCTATAGTTGTATTGATTTGGTGTATTGGAGTGCTACATGACCTTAGAGGATTATAGCTTTCATGAATGACCCACTGAGCGACACACTGAACCACATTATAAGTTCAAACTCAGGCTAAAGTAGAGTTGAAGAACTATGCAAGCTCATGTCCTATGGCGTTTAGAGAGCTTATTGTATCACATGATCAGAACAAATAGACACTGAATTCGAACATTGAATTCACTTTAAACTCGATTCTTGAGGGCAAGAATATTTTAAAGGGGAATGGTTTGTAACAAAACGAATGAAGAAAGAAGCTGAGTTTAGTAACTTCCAAAGTCCAAGGACCGAAGGTGAAAATAATCAAAGATCAGTTGGAGTTTGGCGCTAAAAGACGGTTATTTCCCAAGTTAGCCTATAAAAGGCATTTCTTCCTCATTTGTTCATTGTAACTGATTTCCTCTCTCTAAATTTCCTCTCAATGTTGTAATGGTTTCTAATCGTTCAACTACTATCCCATAACAATCATTTCGAGTCTCCTTCTTTTCTGAGACTCCTAACTGAATTGTTGCACTGTTAATGGTGATTCTATTTCTTAACTGAAATCTTTCACCTTGTTTCAGTGGTATCAGAGCGTATCCTGGCTCGACTCTATCCAAAATCATAAAAAAAACTTTCGGCAAGGTTCATTGGTTCATCAATGGTTGCTGTTATAGATTTGGTTGAGGATGATAGGGGTTGTTCAAGGGTTAATAATACAGATGGTGATGATGTGGTTATGGGGAAAATGAATGGAAGTAATAGTGTTTATACTGATGGTAAAAAAAGGTGCGTTCAAGGTGTTTGATGAAAGGTCAAGTAGCCGAATTGTCAAACACGATGGGTCGGTGCGGGAGTACTATGATGCCTTTGTTCTTTTCGCTAGTAAGGTGGGTTGGAATGGATTGTATGGCGTCAATATGTTCATTCTGGGTCTTCAACCAGAAATTGCAAAATTGGTTAGAATGTTCCATCCAGAAACACTTTATGATGCATATCTTGTAGCTAACATGCAAGAAGCAACTGATGTGATTTTGAGGCGAAGATGTAGCACGATTGTAGGTTTAAATCCTGTGGTTTTGGATGTTACTGATTGTGTAAAAAGTGATGCAAATCAAATAGTCATTAACAAAGAAGAGAATGAAGTAAATCAATATTTTATTGTTAGTGATGTTAGCATGGTTGTTACTGGTTCTAATATGAGCAAGAAACATATAGATTTGAGGACAATTACAAAAAAGATGATGAAGTGATAGGATCAGATGATGTAGATGTAGTGATTAATAATGCGATGGGTTTTGATGAAGCTTGTAATGAAAATGTGATCGGTAAAAGAGTTGACTTTATAGTGCTGACTATTGTTGAGAATATTTGTGAAGAAAATGTGGAGAGTGCAGATATGCAATTGGATGGCAACAAATGGTTGGTGGATATTGCTAAAAATTGTGATGAAGTTAGTAAAGGGGGAGAAGAAGAGTATAAAACGGAGGAAATTAGTGATATGAGAAGCAAGTTGTTAGGTGGTTATGTTACTCAACTAGGAGTTATTGGAGGTATGGGGAAGTTTGTGAATGAAAGAGGGAAGAAGAACATGAGCGAGGTTTCAGAAATGGGGCTTAGTGTTGATAATGTAAAGAAGGAAGAAGGATTTGAAGGGGTTGGAAATAACAAATGGGTTGATTGGCATAAACTTTTTAAGGGAAGTGAGAATGGCTATAAGAGCTATAAAGACAGAACTCAATTTGTAGTTGGCAGAAGCAGAGAAGGTGTACATTTAGATATAGACAAATGGTCAAAAAGGAAAAAGACATGTGGAATATCTTGTCAAGTTAAGAATAGTGGATGGAAGTTTAATATATGGAGATGGCCCAAAAGAAAGAAAAAATGGTTGTTTGATATATAAGGAGTATGGAAATGGCACGGATCAATCGTTATGCACAAGTGAAAAATTTATGCACAAATGAAATTTTTTGCATATAACCAACAGCTTGTGAGTCTTAAGTTACTTGTGTAAATGTATGTTTGGCAAAGTGAAAAAGTGGCTAATTTTGGAGTGTTTTGGGATTTTACTTGCTGAATTTCTGATCCAATTGATCCATTGCTGGTAGTTGCAAAAATGTTGGTACAAGTATAATAAGAAATTTAGGTGCTGACTTGGTAAGAATGGTTTGTTTGGGTAAGCAACCATATTAGGATATTGGGCCAGGGAGTGACTAGTGGTGTGCGAAGTCTGAAGCTTACTGCAAGTGCGGGGTTTCTGAATGATTTTGGGCATGGAGGACTTCTAAAGCAGGTTATGGATTTCTGCAACAACTAAAATGAGTCGACCTGATTTGTACATTGGGAAAGGTGCATGTAGAGGTCTGTTGAAATAAACCAAGATGTTGAGTTTATGATAAAGTGTGTTGTGATTCATGGTGTTCAGCTTGTTATCCAAATGGTGAAGTGCAGAATTAAGGGGGTGTTTGGAATAAGAGAATATTTGTTATACTTGTAGTGATTTGGTGTATTGGAGTGCTACATGACCTGAGAGGATTATAGCTTTCATGAATGACCCACTGAGCGACACACTGAACCACATTATAAGTTCAAACTCAGGCTAAAGTAGAGTTGCAGAACTATGCAAGCTCATGTCCTATGGCGTTTAGAGAGCTTATTGTAACACATGATCAGAACAAATAGACACTGAATTCGAACATTGAATTCACTTTAAACTCGATTCTTGAGGGAAAGAATCTTTTAAATGGGAATGGTTTGTAACAAAGCGAATGAAGAAAGAAGCCGAGTTTAGTAACTTCCAAAGTCCAAGGACCAAAGGTGAAAATAATCAAAGATCAGTTGGAGTTTGGCGCTAAAAGACGGTTATTTCACAAGTTAGCCTATAAAAGGCATTTCTTCCTCATTTTTTCATTTGGCTAAAGATTTGTAACTGATTTCCTCTCTCTAAATTTCCTCTCAATGTTGTAATGGTTTCTAATCGTTCAAATACTATCCCATAACAATCATTTCGAGTCTCTTTCTTTTGTGAGACTCCTAACTAAATTGTTGCACTGTTAATGATGATTCCATTTCTTAACTGATATCTTTCACCTTGTTTCAGTGGTATCAGAGCGTATCCTGGCTCGACTCTAACCAAAATCATTAAAAAAACTTTCGGCAAGGTTCATTGGTTCATCATTGGCTGCTGTTATAGATTCGATTGAGGATGGTAGGGGTTGTTCAAGGGATAAAAATACAGATGGTGATGATGTGGTTATGGGGAAAAGGAATTGAAGTAATAGTGTCTATACTGATGGTAAAAAAGGTGTGTTTAAGGTGTTTGATAAAATGTCAAGTAGCCGAATTGTCAAACACGACAGGTCAGTGCGGGAGTACTATGTTGCCTTTATTCCTTTCGTTAGTAAGGTGGGTTGGAATGGATTGTATGGCGTAAATATGTTCATTTTGGGTCTTCAACCAGAAATTGCAAAACTGGTTAGAATGTTCCATCCAGAAACACTTTATGATGCATATCTTGTAGCTAACATGCAAGAAGCAACTAATGTGATTTTGAGGCGAAGATGTAGCACGATTGTAGGTTTAAATCATGTGGTTTTATATGTTACTGATTGTGTAAAAAGTGATGCAAATCAAATAGTCATTAACAAAGAAAAGAATGAAGTAAATCAAGATTTTATTGTTAGGTGATGTTAGCATGGCTATTACTGGTTCTAATATGAGCAAGCAACATATAGATTTGAGGACAGTTATAAAAGATGATGAAGTGATAGGATCAGATGATGTAGATGTTGTGATTATTAATGCGATGGGTTTTGATGAAACTTGTATTGAAAATGTGATCGGTAAAAGAGTTGACTTTATAGCGCTGACTATTGTTGAGGACATTTGTGAAGAAAATGTGAATAGTGTAGATATGCAATTGGATGGCAACAAATGGTTGGTGGATATTGTTAAAAATTGTGATGAAGTTGGTAAAGGGGAAGAAGAAGAGTATAAAACGGAGGAAATTAGTTATATGAGCAGCAAGTTGTTAGTGGTTATGTTACTCAACTAGGAGTTATTGGAGGTATGGGAAAGTTTGTGAAGGATAGAGGGAAGAAGAACATGAGCGAGGTTTCAGAAATGGGGCTTAGTGTTGATAATGTAAAGAAGGAAGAAGGATTTTAAGGGGTTGGAAATAAAAAATGTGTTGATTGGCATAAACTTTTTAAGGGAAATGAGAATGGCTCTAAGAGCTATAAAGCCACAACTCAATTTGTAGTTGGAAGAAGCAGAGAAGGTGCACATTTAGATATAGACAAATGGCCGAAAAGGAAAAAAGACATGTGGAATATCTTGTCAAGTTAAGAATGGTGGATGGAAGTTTGATATATGGAGATGGCCCAAAAGAAAGAAAAAATGGTTGTTTTATATATAAGGAGTATGGAAATGGCATGGATCAATCGTTATGCACAAGTGAAAAAGTTAGGCACAAGTGAAAAAGTTATGCACAAATGAAATTTTTTGCATATAACTAATAGCTTGTGGGTCTTAAGTTACATGTGTACATGTATGTTTGGCAAAGTGAAAAAGTGGCTAATTTTGGAGTGTTTTGGGGTTTTACTTGCTGAATTGCTGATCCAATTGATCTATTGCTGGTAGTTGCAAAAATGTTGGTACAAGTCTAATAAGAAATGTGCTGACTAGGTAAGAATGGTTTGTTTGGGTAAGTAACCATATTAGGATATTGGGCCAGGGAGTAACTGGTGGTGTTTGTAGTCTGAAGCTTTGCAAGTGTGGGGTTTCTGAATGATTTTGGGCATGGAAGATTTCTAAAGCAGGTTATGGATTTTTGCACGGGAAAATAACTTAAAAATGTAGTAAACTTACCATTTTTTATGGTTGTGCGTACTAAACTATTTTTTTTCTCATTGTGTGTATTAAACTTTCAAATTCATATCATTGTATGTATTATACGATCATTTTACCCCTACTTTTTTCAAATTTTGAAGGGCAAAATGGTCATTTTACAAAGCAAAATCGTCTCAAAATACACGCAATGATCGAAATTAAAAAGTTTAATACACACAATGAGAAAAAAAATATTTTAGTACACACAACCATAAAAAGTGGTAAGTTTACTACATTTATAAGTGATTTTCCCTTTTTGCAACAACTGAAATGAGTCGACCGGATCTGTACATTGGGAAATGTGCATGTAGAGGTCTGTTGAAATAAACCGAGATGTTGAGTTTATAATAAAGTATGTTGTGATTCATGGTGTTCAGCTTGTTATCCAGATGGTGAAGTGCAGAATTAAGGGGGTCTTTGGTGTAAGAGAATATTTGCTATAGTTGTATTGATTTGGTGTATTGGAGTGCTACATGACCTTAGAGGTTTATAGCTTTCATGAATGACCCACTGAGCGACACACTGAACCACATTATAAGTTCAAACTCAGGCTAAAGTAGAGTTGCAGAACTATGCAAGCTCATGTCCTATGGCGTTTAGAGAGCTTATTGTAACACATGATCAGAACAAATAGACACTGAATTCGAACATTAAATTCACTTTAAACTCGATTCTTGAGGGCAAGAATCTTTTAAAGGGGAATGGTTTGTAACAAAACGAATGAAGAAAGAAGCTGAGTTTAGTAACTTCCAAAGTCCAAGGACCGAAGGTGAAAATAATCAAAGATCAGTTGGAGTTTGGCGCTAAAAGACGGTTATTTCCCAAGTTAGCCTATAAAAGGCATTTCTTCCTCATTTGGTCATTTAGCTAAAGATTTGTAACTGATTTCCTCTCTCTAAATTTCCTCTCAATGTTGTAATGGTTTCTAATCGTTCAACTACTATCCCATAACAATCATTTCGAGTCTCCTTCTTTTCTGAGACTCCTAACCGAATAGTTGCACTATTAATGGTGATTCTATTTCTTAACTGAAATCTTTCACCTTATTTCAGTGGTATCAGAGCGTATCCTGGCTCGACTCTATCCAAAATCATAAAAAAAACTTTTGGCAAGGTTCATTGGTTCATCAATGGTTGCTGTTATAGATTTGGTTGAGGATGATAGGGGTTGTTCAAGGGTTAATAATACAGATGGTGATGATGTGGTTATGGGGAAAAGGAATGGAAGTAATAGTGTCTATACTGATGGTAAAAAAAGGTGCGTTCAAGGTGTTTGATGAAAGGTCAAGTAGCCGAATTGTCAAACACGATGGGTCAGTGCGGGAGTACTATGATGCCTTTGTTCTTTTCGCTAGTAAGGTGGGTTGGAATGGATTGTATGGCGTCAATATGTTCATTCTGGGTCTTCAACCAGAAATTTTAAAATTGGTTAGAATGTTCCATCCAGAAACACTTTATGATGCATATCTTGTAGCTAACATGCAAGAAGCATCTGATGTTATTTTGAGGCGAAGATGTAGCACGATTGTAGGTTTAAATCCTGTGGTTTTGGATGTTACTGATTGTGTAAAAAGTGATGCAAATCAAATAGTCATTAACAAAGAAGAGAATGAAGTAAATCAATATTTTATTGTTAGTGATGTTAGCATGGTTGTTACTGGTTCTAATATGAGCAAGCAACATATAGATTTGAGGACAATTACAAAAAAGATGATGAAGTGATAGGATCAGATGATGTAGATGTAGTGATTAATAATGCGATGGGTTTTGATGAAGCTTGTAGTGAAAAAGTTAGGCAAAAGTGAAAAAGTTATGCACAAGTGAAATTTTTGCATATAACCAACAACTTGTGGGTCTTAAGTTACTTGTGTAAATGTATGTTTGGTAAAGTGAAAAAGTGGCTAATTTTGGAGTGTTTTGGGGTTTTACTTGCTGAATTGTTGATCCAATTGATCCATTGCTGGTAGTTGCAAAAATGTTGGTACAAGTCTAATAAGAAATTTAGGTGCTGACTTGGTAAGAATGGTTTGTTTGGGTAAGCAACCATATTAGGATATCGGGCCAGGGAGTTACTGGTGGTGTGCGAAGTCTGAAGCTTACTGCAAGTGTGGGGTTTCTGAATGATTTTGGGCATGGAGGACTTCTAAAGCAGGTTATGGATTTCTGCAACAACTAAAATGAGTCGACCTGATATGTACATTGGGAAAGGTGCATGTAGAGGTCTGTTGAAATAAACCAAGATGTTGAGTTTATTATAAAGTGTGTTGTGATTCATGGTGTTCAGCTTGTTATCCAAATGGTGAAGTGTAGAATTAAGGGGGTGTTTGGAATAAGAGAATATTTGTTATACTTGTAGTGATTTGGTGTATTGGAGTGCTACATGACCTGAGAGGATTATAGCTTTCATGAATGACCCACTGAGCGACACACTGAACCACATTATAAGTTTAAACTCAGGCTAAAGTAGAGTTGCAGAACTATGTAAGCTTATGTCCTATGGCGTTTAGAGAGCTTATTGTAACACATGATCTGAACAAATAGACATTGAATTCGAACAATGAATTCACTTTAAACTCGATTCTTGACGGAAAGAATCTTTTAAATGGGAATGGTTTGTAACAAAGCGAATGAAGAAAGAAGCCGAGTTTAGTAACTTCCAAAGTCCAAGGACCAAAGGGGAAAATAATCAAAGATCAGTTGGAGTTTGGCGCTAAAAGACGGTTATTTCACAAGTTAGCCTATAAAAGGCATTTCTTCCTCATTTTTTCATTTGGCTAAAGATTTGTAACTGATTTCCTCTCTCTAAATTTCCTCTCAATGTTGTAATGGTTTCTAATCGTTCAACTACTATCCCATAACAATCATTTCGAGTCTCTTTCTTTTGTGAGACTCCTAACTAAATTATTGCACTGTTAATGATGATTCCATTTCTTAATTGAAATCTTTCACCTTGTTCTAGTGGTATCCAAGCATATCCTGGCTCGACTCTATCCAAAATCATAAAAAAAAACTTTTGGCAAGGTTCATTGGTTCATCAGTGGCTGTTGTTATAGATTCGATTGAGGATGATAGGGGTTGTTCAAGGGTTAATAATATAGATGGTGATGATGTGGTTATAGGGAAAAGGAATGGAAGTAATAGTGTTTATACTGATGGTAAAAAAGGTGCGTTCAAGGAGTACTATGATGCCTTTGTTCCTTTCGCTAGTAAGGTGGGTTGGAATGGATTATATGGCGTCAGTATGTTCATTTTGGGTCTTCAACCAGAAATTTCAAAACTGGTTAGAATGTTCCATCGAGAAACACTTTATGATGCATATCTTGTAGCTAACATGCAAGAAGCAACTGATGTGATTTTGAGGCGAAGATGTAGCACGATTGTAGGTTTAAATCCTGTGGTTTTGGATGTTACTAATTGTGTAAAAAGTGATGCAAATCAAATAGTCATTAACAAAGAAGAGAATGAAGTAAATCAATATTTTATTGTTAGTGATGTTAGCATGGTTGTTAATGGTTCTAATATGAGCAAGTAACATATAGATTTGAGGACAATTACAAAAAAGATGATGAAGTGATAGGATCAGATGATGTAGGTGTAGTGATTAATAATGCGATGGGTTTTGATGAAGCTTGTAATGAAAATGTGATCGGTAAAAGAGTTGACTTTATAGTGCTGACTATTGTTGAGGATATTTGTGAAGAAAATGTGGAGAGTGCAGATATGCAATTGGATGGCAACAAATGGTTGGTGGATATTGCTAAAAATTGTGATGAAGTTAGTAAAGGGGGAGAACAAGAGTATAAAATGGAGGAAATTAGTGATATGAGCAGCAAGTTGTTAGGTGGTTATGTTACTCAACTAGGAGTTATTGGAGGTATGGGAAAGTTTGTGAATGAAAGAGGGAAGAAGAACATGAGCGAGGTTTCAGAAATGGGGCTTAGTGTTGATAATGTAAAGAAGGAAGAAGGATTTGAAGGGGTTGGAAATAACAAATGGGTTGATTGGCATAAACTTTTTAAGGGAAGTGAGAATGGCTATAAGAGCTATAAAGACACAACTCAATTTGTAGTTGGCAGATGCAGAGAAGGTGTACACTTAGATATAGACAAATGGTCGAAAAGGAAAAAGACATGTGGAATATCTTGTCAAGTTAAGAATAGTGGATGGAAGTTTAATATATTGAGATGGCCCAAAAGAAAGAAAAAATGGTTGTTTGATATATAAGGAGTATGGAAATGGCACGAATCAATCGTTATGCACAAGTGAAAAATTTATGCACAAATGAAATTTTTTGCATATAACCAACAGCTTGTGAGTCTTAAGTTACTTGTGTAAATGTATGTTTGGCAAAGTGAAAAAGTGGCTAATTTTGGAGTGTTTTGGGATTTTACTTGCTGAATTTCTGATCCAATTGATCCATTGCTGGTAGTTGCAAAAATGTTGGTACAAGTATAATAAGAAATTTAGGTGCTGACTTGGTATGAATGGTTTTTTTGGGTAAGCAACCATATTAGGATATTGGGCCAGGGAGTGCCTAGTGGTGTGCGAAGTCTGAAGCTTACTGCAAGTGCGGGGTTTCTGAATGATTTTGGGCATGGAGGACTTCTAAAGCAGGTTATGGATTTCTGCAACAACTAAAATGAGTCGACCTGATTTGTACATTGGGAAAGGTGCATGTAAAGGTCTGTTGAAATAAACCAAGATGTTGAGTTTATGATAAAGTGTGTTGTGATTCATGGTGTTCAGCTTGTTATCCAAATGGTGAAGTGCAGAATTAAGGGGGTGTTTGGAATAAGAGAATATTTGTTATACTTGTAGTGATTTGGTGTATTGGAGTGCTACATGACCTGAGAGGATTATAGCTTTCATGAATGACCCACTGAGCGACACACTAAACCACATTATAAGTTCAAACTCAGGCTAAAGTAGAGTTGCAGAACAATGCAAGCTCATGTCCTATGGCGTTTAGAGAGCTTATTGTAACACATGATCAGAACAAATAGACACTGAATTCGAACATTAAATTCACTTTAAACTCGATTCTTGAGGGAAAGAATCTTTTAAATGGGAATGGTTTGTAACAAAGCGAATGAAGAAAGAAGCCGAGTTTAGTAACTTCCAAAGTCCAAGGACCAAAGGTGAAAATAATCAAAGATCAGTTGGAGTTTGGCGCTAAAAGACGGTTCTTTCACAAGTTAGCCTATAAAAGGCATTTCTTCCTCATTTTTTCATTTGGCTAAAGATTTGTAACTGATTTCCTCTCTCTAAATTTCCTCTCAATGTTGTAATGGTTTCTAATCATTCAACAACTATCCCATAACAATCATTTCGAGTCTCTTTCTTTTGTGAGACTCCTAACTAAATTGTTGCACTTTTAATAATGATTCCATTTCTTAACTGAAATCTTTCACCTTGTTTCAGTGGTATCAGAGCGTATCCTGGCTCGACTCTAACCAAAATCATTAAAAAAAACTTTCGGCAAGGTTCATTGGTTCATCATTGGCTGCTGTTATACATTCGGTTGAGGATGGTAGGGGTTGTTCAAGGGATAAAAATACAGATGGTGATGATGTGGTTATGGGGAAAAGGAATGGAAGTAATAGTGTCTATACTGATGGTAAAAAAGGTGTGTTCAAGGTGTTTGATAAAATGTCAAGTAGCCGAATTGTCAAACACGATAGGTCAGTGCGGGAGTACTATGTTGCCTTTATTCCTTTCGCTAGTAAGGTGGGTTGGAATGGATTGTATGGCGTAAATATGTTCATTTTGGGTCTTCAACCAGAAATTGCAAAACTGGTTAGAATGTTCCATCCAGAAACACTTTATGATGCATATCTTGTAGCTAACATGCAAGAAGCAACTAATGTGATTTTGAGGCGAAGATGTAGCACGATTGTAGGTTTAAATCATGTGGTTTTATATGTTACTGATTATGTAAAAAGTGATGCAAATCAAATAGTCATTAACAAAGAAAAGAATGAAGTAAATCAAGATTTTATTGTTAGGTGATGTTAGCATGGCTATTACTGGTTCTAATATGAGCAAGCAACATATAGATTTGAGGACAGTTATAAAAGATGATGAAGTGATAGGATCAGATGATGTAGATGTTGTGATTAATAATGCGATGGGTTTTGATGAAACTTGTATTGAAAATGTGATCGGTAAAAGAGTTGACTTTATAGCGCTGACTATTGTTGAGGACATTTGTGAAGAAAATGTGAATAGTGTAGATATGCAATTGGATGGCAACAAATGGTTGGTGGATATTGTTAAAAATTGTGATGAAGTTGGTAAAGGGGAAGAAGAAGAGTATAAAACGGAGGAAATTAGTTATATGAGCAGCAAGTTGTTAGTGGTTATGTTACTCAACTAGGAGTTATTGGAGGTATGGGAAAGTTAGTGAAGGATAGAGGGAACAAGAACATGAGCGAGGTTTCAGAAATAGGGCTTAGTGTTGATAATGTAAAGAAGGAAGAAGGATTTGAAGGGGTTGGAAATAACAAATGTGTTGATTGGCATAAACTTTTTAAGGGAAGTGAGAATGGCTATAAGAGCTATAAATCCACAACTCAATTTGTAGTTGGAAGAAGCAGAGAAGGTGCACATTTAGATATAGACAAATGGCCGAAAAGGAAAAAAGACATGTGGAATGTCTTGTCAAGTTAAGAATGGTGGATGGAAATTTGATATATGTAGATGGCCCAAAAGAAAGAAAAAATGGTTGTTTTATATATAAGGAGTATGGAAATGGCATGGATCAATCGTTATGCACAAGTGAAAAAGTTAGGCACAAGTGAAAAAGTTATGCACAAATGAAATTTTTTGCATATAACTAATAGCTTGTGGGTCTTAAGTTACTTGTGTACATGTATGTTTGGCAAAGTGAAAAAGTGGCTAATTTTGGAGTGTTTTGGGGTTTTACTTGCTGAATTGCTGATCCAATTGATCTATTGCTGGTAGTTGCAAAAATGTTGGTACAAGTCTAATAAGAAATGTGCTGACTAGGTAAGAATGGTTTGTTTGGGTAAGTAACCATATTAGGATATTGGGCCAGGGAGTAACTGGTGGTAGTTGAAGTCTGAAGCTTTGCAAGTGTGGGGTTTCTGAATGATTTTGGGCATGGAAGACTTCTAAAGCAGGTTATGGATTTTTGCAAGGGAAAATCACTTAAAAATGTAGTAAACTTACCATTTTTTATGGTTGTGCGTACTAAACTATTTTTTTTCTCATTGTGTGTATTAAACTTTCAAATTCTTATCATTGTATGTATTTTACGACCATTTTACCCCTACTTTTTTCAAAATTTGAAGGGCAAAATGGTCATTTCACAAAGCAAAAGCGTCTCAAAATACACGCAATGATCGAAATTAAAAAGTTTAATACACACAATGAGAAAAAAATATTTTAGTACACACAACCATAAAAAGTGGTAAGTTTACTACATTTTTAAGTGATTTTCCCTTTTTGCAACAACTGCAATGAGTCGACCGGATCTGTACATTGGGAAATGTGCATGTAGAGGTCTGTTGAAATAAACCGAGATGTTGAGTTTATAATAAAGTATGTTGTGATTCATGGTGTTCAGCTTGTTATCCAGATGGTGAAGTGCAGAATTAAGGGGGTCTTTGGAGTAAGAGAATATTTGCTATAGTTGTATTGATTTGGTGTATTGAAGTGCTACATGACCTTAGAGGTTTATAGATTTCATGAATGACCCACTGAGCGACATACTGAACCACATTATAAGTTCAAACTCAGGCTAAAGTAGAGTTGCAGAACTATGCAAGCTCATGTCCTATGGCGTTTAGAGAGCTTATTGTAATACATGATCAGAACAAATAGACACTGAATTCGAACATTAAATTCACTTTAAACTCGATTCTTGAGGGCAAGAATCTTTTAAAGGGGAATGGTTTGTAACAAAACGAATGAAGAAAGAAGCTGAGTTTAGTAACTTCCAAAGTCCAAGGACCGAAGGTGAAAATAATCAAACATCAGTTGGAGTTTGGCGCTAAAAGACGGTTATTTCCCAAGTTAGCCTATAAAAGGCATTTCTTCCTCATTTGGTCATTTATCTAAAGATTTGTAACTGATTTCCTCTCTCTAAATTTCCTCTCAATGTTGTAATGGTTTCTAATCGTTCAACTACTATCCCATAACAATCATTTCGAGTCACCTTCTTTTCTGAGACTCCTAACTGAATTGTTGCACTATTAATGGTGATTCTACTTCTTAACTGAAATCTTTCACCTTGTTTCAGTGGTATCAGAGCGTATCCTGGCTCGACTCTATCCAAAATCATAAAAAAAACTTTCGGCAAGGTTCATTGGTTCATCAATGGTTGCTGTTATAGATTTGGTTGAGGATGATAGGGGTTGTTCAAGGGTTAATAATACAGATGGTGATGATGTGGTTATGGGGAAAAGGAATGGAAGTAATAGTGTCTATACTGATGGTAAAAAAAGGTGCGTTCAAGGTGTTTGATGAAAGGTCAAGTAGCCGAATTGTCAAACACGATGGGTCGGTGCGGGAGTACTATGATGCCTTTGTTCTTTTCGCTAGTAAGGTGGGTTGGAATGGATTGTATGGCGTCAATATGTTCATTCTGGGTCTTCAACCAGAAATTTTAAAATTGGTTAGAATGTTCCATCCAGAAACACTTTATGATGCATATCATGTAGCTAACATGCAAGAAGCATCTGATGTGATTTTGAAGCAAAGATGTAGCACGATTGTAGGTTTAAATCCTGTGGTTTTGGATGTTACTGATTGTGTAAAAAGTGATGCAAATCAAATAGTCATTAACAAAGAAGAGAATGAAGTAAATCAATATTTTATTGTTAGTGATGTTAGCATGGTTGTTACTGGTTCTAATATAGCAAGCAACATATAGATTTGAGGACAATTACAAAAAGATGATGAAGTGATAGGATCAGATGATGTAGATGTAGTGATTAATAATGCGATGGGTTTTGATGAAGCTTGTAGTGAAAAAGTTAGGCAAAAGTGAAAAAGTTATGCACAAGTGAAATTTTTGCATATAACCAACAACTTGTGGGTCTTAAGTTACTTGTGTAAATGTATGTTTGGTAAAGTGAAAAAGTGGCTAATTTTGGAGTGTTTTGGGGTTTTACTTGCTGAATTGTTGATCCAATTGATCCATTGCTGGTAGTTGCAAAAATGTTGGTACAATTCTAATAAGAAATTTAGGTGCTGACTTGGTAAGAATGGTTTGTTTGGGTAAGCAACCATATTAGGATATTGGGCCAGGGAGTTACTGGTGGTGTGCGAAGTCTGAAGCTTACTGCAAGTGTGGGGTTTCTGAATGATTTTGGGCATGGAGGACTTCTAAAGCAGGTTATGGATTTCTGCAACAACTAAAATGAGTCGACCTGATATGTACATTGGGAAAGGTGCATGTAGAGGTCTGTTGAAATAAACCAAGATGTTGAGTTTATGATAAAGTGTGTTGTGATTCATGGTGTTCAGCTTGTTATCCAAATGGTGAAGTGTAGAATTAAGGGGGTGTTTGGAATAAGAGAATATTTGTTATACTTGTAGTGATTTGGTGTATTGGAGTGCTACATGACCTGAGAGGATTATAGCTTTCATGAATGACCCACTGAGCGACACACTGAACCACATTATAAGTTTAAACTCAGGCTAAAGTAGAGTTGCAGAACTATGCAAGCTTATGTCCTATGGCGTTTAGAGAGCTTATTGTAACACATGATCTGAACAAATAGACATTAAATTCGAACAATGAATTCACTTTAAACTCGATTCTTGAGGGAAAGAATCTTTTAAATGGGAATGGTTTGTAACAAAGCAAATGAAGAAAGAAGCCAAGTTTAGTAACTTCCAAAGTCCAAGGACCAAAGGTGAAAATAATCAAAGATCAGTTGGAGTTTGGCGCTAAAAGACGGTTATTTCACAAGTTAGCCTATAAAAGGCATTTCTTCCTCATTTTTTCATTTGGCTAAAGATTTGTAACTGATTTCCTCTCTCTAAATTTCCTCTCAATGTTGTAATGGTTTCTAATCGTTCAACTACTATCCCATAACAATCATTTCGAGTCTCTTTCTTTTGTGAGACTCCTAACTAAATTGTTGCACTGTTAATGATGATTCCATTTCTTAATTGAAATCTTTCACCTTGTTCTAGTGGTATCCAAGCATATCCTGGCTCGACTCTATCCAAAATCATAAAAAAAACTTTTGTCAAGGTTCATTGGTTCATCAGTGGCTGTTGTTATAGATTCGATTGAGGATGATAGGGGTTGTTCAAGGGTTAATAATATAGATGGTGATGATGTGGTTATAGGGAAAAGGAATGGAAGTAATAGTGTTTATACTGATGGTAAAAAAGGTGCGTTCAAGGAGTACTATGATGCCTTTGTTCCTTTCGCTAGTAAGGTGGGTTGGAATGGATTATATGGCGTCAGTATGTTCATTTTGGGTCTTCAACCAGAAATTTCAAAACTGGTTAGAATGTTCCATCGAGAAACACTTTATGATGCATATCTTGTAGCTAACATGCAAGAAGCAACTGATATGATTTTGAGGCGAAGATGTAGCACGATTTTAGGTTTAAATCCTGTGGTTTTGGATGTTACTAATTGTGTAAAAAGTGATGCAAATCAAATAGTCATTAACAAAGAAGATAATGAAGTAAAGCAAGATTTTATTGTTAGTGATGTTAGCATGGCTGTGACTGATTCTAATATGAGCAAGCAACATATAGATTTGAGGACAGTTATAAAAGATGATGAAGTGATAGGATCAGATGATATAGATGTAGTGATTAATAATGCGATGGGTTTTGATGAAGCTTGTAACGAAAATGTGATCGATAAAAGAGTTGACTTTATAGCGCTGACTATTGTTGAGGATATTTGTGAAGAAAATGTGGAGAGTGCAGATATGCAATTGGATGGCAACAAATGGTTTGTGGATATTGTTAAAAATTGTGATGAAGTTGGTAAAAAGGGAAGAAAAAGAGTATAAAACAGAGGAAATGAGTGATATGAGCAGCAAGTTGTTAGGTGGTTATGTTACTCAACTAGGAGTTACTGGAGGTATGGAAAATTTTGTGAAGGATAGAGAGAAGAAGAACATGAGCGAGGTTTCGGAAATGGGGCTTAGTGTTGATAATGTAAAGAAGGAAGAAGGATTTAAAGGGGTTGGAAATAACAAATGGGTTGATTGGAATAAACTTTTTAAGGGAAGAGAGAATGGCTATAAGAGTTATAAAGCCACAACTCAATTTGTAGTTGGAAGAAGCAAAGAAGGTGTACATTTAGATATAGACAAATGGCCGAAAACAAAAAAGACATGTGGAATATCTTGTCAAGTTAAGAATAGTGGATGGAAGTTTGATATATAGAGATGGCCCAAAAGAAAGAAAAATTGGTTGTTTTATATATAGAGATGGCCCACAAGTGAAATTTTTGCATATAACCAACAACTTGTGGGTCTTAAGTTACTTGTGTAAATGTATGTTTGGTAAAGTGAAAAAGTGGCTAATTTTGGAGTGTTTTGGGGTTTTACTTGCTGAATTGTTGATCGAATTAATCCATTGCTGGTAGTTGCAAAAATGTTGGTACAAGTCTAATAAGAAATTTAGGTGCTGACTTGGTAAGAATGGTTTGTTTGGGTAAGCAACCATATTAGGATATTGGGCCAGGGAGTAACTGGTGGTGTGCGAAGTCTGAAGCTTACTGCAAGTGTGGGGTTTCTAAATGATTTTGGGCATGGAAGACTTCTAAAGGAGGTTATGGATTTCTACAACAATTGAAATGAGTCGACCTGATCTGTACATTGGGAAAGGTACATGTAGAGGTCTGTTGAAATAAACTGAGATGCTGAGTTTATGATAAAGTGTGTTGTAATTCATGGTGTTCAGCTTGTTATCCAAATGGTGAAGTGCAGAATTAAGAGGGTGTTTGGAATAAGAGAATATTTATTTTAGTTGTAGTGATTTGGTGTATTGGAGTGCTACATGACCTGAGAGGATTATAGCTTTCATGAATGACCCACTGAGCGACACATTGAACCATATTATAAGTTCAAACTCAGGCTAAAGTAGAGTTGCAAAACTATGCAAGCTCATGTCCTATGGCATTTAGAGAGCTTATTGTAACACATGATCAGACCAAATAGACACTGAATTCGAACATTGAATTCACTTTAAACCCAATTCTTGAGGGCAAGAATCTTTTAAAGGGGAATGGTTTGTAACAAAGAGAATGAAGAAAGAAGCCGAGTTTAGTAACTTCTAAAGTTCAAGGACCGAAGGTGAAAATAATCAAAGATCAGTTGGAATTTGGCGCTAAAAGACGGTTATTTCCCAAGTTAGTCTATAAAAGGCATTTCTTCCTCATTTGTTCATTTAGCTAAAGATTAGTAACTGATTTCCTCTCTCTAAATTTCCTCTCAATGTTGTAATGGTTTCTAACCGTTCAACTACTATCCCATAACAATCATTTTGAGTCTCTTTCTTTTCTGAGACTCCTAACTGAATTGTTGCACTGTTAATGGTGATTCCATTTCTTAACTGAAATCTTTCACCTTGTTTCAGTGGTATCAGAGCGTATCCTGGCTCGACTCTATCCAAAATCATTAAAAAAACTTTCGGCAAGGTTCATTGGCTCATCAATGGCTGCAGTTATAGATTCGGTTGAGGATGATAGGGGTTGTTCAAGGGTTAATAATACAGATGGTGATGATGTGGTTATGGGGAAAAGGAATGGAAGTAATAGTATCTATACTGATGGTAGAAAAGGTGCGTTCAAGGTGTTTGATAAAATGTCAAGTAGCCGAATTGTCAAACACGATAGGTCAGTGCGGGAGTACTATGTTGCCTTTATTCCTTTCGTTAGTAAGGTGGGTTGGAATGGATTGTATGGCGTCAATATGTTCATTTTGGGTCTTCAACCAGAAATTGCAAAACTGGTTAGAATGTTCCATCCAGAAACACTTTATGATGCATATCTTGTAGCTAAAATGCCAGAAGCAACTAATGTGATTTTGAGGCGAAGATGTAGCACGATTGTTGGTTTAAATCATGTGGTTTTGGATGTTACTGATTGTGTAAAAAGTGATGCAAATCAAGTAGTCATTAATAAAGAAGAGAATGAAGTAAATCAAGATTTTATTGCTAGGTGATGTTAGCATGGGTGTTACTGGTTCTAATATGAGCAAGCAACATATAGATTTGAGGACAGTGATAAAAGATGATGAAGTGATAGGATCAGATGATGTAGATGTAGTGATTAATAATGCGATGGGTTTTGATGAAACTTGTATTGAAAATGTGATCGGTAAAAGAGTTGACTTTATAGCGGTGACTATTATTGAGGATATTTGTGAAGAAAATGTGGAGAGTGTAGATATGCAATTGGATGGCAATAAATGGTTGGTGGATATTGTTAAAAATTGTGATGAAGTTGGTAAAGGGGAAGAAGAAGAGTATAAAACGGAGGAAATTAGTTATATGAGCAGCAAATTGTTAGTGGTTATGTTACTCAACTAGGAGTTATTGGAGGTATGGGAAAGTTTGTGAAAGATAGAGGGAAGAAGAACATGAGCGAGGTTTCGGAAATGGGGCTTAGTGTTGATAATGTAAAGAAGTAAGAAGGATTTGAAGGGGTTGGAAATAACAAATGTGTTGATTGGCATAAACTTTTTAAGGGAAGTGAGAATGGCTATAAGAGCTCTAAAGCCACAACTCAATTCGTAGTTGGAAGAAGCAGAGAAGGTGAACATTTAGATATGGACAAATGGCCGAAAAGGAAAAATACATGTGGAATATCTTGTCAAGTTAAGAATAGTGGATGGAAGTTTGATATATGGAGATGGCCCAAAAGAAAGAAAAAATGGTTGTTTGATAAGGAGTATGGAAATGGCATGGATCAATCGTTATGCACAAGTGAAAAAGTTAGGCACAAGTGAAAATGTTATGCACAAATGAAATTTTTTGCATATAACCAACAGCTTGTGGGTCTTAAGTTACTTGTGTAAATGTATGTTTGGCAAAGTGAAAAAGTGGCTAATTTTAGAGTGTTTTGGGGTTTTACTTGCTGAATTGCTGATCCAATTGATCCATTGTTGGTAGTTGCAAAAATGTTGGTACAAGTCTAATAAGAAATGTGCTGACTAGGTAAGAATGGTTTGTTTGGGTAAGTAACCATATTAGGTTATTGGGCCAGGGAGTAACGGGTGGTGTGTGAATTCTGAAGCTTTGCAAGTGTGGGGTTTTTGAATGATTTCGGGCATGGAAGACTTCTAAAGCAGGTTATGGATTTTTGCAACAACTGAAATGAGTCGACCTGATCTATACATTGGGAAAGGTGCATGTAGAGGTCTGTTGAAATAAACCGAGATGTTGAGTTTATGATAAAGTGTATTGTGATTCATGGTGTTCAGCTTGTTATCCAGATGGTGAAGTGCAGAATTAAGGGGGTCTTTGGAGTAAGAGAATATTTGCTATAGTTGTATTGATTTGGTGTATTGGAGTGCTACATGACCTTAGAGGATTATAGCTTTCATGAATGACCCACTGAGCGACACACTGAATCACAATATAAGTTCAAACTTAGGCTAAATTGAGTTGTAGAACTATGCAAGCTCATGTCCTATGGCGTTTAGAGAGCTTATTGTAACACATGATCAGAACAAGTAGACACTAAATTTGAACATTGAATTCACTTTAAACTCGATTCTTGAGGGCAAGAATCTTTTAAAAGGGAAAGTTTTGTAACAAAGCGAATGCAGAAAGAAGCCGAGTTTAGTAACTTCCAAAGTCCAAGGACCGAAGGTGAAAATAATCAAAGATCAGTTGGAGTTTGTTGCTAAAAGACGGTTATTTCCCAAGTTAGCCTAAAAAAGGAATTTCTTCCTCATTTGTTCATTTAGCTAAAGATTTGAACTGATTTCCTCTCTCTAAATTTCCTCTCTCTAAATTTCCTCTCAATGTTGTAATGGTTTCTAATCGTTAAACTACTATCCCATAACAATCATTTCGAGTCTCTTTCTTTTGTGTCTTCTAACTGAATTGTTGCACTGTTAATGGTGATTCCATTTCTTAACTGAAATCTTTCACCTTGTTTCAGTGGTATCAGAGCGTATCTTGGCTCGACTCTATCCAAAATCATAAAAAAAAACTTTCGGCAAGGTTCATTGGTTCATCAATGGTTGCTGTTATAGATTCGGTTGAGGATGATAGGGGTTGTTCAAGGGTTAATAATACAGATGGTGATGATGTGGTTATAGGGAAAAGGAATGGAAGTAATAGTGTCTATACTGATGGTAAAAAAGGAAAAGGTGCTTTCAAGGTGTTTGATGAAATGTCAAGTAGCCGAATTTTCAAACACGATGGGTCAGTGCGGGAGTACTATGATGCCTTTGTTCCTTTCGCTAGTAAGGTGGGTTGGAATGGATTGTATGGCATCAGTATGTTCATTTTGGGTCTTCAACCAGAAATTGCAAAACTGGTTAGAATGTTCCATCTAGAAACACTTTATGATGCATATCTTGTAGCTAACATGCAAGAAGCAACTGATGTGATTTTGAGGCGAAGATGTAGCACAATTGTAGGTTTAAATCCTGTGGTTTTAGATGTTACTGATTGTGTAAAAAGTGATGCAAATCAAATAGTCATTAACAAAGAAGAGAATAAAATAAAGCAAGATTTTATTGTTAGTGATGTTAGCATGGCTGTTACTGGTTCTAATATGAGGAAGCAACATATAGATTTGAGGACAGTTATAAAAAATGATGAAGTGATAGAATTAGATGATGTAGATGTAGTGATTTATAATGCGATGGGTTTTGATGAAGCTTGTAATGAAAATGTGATCAGTAAAAGAATTGACTTTATAGTGCTGACTATTGTTGAGGATATTTGTGAAGAAAATATGGAGAGTGCAGATATGCAATTCGATGGCAACAAATGGTTGGTGGATATTGTTAAAAATTATGATGAAGTTGGTAAAGGGGAAGAAGAAGAGTATAAAATGGAGGAAATTAGTGATATGAGCAGCAAGTTGTTAGGTGGTTATGTTACTCAACTAGGAGTTATTGGAGGTATGAGAAAGTTTGTGAAGGATAGAGGGAAGAAGAACATGAGCGAGGTTTCCGAAATGGGGCTTAGGGTTGATAATGTAAACAAGGAAGAAGGATTTGAAGGGGTTGGAAATAACAAATGGGTTGATTGGCATAAACTTTTTAAGGGAAGTGAGAATGGCTATAAGAGCTATAAAGCCACAACTTAATTTGTAGTTAGAAGAAGCAAATAAGGTGTACATTTAGATATAGACAAATGGCCGAAAAGGAAAAAGACATGTGGAATATCTTGTTAAGTTTAGAATAGTGGATGGAAGTTTGATATATAGAGATGGCCCAAAAGAAAGAAAAAATGGTTGTTTGATATATAAGGTGTACGGAAATGGCATGTGAAAAAGTGAAAAAGTGAAAAAGTTAGGCAAAAGTGAAAAAGTTATGCACAAGTGAAAATTTTTGCATATAACCAACATCTTGTTGGTCTTAAGTTACTTGTGTAAATATACGTTTAGCAAAGTGAAAAAGTGGCTAATTTTTTAGTGTTTTGGGGTTTTACTTGCTGAATTGCTGATTTAGATCCATTTTTGGTAGTTGCAAGAATATTGGTACAAGTCTAATAAGAAATTTAGGTGCTGACTTGGTAAGAATGGTTTGTTTGGGTAAGTAACCATATTAGGATATTAGGACAGGGAGTAACTGGTGGTGGGCGAAGTATGAAGCTTGCTACAAGTGTGGGGTTTTTGAATGATTTTAGGCAAGGAAGACTTCTAAAGCAGGTTATGGATTTCTGTAACAACTGAAATGAGTCGACATGATCTGTACAATGGGAAAGGTACATGTAGAGGTTTGTTGAAATAAACCGAGATGCTGAGTTTATGATAAAGTGTGTTGTGATTCATGATGTTCAGCTTGTTATCCAAATGGTGAAGTGCAGAATTAAGGGGTGTTTTGAATAAGAGAATATTTGCTATAGTTGTAGTGATTTGGTGTATTGGAGTGCTACATGACCTGAGAGGATTATAGCTTTCATGAATGCCCCACTGAGAGACACACTGAACCACATTATAAGTTCAAACTCAGGCTAAAGTAGAGTTGCAGAACTATGCAAGCTCATGTCCTATGGCGTTTAAAGAGTTTATTGTAACACATGATCAAAACAAATAGACATAGAATTCGAACATTGAATTCACTTTAAACCCGATTCTTGAGGGCAAGAATCTTTTAAAGGGGAATGGGAATGAAGAAAGAAGCTGAGTTTAGTAACTTCTAAAGTCCAAGGACCGAAGGTGAAAATAATCAACGATCAGTTGGAGTTTGGTACTAAAAGACGATTATTTCCCAAGTTAGCCTATAAAAGACATTTCTTCCTCATTTGTTCATTTAGCTAAAGATTTGTAACTGATTTGCTCTCTCTAAATTTTCTCTCAATGTTGTAATGGTTTCTAATCGTTCAACTACTATCCCATAACAATCATTTCGAGTCTCTTTCTTTTGTGAGACTCCTAACTGAATTGTTGCACTGTTAATGGTGATTCCATTTCTTAACTGAAATCTTTCACCTTGTTTTAGTGGTATCAGAGCGTATCCTGGCTCGACTCTATCCAAAATCATAAAAAAAAAATTCGGCAAGGTTCATTGGTTCATTAATGGCTGCTATTATAGATTCGGTTAAGGATGATAGGGGTTGTTCAAGGGTTAATAATACAGATGGAGATGATGTGGTTATAGAGAAAAGGAATGGAAGTAATAGTGTCTATATTGATGGTTAAAAAGGTGCGTTCAAGGCGTTTAATGAATGTCATGTAACACCCCATGAATGCGTACTGTAGTTTATAAAAACCTTTATATGTGCGAGGGGACGCCTATGGGTCGGTCCCAAATATAAAAGTTTCGATAAAAGCACATGCGACTAAATAGGGCCAGTCCTGTACCAACCATTACTTAGTCATAATCCCTGCAACAATGATACATGAAACATAAATAAATGAAACTCATATGTCAAAACTTATAAGAAAAAAAAATTATGTGACTAATTATTAACTACTGGGGTTTAGTCCACATAGCCACAGTTCACGAGGAACATTATGCATGAAACAATGACACATAACTAAATATGAATGACGGTTGTCCATCCATATTAGCAAAAAAATATCGATGAAAACATCAAGGTTAAAACCTCAAGGTGCTGAAAACATCATGGTTAAAACAACAATGCGCTGAAAACATCAATACGTAGTATAACAGACGTTGGCTTAGGAAGCTCCTGGTGACTACCCACTTGTCACAGGTCGAGTTTTAGAGCCTACAGGTCGAAACCAGGCTCTGATACCATAATTGTAACACCCCATTTTGATAAATAGAATGTCACGCGTAATTATGGCGTGTCATCAAAGCATACAAGGATAAATGTATAAAACATTACATGACCATAGGGATAACCGGAATCAAACATCGTTTCCCAAACATAATCCCAAAACATAATAAAGCAAAGAAATGAATGAAAGACTACACAAGCATAAATATGAAGGCAAAAGGAAAAGAAGTCTCAAGCAGCTTCCATCCTATGCACGTCCTCCAAATGCTCGAGTCCTTCCTAGGGTACCTGCTGTTTTGGGACATGGAAAGGAAAGTAACGGCTGAGCAAAACGCTCAGTGCACGGATATAGACATAGTATAAGTGACTAAAACAGAATATAGACTTAATAGCAGCGGAAATGTATAAGTCCTGGAAAACCTGGAACATGTTCATAAAACTGGTTTTATAGTTTGAAAAGCCTTATGTTTATCTTATGAAAACTGTTTAGCATATTTTACCATTAGCCAATATAGGTCATGAAATTCCACCGTGCATGAATACTTGGAGGGGTGACCTCATCATTCAAATTAAAGGGGCTGCCTCTAATTTAATATACTGGTTATTGGGTAGGAGGGATCAACTCCTTGTGAAGGATGCAAGGCACACACCACATTCACCATGAAATCCTGACTATAAACATGTAACTAGGATGCACCCATACGCCCCACATGATAAATATAATAAATGGCCAAAAGCTGAAGGGACGCCACGAGCAATCACTCCGCCGTGGTGAAGTCATAACATCAGTGCCTCTAATGTTATGGTTATGGTACCTCCATTACTAGGTGAAACTGGTCATGCATGTATATGGCTATAGGTAATCTTAATTAAACATAAGCAATCAAACACATAACTTATACTACGGGAAAACAGTTGGCTGCATACGGGGAATCCTAATAAGGAAAGAATGTCCATACTGAAAGGACGGGAATCCGTACCTTATGTCCAGTAAACGAAGAAGATAAACTGCGAGGAATCCTACTTCCGAATCACTAGTGCTACATAAATACGTACATGAATAAGTATCTGCTTACTAAATACGTAGCTGGTTTTATGTCATGTCTTAGCTTATTTTATGTGTTCTTACCATGTTTTACTGTTTTAAAGCCTTAAACTGTGTTAAATCTTATATTCTGTTTAATCTGATTAAGTATTTCTGATATTTCATGTGTTATTATACTTACTGTGTAATAATAAGTAACTTTCCAAAAATAGCAGGTTTCCTAAAATAGAAAGTTACCAAAAATAGAAAGTTACCAAAAATAGAAAGTTTCCAAAAATAGAAAGTTTCCAAAATAGATTTACTGCTTAAAATAGATAAGTTTCTAAAAATAGAAAGTTTCCATAAATAGATTAGCTGCCTTAATTAAATAAGTTTCCATAAATAGATTAGATGCCTTAAATAAATAAGTTTCTAAAAATAGCTGGTTTCCATAAATAGATTAGCTGCCTTATTTAATTAAGTTTCTAAAAATAGAAAGTTTCCATAATTAGAAATAAGCTGGTTAAATAAGCTAAGTATATAAGCCTAAGTATTTTTCATGATTATTTTCTAAGTCATATGATATATTGTATAGTTTAATAATTATTTCATGTAATTTAATTAAACTATAGGTTATAATATTTAATTAAAGTATAACATGTTTTTAATTAAATATATTAAATACTTAGGTTAAAATATGTATTATTAAATATTAATAATATAACCTAAGTCATGTTAATTAATTAATTATATCCATGGTTATTAAAATAATTAATTAATTATAAGTCTTAATAATATAAATACTTAGGTTAAAATAATTTCATGATTATTAATAATTAAATAACCTAAGTCATGTTATTAAATTAATCACATCATTTTATTAATTTAATTTTTAACATAAGTTCATAACATAAAAAAAACTAACATATACCATGAACCGGATCTAGGCTAAAAACATGAACCGGACATGAAATCGACACCGTACCCCGAACTAAATCGGGGTACCCCTTGCTGCCGTAGGACCCACACGCACCAACCAAGACCATATGGTCTTGGTGGTGTCGGCTAAGCAAACCGAAACCCCCTTGGGGTCGGTTGCAACCTGCGGCCCAAAACAAAACACCCCTTAATCGACCCTTTGATTTAATTAATCATCAAAACATGTTACATCTATGTTTAATTAATGTGTTTTTATAAAAACATCCCATGTTCATCATTAATAAAAAGATTAATTAAAAAGAAAAGGTTTTAAAAAGGTTTTACCGTATTCGTGGATCAAGGGAATGAAGAACAAACACGAACAAACAATAAATCTTCAAGATCCAAGATCAATGAATCACCTTGTATGGTGATGTGTAGGTGGCGGCACAAAGAGAAGGAGAAGGGAGGGTTTTAGGTTTTTCTTGAAATCTTCTGTAAAGTGATTTTGAGTAGTAAAAACTAATTAACCCTCCTTTTAGTAAAAATTGATAATGGGCTTGGCCCATTACCCTTGTTTGGCCGCGGGTAGGAACCCCCCCATGGGGTTCCGTACCTCTTTTCGTGTCTCGTTATTTAGTTACTCGTTTGTGTTTATTTATGTTCGTGTTTTAAATGTTCTCGTTACGTAAATACCATAATCTAATATATTTAAATACGCTCGTATTAAATATATATACGTAATTAATAATATCTCGTGTTTTAATTACGCTCGTAATTTCGTGATCGCATGTTCGTGATTAATTATTGCTAAATAATTATTACGTGCTCGTGCGTAGTAAATACTTATCCTGTTCTAACACGTACGTAATACGTAAAATCCTAACACGTAATCGTAATCATGCTATATTAGGAAAGTTTAAATCTAGTACGTACGATCTTGAGGGTACTATTCATGGTAAAAGCATGCGGGTTTTACAACTCTTCCCCCTAAAAAGAATAATTCGTCCCCGAATTATAGATAACGTAACTGAAAGAGAAACATACCCGAATCAAACTGAGAGGGTATGTAAGATAAATTAACGTGCAGGTGACCTGGCAGAAAGAACGCGGAACGTGACATGTCTTGAAAGGACATGGAACGTGACGTGACTGAAAGGAAATATCTAATTGATAAGAGAAAAACGGATAAAAGTCCGGATGAACTTGTCCGTTTCCAAGTGGCCTCCCTCTTGGATTGGTTCCTTCATAAGATCTTGACACGAATGATAAGTCTTGGTCCTCTTGACCTTGACTTGGAATACGAAGAAGTTCTTGGTTATCTACGTAAGGTAGATCCCCTAAATTCGATCGAGGGAATAAGAATTAATCGTGTAAGAGTAACTGAAACGTTACGATGAAAGACAATCTGACTTAACTGTTAACTAGGAACGATGCGCGAGACATAAAGAAACGTAGTACGTGAAAAATTTTGAACGTGATACGTGAAAAATTTTGAACGTGCTACGTGGAGATATGGCGAGTGTAGTATGAGTAAACATATCGTGATCCATGATACGTGTAACATATCTTGATCATGATATGAGGAACATGGAATGAACATGACATGTGAAACATATCGTGAATATAGAATATAATGGCGTAACGCCAAACGCTAGAATGTGAGACATAGATTATGACGAGAAACGTATATCTGAGGATAGGGAGTTATACTAAACTTGGGTGTGGTCTCTCAAGTTCTTGCAAACTACCCATAATGAGAAAACAAATGAACGTAAAATCGTAAACCAAAATACGATCATGAACGTGAACAGTGTCATGAACGCGAGCGCGAAAGCAAGGCGTGGAATTAGAACAAGGACGTGAAGTGAATTAGGAGCACAATTATGAATATTTGTCTGACCCGATAACTGAGGAATTGCCAAGTGATCGGATGAGCCTTGGCTGGAAAATGTCTGATCAATCTGTTGGTTCTGAAATCCTTGCGGATGTAAGGATTCTGCAGACTTGATCAAACTGTTTGCAATAAACCAGATAGCATCATGCTTCTTCGGAGTTTGCGTTAAACTGGTAGCCAAAATCCGTGGAGATCTTGTCCCATTTCAATTCACCATTTCAGATGATGAAAACCATCCCAGTTTGTTGGTTTCCTATCTTAACCTGTTGGTATGTTAGGTACCTAGATATGAACGTAACTGTATCTTGCTTCGTAGAACTTGATACATAGGAGTTTACGAAACTCTGAGTCTCTGAATCTAGACTTCTCCTAGCGTAGGATTTTCTAGAACACCTAATGTAGTGTAGGGTTCTCTCCTTTACGCCATAAGCAGAGTCATGGTAAGATTAACCATGCAAATCCATGTGATCCAGCGTGTCACTGTAATCAAATAGAATTGATATTGGAAAAATTTCCAGGGTGAAATTTCTCTTGTCATAGAATTTGCAACATAGTGCAGATATGGTCTCCCTGTTCTTCTTCTAGGATTAAAGGAAATCAGGTTATCCTTAATGAAAGCACTGATGAATTTGCTATGAGTTCATGGAAACTCATTCTTATAATGCCGTTGGAGCATTGATGAGACTAATTCAAAATTATAAATCTAGCATGACCGAGTCGTGTACGAATAGCAGTCATGGACATGTCCTGCTGTTTCATTCGTCACTGTTGGCAGCATGATCATGAGTTCGATCTTGGAAAAGTGATTAACACCATACGGTTGATTGGACATGTTGTCAATATGTGGAGGAGAATAACGGTCATGAATGGTGATTTGTTTACGCCGACGGTAGTCGACACAAAATCTCATGGTACCGTCCTTCTCCTTGTAAGTTCTTCTGGAATGTATGGGAAGATTGTGGAATAATCAACTGGCTATGCGTAAAAGACTTAAGTGGTCGTGTCTTACTGACAGCTAGAAAATTTTAGCGACCATGGCTAACAACGCACATGCTTGTAAAGCATAGATAATTTGTATAGATTTTCCTGATGGAAAATCAAGCTGAATATATTCAGGAGCCTGAACACTACTGTACATAATTATGAAGTGTAGCATGGTGTGCTGTTCATAGTCCATAATTAGGATAAAATTCATCTCGTGTCTGTCCGAGGAAATGCGTTAGCAGCTTGGATCTCATCATTAAACTAAAGGAAAACCTTCGTATGCGTGGGAATACGAATGGCGTCCTTCATGGTCATGAATATATGAAGTATGGTGAAAGAATGAAAGTGACATCGGCAACGTGACAGTTCTCACTGATACGCCGATAATGTTATTGAACTTCTTGTGGCCTGATTAATACATGGCACAACAAAATAGATATACCCTTGGACGGTACCCTGAATTTCTTAGAAATGTTCCATAGTTGGACGTGAGTCATGTGTCTTGACTCGTTTCTTGGAACTATAAGCATGACATATGTCTTGACTGGTGTCTTGACATGTGTCTTCAGGAGGTATACGTGAGACATGTGTCTTGATTGATGTCTTGACATGTGTCTTCAGAAAGTATACGTGAGACATGTGTCTTGACTGATGTCTTGACATGTGTCTCAAGATGTGAAACAAATATAACCATAATATAAGGTTATTATGCCAGAATTGGCGGATCGGTTGGACTACTAATCCTTGTATTTCTGATCACGTCCGTGGCCAGAGTTTCGGTTGCGATTTCTAGGATAGTTGCTGTCATAGTAGTGATTACTATTGTCATGTCTGTCAATTCCATGATGGTCATTCTCATGACCGTGATTCATGTAACTATTCAGCTGAGTGGCCGGCTGGTACCAGTTTGCACTCATATGGCTGAAATGACAGTCGAATGACGTGTGACATGTAACTAAGAACTAGGGACAATGATTGATGGAAATCGTCTGATGGTGAAGCATCTTCTCGTCCAATTTCTTTGCTCTGACGCCTTTGTCTTCGTCTTGTAGGATCTCCAGGTTGTGAACAGCACTCGTAGCGTCTCCGAACGTCAGCAGCATCAACTTTAGTAACATCTCCAAGTTATGAGCGACATCAGAATATTAGCAACAGAAAATACGCCTGAGGTGATTCAGAATCGACTAGCGAATACTCGTAAAGTATTGCAAGTGGAATATACATGGATTAAAGTACGTGTAATACACATGAAATACGGTACGTGGAGTACACGTGGAATGCACATGAAATGATCGGTATGGGGTCGATCATTTTTCATGATTTAAGGAAAGTTTATCGGTTAAACGGATAGGAAAACCATCATGATAACCTGGCAGTATTAGCATAGACATCATTCTGGTTGTAATGGAAACGTTAAAGTGTGGTTACACAAAATTCAACGATGATTTGCCTGACAGCATGATCAATGAAAACCAACCATGACTATCATGAAAGCAGAATTCAATGAAATCCAACAATGTCTTGCGGACAACGTAAATAACAAAAGAGGCGTAAAACATAATCAACATGAAGACGGAATTATCATGAAGAAACATGAAATCATCTACCACGAAGAAATGTATAACATAATCAGCATGAAACTGAAGTTAACCATGACAGTATGAAACATACTTGACATAAAACATAATAACTTATGAGGGGACATGAAAAAAAAATTTATGCCAATTTAAATCATGAGAAAAATTTTATGCATGAAAAACAGTGCATGAATGCGTACTGTAGTTTATAAAAACCTTTATATGTGCGAGGGGACGCCTATGGGTTGGTCCCAAAACAAAAGACATGGCGAGGGGACGCCTATGGGTCGGTCCCAAATATAAAAGTTTCGATAAAAGCACATGCGACTAAATAGGACCAGTCTTGTACCAACCATTACTTAGTCATAATCCCTGCAACAATGATACATGAAACATAAATAAATGAAACTCATATGTCAAAACTTATAAGAAAAGAAATTTATGTGACTAATTATGAAATACTGGGGTTCAGTCCACATAGCCACAGTTCACGAGGAACATTATGCATGAAACAATGACACATAACTAAATATGAATGACGGTTGTCCATCCATATTAGCAAAAAAATATCGATGAAAACATCAAGGTTAAAACCTCAAGGTGCTGAAAACATCATGGTTAAAACAACAATGCGCTGAAAACATCAATACGTAGAATAACAGACGTTGGCTTAGGAAGCTCCTGGTGACTACCCACTAGTCACAGGTCGAGTTTTAAAGCCTACAGGTCGAAACCAGGCTCTGATACCATAATTGTAACACCCTATTTTGATAAATGGAATGTCACGCGTAATTATGGCGTGTCATCAAAGCATACAAGGATAAATGTATAAAACATTACATGACCATAGGGATAACCGGAATCAAACATCGGTTCCCAAACATAAGCCCAAAACATAATAAAGCAAAGAAATGAATGAAAGACTACACAAGCATAAATATGAAGGCAAAAGGAAAAGAAGTCTCAAGCAGCTTCCATCCTTTGCACGTCCTCCAAATGCTCGAGTCCTTCCTAGGGTACCTGCCATTTTGGGACATGGAAAGGAAAGTAACGGCTGAGCAAAACGCTCAGTGCACGGATATAGACATAGTATAAGTGACTAAAACATAATATAGACTTAATAGCAGCGGAAATGTATAAGTCCTGGAAAACCTGGAACATGTTCATAAAACTGGTTTTATAGTTTGAAAAGCCTTATGTTTATCTTATGAAAACTGTTTAGCATATTTTACCATTAGCCAATATAGGTCATGAAAATCCACCGTGCATGAATACTTGGAGGGGTGACCTCATCATGCAAATTAAAGGGGCTACCTCTAATTTAATATACTGGTTATTGGGTAGGAGGGATCAGCTCCTTGTGAAGGATGCAAGGCACACACCACATTCACCATAAAATCCTGACTAAAAACATGTAACTAGGATGCACCCATACGCCCCACATGATAAATATAATAAATGGCCAAAAGCTGAAGGGACGCCACGAGCAATCACTCCGCCGTGGTGAAGTCATAACATCAGTGCCTCTAATGTTATGGTTATGGTACCTCCATAACTAGGTGAAACTGGTCATGCATGTATATGGCTATAGGTAATCTTAATTAAACATAAGCAATCAAACACATAACTTATACTACGGGAAAACAGTTGGCTGCATACGGGGAATCCTAATAAGTAAAGAATGTCCATACTGAAAGGACGGGAATCCGTACCTTATGTCCAGTGAACGAAGAAGATAAACTGCGAGGAATCCTACTTCTGAATCACTAGTGCTACATAAATACGTACATGAATAAGTATCTGCTTACTAAATACGTAGCTGGTTTTATGTCATGTCTTAGCTTATTTTATGTGTTCTTACCATGTTTTACTGTTTTAAAGCCTTAAATTGTGTTAACTCTTATATTCTGTTTAATCTGATTAAGTATTTCTGATATTTCATGTGTTATTATACTTACAGTGTAATAATAAGTAACTTTCCAAAAATAGCAGGTTTCCTAAAATAGAAAGTTACCAAAAATAGAAAGTTTCCAAAAATAGAAAGTTTCCAAAAATAGAAAGTTTCCAAAAATAGAAAGTTTCCAAAAATAGATTTAGTGCTTAAAATAGATAAGTTTCTAAAACTAGAAAGTTTCCATAAATAGATTAGCTGCCTTAATGAAATAAGTTTCCATAAATAGATTAGTTGCCTTAAATAAATAAGTTTCTAAAAATAGCTGGTTTCCATAAATAGATTAGCTGCCTTATTTAATTAAGTTTCTAAAAATAGAAAGTTTCCATAATTAGGAATAAGCTGGTTAAATAAGCTAAGTATATAAGCCTAAGTGTTTTTCATGATTATTTTCTAAGTCATATGATATATTGTATAGTTTAATAATTATTTCATGTAATTTAATTAAACTATAGGTTATAATATTTAATTAAAGTATAACATGTTTTTAATTAAATATATTAAATACTTAGGTTAAAATATGTATTATTAAATAGTAATAATATAACCTAAGTCATGTTAATTAATTAATTATATCCATGGTTTTTAAAAAAACTAATTAATTATAAGTCTTAATAATATAAATACTTAGGTTAAAATAATTTCATGATTATTAATAATTAAATAACCTAAGTCATGTTATTAAATTAATCACATCATTTTATTAATTTAATTTTTAACATAAGTTCATAACATAAAAAAACTAACATATACCATGAACCGGATCTAGGCTAAAAACATGAACCGGACATGAAATCGACACCATACCCCGAACCAAATCGGGGTACCCCTTGCTGTCGTGGGACCCACACACACCAACCAAGACCATATGGTCTTGGTGGTGTCGGCTAAGCAAACCGAAACCCCCTTGGGGTCGGTTGCAGCCTGCGGCCCAAAACAAAACACCCCTTAATCGACCTTTTGATTTAATTAATCATCAAAACATGTTAGATCTATGTTTAATTAATGTGTTTTTATAAAAACATCCCATGTTCATCATTAATAAAAAGATTAATTAAAAAGAAAAGGTTTTAAAAAGGTTTTACCGTATTCGTGGATCAAGGGAATGAAGAACAAACACGAACAAACAATAAATCTTCAAGATCCAAGATCAATGAATCACCTTGTATGGTGATGTGTAGGTGGCGTCACAAAGAGAAGGAGAAGAGAGGGTTTTAGGTTTTTCTTGAAATCTTCTGTAAAGTGATTTTGAGTAGTAAAAACTAATTAACCCTCCTTTTAGTAAAAATTGATAATGGGCTTGGCCCATTACCCTTGTTTGGCCGCGGGTAGGAACCCCCCATGGGGTTCCCGTACCTCTTTTCGTGTCTCGTTATTTAGTTACTCGTTTGTGTTTATTTATGTTCGTGTTTTAAATGTTCTCGTTACGTAAATACCATAATCTAATATATTTAAATACGCTCGTATTAAATATATATACGTAATTAATAATAGCTCGTGTTTTAATTACGCTCGTGATTTCGTGATCGCATGTTCGTGATTAATTATTGCTAAATAATTATTACGTGCTCGTGCGTAGTAAATACTTATCGTGTTCTAACACGTACGTAATACGTAAAATCCTAACACGTAATCGTAATCATGCTATATTAGGAAATTTTAAATCTAGTACGTACCATCTTAAGGGTACTATTCATGGTAAAAGCATGCGGGTTTTACTTGTCAAGTATCCAAATTGTCAAACACGATGAGTCGGTGCGAGGTACTATGATGCCTTTGTTCCTTTCGCTAGTAAGGTGGGTTGGAATGGATTGTATGGCGTCAGTATGTTCATTTTGGGTCTTCAACCAGAAGTTGCAAAACTGGTTAGAATGTTCCAACCAGAAACACTTTATGATGCATATCTTTTAGCTAACATGCAAGAAGCAACTAATGTGATTTTGAGGCGAAGATGTAGCACGATTGTAGGTTTAAATCCTATGGTTTTGGATGTTACTGATTGTGTAAAAAGTGATGCAAATCAAAGAGTCACTAACAAAGAAGAGAATGAAGTAAAGAAAGATTTTATTGTTAGTGATGTTAGCATGGCTCTTACAGGTTCTAATATGAGCAAGCAACATATAGATTTGAGGACAGTTATAAAAGATGATGAAGTGATAGGATTAGATGATATAGATGTAGTGAGTAATAATGCGATGGGTATTGATGAAGCTTGTAATGAAAATGTGATCGGTAAAAGAGTTGACTTTGTAGTGTTGACTATTGTTGAGGATATTTGTGAAGAAAATGTGAAGAGTGCAGATATGCAATTGGATGGCAACAAATGGTTGGTGGATATTGTGAAAAAAATGTGATGAAGTTGGTAAAGGGGAAGAAGAAGAGTATAAAACGGAGGAAATTAGTGATATGAGCAGCAAGTTGTTAGGTGGTTATGTTACTCAACTAGGAGTTATTGGAGGTATGGGAAAGTTTGTGAAGGATAAAGGGAAGAAGAACATGAGCGAGGTTTCGGAAATGGGGCTTAGTGTTGATAATGTAAAGAAGGAAGAAGGATTTGAAGGGGTTGGAAATAACAAATGGGTTGATTGGCATAAAAGTTTTAAGGGAAGTGAGAATGGCTATAAGAGCTATAAAGCCACAACTCAATTTTTTGTTGGAAGAAGCAGAGAAGGTGTACACTTAGATATAGACAAATGGCCGAAAAGGAAAAAGACATGTGGAATATCTTGTCAAGTTAAGAATAGTGGATGGAAGTTCGATATATGGAGATGGCCCAAAAGAAAGAAAAAATTGTTGTTAGATATATAAGGAGTATGGAAATGGCATGGATCAATAGTTATGCACAAGTGAAAAAGTTAGGCACAAGTGAAAAAGTTATGCACAAGTGAAAAAGTTATGCACAAGTGAAACTTTTTGCATATAACCAACAGCTTGTGGGTCTTAAGTTACTTGTGTAAATGTATGTTTGGTAAAGTGAAAAAGTGGCTAATTTTGGAGTGTTTTGGGGTTTTACTTGCTGAATTGCTGATCCAATTGATCCATTGCTGGTAGTTGCAAAAATATTGGTACAAGTCTAATAAGAAATGTAGGTGATGACTTGGTAAGAATGGTTTGTTTGGGTAAGTAACCATATTAGGATATTGGGCCAGGGAGTAACTGGTGGTGTGCGAAGTCTGAAGCTTACTACAAGTGTGGGGTTTCTGAATAATTTTGGGCATGGAAGACTTCTAAAGTAGGTTAGGGATTTCTGCAACAACTGAAATGAGTCGACCTGATCTGTACATTGGGAAAGGTACATAAAGATGTCTGTTGAAATAAACCGAGATGTTGAGTTAATGATAAAGTGTGTTGTGATTCATGGTGTACAGCTTGTTATCCAAATGGTGAAGTGTAGAATTAAGGGGGTGTTTGGAATAAGAGAATATTTGCTATAGTTCTAGTGATTTTGTGTATTGGAGTGCTACATGACGTGAGAGGATAATAGCTTTCATGAATGACCCACTGAGCCACACACTGAACCACATTATTAGTTCAAACTCAGGCTAAAGTAGAGTTGTATAACTAAGCAAGCTCATGTCCTATGGCGTTTAGAGAGCTTATTGTTACACATGATCAGAATAAATAGACACTGAATTCGAACATTGAATTCACTTTAAACCCGATTCTTGAGGGCAAGAATCTTTTAAAGGGGAATGGTTTGTAACAAAGCGAATGAAGAAAGAAGCCGAGTTTAGTAACTTCCAAAGTCCAACGACCGAAGGTGAAAATAATCAAAGATCAGTTGGAGTTTGGCACTAAAAGACGGTTATTTCCTAAGTTAGCATATAATAGGCATTTCTTCCTCATTTGTTCATTTAGCTAAAGATTTGTAATTGATTTCCTCTCTCTAAATTTCCTCTCAATGTTGTAATGGTTTCTAATCATTCAACTACTATCCCATAACAATCATTTCGAGTCTCTTTCGTTTGTGAGACTCCTAACTAAATTGTTGCACTGTTAATGGTGATTCCATTTCTTAACTGAAATCTTTCACCTTCTTTCAGTGGTCTCATATGTTTTAGTTCGTGAGTTTGTTAACTTTTTATTCTTGGTTCACTCACCTTCATGTGAGCTTCCACTGATAACATCTGTAATAAAAAGTAGTTTTGGAATTTTTTTTGAAAATATGTGTGGGAGCACCTTTTAAGTTACCTACAAGTCGCCACGTTAATTTTTTCTTTAACTGCGATTATGTTTCTTTTCGTTTTTTGAACTTTAAAGTTGAATGGTTTTAAGCTGTAATGTGGTTTTGTTAGATCTTACCCTATATGGGTGAGTGGTCGTTATTGTTTATAATTGGACTCGATTTAATGTTCAGAATTAGATACTCAGTTGCATTAAATCACAGAAACTTGTATATGATTTTAGAGTTTGTTAGCCTCAAAATTATTGAGTCAAACAAGAATGTTCGGTCATATGTTTATATTGTAATATTTATTAGAACGTTGTAATAGTTAGTTAAAATAGTCGTGACATTACGGGCTTGATGGTTAGCCTAAAAGGCATCTTTCAAGGTACTAAGCATTTATTCAAGCCCGACCCAAAACAATATAGTCCAATAGAAAGCCCGCATGTGGGTGGACTATATAATCACCCTCCTAGCATGTTAGGAGGGTGGCAAGATTTCATTTCTTAATCTAATTTCACATAGTTAATCACCTCCTTCTCTTTACTTTCTCTCTCTAAAATTCATATCTTTTCCATCTCATTTGTTTAATCTATCATCATATAATTAGGGACAACAATTGGTATCAATCGCCATGGGGTAGATTCGTGTTTAGTTTGTGGTTATCATTTTTTATTCGTGTGATTTTCATCTTCAAATCATCTCATCTCAAAAAAATTTGTGTTTTCGAGCTCAAAATCTCCATACAAATTATCTACAAAGTTGTGGTAGGAATTTGTGTTCTTCTTTTTGGTGATCTTTAAGAAAAAATTGGAAATTTTGGCTTGATTATTGGGTAAACTTTCAAGGTTCAAATTTTTTTTCTTATTCGGGTTATAAGGGTTTCTTTAGTCGGAATAAGAGGGTTTTTAACATATTCCGATTAGTGTTAAGAAGTATTCCGACTTATATTCTTGGGTTATTCCGGATTAGACTTCAAATTATTCCGGATTACGTGACTTAGTATTCCGGGTTAGGTTTGGAAAGTTTATTCCGGATTAGATTTAAGATTATTCCGAACAAGCTCCTTTTTCTTGTTATTCCGAATTAGGTTCATCTCAGCAGATTCCGAACAAGGTCAGGATTAGTGTTATTCCGGATAAGGTGCAAAAGTATTCCGGATAAGGTAAAGAACTGGATTCCGGATAAGGTGCAAAAATTGGATTCCGGATAAGGTGCAAAAATTGGATTCCGGATAAGGTGCAAAAATTGAATTCCGGATAAGGTGCAAAAAATTCGATTCCGGATAAAGTGAAGAAGTAATTATTCCGAATTACGTATAGAATCACAGATTCCGACTTACGTGATGGTTTTGATTCCAGAAAAGGTAAGAAACTCCTATTCCGGATTAGCTTGGGATAAGTATTCCGAATAAGGTGGTGTTTGGTATAGGATACTTATTCCGAATTGTGTACTCATTTGGATTCCGGATTGTGTACATTGGATTCCGAATTTTTCTTTGAACATATATTCCGAATTGTTGAGTTATAAAAAAAACGTGATTTTGAGCCTACGAATTTTTGGTTTCTTATGAAGACATTGTTTAGGGTTTTCACAACATTTCTTGAAGTCTCAACCATAATCTACTCACAACAACATCTACTAAAGATCCTATTCATTTCACTTCATTCTTGAGATAGATTCTACTACTGAATATCGTGTTTCGTGTTACTAATAACAACATCATGGTGGCGGGTAACAAAGAGAGACCACTAATGCTTGTGACTGGTCGATATGCACAATGGCAATCACGATTCCTTCGATATCTTGACACTAAACCCAATGGTGATGTTCTTCGACGTTGCATCAAAGAAGGACCCTATACTCTCACTACAATAACCATTCCTGCAATTTCAGCAACCGACTCGACGACCGGTTCCGATGAGCAAACAATTGAGGAAACATATGAGAACACTTCGAAAGAGAAACGTGCTTGGATTGATGCAGAGAAAGAAGCAATCTATTTTATTCTCAGTGGGATTGGGGAAGATATTTACTCAACGGTTGATCAATGCTCTACTGCAAAAGAAATGTGATTTGCCATTGAACGCTTGCAACAAGGTGAATCACTTAACAAGCAAGATGTCAAAACTAACTTGTTCTGGAACTTTGGTAAGTTTACTTCATTGGATGAGGAATCAGTTGATTCATATTACTTAAGGTTCTACAAGATGATGAATGACATGATAATAAACAATTTGCAAGTCTCCACCATGCAAGTCAATGTGGAATTTCTACAGCAACTTCAACCAGAGTGGACACGGTTCGTAACTTTGGTGAAACAACAGAGTAAGTTAGACGAGGTCAACTATCACACGCTCTTTGACATTTTGAAACAATTTCAAAATGAGGCGAATGAACTTCGAGCTGAAAGGATAGCAAAGACTGCTAATCCACTTGCTTTGGTGTCTACCACTCAACACGTCCAAGATCATCGCTCTCGTGCTCCAAAGTCATACTCCACTACATCCTCATCACAAAGATACTCCACCACATCCTCTTCACCAATATAATCCACTTCATCTAAGTATTCAGTTCCCACAAGATCACGAGACAAAGAACCAAGATCACCTGAGCCATCATCTGAAGAGGACAGTGATGAAGAACTAGCTCAGAAGGATAGGGAGATGAAGAAACAAATTGCTTTCATTATGAAGACCTATAAGAAAATCTTCAAACCTACCAACAACAATCTTCGAACATCATCAAATACAAGGAACCAATATGTTGAGAGTCCTCGAAGGTATGACACACGTCAACATGATGAAAGTCCTCCTAGGTATGATCGACGTAATCCAACTCATGTTGAGGGTTCTGCACGGTATGATCGACAAAATTCTAAGTATGATACTCAAAGATTGCTACTGCTGTTGGGAATAGGGAAACTGTTGGTACTTAAGTGGTTCAGCAAAGTGGGATTCAGTGCTTTAATTGTCAAGGCTATGGGCATATGGCAAAGGAATGTAGGAAGCCGAAACGAGTTAGGGACTCTGGCTATCATAAGGAAAAGATGCTGCTATGCAAGAAGATGGAAGCTGGGGTTAAATTGTCGGCTGAGGAAGGAGAAATGCTTGATGATACTGATGATGAAGCCTCCGATGAAGAACTTGAAGCACATTACTCGTACATGGCAAAGGTTGAAGAAGTTCTCAATGTCACTGAAGATGACAACGGTCCTAACTTTGATACTAAGCCAATCGATAAGGTAGACACTGAAGAGGAATATAATGTGTTTGGTAATACTCATGAGCATTGTGAGCTACCCATAGCCATTAATGACACATGTATGATGGAAACGGTTGATAGCAATACCACACCCGATTCATCAGACATGTGCAATAATGAGTCTGAGGATGATCAACATGCAAATGAGTATGATGATGACGAGGAGCGTATTGCGCTTGCTAACTTAATTGCTTCTTTACAAAAAGATGTCAAAGAAACTAGAAAAAGTCAAAAGCAATTAAAGAAGGCAAATGCTACGCTCACTCAAAATTTTAAAGAATGCAAAGCTGCTCTAATTAAATCTAGTGAGACCATTGATAGCTATAGAGCTCAGCTTCTTCAAAAGACCAATGAGATTGAGGGGTACATAGGGTGTTTAGTTGACGTCAAAAAGGACGATTATCAACAGAAATATAACGAAACTCTTAAGCTTCTAGAACAAGAGAAACGTAATTATAACACCTCTTTGAGTACTAAACGTCACAAACGTATCTTGCTACCACTAAAGTCAATGAGCTAACTCAAGTAAATGGTTTTCTTCAAAAGGATAAAACTAAACTTGTTAATGAAAAGAATGCAGTGGTTGAAAAGATGGAGAAGGATTTCAAAACTAAACAAGCGAATGACATCGACAAAACGGTGTAACTTGAAACTCAAATTGATTTTTACAAGAAAATTGTTTACAAAACTAATCAATCAATTCAAACCATGAGAATGTTGGCACCTCGTTTTTTTTTCAAGGATAGACCTAGTTTTGCAAATCCTAAGTACCTTGAGCAAGCTCAATCTAAGAATCAGCACTTATATCTTGATGAGTCCCAATGGACTGATCTTGATTGTCTTGTTGTTAGGCTTGATAGTGAAGAGACAAACTATTTGGAAGAAGAGAGTAGACCAAAAGTTAATAAATAATTTGTAAAACCATATAATTATGCTTATGAAAACAGTCTTTATGGTCTTTTCAATAAACATAGAAGTCTCGTGAGAAAATATTTTTCGAATGTGAACAAATAATAATTAAATGGAGACAAGTTTTTGCTACAAAGAAAACTAATGTTTCAAAATTTATTGAGTACTTTCCATATAAAGCTTTTGTAAGCAAGAGTAAGCAAGCACTTAGTATTCTCAAGAGTAACATTGAAAATTCCAAAAAAGTTGTTGATGATGACTGGAAAAAACGTGAATTTTTGAAAGACAACAAAGAAATTCCTCACGATATAACTGTGTTTGTGAAAAGTATATTGATTCCGCTTGCGAAAAGAACGCAAAAACATATTTTGGAATTTGAAACATTAATTAAGCAAGAAATGTTTGATGATTTGAAATATGTGAAATCTCTTGAACAAGAAGTGAACGACCATCAACCTGAAAGAGACGCGTTTTCTACAGCATATGATCTACTCTTACACGAATGTCTCTCCAAATATATTTTGTGTGTTACTCTTACATCTTGTGCAGATATAGATGAATATTCTGACATGGCATGCAAATATCTTGATCAAGTCAAAGAGTGTGAACGTCTTGAAACAGAGCTTTCAAAACACACAAATAATGTTGATCAAAAGGCTTTTGCGTTGATTCAACACCGATGTGAATTCCTTTAAAAACACTGTCATACTCTTGAACTTGCTTTGCAAGACAAAGTCGGAAAAGGTCCAACTGATAATAACTTGCAAGTAAAACTTTCCGCCTTGTGTCGAGAAATAAACGAAAAGAGTATGGAATTTACAGACTTGAAAGCTCAGTTGCAAGAAAAGGACATAGCGATAGAAGAGTTGAAGAAACTCGTTGTTAAGCAGGGTGGAAAAATTGTGGAACCTAAAGTTGTGAAACCTGTTGTTTGACAACCCAATGCCTACAAGGATCCAAAGCCATCTATCTTAGGAAAACCGACTCCTTTCTCCAATCCTTCTCATGTGAAATCTCGGTTATCCTCTAAGACTGATGTGCAACCAAGTATTCCAAAACCATCCATATCACCCTATGTTCCTCCATTTAGAAAGCACACTGTTGCTAAACCCAACCATGTGAATGCACTTAGCACTTCTAGGACTCCTCCAAAACGTGTGACATTCGTGTCCACAAAGGAATCTGTAGGCTCAAATGACTTCGTTCATACCAACAACCTAGAAGATGCTAAACAAAAAGGGAAGATTCAGAAAGACAAACCCGTGTATTCAAAACCTAGTTCACCAAATCCCGCTAGAGTTCAACACACTCCTAATGGTAGTCAACCAAAACCTAGGATCCCTCACCAGCAATCTAGGAATTGGAAACCATCCATGAACAGTCGTGTTTCGAACACTACACCTAAAAGATTTGGAACACCTAGGAATACAAGTACTTTCATGAATCCCAAATTCCCATTATGTCCCACTTGCAAAAAGGGCATTCACAATGGAAATCATGATCATTTCATTCTAAAATACCTCTATAAGGTCAAATCTCGTTCCTTTGAACGGAGATCGAATACAGAATCCCATAAGACAACAAGGAGATACAAACCTGTCGCAAAGAAAATCAATAACAACAAATCTGAAACGTGGATTAAAAAAGGACATAGTTTCTCTCCAAAGAAGTCTTCCGCTGTGCAAGAGAAAACTACTCCTAAATCTAGTCTTCAGTGGAAACCAACGGGTAGGATCTTCAAGGAAGTTGGTCTTAAGTGGATTCCAATAGAAAAGAGTGATGAAACCTGCGCTAGCACGAATGCGAATGTTTTGAACGTAGACAAGGAATTTGTTACTCCTAACACTAGTATTTGTACAAACTCCTCTTCTGTTATTGCAGGTACAACAGCGGATTATGAACCAACTTCTTCCTCTTCAAAGGGTTCCAATTTTGTACATTTATATCACCTTCTTCTGTTGTACAAAAATCTATTTTAGATTATTTTCGAAAAACTTGAAAAATGTAAAAAGAAAATAAAATGTAGATATCAATAGAAAAACAAAATAAAAAATGGAAAAACTTTCAAAATACCAAAAATATTCTTCTCGACATGTCTTTCAGTATCGATAATATGGACGTACCTAGAAATGTCGCTCAATAACGACACGGGTGTGTACATAAAGCTCGAATGAAAGTTGTAAATATTTTTCAAAAAATGTCATTTCTATCTTTTAAAGGAAATTGTCTCTTTTGGACAATATTTCCAAAAACGGGTAGAGAAAAAAATCTTGGGTTGAGCTTGTCACAAAACATTCAACGTTTTGAGCTCAACACAATGGCTTGTAATTACTTTCAGATTGCAACCCGGTTCTATATTCACGGGGGAGTGTACGCTTTAGTGCCTTTACCCTTAGAAAAAGAAGAGAAATCTTCTTACACTTGAGTGGATTTGTCAAGACATTCAAAGTCTATGAACTCAAGTTTATGCTTTAGAAAAACCTCTTCGCCAAAAAGAAATAGAGTTTTTCAAAAACTGTTGAACACAATTTTTTCAAGAATTTCTCAATGATTATTCAAATTCTTTCAAAAATTGTATGTTCAACAACTTCCATCCTCAAAAAGTGAAATGTGGATCATATCCTCACAATGACAATTCAACTGGATCAATTTTTGAGGGGGGCGTTCCAAATTCATGCTAAGTTTGACACATTTTTCTCCCGAAAAGTTTCAAGACTATTTTTCAAAATATATTTTAATAAAATTTGGTATCTCTAATATCAAACGATTTTATATATTAGAGATAGGGGAGAAAATGTGATTAAAATATGATCTAAAGACTCAAGCACTCATGGTTACGATCAAATACCACAACATCTTTAATTCACAACGTTATTGGTGTCAAAAGGGTGGATAGGTTTAAGTCTTATGATCCAACCAGAACCGGAGGGATCTTCCCAGGGAAAATCCAATAGATTATTAGAAGTCCTTAGGAAAGATGGAGTAGAATGTGAACGTAGTTGAATGTAGACTAAGTACTGATGCTAGCACTGGAACAATCACAACAAGGTGCTAGTAATGATGTCTTGGTAAGCATTGAAGGGGTTGAAGAATGAAAAAGAAATGTAAGGATAAAGGGTATAAAGAAATTAGCCATCCATACAACTTAGGCAGAAACCGGGTCAACACATAATGAAGACAACGCATCATAGACCCAGTGATGTAATGCACAACCCCTCCCCAACTGACTCATGCTTCTCTTAAAAGAAGTTTGTTTTATTGTCACGGAGATCAACACGACTTCTATTGATTTTCTCACTCCGAGATAGTTGATATTGAATAGGTGGCATCTGCTCCAGCCTCCGACCACTAAAAGTGCACAAAATAGAGTCTAAAGCCAAGAGATCAATCAAATCTCGTTAGGACACGGATGACGATCAAGAGAGTCCTACGCTATATCCTTGCGATATTGCTAGAACTCTCAGAGTTATACTACTTAGTATTCACAATGATGAGTGGAAATCCTTCCAGTGTTAACATCAAACATCTGCGGTAGGTCATGTGTAAGATTCTTTATGAATTGAACATATGTAAAACTGAAAAGCAACAGTGGTTTGTTTCTTTATCGATTCAAACTTGTTTCAGGTTTCTACGCAATATCTTATGGTCTTGCCAGAACATTATGAATGGAAATCCTTCTAGCGTCAACATTAAACAGCGCTACGGTAGGTAACTTGCGATATTCTTATGAATCAAGCTTGTGTCAACTGGAAAGCAACAATGGTAAGATTCTTAATGAATCAAACTTGTTCCAGGAATTTGAATTGACGACTTTAATCAAGCGGATATTTATCCAATTGATTCACTCTTTATGTTCGCAGTCTTTCTTTGAGACGGTCGAGTAAAGAGAACGGATAGTACAGCCGCGAAACCCTGTCAAGGAGGTTCTTAATTGAATCTACCTAATCACAGGTACGATATTTAATATCGTGTAACGGTCTTCACCGACCGGAGGTAAAACACTACCGATTAAGGACGAATGTCAAATCCATTCAGTCCGTGTCTATGTTTTGTCTTAAGAAGGTGACGTTACAGTGTACTCAGCAAAGTCAAAGATTCAAAACCACATGCTCATGCCCAAAGACATTCAACAATCAAGAAAGCTAACGACTTCAGCAACTCTGATGATTAAAATCTTCCTTATCAGTTAAAGTAGAGGAATGACATCTCTTCAAAGGAGATTCTTAGCAAGCTTTCAAGATAGTGCAAAGTATGAGCATGTGGATAAAGACACAAGATCGCAAGATGGCGAAGACAAGTCAAGGATAATTTGAAGATCTCAAGATAAAAAACAAAGTCGAAATAAAATGACAAAGGCTCAAAGATCACAACATGAAGGAACAAGACGACTATTACACGTTCAAGACTCATTTATGACGAAATTCATAATCTCCATTGATTTTCAAAATATCAAAGAGGAATGACCTCACATTGGGGGAGATTGTTAGCCTCAAAATTATTGAGACAAACAAGAATGTTCGGTCATAGGTTTATATTGTAATATTTATTAGAACGTTGTAATAGTTAGTTAAAATAGTCGTGACATTACGGGCTTGATGGTTAGCTTAAAGGCCTCTTTCAAGGTACTAAGCATTTATTCAAGCCCGACCCAAAACAGTATAGTCCAATAGAAAGCCCGCATGTGGGTGGACTATATAATCACCCTCCTAGCATGTTAGGAGGGTGGCAAGCTTTCATTTCTTAATCTAATTTCACATAGTTAATCACCTCCTTCTCTCTACTTTATCTCACTACTTTCTCTCTCTAAAAATCATATCTTTTCCATCTCATTTCCTTAATCTATCATCATATAATTAGGGATAATAGAGTTATTTCAATAATCTGTTTCTTAGGGGGTGTTTTGGATGGCTTATTCGAAACTGCCTATCTGCAATTCTACATTACTAATTAAGCACTTTATGTTTAAGTGTATATTACTGTGGAATGAGCAGATTCACTGATCATCCAAACACTTGAGTCATATAACTAAAGAGTATCTTTTATGTTGTTATTGGTTTCTTGCAGGTTGCTAGCAAATGTCGATTCTCATTGAAGGCCTTCCCAATGATATTGCAATAAGATGTCTCGCCAGGATACCATATTCTCTTTTTCCAAAATTAGAAATTGACTCTCATTCTTGGCAGGCCGCAGTTCACAGCACCGAATTCCACATAGCCCATCAAGCAGTCAACTCAACTGAATCCCTTGTATGTGTATGCGCCTTTGACCCAAAAACATATGGCAACTATACGACCCAAATCGAGACATTTGGCTCACTCTCCCAGTATTTCCTTTAGTGGTCAGAAATTTTGCCCAATTCGGTGTTATTTTGGTTTCTGGTAAATTATTCGTTTTAGGCGGTCGTAGTGCGCAGTTGATCCATCGACCGGTGACCAAGACGGAACCTTTGCAACAAACGAGGTCTGGGCTTATGATCCCGTTGTCCGTCAATGGGCGCAATGAGCCCCCATGACCGTCCCCCGCGCTATGTTTGCATGTTGTGTGTGGAACGAGAAGATACTGGTGGCCGGTGGATTTACCACGTGTCAGAATTCGATCTCGAAAGCTGAAATTTATGATCCTGATACGGACACGTGGGTCCCGATTCCCGATCTTGATCACACACATAACTCTCGGTGTATCGGGTTAGTGATTAATGGTGCGGTCCATGTGTTTCACAAGGATTTAATCACAGTTCAAGTGTTGGAAAATTTAAAGGAAAAGTGGCACGTTTGTGACAATTCATGGACCCTTGGCCTGATGACGGTGGTTAACGGGTTAGTGTATACGAGGAGTCTTTGCTTTATATACAGAAAAGAACAGGATATGTGGAAAGTTGTGGGCGAAGTTATGGACATTAATATGAGGATCGGATATCCTTCTATGATTGGTTTTCGCGATGATATCTGTATAAATGGTGGTGTGGGTGCGCGTGAAGGATGGAATCGGGATATTAAGAAGCGGGATATTGAAGTTTTGCTACTCGAGAACAATAACAAGTACCCCGTGTGGCAGAAAGTGCCTTCCATGACTCGGTGTCAAGGACAGTTTATCGGGAGTGCCGAGTTGAGGATTTAGATGTTTTGGGGTTTTGATTATTGCCATCTTCTAATGTATTGAAAAGTTTTAGTTTCTTTTCAAGTATACTAAAATCTGAAGACCATGAATATTAGGAAAAAAAAGCTTCTGAAAACGAGTTGTATGGTCTCGATCGAATGTGGTTTTGGTGAGTTATGTTTCAACTCTATTTGGTCGATTAGCGATTCTGGTTCATATGATTGAATACGATTAATTTGTTATGCGTGGTCATTTAGAAAAACCGGGTTTTTCAATAGGCTTAATTGTTTTGTTCATGAAGAAATATTATCGGTCATGTTTATATCAACTTAAAAAAATACCACAAATAGCAAAGAACTTATAGCACATAAAATACGCAAACTATATTTTTTGTGTATGAACACATATAGTCTCCACAGCCATGTCAATTTCTAAACATTTCGAGGACATTTAAAGAAAGAAGTATATATATAAAATCTCACCGTTTTATAACATATAGCACGTACTTTTTTCGTTTCACATTAAGCGTCTATTAGTTTAAAACACAAAGGTTTTGAAAAATATATTTTTAAAGATAAATAACAATTATATCTATATTTAATAAAAAAAAAGTGAAATAAAAAAACTATAGTGACTAGTCAACCCTAAACCTCTATTCATAAAAACACCAAACAAAAACATTGTCTTCCATTTCTTGAAATTTAAGGCATATCTGTGATTTTTTATGGTTAATTTTCATATGGATACTTGTTTGACAAAGATTTGATATTTTTATAATGACCCATTTGTGAAAAGTTAATCTTGTTGCGGTTCGAGATATGAGCTTTTGATTTTTATTCAAGATTGTCCAGATTTTGAGTTTTTTTGTTTATTTTTATTTGAAAGTATATAATATATTTTTGTGGGTTTTTGAAATCTTGATGATTTGTGATTGGAACTGTGCTATATTGAAAGTGACCATTTGGTTATTGCTTTGATCAGTCTAAAATGAAAAGCTTTGGGTTGTTTATTTCATTCCCAAATAACTAGATAAGCAGTTTAAATAAGTAATACAAAACTTGTCGTGTGAAAACTTACGTTTTTGTCAGAAAACTTATATTTTAGTCTGTAAATTTATGTTTTCGTCAGTAAATTTACGTTTTTGTCACTAAAATTTACGTTTTCGTTAGTAAACTTACGTTTTCGTCAGTAAAGTTACGGTTTCGTCAGTTAACTCAAGTTTTCGTCAATAAACTTACGTTTTCGTCAGTAAATTTACGTTTTAATCAGTAAACTCTCGTTTTCATCAGTAAACTTACGTTTTCGTTAGTAAATTTACGTTTTCGTCAGTAAATTTACGTTTTCGTCAGTAAATTTACGTTTTCGTAAGTAAATTTATGTTTTCCTTAGTAAATTTACGTTTTCATTAGTAAATTTACGTTTTAATCAGTAAACTTACGTTTTCATCAGTAAACTTACGTTTTTGTCAGTAAACTTACGTTTTTGTCAGTAAACTTACGCTTTCGTGTGTAAACTTACGTTTTCGTCAGTAAATTTACTTTATCGTCACTAATATTTACGTTTTCGTAAGTAAACTTACTTTTTCGTCAATAAACTTACGTTTTCGTCAGTTAACTCAAGTTTTCGTCAGTAAACTTACGTTTTCGTCAGTAAACTTACGTTTTCGTCAGTTAACTCAAGTTTTCGTCAGTAAACTTACGTTTTCGTCAGTAAACTTATGTTTTCGTTAGTAAATTTACGTTTTCTTCAGTAAACTCACGTTTTTGTCAGTAAACTTACGTTTTCGTCAGTAAATTTACGTTTTCGTCAGTAAATTTACGTTTTCGTCAGTAAATTTACGTTTCGTCAATAAATTTACGTTTTTGTAAGTAAATTTACGTTTTCATCAGTAAACTTACGTTTTCGTCAGTAAACTTACGTTTTTGTCAGTAAATTTACGTTTTTATCAGTAAATTTACGTTTTCGTCAGTAAACTTACGTTTTTGTTTCTAAACTAACGTTTTCGTCAGTAGATTTACGTTTTCTTCAGTAAATTTACGTTTTCGAAATTTGTAAATTTACTGCCAAAAATGTAAAAATACTGACGAAAACGTAAATTTACTAACGAGAACGTTAGTTTACTGACGAAACGTTAGTTTACTGTCGAAAACGTAAATTTACTGCCGAAAACGTATAAATACTGACGAAAACGTAAATTTAGTGACGAAAACCTAAATTTCCTGACGAAAACGTAAATTTACTGACGAAAACGTAAGTTTACAGACGAAGACGTAAGTTTACTAAGGAAAACGTAAGTTTACTGATGAAAACGTAAATTTAATGACGAAAACGTAAGTTTACTGACGAAAACGTAAGTTTACTGACGAAAACGTAAATTTACTGACGAAAACGTATATTTACTGAAGAAAACGTAAGTTTACAGACGAAAACGTAAATTTACTGGCAAAAACGTAAGTTTACTGACAAAAACGTAAGTTTACTGACGAAAACGTATATTTACTGACGAAAACATAAGTTTACCGGCGAAAACGTAAGTTTACAGACGAAAACGTAAGTTTACAGACGAAAACGTAGTTTACTGAGAAAAACATAAGTTTACTGAAGAAAATGTAAGTTTTCTGATTAAAACGTAAATTTACTGACGAAAACGTAAATTTACTGACAAAAACGTAAAAATAATGACGAAAATGTAAATTTACTGACGAAAACGTAAGTTTACTGGCGAAAACGTAAATTTACTGACAAAAACGTAAGGAAAACGTAAATTTACTAACGAACACGTAAACTTACTGGCGAAAGCGTATGTTTACTGATGAAAACGTAAGTTTACTGATGAAAACGTAAGTTTACTGACGAAAACGTAAGTTTACTGACGAAAACATAAATTTACTGACGAAAACATAAAAATTACTAATGAAAACGTAAAAATACTGACGAAAATGTAAATTTACTAACGAAAATGTAAAATTACTGAAAAACGTAAAATTAATTATGGATGGGCAAAAAGTCTAACTTAACAACTTAGTGCCAAAAAGTGTTCATTAGTTTAAAACTAGTGCCAAAAAGTGCCCATTAGTTTACAACTAGTGCAAAAAAGTGCCCATTTGTTTACAACTAGTGCCAAAAATGCCCATTATTTACATATCGGGCAAGATTTGCCACCTCTATGGAATATGCACATAAGTGGTTTTATAAAGGTATAGCAAACGCCCCATTAGTTATTTAATATAACACATAAGTGGTTTTATGGTTATACATCCAAAGAACGTCTTTGTGGGTATACCTGGATTTCCGACTCGACATTGCGAGCATACTACTCTCATGGCGACTACCCTTTTGGATAGTGTGGAGTAGTCGCAGGTGAACCTCCGTAGCCACCCCAAAATGAACACACCCTAGCGAGGTTTAAACTTCACCTCTTGTTTGAGAGTCAAGGACCTTACCAATACGCCATTTGGTGGTGATGTTAAGAACGTCCTTGTGGACTTTTCTTATAATGGTAATCGAGTTGTTTAGGATTGCTTTCAAAAGAGATTATCTAATGATAATAAAAACTCGTTGATGATGACCTTTAGTGATTGAGTATAGTGAAATTGATGTATAATTATTCATGGTTATTATCACATTTTGATAATACCTAGTTGAGTCACTGCAACCATGCACCAGAGGCCGATGATGGGTTTAATTCTAATCATGTGATTATTTGCAGGTCATTTTACGTAGAATTGTTTTTGCAAATCGAAACGTAGTCTCTTGTTGTCGCCTTTTTGATTACCTGATTACTTGATTTTCTATCATTTCGTATCCCATTGGACATAAAAAACACAATACCAAATACCACCTTATGGGGTGTTGAGAATTGCTTAATTCTTCTGTTTTTCTCCTTATTTGCTTATGTAGTTATGTTTAAGCATAAGTAGTACTGTGTTATTATGCTTCTGTTCATGTGCTTATTTTGAGTTAAAATAGACAGGTTCTGATACGCAAGTAGTTAGCTCCTTATTTCAAACCTTTTATAAATTAATTTGATTGAAAATTTTCAACAGCTAATTATTTTTTCTAGTGTTATTTCATTTTTTATTTTTTTTTTGACAAAGTGAGCAAATCCAAACACTATTTTTAGAAAAGGTGTTAAGCAGCTTATAAGTACTTTAAGTACAAGCATAAGCGGAAAATTTCGAGATCCTAAGTACCCTAGTCGGCGAGTAGGTTCACCCATACATTCTGATACATTAATAAAGACCTTTATTGGTCTCTAATCTAGACATTGTAACGGATGGTTGGCATTGTGTGTAAATGTTATTATCTATTTTGTGATATAAACTTCAGATAATTAGGTTCTAATGCTTTTTTTCTAGTGAAACTCATTCTGATATTGGATTATCAGTTTCAAAATAGCTTCAACAAAAACTATACAGAGTCATGCTATTTACAGGTCATTTTACATGTAGAATCTTATAAGTACTTTAAACAGTATTTTCTTTTTCTTTTTTTATTAGTTGTAAGTTGTAATCTGGGTATTGTAATGGGACGTGAATTGAGGCTTAGAATAAGATACTCAGTTGATTAAAGTCACAGATATTTACTCACCTTTTTGTTACCATCTTACTTATTAATTTGTTTCGAATTTAAACATTTACTATTTTATTTCGTGACTTTACCAACGAACTTGTTTGTTTTGTGCAGCTCCAGCAGAAAGTCAACCCTTGGTTACCCAACATTTTTAAAGCCTTGATCAAACTAGGTAAATAAACTTTTTTTTTCAACACGCAAATCAAACAAAGGTCCAAGTTAACATACAGATCGAGGTCGACAACAAAAATTAGTAATTGAAAGTTCATGTGAACCACAACCACCATCATGACCTCACCCATGCCAAACACCAAGCAACCATCACGGTCACTTGTGCGTGCACCACCAGGACCATCACGAAAAATCATGAAAAAGTACTTGTGGGTTTGTGTTTCAAGAATCAAAAGGTCTGTAGATTCGGTTTGTGAGTTTGCATCTTTGTTTTGTTGATAGTAACATAGATTTATGAGATGAGGTTGAAATGAAATTTGTGTTGCTGTCAAAGATTTGTGATATAATGAGACTGAGTTATATTCTTTTTTCTTTTATTTATGTTTTCTTAAATTTTGATTTAATTAAAAGAAAAAGAATATTCATGTAGATATTCAAGGGGAAGAAAACCAAGGGTACTCTAGTAATTTCATTATAGTCAAACGTGGATAGAGGAAAAGGAAATAAAATAAACACGTGGATATTACAGTGCCAATGTGTCGGTAACAAGTTACCAAATTGATAACTTCGAAACGATTTTGAAAGTAGAATGTTAAAGTCACGAGATAAAATAATAAGTGTTTAAAGTCAGCACAAATCAGTAAGTAAGATGGTATATTATATCTTTTACCCTTTTTGTTACAATAGTTTGTTTTAGATATGTTAGAGGTACTTAAATTGAATACTAAACGTGCGGTCTCATATGTTTCAGTTCACGAGTTTGTTAACTTTTCATTCTCGGTTCAGTCACCTTCACGTGAGCTTCTATTGATAACATCTGTAATAAACAAGTAGTTTTGTAATGTAAGTTTTTATTTTGAAAAGATGTGTAGGAGCACCTTTTAAGCTACCTGCAAGTTGCAATGATAATTTTTATTCTTTAACCGAGATTATGTTTCTTTTCGATTTTAGAACTTGAATGTTGAATGGTTTGCTGTAATGTGGTTTTGTTAGATCTTACCCTATATGGGTGAGGGGAAGAGATCCTTTACATCCCCTTATTTAACATAATCCTAATCGACTAATCCAACACATCAATCTTATAATGATCTAATGGTTAAGATAAAACCAACATCCCACCTAACTTCCTTTATTTCACACACCCAGACAAAAAAAAATAGATCGGGATCTCCAATCCAAGCACTACACCAGCGACCACCACAACATACTCATCAACAACCTTTTTCCGGCGACCACCACAACAAACCCACCTTCTTCCCGTGACCACCACAACAAACCCACCATTTTCCAGCGACCACCACAACAAACCCACTATTTTCCGACGACCACCACAACAAACAACCCTTTTCCGACGAATTCCACAAAGCCACCATTTTTAGACAAGATCGACAAAAATACACCAATTTCCATAAGAAACCCAGTTCTCAGACGACTTCTACAACAAATTCGTCATTTTCTGGCGACTTTCACAACAAAACCCACTTTTCCGGCGACCTTGTAACTGACTCATATATGAGTCATGATACTCATATATGAATCATGTATGAGTCGTCGTGACTCATGTATGAGTCGCCGTGACTCATGTATAAGTCGCCCGTGACTCATGCATGAGTCACCAAAATGACTCATGGACGAGTCACGGCGACTCATACATGAGTCACGGCGACTCATACATGAGTCACGACGAATCATACATGAGTCACGGCGACTCATACATGAGTCACCACGATTATGTTACAAAAGTTATTACCTGTATTACAAACAGCCATATCTGCCATTGACATCTACATTTTCAGTAACATAGTCATTGACATCTATATTTTTAGTAACATCGTTATCGGCATCAGTTTCTATATATTCAGAGTTCGTCGAAAGATGCTTGTATGTTGTATAGGTCGCTAGAAGATAGTGGGTTGTTGTGGAGGTCGCCAGAATATGGTGGGTTGTTGTGGAGGTCACTGCTAGAAGATGGTGGATTCTTATGGAAGTCGCCGGAAAATGCTAGTTTGTTGTTGAGGTCGTCAAATAAAGGTGGGTTTGTTTTGGAGGTCGCCGGAAAAGTGGGATATAGTCGGAAAATATTGTAGATCTCGCCGGAAGTAGATAATTAAGGTTAGGGCTTAATAATGGTTAGATAATTAGTGTTAGGGTTGTATAATGATGTGAAAATTGAAGGATTTGGATCGGAATCTATGGTGGTTAATCGGATTCGAATCTATGGTGGTTATAATGATCGGAATTTATAGTGATTAAATTATTGGAATCAATGGCAGTGGGTGTGTGTGAGTATGTGTGTGTGTGTGTGTGGTGGGTGGAAGAAGGAGATAAAAAAACGGTTTGGGGAAAAAAAGAGGTGTGGGTGTTTTCTTTTTTTTTAATTTGGACCCTTGGATGTAAATGGGTTGGACGGTGTGGATTAGTCCATCAAGACTTTGCAAAAAAGGTGAACTCTATTGAACTTTTGGCTATGGGTGAGTGGTCATTATTGTTTATACATGTACTCGGTTATATTAAATTACGGAAACTTGTATGTGATTTTAAGTTATTTCAACAGTCTGTTTCTTAGGGGGTGTTTGGGATGGCTTATTCGAAACTGCCTATCTGCAATTCTGCATTACTAATTAAGCACTTTATGTTTAAGTGTATATTTACTGTGGAAGGAGCAGGTTAATTGATTCATCCAAACACTCCTCGAGTCATATAACTGAAGAGTGTCTTTTGTGTTGTTATTGGTTTCTTGTAAGGTTTCTAGCAAATGTCGATTCTCATTGAAGGCCTTCCAAATGATATTGCAATAAGATGTCTCGCGCGGATACCATTTTCTCTTCTTCCAAAATTAGAAACTGTCTCTCATTCATGATGGGCCACAGTTCACAACACCGAATTCTACAAAGCCCGTCAAGCAGTCAACTTAACTGAATCACTTTTATGTGTATGCGCCTTTGACCCAGAAAACATATGGCAGCTATACGACCCAAATCGAGACATTTGGCTCACCCACCCAGTATTTCCTTCAATGGTCAGAAATTTTGCCCAATTCGGCGTTGTTTCGGTTTCTGGTAAATTATTCATTTTAGGCGGTCGTAGTGATACAATTGACTCATCGACTGGTGACCAAGACAGAGTCTTTGCAATAAACGAGGTATGGGCTTATGATCCCGTTGTCCGTCAGTTGTCGCAACGAGCCCCCATGACCGTCCCCCGCGCCATGTTTGCATGTTGTGTATGGAACGGGAAGATATTGGTGGCCGGTGGATTTACCACGTGTCGGAAATCAATCTCGAAAGCTAAAATTTACGATCCCGATACGGACACGTGGGACCCGATTCCCGCTCTTGGCCACACATATAACTCTGGATGTACCAGGTTAGTGATTAATGGTGCGGTCCATGTGTTTCAAGAGGTTTAACTACAGTTCAAGTGTTGGAAAATTTAAAGGACAAGTGGCGCGTTTGTGACCGTTCATGGACCCATGGCCTGTTGACGTTGGTTAACGGGGCATTGTATGGGATAAGTCATTGGTTTATATACAAAATTGAACAGGATATGTGGAAATATGGGAAAACAGTTATGGTCGTTCATACGAGGATCAGATATTCCATGATGGGTATTCGCGATGATATCTATATTATTGATGGTGTGGGTGCGCCCGGATGGAATCGGGATACTAAGAAGAAGTGGAATGTTGAAGCTTTACTACTGGGAAATAAGACCGCGAAGCCCGTGTGGCAGAAAGTAGCTTCCATGACTCGATGTCAAGGACAGTTTATTGGGAGTGCCGAGTTGAGAATTTAAATATTTTCGGGTTTTGATTATTGTCATCTTCTAATGTATTTAATAAATAAAGTGATTATTTTAGATAAAATGTTGCATAACTTATATTATGTACGTCACCAAAATAATATTTTTCGTTTATTAATACTTGGTTGTGGTAGAAGTTAGATTATTATTTTGTATATATAATTTATATTCTTGTTGAAGTGTCACTTAACAATCTAGAAACACTTTTTAAATATGTTAAATAAAAATAACTCACTAGTGTAAATGTTTATTTTGGTAATTTGCTATTAGACTATAAAATGATTTCAGTTACAAAACAATATAATCAAATTAAAACAACATATTTTAAAATTATTTTTTGTGAAATCTAAATATCTAATTATTTTTCTCTAAATCGAGTAATTTATTTTAAATAATCATTCTCAAACCCTTCTAGAAATTTTAAACATAATAGTCAATTTTTTAATTCGGGTTGTCTTAAAATAATTGTTCATATAGGTAAGAAGTTTAGATCGAGATTACAATATTTATAATTACACAATTTAAAAAATGTTTTAAAAATAATTAATTAACGGTAAAACTGTCTTTATGCAAATAATTTTATCTTTTATCTGGAAATAATTTTGCTACAGATAGTATCATTATATCTCTATTTAAAAAAAACTAAAAAAAGCAACTTTAATATACATGAACACTTTGGGATAGTGACCCCTAAACCTGAAAAACCAAACATCTTTTCTCTTCATTAAAACACCAAACAAAAACAATTGTCTTCCATTTCTTCAAATTTAAGGTAAATCTGTGTTTTTTATGTTTAATTTTTATTTATTGATACTTGTTTGACCAATAATCGATGTTTTTATAATGACCCATTTGTCAAAATTTAATCTTGTTGCAATTTCATATATGGGTTCTTGATTTTGATTCAAGATTGTCCAAATTTTGGGTTTTTATAATGACCCATTTGTCAAAATTTAATCGATGTTTTTATTAACTTGTGTTCTTATATTGTTTTTCGCTTTTGGTTTGCTTATTGGAAGTGACCATTTGCTTATTGCTTTTTAAGCAGTCTGAAATAAAAAAGCTTTGAGTTGCTTATTTCACTCCCAAATAATTAGATAAGTAGTTTAAATAAGTAATAATACCAAACTTGTCGTGTGAAAACGGAATATGCACATAAGTGGTTTTATAAAGGTATAGCAAACGCCCCTTTAGTCATTTAGTATAACACATAAGCGGTTTCATGGTTATATATCCAAAGAACGTCCTTGTGGGTATACCTGGGTCTCCGGCTCGACATTGCGAGCATACTACTCCCATGGCGACTACCCTTTTGGATAGCCGGGAATCGTCACAGGTGAACCTCTGTGCTGACCCCAAAATGTACACACCTAGCGAGGTTTGAACCCTTGGCCTCTTGTTTGATAGTCAAGGACCTTACAACTAGGCCCTTTGGTGGTGGTTAAGTACGTCCTTGTAGACTTTTCCTATTATGGTGTGCGGGCTGTTTAGCATTGCTTTCAAAAGGGATTATCTAGTGATTGAGTATAGTGAAATTGATTATAATTATTCATAGCTATAATCACATTTTGATAATACCTAGTTGAGTCGCTGCAACCATGCATCAGAGGCTGATGATTGGTCTGATTCTAATCATTGATTATTTGCAGATCCTTTCACGTATAAATTTTTTTGCAAATCGTAACGCAGTCTCTTGTTGCTGCCTTTTTTATTAGCTGATTGTTTGATTTCTATTTTTCCATATCCCATTGCACAAAAGAACGCAATACCAAATACCACCTTACGGGGTGTTGAGAATTGCTTTGTTTTTCTCCTTATTTGTTTATTTTGTTATGTTTAAGCAATAGTAGTATTGTGTTACTTAATATGCTTCTGCTCATTTGCTTATTTAGAGTTAAAATAGGCAGGTTCTGATAAGCAAGTAGTTAGATACTAATTCCAAATCTTTTATAAATTAATTTGATTGAAAATTATCAGTAGCTAATCATTTTTTCTAGTGTTATTCCCTTTTTTTATTGACAAAGTTAACAAATCCAAACACTATTTTTAGAAAAGTTGTTAAGCAGCTTATAAGTACAAGCATAAGCGGAAAAATTTCAAGATCCAATGTTATTATAACAAACTTAAGATAATTAGGTTCTAATGTTTTTTTTTCTATTGACACTCATTCTGATATTGGATAATCAGTTTCGAAATAGCTTCAACAAAAACTATACAGAGTTATGCTATTTAGAGGTCATTTTACGTGTAGAATCTTATAAGTACTTTAAACAGTTTTTTTTTCTTTTTTGATTAGTTGTAAGTTGTGATCTGGTTATTGTAATGGGACGTGACTTGAGGCTTAGAATAAGATACTCGGTTGATTAAATTCACAGATATTTATATACTGTATGATTTTACAGTTAATGTTCAATTTCTTAGGGGGTGTTTTGGATGGCTTATTCGAAACTGCTTATCTGCATTACAAAAAACTAAGCATTTTATGTTTGTATGTGTGTATTTACTGTAAAATGAGCAATTTTATGCATAAATACTCGAGTCATATAACTGAAGAGTATCTTTTGTCTTATTGGTTTCTTGCAGATTTCTAGCAAATGCCGATTCTCATTGAAGGTCTTCCCAATGATATTGCAATAAGATGTCTCGTGCGGGTACCATATTATCTTATTCCAAAATTAGAAATCGTTTCTCATTCATGGCGTGTCGCATTTCAAAGCACCGAATTCCATAGAGCCATTCAAGAAGCCAACTCAACCTAATCACTTTTATGTGTATGCACTTTTGACCCAGACATATGGCAACTTTATGACCCAAACCGCGATATTTGGCTCACTCTCCCAATACTTCCTTCAGTGGTCATAAATTTTGCCCAATTCGGTGTTGTTTCGGTTTCCGGTAAATTATTCGTTTTAGGCGGACGTAGTGACACAATTGACTCATTGACCGGTGCTCGAAATGGAAACTTTGCCACAAATGAGGTCTGGGCTTATGATCCGGTTGTTCGTTGATATGAGTGATTTTACTCATATCATTTGTATCTTAAAACAATCAAAATATGCAATAAAGGTATGAAAAAGAACTTGTATATGTTTGTTTCTTGTTTTAATGTGTGTAGGTACCAAGTTCACGAAAACCGACAAAAACCAACACGAACTTGAAGATTTCACCACATGCCAAAAGTCAAGATCGTTTTTATTCACGGATTCAACTTTATTCGGCCAAGTGGGTCCTACATTTGGAAAAATGGGCTCAAAAGCCCATTTGAAGTTCATAATGTGTTTCATTTGTCAAAAGTCCATTAAGGCCCAATACCATCATAAATGTGACGTATGGACATTTAGCTTGGGTCCAAGCCCATTAACTACTAAAGTGACGTTTGAGGAAAGGGTCCATATTCATTCCAAAAGGCCCAAGCCAAAGTGTGATGGTGTAAAATCTTATTCACTGTCGGTCAAAGAGAATTGGTCATAACAAAAGAAGAAAAAAATAAAGAGACGAAGGTCATTTAATAATACTTGTTTATTAACCCCACTCACCCAACTTTTAAACAACCACCATACACGTGTTCTCTTAACTCGATATTTCCAAAGTTTCTTTTTACCTTCATCATTCTTCTTCCCAACCCTAAAACCTGAAAAATTACTATTCCTCCAAAACCCAATTCACTGAAAGTAACAATTAAATGGGGCTTTTTATTTTATCTTACTCGTGTGATGCACACGAATGGGAATTAAATCCCCATTATATTCGGAAGTAAAAGATGGAGAGAAGCAGCGACGTGGCACCTTATGACTGGCTGTGACAACGCATCACTCCTATTTCACCAATCAATATAAGCCACGTCATCTTGGAAGTAGCACTAGAAGCACAGGATTTGCCACCCTGGCAATCCGAGTGAAGTTAGGCGAATCCACACCCTTGGATGATCAACTGACAGGAGAGAGAACGAGAGATACCAATTGGAAGGCCAAGATCAATTTTCAGTAATCGCCACACCTCCCGGGTTTCCCTATATAAACTCTAATCTTTTCTGTAATCAGTATCCCTTTCTTTTTTGTAATGTTATAATTCTAGATTTAGATTAGAAGTTTTATTTTTCTTTTTATAAAATTGTACTGATTTTAAGGAATTAATAAAATTTAATTTCAGTTTAAAGATTGTTGGTGTTATGTTATTATTTTTATTTCAGAATTACCTTTAATGCTTTATCTATTATTATAACTGTTAAGAAATGTTTACATAAGTTTCCTCTATAACTTATGTTGATGTTTTCGAAAAGATTTGGAAAATATACTTAAACCCACTGTTTAAGTAATTAAAAAGGTAGTTGGTTCGATCCATGCGAATCTGGTTCGAGTTATGAATATGGTTCGAGGAACTGAGATAAACAGTGATAGATGGTGGTGCTGATTTGGTCAAAATGAATGTTCAGCACATTCTTCTTCTCAATGGTTTCATCAAAAGGTTCTAACCCCTTTTAATTTTATGTTATTTAAAAGTTTTTTATTTATTAATCTGCTTAGACTGTTTGTTTAATTAAATCTGTATTTGTTAAATGATGTTATGTTTGATTTTACCTTGTACTACCATGAAAGTCTTGATATAACGGATGATGATATAAGCTGATGAGTTAATTATATGATAAATGATACGGTTAGCCTGTTAGAATTTAGTCTGTCTTCATTTGTCTGCTTTTCAGATTTGCATATTAAGATTACTGTTGTTTGAAGTTGGATCGTTTGGTCGGATTTTTAGTTTAAATCTTTACTGTTAACCTAAATCATTTGGATTTGCTAGATTTATAAGTGAGTATTTCGTTTTCCTGTTGTTTATTTAAGTGTTTGATAATCTAGATGAATGAGATAAATAGTTGTAATAAACTTGTCTTTTTGGTTTAGATTGAATTTGTTATTTGCAGATATAGAATGTTCATTTCAGGCTATTGTCTTATCGTTCTAGTTTGAATCGGATATTGACTGTTTTTTTATTGTTGAGTTTTAGATCTGCTTTGTTCAACTTTTAGATGTCTTCTGCTATTGTATTTGGATTTATATCGTAGAGTAGTTGCTGTATAATCTGAACTAGAATGCTGCTTGATTTTGATTTATTTTAAGCTGTGTTTGGATATTATGTGAATTGCTGCATTTTAACTGTTTTTAGTATCTTGGTTTATTCAAGTTTTGTTTTGCTGAGCTTACTGATCTATCAGATCAGATTTCCATTGATCTGATAAGTCCATTCGCTGTTTCCTAACAGCTTAAATATAAATAAACATCACATCAGACCACTCCTGTGAGTCTTTATATTCCAGTTTTCCAAAAAATAAATAATCACAAAATGGGTTCCTTCCTTGGACTCGAACCCATGACCTCCTGGTCATGGGTCAAGCATGTTAGCCAACTGAGCTACATGCCTTTTTGATTTCATTATTCGTTAGTTAATTAATATAGTGTTTTTGTTCTGGGCAGTTTTGATTAAGAATTTGTTTGTTTAAACTTACGTTTTTCTTTAATAACTTTTAATTAATTTTTTAGTTAAAGAAAATTTTGAGATTTTAAATAATAAGTAGTTCAAAATTAAAAAAATAATAATAAAAAAAATGTTTTTATTAATTTTAAAAGTTTAAAAAGTTTATTTTATTAATTAGATTTTTATAATTTTAGATTTTAAATAAAATTAGTTTTAAAAAAATATAGATTTGGTTTAAAAGTAATTTTAATTAAGTAATTAGTTTAAAAAGTTTAATTAGATTTTTAAATAGTTTATAAGTTATTTTTATTAAATAGATTAATTTTTTATAGATTATTAAATAGTTTAATTTTTAAATAGTTTTAATTTTAAGTAATTAATTTAGATTTAAATAAAAGCGGGGTTAACGATTCATGCACTTTAGGTTAAAATTAAATAGTTTAAAATTGGTAGATTTTAATTGTAGTTTAAAAACCGAAAACAATTCAAATCAATTGTCCAAATCGAATCAAAACGTCTCAAATTCACTCGATCTTCGTGTACAACGAACTTGGTTCGTCACGTGTTTAATTAAATTCGTCTTTGGTAATATTAGTCTATTACTTTTTCCTAAAGGTAATTTTCTAATTTACCCTATAACGTATCTTAATTATCACTATACTATCACGATCACATCAAAAATTTTGGCGCCGCTGCCGGGGATCTTGTGTACGATTCGTCTTTGTGGAGATTTGTTGATCGTTGATTTGAAGACCCTTTCCGTCCTCGGAAAGTTTAGTTATTTTCTTATTATATAGTATGTACCGTTTTTATGAAAAATACCAAAAATAATCTTCTTAATCCTCTATCATGTTTAATTTTTTTTCTCCACACCCTCTAAATTTTAATTCTTCCATGGATTCCTTCGTCGATTGTGTTGGGTGTGGAGAACCGTTATATGGTTTTTTACCATGTCGGTGGTGCACGTGTGAGCGTTATGGTAATGACTTACGTCACGATATACGTGTTGGATTTTGTCCTTACTGTAATGAGATTACTTCATGTGAAAATCCGAATTTTTCGAATAATTCTCTCGATTTCAATCCACCTCCACACCCTACATACGAGACACCCTCGTGTGAGTTTTGTGGAAACGATTCTCATTTTGGTGATGATTGTTCGCATCGATTTTCGCTTAATTACGAGCAAGAACCGAGCTACAATCAAAACTTTAATGATAATTGTTATCCACAAGATTTACCGAGTTTATCACAACAATATCTTTGTTGTGAGTATTGTGGAGGTCCTCACGAGAGTTTTTGTTGTCAACCGATGGATCAAAATTTTTATGAGCCTAATCCTTGCTATAATTCGATTCCTTCAGGTTTTGACCAATCTCCACAATATTCTTTCGATATTGAACGACTTGAAACAATTTCCCAACAAATAATTCGAGAGAAAGAACGAGCTCAAGCGGAAGCAAAATCTCTTGCTAATCGTGAACTCGAGCGTTCTCTTCTTTTGGATGATGATGAGGATAGTACTCTTTCTTTGAGAGATCTTATTGCTCTACATCCTTCGTCTAGTGCTATCGTATTTCCTTTTCGTATCTTGCCGGCTATTGAGCCCGAGGATTCTCCCATCCTAGATGATGAGGAAATCTCTCATGACATCACCACTCCTATTCTTGATCCTTCCATCGTGGAATCCGAAAATTCTCTAAGCAAGGGGGACGAGCATATTAGCACTATACTTGTCCAAAACCCAAGAGAGTTTGACGGTATTTCCAATGAGATGTGTGATTTGCCACATTGTGATGACTCGACTTCTTCCATTCACTTTGATATTCTCTTTAATTCTAATGATGAAAATTGTGATGGAAATGAAGATTTTGAGGATGATTCTACTTCTAGTGAATTTTCTAATGAGGAGTTCTCCGATGAACTTTCTTATAAAGATGATATTCACGACTCGGATTTTGAGGGGTTCACCGATGAACCTACTCTTCTTCACCCATTTCCACCGGGAAATGAGGATGATAGTGATCTGGTTTTTATGAGGTTCACTTTTGAACTTGCTCCTTTGGACCCATTTCCACCGGGAAATGAGGTTGATTTGACTATTCCGATCCTTGAGAAGTTCAACGATGAACTTACTCATTTAGATGTGGAAGACGTGATTCTTCGTGAGAAGTTATCAAACGTCTATCTGCTCATTTCTAGGATCGAGGCTTTGAATTCTAAGCCTAATCCTAAGTCTTTCTCTCCATCTCCTATTCCCGTTGATGATAGTGATCCACTTATGGAGGAGATTGACACTTTTCTTGTTTCTAATGATTCGATACCACCGGGTGTTGATGATATCGACCTAGAGGGGGACGCTCTCTTTTTAGAGAATTTACTTGATGATGATTTCGTCCCAAGTCCTCCTCCCACCCACTTTGACCTTAATGTGCGGGTTTTTCATGTGTCTCATATTGAGTACCATAACCCGATTGATCACATTTCTAAGGGTGAAATGGTCGTTAAAGCTAAGAATGTTGATTCCACTATGGATGAGACTTTAATTCCACCATTACCATGTGCTTTATATGATCTTGGATTAGCATGGGGGATGACACCGTGTTATCTTTTCCTTTCTCCACCGAGGACGAGGTATTCGACCCCGGAATCGTTGATTTAGGGAAATCTCAGCCTTTCACCGATGCAATAATTGAAAGATTTTTCTATCATCTTGGTGCGAGTTTATCTCGGGGAGCATGCTTTATCCATTCCATAATTTGTGACTACCATCTCTTGTTAGAGATTTGTGTTGGAGTTTTATCCTTTCGTTTGTCATCCGACAACGAGGATGTAATCTTTGACCCCGACATCGTGCTTTATCATGGATTTTATTCCAATATGCCGGTTTTTACCACTTTCCCTAAGGACCAATGAATGCGGGGATCGAGTCGAGATCATGACTCGGTTAACAAAAACGAGGTGCCTTGTGGGGGAGTCCCATACATTCTATCTTCTTTCTATTTTCTAACTACTAATAAGGCTTGATCTTTTAAGCTCGTGCTCGTGTTTTGTTGTGTTGTGAATCTTAGGTATGACCCTTATATTTGAAGGCTCTTGTGTTCGGTTTTTGCCGGTCCACTTGATCTTCTATTCTTTGATTGCCAAAAAGGGGCACACTCTCTATCCTTTGATTTTTATCGACTAACGTTTTATCTTGAGGCATAATGTGAGACCCCCAAAATCTGACATGGAACAACTAGGCAACGAGGGGGTAACACGTCATAGTACAAGAAACAATGAATTACAGTTGACACAAAGCTGACGTAATAAAAGCATATATATCACATCATAAATGATCAGAGTTTTAAACATAGGTCCCAGAGTTTTATATGTGGAAAGATATATTATTTCATCATGATTTATAACATAAAGTTGCCCAAAAGATATAATAAATTTCTGACAGTTTATACTAAAACCAGTCTTTTAAAAGCATCACAGAAATCTCCAAGCTGCGATAATATCTTGCGGGCTCCCATCCAAGCAAAGCTAAGTAATAATACCTGAGATTAAACATGTAAAATCGTCAACACAAAGTTGAGTGAAATTCATAGGTTTAGCAATAAAGGTGTGGAACACAAGCATTCATTTGTAAAACAAGTAAATAGAGAAAATGGTTATGATCATTAACCATAGTCTGAAACCAATATTATTGCTGTTAAGTTCATGAACCGAAGCTTAACTCAAAGTAAGTTCCTCTAGGGAGTATTCAGCCTAAATACTCAAGTATAAACAAATGTAAGTGCGTCAAGGTAATCGGGACGGGGATTGTCAATCCCGATGGATCCACCCACAACATTCGCGCTTAACGCAAAGCATACGGGACAATTAACGGTTCATGATCAAGAGAGGAAACTTAAGGCTATTAACTATAAGAAATAATATCAATGAAAACTGTTGGAAAGCATACAAGTCTGAATAGCATACAAGTTCTGAATAGCATACAGTTTTTTTTAAATGGATGTGTTCCACCACGTAAAATCTCACCCCGTGTTTAGAAACAATGTACAAGTAGTAAAAGGGGCTATGAACTCACCTTTAGTAAGTAATCACAAGGTAAAAGGGGTTGAGCAAAAATAAGTCTTCACGGACCTATGCAATGGTGACGCGTAATAAGAATGCGTTCAATGAAGCAATAACGTTTTAGAAGTGGTGGGACATAGTATGACTAGGTAACTTGCGTGCGATGGCGATACCTAAGCTTAAGTTAAAATTTTGACCCAACACCTTGAACCTACTGTAATAACCTAATATCAACCTTGTATGATTGTCCAAGCATTTATGTGTGGGTTCCGAACACGTTTAAGACTCGGTTTGAAAAACCAAAACAAGGGACTGCATTCAGTTTTCTGAAAAAGGCTGAGAAGATTTGGTCATATCTAAAAATCTATAATAGTACAGGAGGTGAAATTTCTTGACATGTATAGGTATTTCTCTTACCTTTAAAATTTGGGAAAGAACAGCCCTAGAACTATTTTCAATCAACGGGAAATGCAATTTTAGTGACAGACTATCAAAACAGAAAGTTGTAAACGTCTTTCGTACCTTACAGTAGATTAAGCATAAATCCCAATCGGTAAAAGATTTTGACACGAAACCAAAAAGAGAAGTTTTATTATATTTGTAGCTACTGTAAAAAGTCATAAAATCATACATTAATCCTTTTTACCCAAGTCAATTTACCCACGTTTTAAGCATAACATTCAGATTTGACCTAGTTTAGTAAAACGACCGTTTCGGACTCATCCGGACACTTCCCGTTTCCATCCAACTCAACACATACTAATCACATCAGTGGGTATCCATTTTTCAAATAAAAACAAGGTCATATGTTTAAGAAAAATTTGTCATGGCCTGTTTGTTTCTGTGGTGATTTCCATACTATAAAAACAACTCCATTTAGCTACCTAACCTCAATCAAGCAACACTTAGGCTATACCAAATTGCCATGCAAGTGTCCTAAGTCCTAATATGCCCTAAGTATCTATAATCTCAGTAGGTTTCACCCAAGGAATTCAAAATTCATGAATAAAAAGAATCAAAGTACTAGTAACATCAAAACTAAAATGCTAGGAGTGATTATACCTTCATAACAAGTAGGAATTAATCCAAACACGCAAATTAAACAATTCCTCCTCCTTGATCCTTTGAAATTTCGTGGCCCTTAGCCACGTGTTAAGTCAATCACGGTACTCAGCAACTGAGTAGAAACAATGTAGTGAGACGATCACCGACGATATGGATGCCCGGGGAAAACACGAAAACCGCAACCTATCACAATAAGGCGCGCGTTAAAACTCGAACTCAATATCGATATATATACCAAATATAACATGACTCAAATGTTTTCAAAGTATACACGTTTCAAAACCATTGACACGAATCAAATGAATTCATACTACCCATTTATCCAACGTTACTCGTTATAACACTTGAAAATGACTCGTCATACGACGCCAAGTCAACGCAAGTCAAACTATCCTTTACCCTTATTTGGACCAGTAGCTAAGTCATTTATATAATGACTAAGCACTTGAGTAAGTCACCATGTCCAATGGTGAAAACTCAAACTCACGCAACACAAGCATTTGAACTACGTGTCCAAAATAAAAATCAGCAAGTACACCCCGAATGTACACACCGATCTACCCTATCTAGACTTGTCCGTTTTACATGAAAATTGGTGTCAAGGTCACTTATAACCTGTATAAGACCTCACCAAAATTTGAGCCAAAGTTCACACTTTAAAATCCATCAGCTCGACGCTTTACTCGACTCCAAATTTTAGGACAGATTTGTACACTTGTTTTGTAAAACCGTTTGGACCACTTTAAAAGTACTAACCCGACAATCCGTCTTTTGAAACCACTACTAGACTCATCAAACTCAGTTTGTAAACTTTGAAAATCAGTAGTATCAACTATCTAACCAAGCCTAAAGTCCCCGAGAGTCGACCCAAAATCAGCCACAATTTCGGATTGTGCCGACTTGCGTCTCCCGGTACACGAAAACTAAAACTAGCATAACTTTTGACTCGTAATGAGTTATAAGCTCTATCTTATACCAAAACGACCGTCTCGGAAAACTCTACAATAATTTCAAATAATCTCAGTCTTTCACAGACGTTAAACCCACGAAACATACTGTTTAAGGCTGCTGTCCCAAATTAGCTTTTTAGAAAACATGACAAATCTATTTTTCACTCAAAACCAATCATTCCCATACCCCTAGGATCACTATACTATCATACCCATCAACCAAACACTCCTAAAAACACTTGTATGAAAAATCTAACAAAAATCAAAGATTAAAAACAAGACTTTTAAGGATCAAAACATGATAATCTTGCCAAATATAACATATGCAAGATGATTACAACATCATACATTTATAAAATCTTGAAAACTTGATGCATGTATATGATTTTGGTGTCATTAGAATCACTATTGAATTCTAAGATGTGGTCTAATTTTAGTTTTGGCTAAATCTTTGTAAAAATTGATGATCAATGGTGTTTTGTGTGTGTAGGGGTGGCGGCATAAAATGGAGGAGGAAGAGGGTTGTGTTTTTTTTTTATTTACTTGTTGTATGAGTGTGTAGTAGTGGAAAGAAAGTAGTATTTATATGGTGGTTTAAGTGGAGGGCTAGTTTTGCCAATTTGCAAACTTGTGGACTTAAAAACAATTAATAGTTTTAAAGGGTAGAAAATGGTTATTGGTAAATATTGAAAATATTTACGGGGCTCGGGTTTCGTAAAAATACTTTTCAAAAGTTACAATGCATCGTAAAAATGATTATACGATTTCTCGACACGACTTAATACGTAATTAAAACGGCATCATCGAAAATATTAATTATCGAAACAATCGATAAGTAAACGTAAAATTTTGGGCATCCGTCGGTATCGCGATCACTAGGAATTCTCGTTGTACATTGATTTGAATAAACTCGTTGTAAAACGCACACGGGTGATTTTAAATAAAAAACATTGATTTAAAATAAATATGGAAAAATAAAATGAAAATTTATAATTCCATACAAAGTATTTATCGATGATCAGAAATATACTTAAAAAAATATAATTTAAAAATCTCAGGATTTACATATAGCAATACAAGAAAACGTAATACGTTGGAAAAATTCAAGAAGCATGAATAAAAAGAATAAAATAATGTTGGGAAAGTACGGGTTGTTGGAAATTTAGTGCAATTGTGGGAACGGGTAATACTTGTAAATAGGTTTGGAGGTACGGAGTGTACACCCATTAAGTCCCTTACCTCCCTGGACTCATTATAGTGGTTGTGATATCAGTAGGAAGCTGCTCCTGGTCAGGAAGTTGCTTCTGGTCAGGAAGTTGCTCCTGGTCAGGAAGCTGCTCCTGGTCAGGAAGCTGCTCCTGGTTAGGACGTTGCTCCTAGTGATACACAAAGTCTTTGTAACCTCTTTGACCAGTTAATGAGGGTTGAATATTGACTTGATGACCAGATTTCTGGTCATGTAACCACTATGCTTTATGAAGGTTATTATGAGATTAATAGGCCGATTAATGCTCTTAATACCTTTGACTAGGAGTTACATTCCTTAAAGGAATAGGATCACTATAAATAGTGATCATATTTTGCATGATGATAGACAGAAACAAAAAAAACACAGAAACGCATAGAGTTCTTGATTTGTGCCTAAAACAAGAACTAACTCTTGGTTTTATCCCAAGGAGGTATTCGTGTTAACCCAGGCATAGGGTCGAATAATCTTCTTTGGAAAGTGATTACACGACTCCAAGAGATATCTGGTAACCATTCATTGGTACGTAGTTAGGCTATTGATTATCTTCACCCTGTTGGAACGAAGTAAACCCCAACAATCAAAGAAGATTATTCTGTGATAATCAATGGCGGCGGCAATGAAGCATATGGTGGCTAACTTCTCCAAACTGGACAAGTTTGAAGGGGTTGATTTCAGGAGATGGCAGAAGAAGATGCACTTTCTTCTCTCTACCATGAATGTGGTGTACGTGCTGACCACTCCTATTCCTGATGGTGGTGATGATGCTACTTTGGAGGAGATGCGGAAAAGGAGCAAATGGGAAAATGATGATTATGTGTGTCGCGGCATAATTCTCAATGGTATGTCTGATTCTTTATTTGATATTTACCAAAATGTTGAATCTGCTAAAGAACTATGGGATTCCTTGGAAGCCAAATATATGGCTGAGGATGCATCAAGTAAGAAGTTCCTTGTGAGTGATTTCACAAATTACAAAATGACTGATTCAAGACCAGTCATGGAACAATACAATGAACTTCTTGGAATACTTGGCAGATTTACACAACATAAAATGAACATGGATGAGACCATTCAGGTCTCGTGTGTCATTGACAAACTACCTCCTTCTTGGAAAGATTTCAAGCATACCTTGAAACATAAGAAGGAGGAGTTAACTCTTGTTGAGTTGGGCAGTCATTTGCGCATTGAGGAATCCCTCAGGGTGCATGAAAGTGATAAGCCAAAGAGCAACAATGTTGCTGGTTCATCTGTTGTCAATATGGTGGAGCATAACAACTCCACCAGGTACAATGACAACAAGGGCAAACGTAAGCATCAGGATAACACCAAAGCTAATCCTAACAAGAAGTCATCAGTGGCTTGTTGGAAGTGTGGGAAACCTGGACACTTCAAAAGGGATTACAAAGGTGTTAGCATTGGCAACCAAGCTAATGGATCAGGCACAAAAGGTCAGAATATGTTTAATGAATCTCTCCAGATTTATTATGTTACATATGTATCTGAAGCTTACTTTGTGTAGGATGATGATGTTGCGTGGTGGGTTGACTCTGGAGCAACAGTACATGTGTGTAAAGATAGATGCTGGTTCAAGACTTATGAGTCAATGAATGATGGATCTATTCTTCACATGGGAAATGAGTCAACAGCCCTAGTGCATGGACGTGGTTGTGTAGATCTTAAATTTAGTTCTGGAAAGATTGTTTCTTTGTTTAATGTTTTGCATGTTCCTAATATTAGGAAGAACTTGGTTTCTAGTAGTGTGTTGAATAATTGTGGTTATAAACAAGTGACTGAATCTAATAAATTTGTTTTATCAAAACATGGTGTGTTTATTGGTTTTGGCTATTTGAGTAATCAAATGTTCAGGCTTAATATTGATTCTAGTATAAATGTTGATTCTGTCCTGATGACTACCACTAAACTGAATGATTCGTCACTATGGCATGCTAGACTAGGCCATGTCCACTATAAGAGGATGCAAGATATGTCTAAGGATGGGTTAATTCCAGCTTTTGACATGGACACTGATAAGTGTCAGACTTGTATGCTGAATAAAATTACTAAGAAACCATTTCAGGATGTAAAACGTGTAACTACAGTTTTGGAGCTAATCCATAGTGACCTATGTGATTTGCATGCTACTCCCTCATTAGGGAATAAGAAATACTTGGTAACATTTATTGATGATGCTTCAAGGTTTTGTTATGTCTATTTGTTGCATACTAAGGATTGAGCATTAGATAAATTTAAAGTATTTAAAACTGAAGTTGAATTACAACAAGGAGTCCAAATCAAAAGATTTAGGACTGATAGGGGAGGTGAGTACATGAATACTCAGTATTTTCAGTCTGTTGGAATAATCCATGAAACAACTGCCCCCTATACTCCACAACAAAATGGTATATCAGAAAGGAAAAATAGAGTACTAAAAGAGATGGTTAACTCCATGTTGTCCTACTCAGGACTGGGTCAAGGGTTTTGGGGAGAAGCTATGTTAACAGCTTGCTATTTATTAAATAGGGTTCCTAATAAAAGGAACAGGATTACCCCTTATGAACTCTGGACTAAAAGGAAACCAAACTTGAACTACCTCAAAGTTTGGGGTTGTAGGGCTGTTGTAAGACTCCCTGATCCAAAGGTGAAAACCTTGGGTGAAAGAGGCATTGAATGCATCTTTGTTGGATATGCTGAGCATTCCAAGGCTTATAGGTTCTATGTTATTGAACCTAATGATTCAGTTTCAATAAACTCAATCATTGAATCAAGGGATGCTAACTTTGATGAGACTAGGTTCTCATCAATCCCTAGACCAAGCCTTAGGACTCCTATAGGAGCTGAGGACACTGGTGTTTCAGTGGAACCTGAAAGGGTCACTGATGAGGTTGTGGTTCAGCAACCTGAGCCTGAGCTTAGAAGAAGCACAAGGCATAGGACTCCAAGGAATTTTGGGCCTGAGTTTCAACTATACTTAGTTGAAGGTACAAGAGATGAGGTCTCTGACCAATTCTACTATTGCTTTAATGTTGAGGATGATCCCAAAACATTTGATGAAGCAATGAAGTCCCAGGATGTTGCTTTCTGGAAAGAAGCAATAAATGATGAGATGGACTCCATCATGGGCAACAACACTTGGGTGTTGGTTGATCTACCTCCTGGTTTCCATCCACTTGGTAACAAATGGATTTTCAAAAGGAAAATGAAGGTAGATGGAACTGTTGAAAAGTTCAAGGCAAGGTTAGTCATTCAGGGCTTTAAACAAAAGTCAGGGATAGACTATTTTGATACTTATGCTCCGGTAGCACGTATCAGTACCATAAGAATGCTGATTGCTCTAGCAAGTATTCACAATCTGATTATTCATCAGATGGATGTGAAGACAGCATTCTTGAATGGTGACTTGGATGAGGAGGTTTATATGAACCAACCTCAGGGCTTCATCATGCCTGGCCATGAAGGTAAGGTGTGTAAACTGATTAATTCCTTATATGGACTAAAGCAGGCACCGAAGCAATGGCACCATAAATTTTATGAAGTGGTTTTGTCTAATGGTTATTCACTTAACCAAGCTGACAAATGTGTATATAGCAAATTTGATGAATCTGGTAAAGGAGTCATCATTTGCCTATATGTTGATGACATGTTAATCTTTGGTACTGACCAAGCTAAGGTTGATCAGACAAAGGATTTTTTGTCATCAAAGTTCTCCATGAAAGACATGGGGGAGGCTGATGTTATCCTTGGCATAAGGATTAAACATGAAAGTGATGGTATTGTAATTTCTCAGTCTCATTACATTGAGAAGGTGCTAAAGAAATTCAATCACTTTGATTGTACTCCAGTAAGTACACCTATGGATACAAGTGAGAAACTAATGCCTAACAATGGTCAGGCTGTCTCCCAGCTTGAGTATTCTAGGGTTATTGGTTGCTTGATGTATGCCATGACTAGTACTAGGCCTGACATTGCATTTGCTGTGGGTAAACTGAGTAGGTATACTAGTAATCCTGGTACTCAGCATTGGCAAGCAATTCAGAGGGTACTGAAGTATTTGAAAGGAACAATGGATTATTGTTTGTCTTATACTGGATATCCTTCAGTGTTGGAAGGTTACACTGATGCAAGTTGGATCAGCAATACTGAGGATAATTCATCCACAAGTGGCTGGGTATTCCTTCTTGGTGGTGGTGCAATTTCTTGGGCATCCAAGAAACAAACTTGCATTACTGGTTCAACAATGGAATCTGAATTTGTGGCTCTAGCAGCTGCTGGTAAAGAGGCTGAATGGTTGAGAAACTTGCTTCTTGAGATTCCATTGTGGGTCAAACCTATGGCACCCATTTCTATCCGTTGTGATAGTGCAACTACATTGGCTAAGGCATATAGCCAGATGTACAATGGCAAGTCTAGACACCTAGGTGTTAGACATAGCATGATTCGTGAGTTGATCACGAATGGGGTGATTTCAATAGAGTTTGTGAGGTCTCAACAAAACTTAGCTGATCACTTGACGAAGGGATTGGCTAGAGACTTGGTTATAAAGTCTGGTAAAGGGATGGGTTTAAAAGTCCACTCTAGTCACTGAATGCTAGGACACCCAACTCCCTCCTGAGGAAACTTGGGAGCTGAGTTCAATGTGGAAAGCTGAACATTCAGGGGACTGAAGCACATGTTTTACATATCATCCCAAGGATGTGCTTGTACCTGCTGAAAGGAGGATGAAGTTATAAACTTCTTAATGGTTAATTTCTTTGAAAAAGTGCTTAAGCAGGAGCATGAACTTAAGAGGAACCACCTATGTAAATGTTGAGGTTTCGCCGCCTCAAGGAGCATGGACTTTGGCTCTTACAACATTTATGAATTGGATATGGACACATGGCTTGTATGGTGTCAGGGGCGTTTTAAGTGTTTGAAAACTTGGGTGTATGTTATCTTCAGGTGTTCAAAGTAGTTGAAGGGTTCAATTCTTAGAACACCCTGATTCTCGAATATTTGGAGTGATGTACTAAGATGGAAATTCAATCCTCAGGACATTTTCATTTATGCACTGGTTTTGTTAAAGTTGATTTTCATGCAAAAAGGGATTGTACTAAATTAGGGAGGATTGTTGGAAATTTAGTGCAATTGTGGGAACGGGTAATACTTGTAAATGGGTTTGGAGGTACGGAGTGTACACCCATTAAGTCCCTTACCTCCCTGGACTCATTATAGTGGTTGTGATATCAGTAGGAAGCTGCTCCTGGTCAGGAAGTTGCTTCTGGTCAGGAAGTTGCTCCTGGTCAGGAAGCTGCTCCTGGTCAGGAAGCTGCTCCTGGTTAGGACGTTGCTCCTGGTGATGCACAAAGTCTTTGTAACCTCTTTGACCAGTTAATGAGGGTTGAATATTGACTTGATGACCAGATTTTTGGTCATGTAACCACTATGCTTTATGAAGGTTATTATGAGATTAATAGGCCGATTAATGCTCTTAATACCTTTGACTAGGAGTTACATTCCTTAAAGGAATAGGATCACTATAAATAGTGATCATATTTTTCATGATGATAGACAGAAACAAAAAAAACACAGAAACGCATAGAGTTCTTGATTTGTGCCTAAAACAAGAACTAACTCTTGGTTTTATCCCAAGGAGGTATTCGTGTTAACCCAGGCATAGGGTCGAATAATCTTCTTTGGAAAGTGATTACACGACTCCAAGAGATATCCGGTAACCATTCATTGGTACGTAGTTAGGCTATTGATTATCTTCACCCTGTTGGAACGAAGTAAACCCCAACACGGGTTCTCACAGTCTTCCCCCCTAAAGGAACTCTGGTCCCCAGAGTTCTCCTGAAAACAGTAGAAGATGCAAACAAGAGGAGGTACAAAGTGTAGAACAAAATTCATTGCTTCCCAGGTAAACTTCCGTACCATGACGAATCTTAACGGTTAGAATTCACTATGCTTCAGTTTCTTAACTCCTTTTCGTATAACTTTTCAGTCTTGGATTAGGATAACGATCTTTCAATACGGAGATACATTGAGAGATAGAGTTGTTGGAAATACGTGCGATAAACTAACAAGAATGAACACAAGAATCGCTTAAACAGGCAAAGTGCGATAAAATGAACCAAGATTGTAAATCAACAAGGGGTCGCAAATCGTGCAACTGTAAAACGTGAAAATCTTAAAACGTAAGAATCTATTTACAAGAGAAATAGAAGGGAAAAATGAATAACATATGATCGTTTAAAATACAAGTTGTCACAATCAGTTGTCTAGGATTTTGGTATTACTTTAAAACTCAGTTTATGTATTTCCTTGATTAAAAGAAAATTTCACAAGGTGTAGTGATTTAAAATCAAACTATCTATATTTAGGGAGTAAGCTATTGCTATATCTTTTTCTTGATCAGGATTTTCAAAGCAAAAGTAGAACAGTTCAAGATAGTTATCCTGATCGGCTTAAGAACTTTTGGATGACTGTATTAAATTATCGTTAAAACTCAGGTTTATCGTCACCATTAGAGAAAATTCAGATTTTTTTTTCCAAGTTATTTTGAATCATTGTTAGAAATTATAAATTAATTTAAATAATTTCATTAGGTTGACAATAAAGTATGATATAATCAAATACTTTAAAAGATACAGCTTGATATCTTTTGAAACATTAGGTAAATTTACCAAAGAGGATATATAGATCCGATACTTAACTTGAAACAGTTATTTTGGTAATTTAAACATTTGATAAGATGTATAAAATGTTCTTAAAAATTAATAATAATTTTTTTTAGAAATTTAAGAAAGTGTTTAAGATATCAAACGATAAACACGTAACAGTTTCTAGTTTTCAAAAGGTGACAAGACAGCAACGAATGTGAATCATATAAAGGTCAACAATCTGTATGCGAGCAATATACAAAGGAATAAGACGGAAGTCGTATCAATTCTTAACAAACGTGGTAGAATAGTCACGTCAATAATAAAAATAATAAGAAACAAGGATTATAGCAAGATTAATTCACGAGTGCGGTTGGCGTCACCAATAACGGCTTATTAAGTTCTCGGTGGTCGAAATACGATCGAAAGGGAAAAGCCACACAACGAATTTTCGAATCAAAGAAAATTCTTAAGAAGTCAATTGAGAGAAGTTCCAGTAAGATGAACAACATTAGCAATGAAAGGCGAAATCAACACATGATTCACACGAATGAAATTTCAAGACGATAGTATCTTAACACATATCATGGCAATTACACGTAATCATCGTTCACGCCCAGTCATAAATCACTAATCGCATCCAGAGACGTTTCGAAGGTCTACCAAAATAGATAGAGATGGTCAATCGATGTAGGAGCATAGCAACGTTGAAACTTTCAAGTCGGGTATCAATGGTAAGAATTTAGGCAAATGGTAACGAAAATTGTATCATGAGGATTATGAGGTAACAAGTAAAGCAAGGATCGTTGAGTAAAGAAATCTGTGCTAGAGGCATGTATTTTGTTCAAGAAAAGATAAGGGTTCATAGGTGTATGTTGTAAACTGTTGCTACTCGCATAAAATGTAAAAGTTTTCAAAACATTATTTTATCAAACATTTTAAGCAACATAACTAAAAAGTTGATTCTAGGTTAAATGTTTAAGGCGACTACTATTTGGCCTTGCATGGCTCCTTCTAAATTAAGCATAAGTGATCAGGCCATGCATAATTTAGGACTAGCAATGCGATGCTCATCTTCGTCAAACCAGTATTACAGGTCATATTATTTAAAATATGTATATAATGCCATTTGTAAAAACAGAAATCAAAATAGTTTATGAAACTATTTGCTAATAAGTTACTGGCTAACTGTTTTAAATCGACAATTCGTATAGTTACAAGGGTTCTTTATAAGACCGTATTAGAACAATTTGTGAAAATACATTGTAAAATTAATATAAGTTAATTTTATAAGATAGCAGTCAACTATTTAAGAAAGCCCAAATGAAACCTTTTGTAAAATGATTCGCAAACAAGACCAGTTTGAGTTGTATGGTAACATGACAATAGTTTATAAAGTAGCGAGTGGGTTACAAGAGGGAAATAAGGAGTAGTTCAAGACGACCAATAAAATGGTTACAAGGTGATTAGGTTTCAAGAGGTTTAGCCGAAATCGTCAGGAGACACGTGTCAAGATGATAACAAACGATATGAAAGAAAGATCTTCAAATCTCGGTCCAAATCAGTGGTACAATAGAAGCAAAGAAAGACAATGGAATGACAAATAAGTCATAAATAAAAGAAGGAATAAGGAATCCGTATGTGCACATCGTAATTTATTTGACAAAAATATACTTTTAAGAAAGTAGGGTATCAGTTAACAAATAGTACAATCACTTCGAAAAGCTTCTATATTAGGAAGTTACCGAATTTCAAAAGTTCAAGATCTAGGTACATGTATGACCGAACTCAAAGTTACTATTCTATTCTTTTCAAACGCAATCATTGTTTTTAGTTTGCAAAATATCATTAGTTAAAGTTTTACGAGCTCAAACGAACTCAAAAACGCTTCAATCCATGTTTTTAACTTTTATTAGTTTTGACCTTTGGGTTTGATTAGACCAATTAACTCACTAAACGATATTCTAAGACTCAAAGTCTAATGCATTTCGATGTAAAACAATGTTTTGAACAACTTTCTAGTTTTACCCGAGACTTGAAACGGAATAAAAATGGACGAAAATGCCCTAGCATTAAATCTGTTAACAAAATGATATTTTAGCATTATTCAGAAAATAACTTCTTAGATTTTACAATCTCAAATGAGCGTAACTTGCTCGATTTTAAAGTTTACTGGTCAAATTTTATGTCCTAAACGGACGTCTCAACATGTAGAAATATATATATTTTTATGTCTAACGTTATAAAAATATTTTCTCGACACTGTTAAACTTCCTGTAAAGTTTCTGTACAAAGTATATTTTTCGACACAGCTTGAAATTAAATCTAAATTTCATGATAACTCAAATTTAATGTACACATAGGACTTGTGGATTCCATAAAGACGAAAGAAGGTAAACTGTATAATTAGTCATGTAAAGAAAACACAGTATAGAAATGGTTCAAGAATGCCAACGATAATCGGAGACATAAAAAAAACGACGCATATCATCCGTGTCTTCGGCTGCAAGATGCAATGCAGAAAGGTCTCTTGGTGGCATGATTTCCAAAATCACAAGATATATCGAGAAAGAAACGGGACAATAACAAGTGGCATTCCTGGAGCAAAGAGGTTCAATGAAAAGGGAGGATACAAGTAGGATCGTATTCCAAACGATCATCACATAATAAATGACGATTATGTGTTCAAGGTACAACGGATGTTCTAAGTTGAAATCGAAACGTAGAATGGTCAATGAAGTAAGATGTAATCCATGTACAAGTGTCGCGTAAAACGGTGGCGTAAAGGTAAATCAAGATTATGAAAACCCACAATATTATTCAGCACTGATTTAACAAATTCTTCGAGATGTGAGACTCACACGATGTCCTTTAGTCTTTCTGGGAGACACATTCAGCTACACAATGGTCTATAGACTAGACATTCAATTATGAATGGTCAGAAAGAAAATCTGCGTATCTAAGTAGATATTTTAAGGGAAATGAACAATGAAAGCAACACACACGGTAGTAGAATGAAAATCAGAAGTTCATCGAAAACAACACTTATTCAATCCCGAACAATGGTATCGCGATAGTATGCACAACACGTATCAACGAGTCAAGAAAAACAGACGGTTCAAACCGAACGAGCATATAAAGTCAGTCGTATCACGCATAAATGAAATAGCAATAGTACTCAGAAAAATGAGTATGAAAAGTCGGCAGCATACGCGCTCTGAATACAAGTATGTAACGTCATAACGATATAATATCATTGCAATAAGATCAATTCACAAGAACAAGAATTTAAGAAATACAGTATAGGCAGATGTAATCACAGTAACATTCAATGATAATTCATGAAGCACATAGGCTTTGAAAAGACATAGTAATTATCGTCATTAGCGTAAAGTAATATTTCAAAATGTAATCAAGAGATGAAATACTACAACGATAATTAAAAGTAAATAATAAGGATTAGAGAGTTACCCGCGAAGATATCGAACAGCAATGGCAAATTCTGTGTTTGACACTTAGAAATAATAAAATATTTGAACTTTAGGTTATAGACTAAGTTTTGAAAAACGACTCAGTTCCCTATAACCATCGCTCTGATACCAATCTGTGAGACCCCCAAAATCTGACATGGAACAACTAGGCAACGAGGGGGTAACACGTCATAGTACAAGAAACAATGAATTACAGTTGACACAAAGCTGACGTAATAAAAGCATATATATCACATCATAAATTATCAGAGTTTTAAACATAGGTCCCAGAGTTTTATATGCGGAAAGATATATTATTTCATCATGATTTATAACATAAAGTTGCCCAAAAGATATAATAAATTTCTGACAGTTTATACTAAAACCAGTCTTTTAAAAGCATCACAGAAATCTCCAAGCTGCGATAATATCCTGCGGGCTCCCATCCAAGCAAAGCTAAGTAATAATACCTAAGATTAAACATGTAAAATCGTCAACACAAAGTTGAGTGAAATTCATAGGTTTAGCAATAAAGGTGTGGAACACAAGCATTCATTTGTAAAACAAGTAAATAGAGAAAATGGTTATGATCATTAACCATAGTCTGAAACCAATATTATTGCTGTTAAGTTCATGAACCGAAGCTTAACTCAAAGTAAGTTCCTCTAGGGAGTATTCAGCCTAAATACTCAAGTATAAACAAATGTAAGTGCGTCAAGGTAATCGGGACGGGGATTGTCAATCCCGATGGATCCACCCACAACATTCGCGCTTAGCGCAAAGCATACGGGACAATTAACGGTTCATGATCAAGAGAGGAAACTTAAGGCTATTAAGTATAAGCAATAATATCAATGAAAACTGTTGGAAAGCATACAAGTCTGAATAGCATACAAGTTCTGAATAGCATACAGTTTTTTTTAAATGGATGTGTTCCACCATGTAAAATCTCACCCGCGTTTATAAACAATGTACAAGTAGTAAAAGGGGCTATGAACTCACCTTTAGTAAGTAATCACAAGGTAAAAGGGGTTGAGCAAAAATAAGTCTTCACGGACCTATGCAATGGTGACGCGTAATAAGAATGCGTTCAATGAAGCAATAACGTTTTAGAAGTGGTGGGACATAGTATGACTAGGTAACTTGCGTGCGATGGAGAGACCTAAGCTTAAGTTAAAATTTTGACCCAACACCTTGAACCTACTTTAATAACCTAATATCAACCTTGTATGATGGTCCAAGCATTTATGTGTGGGTTCCGAACACGTTTAAGACTCGGTTTGAAAAACCAAAACAAGGGACTGCATTCAGTTTTCTGAAAAAGGCTGAGAAGATTTGGTCATATCTAAAAATCTATAATAGTACAGGAGGTGAAATTTCTTGACATGTATAGGTATTTCTCTTACCTTTAAAAGTTGGGAAAGAACAGCCCTATAACTATTTTCAATCAACGGGAAATGCACTTTTAGTGACAGACTATCAAAACAGAAAGTTGTAAACGTCTTTCGTACCTTACAGTAGATTAAGCATGAATCCCAATCGGTAAAAGATTTTGATACGAAACCAAAAAGAGAAGTTTTATTATATTTGTAGATACTGTAAAAAGTCATAAAATCATAAATTAATCCTTTTTACCCAAGTCAATTTACCCACGTTTTAAGCATAACATTCAGATTTGACCTAGTTTAGTAAAACGACCGTTTCGGACTCATCCGGACACTTCCCGTTTCCATCCAACTCAACACATACTAATCACATCAGTGGGTATCCATTTTTCAAATAAAAACAAGGTCATATGTTTAAGAAAAATTTGCCATGACCTGTTTGTTTCTGTGGTGATTCCCATACTACAAAAACAACTCCATTTAGCTACCTAACCTCAATCAAGCAACACTTAGGCTATACCAAATTGCCACGCAAGTGTCCTAAGTCCTAATATGCCCTAAGTATCTATAATCTCAGTGGGTTTCATCCAAGGAATTCAAAATTCATAAATAAAAAGAATCAAAGTACTAGTAACATCAAAACTAAAATGCTAGGAGTGACTATACCTTCATAACAAGTAGGAATTAATCCAAACACGCAAATTAAATAATTCCTCTTCCTTGATCCTTAGAAATTTCGGGGCCCTTAGCCACGTGTTAAGTCAATCACGGTACTCAGCAACTGAGTAGAAACAATGTAGTGAGACGATCACCGACGATATGGATGCCCGGGGAAAACACGAAAACCGCAACCTATCACAATAAGGCGCACGTTAAGACTCGAACTCAATATCGATATATATACCAAATATAACATGACTCAAATGTTTTCAAAGTATACACGTTTCAAAACCATTGACACGAATCAAATGAATTCATACTACCCATTTATCCAACGTTACTCGTTATAACACTTGAAAATGACTCGTCATACGACGCCAAGTCAACGCAAGTCAAACTATCCTTTACCCTTATTTGGACCAGTAGCTAAGTCATTTATATAATGACTAAGCACTTGAGTAAGTCACCATGTCCAATGGTGAACACTCAAACTCACGCAACACAAGCATTTGAACTACGTGTCCAAAATAAAAATCAGCAAGTACACCCTGAATGTACACATCGATCTACCCTATCTAGACTTGTCCGTTTTACATGAAAATTGGTGTCAAGGTCACTTATAACCTTTATAAGACCTCACCAAAATTTGAGCCAAAGTTCACACTTTAAAATCCATCAGCTCGACGCTTTACTCGACTCCAAATTTTAGGACAGATTTGTACACTTGTTTTGTAAAACCGTTTGGACCACTTTAAAAGTACTAACCCGACAATCCGTCTTTTGAAACCACTACTAGACTCATCAAACTCAGTTTGTAAACTTTGAAAATCAGTAGTATCAACTATCTAACCAAGCCTAAAGTCCCCGAGAGTCGACCCAAAATCAGCCACAATTTCGGATTGTGCCGACTTGCGTCTCCCGGTACACGAAAACTAAAACTAGCATAACTTTTGACTCGTAATGAGTTATAAGCTCTATCTTATACCAAAACGACCGTCTCGGAAAACTCTACAACAATTTCAAATAATCTCAGTCTTTCACAGACCTTAAACCCACGAAACATACTGTTTAAGGCTGCTGTCTTAAATTAGCTTTTTAGAAAACATGACAAATCTATTTTTCACTCAAAACCAATCATTCCCATATCCCTAGGATCACTATACTATCATACCCATCAACCAAACACTCCTAAAAACACTTGTATGAAAAATCTAACAAAAATCAAAGATTAAAAACAAGACTTTTAAGGATCAAAACATGATAATCTTACCAAATATAACATATGCAAGATGATTACAACATCATACAATCATACAATCTTGAAAACTTGATGCATGTATATGATTTTGGTGTCATTAGAATCACTATTGAATTCTAAGATGTGGTCTAATTTTAGTTTTGGCTAAATCCTTGTAAAAATTGATGATCAATGGTGTTTTGTGTGTGTAGGGGTGGCGGCATAAAATGGAGGAGGAAGAGGGTTGTGTTTTTTTTTATTTACTTGTTGTATGAGTGTGTAGTAGTGGAAAGAAAGTAGTATTTATATGGTGGTTTAAGTGGAGGGCTAGTTTTGCCAATTTGCAAACTTGTGGACTTAAAAACAATTAATAGTTTTAAAGGGTAGAAAATGGTTATTGGTAAATATTGAAAATATTTACGGGGCTCGGGTTTCGTAAAAATACTTCTCAAAAGTTACAATGCATCGTAAAAATGATTATACGATTTCTCGACACGACTTAATACGTAATTAAAACGACATCATCGAAAATATTAATTATCGAAACAATCGATAAGTAAACGTAAAATTTTGGGCATCCGTCGGTATCGCGATCACTAGGAATTCTCGTTGTACACTGATTTGAATAAACTCGTTGTAAAACGCACACGGGTGATTTTAAATAAAAAACATTGATTTAAAATAAATATGGAAAAATAAAATGAAAATTTATAATTCATACAAAGTATTTATCGATGATCAGAAAAATACTTAAAAAAAATATAATTTAAAAATCTCAGGATTTACATATAGCAATACAAGAAAACGTAATACGTTGGAAAAATTCAAGAAGCACGAATAAAAAGAATAAAATAATGTTGGGAAAGTACGGGTTCTCACACATAATTAATAAACAGCTTATAGATTTGCGTGCTCTTTCCATGCTACGAATTTGCATTAGACTCTTCGTATTTTAGCAAGGGGGTGTTACTCTTGAGCTAAGAAACATTGAGGACAATGTTTGGTTTTAGCATGGGGGAGTCAATCGATATTATCGCTTGCTATTGCTTTTGTCGTGTCTAAACGTAACTGTTTTTCTCATTTTTCAATAAAATTTTAAATTTTTAGTGTTATTTTTAAGTTTTAATAAATAAAATAAGTGCTTTTGACACGAATGTAGGCTTTCTGTTGGTGAAAATAAGAATAGTTTTTGACTCGACTCGGTTTTTAACCTTAGCTTTTCCTTAACGTATTTGAATTAAGTTTTGCTAGGCTTTTATATAGGGAGCTTTAAAACGCGAAAGTCTTAATTCATACGAGTTAAGAACAAGAACTTTTCGCAAGCTCCTATAATTGATCCTAGAAAGTCGTTTATCAAGGGAACTTTAAAACGCAAATTCTAAAACTTGAAAAAGTATAAGAAGATGCAAGATCCTATAGATGACTTGAAAACCCAAAACTTTGATTTAATAGGCTAAGTATCCATTGATTTCACATTTTTGAAATTTTACAATATGGAGAACAAGAGATGATAGAGTTCAATCATAAGTTTCTAAGGTTAAATTCTTCTTTGTGCAAGTATTTTTGTGTTTGATTTAATCTCCTCGTACTTACTTTCCACACTTGAATAATAATTGCTTAATAAATGAAGTTTTTAGCGGTTTAGGCTTGATATCTTAACTCGTAACTCCTTCTTTTTCTTCCCTTGTAATTAAAGTGAGAACACATTAGGGTGTCAGCGTCATGGACTTTTGATCATGGGATTGCGGAAATTTGGCTTACTATAAATATCATATTAATAAAGAAGAATAAATAAAAACATGTTCTCTAGGAGCCTTCGGGTGGGAGTCATGTAGCACTAACCTTGTCATTAGAGCCTTAGGGTGTATGTCAAGGGGCGTGTTGAATAAAAATTGCTTCATCATCATGATCCGTAAGGTGGGATGGTGAAGTCAATTCCCTTATTATTGTCCAAGGAGCCTTAGGGTGTGGATTTTAAATAAGGAGCACAATTGCATCTTAAAGAGCCACAAGGTGTTATGATGTAGTTGTTGCTAACTCCATTAATAAGGTCATAATTGACTTTGGAGGTTTTTATTGTTGCTTTTAAGTAGCCATATTAGCCAAATTTCGGGTCCGGGGATTTATCCCTCAAATCGTGTTAAGTTATCCTTGATGTAGGCTTTCTTTAGTGACAACGGTTTTTGAAGTCGAGGTTAGGTTTTGAGTGTTGAGTTTACACCGTTCTTGCCTTCATTTTTGGACTAATAAATATTAAATTAAAGTCAAATGAGCCTTTGGGTGAATGACAAATAAAATCTAGAGACACAATTAGGAATAATAGGAGATTGAGTTTAACACAAATTACTTGTATGAGTTGGTTTAATTTTGGGGCTTATGATTGACAATGATCTTGTTTTTGCACTTGGCATGGAAAAGTGAAAAGTCAGGGACGATGAATCTATTTGATTTTTATGATCCTAAAAGTTATTTTTCAAATAATGAAAGCGATACATTATGTCTTTGCAAAATAAAGTTTCATAAGTTGAATAATGTTGTAGTTAGTGTTTTATTTTATCGTTGCGTGAGGACACGGCAATTGCTTAGCAAGGGGGAGTTTGATATGAGTGATTTTACTCATATCATTTGTATCTTAAAACAATCAAAATATGCAATAAATGTATGAAAAAGACCTTGTATATGTTTGTTTCTTGTTTTAATGTGTGTAGGTACCAAGTTCACGAAAACCGGCAAAAACCGACACGAACTTGAAGATTTCACCACATGCCAAAAGTCAAGATCGTTTTTATTCACAGATTCAACTTTATTAGGCCAAGTGGGTCCTACATTTGGAAAAATGGGCTCAAAAGCCCATTTGAAGTTCATAATGTGTTTCATTTGTCAAAAGTCCATTAAGGCCCAATACCATCATAAATGTAACGGATGGACATTTAGCTTGGGTCCAAGCCCATTAACTACTAAAGTGACGTTTGAGGAAAGGGTCCATATTCATTCCAAAAGGCCCAAGCCAAAGTGTGATGGTGTAAAATCTTATTCACTGTCGGTCAAAGAGAATTGGTCATAACAAAAGAAGAAAAAAATAAAGAGACGAAGGTCATTTAATAATACTTGTTTATTAACCCCACTCATCCAACTTTTAAACAACCACCATACACGTGTTCTCTTAACTCGATATTTCCAAAGTTTCTTTTTACCTTCATCATTCTTCTTCCCAACCCTAAAACCTGAAAAATTACTATTCCTCCAAAACCTAATTCACTGAAAGTAACAATTAAATGGGGCTTTTTGTTTTATCTTACTCGTGTGATGCACACGAATGGGAATTAAATCCCCATTATATTCGGAAGTAGAAGATGGGGAGAAGCAGCGACGTGGCACCTTATGACTGGCTGTGACAACGCATCACTCCTATTTCACCAATCAATATAAGCCACGTCATCTTGGAAGTAGCACAAGAAGCACAGGATTTGCCACCCTGGCAATCCGAGTGAAGTTGGGCGAATCCACACCCTTGGATGATCAACTGACAGGAGAGAGAACGAGAGATACCAATTGGAAGGCCAAGATCAATTTTCAGTAATCACCACACCTCTCGGGTTTCCCTATATAAACTCTAATCTTTTCTGTAATCAGTATCCCTTTCTTTTTTGTAATGTTATAATGCTAGATTTAGATTAGAAGTTTTAATTTTCTTTTTATAAAATTGTACTGATTTTAAGGAATTAATAAAATTTAATTTCAGTTTAAAGATTGTTGGTGTTATGTTATTATTTTTATTTCAAAATTACCTTTAATGCTTTATCTATTATTATAACTGTTAAGAAATGTTTACATAAGTTTCCTCTATAACTTATGTTGATGTTTTCGAAAAGATTTGGGAAATATACTTAAACCCACTGTTTAAGTAATTAAAAAGGTAGTTGGTTCGATCCATGCGAATCTGGTTCGAGTTATGAATATGGTTCGAGGAACTGAGATAAACAGTGATAGATGGTGGTGCTGATTTGGTCAAAAAGAATGTTCAGCACATTCTTCTTCTCAATGGTTTCATCAAAAGGTTCTAACCCCTTTTAATTTTATGTTATTTAAAAGTTTTTTATTTATTAATCTGTTTAGACTTTTTGTTTAATTAAATCTGTATTTGTTAAATGATGTTATGTTTGATTTTACCTTGTACTGCCATGAAAGTCTTGATATAACGGATGATGATATAAGCTGATGAGTTAATTATATGATAAATGATACGGTTAGCCTGTTAGAATTTAATTTGTCGTCATTTGTCTGCTTTTCAGATTTGCGTATTAAGATTACTGTTGTTTGAAGTTGGACCGTTTGGTCGGATTTTTAGTTTAAATCTTTACTGTTAAACTAAATCATTTGGATCTGCTAGATTTATAAGTGAGTATTTCGTTTTCCTGTTGTTTATTTAAGTGTTTGATAATCTAGATGAATGAGATAAATAGTTGTAATAAACTTGTCTTTCTGGTTTAGATAGAATTTGTTATTTGCTGATATAGAATGTTCATTTCAGGCTATTGTCTTATCGTTCTAGTTTGAATCGGATATTGACTGTTTTTTTATTGTTGAGTTTTAGATCTGCTTTGTTCAACTTTTAGATGTCTTCTGCTATTGTATTTGGATTTATATCGTAGAGTAGTTGTTGTATTATCTGAACTAGAATGCTGCTTGATTTTGATTTATTTTAAGCTGTGTTTGGATATTATGTGATTTGCTGCATTTTAACTGTTTTTAGTATCTTGGTTTATTCAAATTTTGTTTTGCTGAGCTTACTGATCTATCAGATCAGATTTCCATTGATCTGATAAGTCCATTCGCTGTTTCCTAACAGCTTAAATATAAATAAACATCACATCAGACCACTCTTGTGAGTTTTATATTCCAGTTTTCCAAAAAATAAATAATCACAAAATGGGTTCCTTCCTAGGACTCGAACCCATGACCTCCTGGTCATGGGTCAAGCATGTTAGCCAACTGAGCTACATGCCTTTTTGATTTCATTATTCGTTAGTTAATTAATATAGTGTTTTTGTTCTGGGCAGTTTTTGATTAAGAATTTGTTTGTTTAAACTTACGTTTTTCTTTAATAACTTTTAATTAATTTTTTAATTAAAGAAAATTTTGAGATTTTAAATAATAAGTAGTTCAAAATTAAAAAAATAATAATAATAAAAAATGTTTTTATTAATTTTAAAAGTTTAAAAAGTTTATTTTATTAATTAGATTTTTATAATTTTAGATTTTAAATAAAATTAGTTTTAAAAAAAATATAGATTTGGTTTAAAAGTAATTTTAATTAAGTAATTAGTTTAAAAAGTTTAATTAGATTTTTAAATAGTTTAAAAGTTATTTTTATTAAATAGATTAATTTTTTATAGATTATTAAATAGTTTAATTTTTAAATAGTTTTAATTTTAAGTAATTAATTTAGATTTAAATAATAGCGGGGTTAACGATTCATGCACTTTAGGTTAAAATTAAATAGTTTAAAATTGGTAGATTTTAATTGTAGTTTAAAAACCGAAAACCAATTCAAATCAATTGTCCAAATCGAATCAAAACGTCTCAAATTCACTCGATCTTCGTGTACAACGAACTTGGTTCATCACGTGTTTAATTAAATTCGTCTTTGGTAATATTAGTCTATTACTTTTTCCTAAAGGTAATTTTCTAATTTACCCTATAACGTATCTTAATTATCACTATACTATCACGATCACATCATTCGTCAGTGGGCGCAACGTGCCCCCATGACCGTCCCTCGCGCTATGTTTGCATGTTGTGTGTGGAATGGGAAAATAGTGGTGGTCGGTGGATTTACCACGTGGTGGGAACCGATCTCGAAAGCTGAAATTTACGATCCCGATACGGACACGTGGGACTCGATTCTCGATCTTGGCCGCACACATAACTCTGGATGTACCGGGTTAGTGATCAATGGTGCGGTCCATGTGCTTCACGAGAGATATACCACAGTTCAAGTGCTGGAAAATTTAAAGGACACATGGCGTGTTAGGGACCTTGAATGGAGCTATGGCTCGATGACTGTGGTTAACGGGTCATTGTATGCGATGAATCATTGGTTTATATACAAAATAGAACAGGATCTGCGCAAAACTGTAGAAGTAGTGTTGAACGTTAATAAGAGGCATGGGTATTCTATAATGGGTTTTCGTGATGATATCTATATTATTGGTGGTGTGGGTGAGACCAAAGGATGGTATCAGGATATTAAGAAGAAGTGGGATGTTGAAGTTTTGGTACTGAGGACTAAGAACGAGGTGCGCGTGTGGCAGAAAGTGGCTTCCATGACTCGTCAAGGAGAGTTTATCGGGTGTGCCGAGTTGAGGATTTAGATGTTTCCGTGTTTTGATTATTGTTATCTTTTAATGTATTGAAAAGTTTTTTTTCTTTTTCTTTTGGACTAAGATCTGAAGACCATGAATATTAGAAAAAATCGTCTGAAACGAGCTGTATCGTCTAACTCAAATGTGGTTTTAATGACTTACGTATCATCTCTATTTGATCGAATAACGATTTTGCTTAATATGCTTTGAATATGATGGAACATACCGATACTTGAGTCCTATTAATAGACTGAAAGTATTGCTCAACTAACAACCAGAATCACAATAACAAGAATGTATTTTGAAATTGAAAGAAGAATGATTTGTTATGGAATTATTTATAGACGTGAGGTAATGAGTAGAAAAGGGTGGGAAAAGTAGTTGGAGACTGTTAGGGGCGTTTGGCTGTGTCACATATTGAGTATGTGACAATCCATCCTCCTTAAAAGCTTCCTTGTCCTCAAGGATTATTCACAAAGTGGAAAACGTTTGATAATGTCAGACAACAGCTCCCAATTAGCATCTTCTATGCCTCCATTACTCCATTGGATTAATCCAAACACTACAGCTCTATTTCCTTGTTTTGCCATCCTTCTTTCTAACAAATTGAATGGAGTAGCAGCTATCATGCCTTCATTATCACATTGGGGAAATTGACCCATCACCTTATCTTCTGAATAACAAGCTTTGAGCTGTGACACACGGAAAACAGGATGGATCATAGCATAACTTGGTAGCTGTAGTTTGTAGGCCACTGCTCCAATCTTCCCAATGACTTGAAAAGGGCAAAAAAAACTTTGCTAAAAACTTGTTTTGCTTCCCTTGTCTTATTGACAATTGTCTATAAGGCTGAAGTTTCAAGTAGACCCAATCTCCTTCTTTGAATTCTCTTTCAGACCTTTTCCTATCAGCTTGTGACTTCATTCTATCTTGAGCCTTCTTGAGATTGAACTTGAGTAATTAAATTGTCTGCTCCCTAGCTTGTAGAGTTCTATCCACAGACTCCACATTACTATCTCTAGCCACACGGGGAATATGCAAAGGTGGAGCCTGTCCATAGACCACTTCATAAGGTGTAGACTTAAGGGATGAATGAAAATTGGTGTTATACCAACATTCAGCTAAAGGTAACCACTTGACCCAATCCTTTGGTTTCTCTCTAGTCATACACCTCAAATACCCTTCCAAACATTTATTAACCACCTCTGTTTGTCCGTCAGTTTGGGGATGATATGCTGTGGACATTTTGAGCTGTACTTGGAGCTTTTCAAATAAGGATTTCCAAAACAGGCTCATGAATATCTTGTCTCTGTCACTCACAATTGACTTAGGTAATCCATGTAACTTGTAGATGTGCTCCAAGAACAACTGAGCCACTTGTGGAGCTGTATAAGGATGAGATAGTGGTATAAAATGTGCTTGTTTAGACAATCTGTCTACCACCACCAGAATAGCAGACTTCCTTTGTGACAAAGGTAAGGAATCAATGAAATCCATAGAAATTTCTTGCCAAATTCTGCTAGGGATTGGCAAAGGTTGAAGAAGACCCGGATAAGCAGCCAAATCACTTATTTCTTTGACAAACATCAAATTTCCTTACCCATTGTTTCACCATTTTCCTCAACCCTTTCCAGTAGAAGAAAGTAGCAAGTCTTTTTGTGGTAGCATAGACTCCTGAATGCCCACCTATAGTAGAATCATGAAAATGAGCTACCAACATATTTCTTAAAGTGTCATCTTTACCAACCACCCATTTTCCCTTCCTTAGCAATTGGCCATTCACCCATTCATATTTGTTCCCAGTCAAGGTTTTGTTTATCAAGCCTGCAACCATCTTTTGTAAGTTGTCATTGTAACACCTGGTAATTTTCCTACTTTGTAAAATGACTATTTTACCCTTTGACTTTTTATTTAGTCAACTATGTGATTTAACTGTGTTGGAACCGTGAGGTTATCCCGCATTTTCCTGAAAAACTGTTTGATGACGAGTAATGACTTGACACTATGCTCAGTCATTATTCTGAACACTTTCTGTGAATCTGACCAAAATGCTGAGATGGTCAATGAATTGACGATAATGCGTGAGATTATTCGTTATCTGTGAATTATGTGCTTAATTGTTTAGTTTTTAACAGCGTGATCGTATTTTCATGAATATCGTATTTAAATATTTCTGTATATGGTTATATGCCTGTATTTTAGTATTTTGCTATTTATAGTAATAAATCGTATTTTCTGTAAATATTTAATTAACGTATCGCATTTTCGTATTTTACATCGTTTTTACGTTTAACCGTCGTTAGCATGCATAAAATACTTTATAAATTGTAAAATATCAATTTTCGTCGAAAAATCATAAATTTAATATATTTCGTCAAATTTTTGGGTTTTACGTAATTTTAAACTTAACTATATACTTTTCGACATTTACCTAAAACTAACTAACCTTTTTACCTTAAACCTTCTAACTAATTACCATAGTAAAATTTTTGAAATATTTACCCATGTGGGACCCCCCCATAACCGGCCAAAAACTCCACCACATGCAAGATAACCAAAATTTTACTCTTTGCCAAAATAAGCTTAAACCTTACACACCCTAAACTCTTTTAACTTATTACCCATATTTACCTCAACTCACACCTCACTTTCACTCATTCACTTCACTAAAAAAACACACAACTCTCTTTCTCTCTAAAAAACACACGGCACAAACACACACACACAATCCTCTATTGTTGATTTCTTGAAGCTCCATTTCAAGAACATTTAGCACAAAACAAATACATCATAGGGTTTATACAAGCATAAAGAAGAATGAGTTTTCTTGGTTTGTTGATTTGAGAAGTTTTTGGTTGAAGTTTATAGAAGTTGGGTTTTGTTGATTTTTAGTTGATTAGAGCGTAGATCGGGTTATCGTGGTTACGTAGAATCGTTACTCACGGTTATTTCTTGAACCTTTTTTGATTCTTTCTTTTTCATGCATAATCTATGTAGATCTATACATGCATGTTACTCATCAACTGTTTTCTTGAAATAAAAAGATAAAAATTATTTTTGGTCATGAAATATTTTAGATTTATGAAAATTATGTGTGGATCTATTAGATCCATGCATGAAAATGTTTTAATTGAAAGACTTGTAAAATATAAAAATGTATATTTTTAGATTTATGGACTTGAAGATAAATCTTGTATTTTGAGTGTGTTTATGAATAATTGAAGGGAACTAGTAGTGTTACTACTAGTGGGTACGCTTGAAAATAGTCGAAAACGAGTTTTTACGAAAAGTATATAATATGTCCGATTTTTATAAGAGGCATAGAGGGTCGTAAAAATTATTTTGACACTAGTTTACTACGATATTATGAAAATATAAGTTATTACCTTTGTTTCGATATATTATGGGCTGAAAACAGAGTAAAAATGAGTAAGATATGGTCGTTTAAATTTCGTTGTCGGAAAACTTAATTTTTTAGAAAAAACTATAATGTGCTTGCTGTCTAGATTTTTAAAGTGGTCGAAACGACGTTTTCGAGTTAAACGGAGTTGTTTTAAGTGTCGAAATGAGTACTAAATGGTATGTATAAATGTTGGACTCGTTTTGTAAAGGGGTGTATTAGCGTGAAATGTGAATACTTGGTGCATAGTTAAAAGTTTGAGCGTTGAAAGTGGAAAGTGATACTATTGCGGGAAAATGACTTGTTGAAACATTGGCGATTGAGAAAGTGTTGAAATTAGGGGTTTTAGGACGAGATTTGGGTACTTACTAAAAATGGCAAATTTTTATGTGACGCCGAAAGGCTGCCGAATTTCGTTAGAAATCGTGTTGGAAAATTTATTAAGATAAATTTTGGTAAATTAAAATTTACGTCGAAAGGCTGTCGAAATTTCTTCGAGTCAAAAATAAATATTTTTGTCTAAGTATATATATACTATAATGCTTATAACGATATAATATCTACAAGTCACGATTTTAACTACAAAACAATATATATATATAAGATTGTACATGACGAACTATTATGACTTATTTGCTAGCGCATAAACTATAGTATTATATTTAGGTTGTTGCTAGAGTTGCTCGCTACTATTTAATCATACTTGTGTGGTTTGAATTGTTGCTTGAGGTGAGTCTATAGATCCGTATTAAACTGTTTTATATGTTTAATGTTTTGGGATGTGATAAATGCTTTCGATGCTTGCTTCTGGACGTAAGTAAAACTAGATTTTTGTGAACGTTTTGTGAACACTGTTTATGAGATAGCTTAAGTTGCTTTAGCCGTAGTCCCCACTATCGTGAATCGTTAATTACTCTGCTGGAGTAAGCTCTTATGATATGGATAGATCTATTGAGGGTTGACAACCTCCACTCGGGCATTCTGACGCCGGACGGGTGTATACCATTTGTTTGAACGGAGTTATCTTGGCTAGGTACTCCATTGGGGCAAAATATATGTATACAATCTATTCTATGCACTGGATCATTAGTTTCGATGTCACGAGCTTAGCTATCATAAATATTGTGAACACCCAATTTATCCTACACTTGGCACTATACCTCCTATAGTTGCATGTGTACATGAAATGAAATCTGAAATCGATTTACTATGAATTTTTACTTGAAACCTATATTCTCACCAACTTTATGTTGACCCAATTTAGCATTTATCTCAGGTAATTGATGATGATTAGTATCTGCTGTGTGAAGTACTTGGAGTCCGCATGCATTTCATGGCTATCTTCAGACATTTATCTACTTATGCTTTTGAACTGTTATCTCGTTGATGTTTAAAACTTTATATTCCCCTACGCTATCTTTTGAAACTGAGACCTTTTGTACTTTGATGCTTTTATTAAATTCAACGAGGTATTTTTATAAAACGTCTCATTTAGAGTCGTTCTCTTGTACCTTGAACTATGATATAATGACGTAACAGCCCTCGAGTTTCACCGCTTTCGCATATCACATTTTGGGGTGTTACAGATTTGGTAATCGGAGCCTTGGTTATAGAGAACTAGTTTTGCATCTTAGGCCTAGACTATAACCGATGTGGTACTTGTTACTCTGTATACATATATGTACTATGTAATGTATTACGTAAGATAACACTATAAGTAATATGTAATATATATTATGTAATACTTAATATGTATTATATACATATGCATTTTGCTGATTTGCATACTTTAATTTCTATACATGATTATTTCATGCATACCCTACAACCATTCGCGCAGATATCTAACATTTGGTTGTTGCAGGATATGTCATCGCATACTATTACGTATCATTTCGATTACATCTATATTCTGATTTTATTCCAATCACCATTTTCGGTGTTATTTTTGGTATTTAATTGAAACTCTTATTTTATGACTATGTACTCGATATTTTGATTATGAATGGGAATTTAACTTTATGACTTTGACCAGTGACTATCCTTTCTATGTTTGTTGTACTGTTAAATTCTGCATTTTATTTTAGCATAAGAAATATATAACGTGTATATTCGTGCTTGAACCTTATTTGCATTGTTGTCTTAACGCAGAGAAACAATGGTGAACACACGTAACGGAATGACCGACGAACAATTGGAAGAACTAATTACACAACGAGTGACCGCCGCATTGGCAAACATTCAAGCTAACAACAACGTGAACCAAGCACCGCCGAACGATGTTGACAATCGACCGCCTAAGTCGTGTACTTACAAGGACTTTAGGAGTTGTGACCCCTTGAATTTTAATGGTACTGAAGGAGCTGTTGGATTAGCTCGTTGGGTTGAAAAGATGGAATCAGTGTTCCGTGTCAGTGATGTACTGTTGAAAACCGAGTGACTTACTCTACTTGTACTTTAGCTGCTGGAGCGTTGACATGGTAGAACACCCATGTGCAGACGGTTGGAGCCGAGGAGGCGTATGGAATGAGTTGGGAGGAACTTAAGAAGTTGTTGACTAAGGAATACTGTCCTCGTAATGAGATTCAGAAAATGGAAATTGAACTGTGGAACCTGAGTGTGAAGAACAATGACATTGGTGCGTACACTAGGAGGTTCCAAGAGTTGTGTTTGCTATGTCCTGGAATGGTTCCAGATGAAGAAAAGAAGGTTGAGCGCTACATTTGGGGTTTACCTGGTAGAGTTCAAAGGAATGTGACATCGTCTGGACCGACAAAAGTTAGTGATGCTATAAGGATGGCTCACAGACTGATGGACCAAGTTGTTCGAGCAAATGCTGGGAATGCTGCGGACAAAAAGAGAAAATGGGGGAATAACCAGAGGAACAACCATGGGAACTATCCGAATAAGAGGCAAGAAACCATGAAGGCGTACACTGCTGGTACTGGGGAAAAGGGAGTATACAATGGGACGTTACCTTTGTGCAACCGATGTAAGCATCACCACAATGGACAATCCAATGTACAATGTCACAACTGCAAGAAAACTGGACACATTGCTAGAGATTGTAAGTCACCACCCAACCCGAAAGCCAACGTCACTTGCTTTGAATGTCAGCAAAAGGGAAACTACAGCAATGAGTGCCCAAAGAAGAAGAATAAGGACCAAGGAAAGATTGCTAAAGCTGGGGAAGCTCGTGGAAGGGTCAATGTGATAGGAGGAGGAGAAGCGCAACAAAACCCCGATGTCGTGACGGGTACGTTTCTTCTCAATGGTCGTTATGCTTCTATTTTATTTTATACTGGAGCCGATAGAAGTTTTGTGTCGACTGTTTTTAGTGTTTTACTTGATGTGACCCCTTCGCCCTTAGACACTAAGTACACTATTGAGTTAGCTAATGGGAAGTTGATAGAAGCCGACACTATACTTCGTGGATGCACTTTAAATCTTCTAGGTCATCCTTTCGTAATAGACCTTATGCATGTTGAGTTAGGGAGTTTTGACGTGATTATCGGAATGGATTGGTTGTCGAGATATCATGCTACGATTGTATGCGACGAGAAGATCGTTCGTTTACCATTCGGTGATGAAGTTTTGGAGGTACAAGGGGATACAAGTAACAGAAAAAGGAAGTCACGACTGAACATTATCTCGCGTGTCAAGGCTCAGAAGTTGTTTTCGGAAGGTTGCCACGTATTTTTAGCCTGTGTTACTGAAAAGCAGACGGAAGAAAAACGGTTGGAAGATGTACCTATCGTACGGGATTTTCCGGAAGTCTTTCCTGAAGATTTGCCTGGATTACCGCCGGCCAGACAAGTTGAATTCCAGATCGATTTAATACTGGGAGCTGCACCTGTTTCTCGAGCGCCTTATCGTTTAGCACCGTCGGAATTGCAAGAACTAGCGACGCAACTACAAGAGTTGACTGATAAAGGATTCATAAGACCGAGTTCTTCACCCTGGGGAGCTCCAGTCTTGTTTGTAAAGAAAAAGGATGGGAGTTTTTGGATGTGTATCGACTATCGTGAGTTGAACAAACTTACCATCAAGAACCGTTACCCGTTACCTAGGATAGATGACCTGTTTGATCAGTTGCAAGGATCGAGCGTTTACTCGAAGATTGACCTTAGGTCTGGTTATCATCAATTGAGAGTCCGTGAGGAAGACGTTGCAAAGACTACTTTTAGGACTAGGTATGGACACTATGAGTTCCAAGTAATGCCATTCGGTTTGACAAACGCACCTGCTGTGTTTATGGACCTCATGAACCGGGTGTGTAAACCGTATTTGGACAAGTTTGTCATTGTGTTCATCGATGACATACTGATTTACTCAAGGAATGAGAAAGAACATGAGGAACATCTTAAGATAATATTGGAATTGCTTAAGAGGGAGGAATTGTACGCTAAGTTCTCGAACTGTGATTTTTGGTTGCCAAGAGTACAAATTCTAGGTCAAGTTATTGATAGCTAGGGGATTCATGTTGATCCCGCCAAGATTGAGTCAATTAGGGAGTGGACTGATCCTACGACACCGACTAAAATTCGCCAATTCTTAGGACTCACCGGATACTACCGAAGGTTCATCGAGGGATTCTCGAAGATCACGAAACCATTGACGAAGTTGACTCAAAAGAAGGTGAAATACGAATGGGGAGATAAAGAGGAGTTAGCATTCCAGAAGTTGAAACAAATGTTGTGTAGTGCGCCTATTCTATCATTACCAGAAGGATCAGAAGACTTTGTGGTCTACTGTGATGCATCAGCAAAAGGATTGGGAGCTGTGTTGATGCAAAGGAAGAAAGTTATCACCTACGCGTCTCGACAATTGAAAACGCATGAGAAAAACTATACTACGCACGACTTGGAGCTAGGAGCGGTGGTATTTTCCTTGAAGTTGTGGAGACACTACTTGTATGGAACCAAGTGTGTCGTCTTACCGATCACAAGAGTTTACAACATATTCTTGACCAGAAGGAACTGAACATGAGACAACGTCGATGGATCGAGTTGCTCAGCGATTATGACTATGAAATCCGCTACCACCCTGGGAAGGCCAATGTAGTGGCGGATGCGCTAAGTAGAAAGGAACAATTGATGACACGTAGAGTTAGATCGTTAGCTATGATTATCAATACGAACTTACCTATGCAAATTCGTGAAGCACAAACCGAAGCCCTTTAGCCTGAACATGTTGAAGCTGAGAAATTAGGAGGAATGGTTACTAAGAAATTGTAGACTAGCACTAATAGAACGCTATGTCTGAATGGTAGAAGTTGGTTACCACGGTTTGGAGGACTAAGGGACGTGATTATGCACGAGTCTCATAAATCTAAGTATTAGATTCACCCAGGATCTGACAAAATGTATCAGGATATGAAGAAGCTATATTGGTGGCCAAATATGAAAGCTGAAATCGCTACTTATGTAGGGAAGTGTCTGACTTGTGCTAGGGTGAAAACGGAACACCAAAAACCATCTGGATTGTTGGTTCAACCTATAAGTCCTATGTGGAAGTGGGAAAACATAACCATGGATTTCATAACTAAACTACCTAAAACGATAAACGGATACGACACAATTTGGGTAATTGTGGATCGACTTACGAAATCTGCACACTTTTTGGCTATGAAGGAAGATGATTCAATGGATAAGCTTACGAGACTTTATTTGAAGGAAGTAGTCGCAAAACATGGGATACCGATCTCGATAATTTCTGATGTAGACGGTAGATTCACTTCAGAATTCTGGAAATCACTTCAGAAAGCGTTGGGTACGCAATTAGATATGAGTACTGCTTATCACCCGCAGACTGACGGACAGAGTGAGAGAACTATTCAAACGTTGGAGGACATGTTGCGTGCTTGTGTGCTTGACTTTGGGAAGCAATGGGACAGACATCTGCCTCTAGTGGAATTCTCTTACAACAACAGTTATCATACCAGTATTAAGGCTGCACCGTTTGAAGCGTTGTATGGTCGTAAATGTCGCTCGCCTGTGTGTTGGAGTGAGGTTGGGGATAGTCAACTCACTGGCCCTGAAATCGTTCGTGAAACAACTGAGAAGATTGTTCAAATCAAGAGCCGAATTCAAGCAGCCCGTGATCGTCAAAAGAGTTACGCCGACGTTTGACGTAAGCCTCTCGAATTTCAAGTGGGAGACAAAGTGATGCTAAAAGTATCGCCTTGGAAAGGTGTGGTACGTTTTAGCAAGCGAGGAAAGCTGAACCCCCGTTATATTGGACCTTTCAAAATTCTGGCAAAGGTTGGAACCGTAGCCTATCGTCTCGAACTACCGCAAGCGTTGAGCCGTGTGCACAGCACTTTTCATGTATCGAACTTGAAGAAGTGCCTTTCTGATGAGACACTCGTTATACCGTTGGAGGAACTCTGAATCGACGACAAAATGCAATTTATCGAAGAACCTGTTGAAATCATGGACCGTGAGGTTAAACGATTGAAGCAGAGTCGTATTCCGATCATCAAGGTGAGGTGGGATTCAAAACGTGGACCTGAGTTCACTTGGGAGCGTGAGGATCAATTTCGCAAGAAATATCTGCAACTCTTTGACAACTCTAGAACCCGTGACACTCCTTATATTTGAGGACAAAGCTTCTCTATCAAGTGGATGATGTAACACCTGGTAATTTTCCTACTTTGTAAAATGACTATTTTACCTTGACTTTTTATTTAGTCAACTATGTGATTTAACTGTGTTGGAACCGGGAGGTTATCCCGCGTTTTTCTGAAAAACTGTTTGATGACGAGTAATGACTTGATACTGTGCTCAGTCATTATTCTGAACACTTTCTGTGAATCTGACCAAAATGTTGAGACGGTCAATGAATTGACGATAATCCGTGAGATTATTCGTTATCTGTCAATTATGTGCTTAACTGTTTAGTTTTTAACAGCGTGATCATATTTTCATGAACAACGTATTTAAAAAATTTCTGTATATGTTTATATGCCTGTATTTTAGTATTTTGGTATTTATATTAATAAATCGTATTTTCTGTGAATATTTAATTAACGTATCGCGTTTTCGTATTTTACGTCGTTTTTACGTTTAACTGTCGTTAGAATGCATTAAATACTTTATAAATTGTAAAATATCAGTTTTCGTCGAAAAATCATAAATTTAATATATTTCGTCAAATTTTTGAGTTTTTCGTAATTTTAAACTTAACTATATACTTTTCGACATTTACCTAAAACTAACTAACCTTTTTACCTTAAACCTTCTAACTAGTTACCATAGTAAAAATTTTGAAATATTTACCCATGTGGGACCACCCCATAACCGGCCAAAAACTCCACCACATGCAAGATAACCAAAATTTTACTCTTTGCCAAAATAAGCTTAAACCTTACACACCCTAAACTCTTTTAACTTATTACCCATATTTACCTCAACTCACACCTCACTTTCACTCATTCACTTCACTAAAAAAAACACACAACTCTCCTTCTCTCTAAAAAAACACACGGCACAAACACACACACAAAATCCTCCATTGTTGATTTCTTGAAGCTCCATTTCAAGAACATTTCGCACAAAATAAATACATCCTAGGGTTTATACAAGCATAAAGAAGAATGGGTTTTCTTGGTTTATTGATTTGAGAAGTTTTTGGTTGAAGTTTATAGAAGTTGGGTTTTGTTGATTTTTAGTTGATTAGAGCGTAGATCGGGTTATCGTGGTTACGTAGAATCGTTACTCAAGGTTATTTCTTGAACCTTTTTTGATTCTTTCTTTTTCATGCATAATCTATGTAGATCTATGCATGCATGTTACTTATCAACTATTTTCTTGAAATAAAAAGATAAAAATTATTTTTGGTCACGAAATATTTTAGATCTATGAAAATTATGTGTGGATCTATTAGATCCATGCATGAAAATGTTTTAATTGAAAGACTTGTAAAATATAAAAATGTATATTTTTAGATTTATGGACTTGAAGATAAATCTTGTATTTTGAGTGTGTTTATGAATAATTGAAGGGAACTAGTAGTGTTACTACTAGTGGGTACGCTTGAAAATGGTCGAAAACGAGTTTTTACGAAAAGTATATAATCTGTCCGATTTTTATAAGAGGCATAGAAGGTCGTAAAAATTGTTTTGACACTAGTTTACTACGATATTATGAAAATATAAGTTATTACCTTTATTTCGATATATTATGGGCTAAAAACGGAGTAAAAATGAGTAAGATATGGTCGTTTAAATTTCGTTGTCGGAAAACTTAATTTTTGTGAAAAAGACTATAATGTGCTTGCTGTCTAGATTTTTAAAGTGGTCGAAACGACGTTTTCGAGTTAAACGGAATTGTTTTAAGTGTCGAAATGAGTACTAAATGGTATGTATAAATGTTGGACTCGTTTTCTAAAGGGGTATTAGCGCGAAATGTGAATACTTGGTGCATAGTTAAAAGTTTGAGCGTTGAAAGTGGAAATTGATACTATTACGGGAAAATGACTTGTTGAAACATTGGCGATTGAGAAAGTGTTGAAATTAGGGGTTTTAGGACGAGATTTGGGTACTTACTAAAAATGACAAATTTTTATGTGACGCCGAAAGGCTGCCGAATATTTCATTAGAAATCGTGTTGGAAAATTTATTAAGATAAATTTAGGTAAATTAAAATTTACGCCGAAAGGCTGTCGAAATTTCGTCGAGTCAAAGATAAATATTTTATCTAAGTATATATATACTATAATGCTTATAACGATATAATATCTACAAGTCACGATTTTAACTACAAAACAATATATATATATATATATATATATATATATATATATATATATATATATATATATATATATATATATATGATTGATGAGTAACGTACATGACGAACTATTGTGACTTATTTGCTAGCGCCTAAACTATAGTATTATATTTAGGTTGTTGCTAGAGTTGCTCGCTAATATTTGATCATACTTGTGCGGTTTGAATCGTTGCTTGAGGTGAGTCTATAGATCCCTATTAAACTGTTTTATATGTTTAATGTTTTGGGATGTGATAAATGCTTTCGATGCTTGCTTCTGGACGTAAGTAAAACTAGATTTCTGTGAACGTTTTGTGAACACTGTTTATGAGATAGCTTAAGTTTCTTTAGCCGTAGTCCCCACTATCGTGAATCGTTAATTATTGTGCTGGACTAAGCTCTTATGATATGGATAGATCTATTGAGGGTTGACAACCTCCACTCGGGTATTCTGACGCCGAACGAGTGTATACCATTTGTGTGAACGGAGTTATCTTGGCTAGGTACTCCATTGGGGTAAAATTTATGTATACAATCTATTGTATGCACTGGATCATTAGTTTAGATGTCACGAGCTTAGCTATCATAAATATTGTGCACTCCCAATTTATCCTACACTTGGCACTATATCTCCTATAGTTGCATGTGTACATGAAATGAAATCTGAAATCGATTTACTATGAATTTTTACTTGAAACCTATATTCTCACCAACTTTATGTTGACCCAATTTAGCATTTATCTCAGGTAATTGATGATGATTAGTATCTGCTGTGTGAAGTACTTGGAGTCCGCATGCATTTCATGGCTATCTTCGGGCATTTATCTACTTATGATTTTGAACTGTTATCTCGTTGATGTTTAAAACTTTTATATTCCGCTACGCTATCTTTTGAAACTAAGACCTTTTGTACTTTGATGCTTTTATTAAATTTAACGAGGTATTTTTATAAAACGTCTCATTTAGAGTCGTTCTCTTGTACCTTGAACTATGATACAATGACGTAACAGCCCCCGAGTTTCACCGCTTCCGCATATCACATTTTGGGGTGTTACAGTCATCACTTGTCCAGGTAGATATGACCTTATCCATCAACTCATTAGAGACTCCAAAAGTCAACAAACTGAATAACTCAGCTGGTCTTTCAACCCTAGATAAGGCATCAGCTACTACATTGTCTTTACCTTTCTTGTACTCTATTTCATAGTCAAAACCCAACAACTTTGGTAACCATTTAGACTGGAAGGGAGTAGAAATTCTTTGGTCAATCATGTATTTCAGGCTGAAATGGTCTGTTTTGATCTTAAAATGTCTATCCAATAGGTATCCTCTCCATTCCTGTAAAGCCATTACCACAGCCAAAAGTCTTTTTCATATGCAGATAAGGATTGGTGTTTGGTTGCTAAGGTTTTACTCAAATAAGCAATTGGATGACCTTGCTGCAGTAACACAGCTCCAATGCCCACCCCTGAGGCATCTGTTTCAATAACAAACTCTTCATTAAAGTTGGGCAATGCTAAGACTGGAGACTTCATCATAGCTTCCTTGAGGTTCTCAAAGGCTGTTTGGCCTTGCAAGCTCCATTGAAATGCATTCTTCTTGAGCAATGCAGTTAGAGGTTGACTAATAAGAGCATATCTTTCTATAAACCTTCTGTAATAACCTGTCAACCGTAAGAAACCTCTGAGTTGTTTGATATTGGTGGGAACAGGCCAATCCTTCATTGCCTGAATTTTGCTAGGGTCTGTTTCCACCCCTTTACCAGTGATCACATGCCCCAAATACTCAACTCTGCTTGTCCCAAACACACACTTGCTTTTTAGCAAATAAAGTATTGCTTCTCATGGCTTGCAAAACCAATCTCAGATGTTGTACATGTTCTGCCATTGAAGGACTATACACCAGAATATCATCAAAGAATACCAATGTGAACATCCTCAAAAAGGGTTTAAAGACACAGTTCATAAGAGCTTGAAAGGTTGAAGGAGCATTTGTCAAGCCAAAAGGCATGACTACAAACTCATAGTGACCCTCATGAGATTTGAAAGCAGTCTTGTATATGTCTTCTTCCTTCATTCTAATCTGGTGGTACCCTGACCTCAAATCTAACTTTGAAAACACTTGAGCACCCTGAAGTTCATCAATTAACTCTTCTATGACTGGAATTGGGAACTTGTCTTTGATAGTAGACTTGTTTAACTGTCTGTAATCTATGCACATCCTCCAAGACCCATCTTTCTTTTTAACCATAACTATTGGTGAAGAGAAGGGAATGTGACTTGGTCTAATTACCCCAGCATCAAGTAATTCCTTCACCATAGACTCAATAACATCTTTTTGAGCAGGTGGATATCTATAGGGTCTTATGTTCACACTAACATCTTCTCCTTTAAGAGGTATATGATGATCAAAACTTCTCTGAGGAGGTAATGCCTTGGGTTCTTCAAACACATCTGCATACTCTTTTAACAAGTCTTGCAATTCCCTATTTTCTTCCAACTCACAACCATTTTTCCCCTGCATTAAGTGTAATGCAGCAGATGCATGTACACAACAAATGGTAGTTAAGCAAGCAACATTTTTATTGTTTTGATCAGGAACTGCCTTGCCAGTTAACCAAGACAACTCAGACTGGTTGGTTCCCCTCAAAATAATCTTTCTTCCCTGAAACAAGAATTGCATGTGCAAGGTTTTGAAGTTCCACTAGATAGTCCCCAAAGTAGACAGCCACTGAATCCCCAAAATCAGCTCACAACCTCCCAATGGTAATAGCATGACATCTGTGGTAAACATCACTCCTTGTACTTGCCATTGGAAATCTTTAACCATGTACTTACTGACCATCTTGCTTCCACCAGCCACAGAAACATTTAGAGGACAAGTTTTCCTAATGTGGCACCCCAATTTCTTGGCCTTATGGAAATCCAGAAAACTGTGAGTACTTCCTGGATCCATAAGTATGTGGAGCAACTGGTTTAACACATGACCTCTTACTCTCATAGTATTGAAAACAGGAATGCCTGACAAAGAATTCAAAGAAATGTGTGTTGTGTACTGTGGTACTTCTTCTGGCAAAACATACTCATTCATGCCATTTTCTTCTTCTTCCAAACAGTCCTCAAATATCTCTTCTTCCTCTCTAGTGATTTCTATTGTAAACATCTGCCCTTCACACTTATGCCCAGGCATGTATTTTTTGTCACAATAGAAACATTGATTTTTAGCTCTCTTTTCATCATATTCTTTCTGACTTAACAATTTCCTTGGCCTAGTCCTAAACACACTGTTATTCTTGGTCACAGTCTGATTAACAGGTGCAGACAGGTCCAAAGTGGTTGTGGTTTTAGCAGGGTAATTAGTGTTCCTATTAGCAAAAGTACTAGCATTAGGAGCTCTTGGGGTAGGAAGTATAGGAGTATACCTTTGCCTAGTCAAGGCTACATCAGTTTCTTGCATATTAGACAGGCTGAATGCATCTTCCAAAGATCTTGGTTTAAACATCTTCACGTTAGCTTCAATTAGGCAATCCAGCAATGTACAAACTGATGGCTTGTGCTTCTGTGATATTCTCTTGGTTCAAAAGCGCTTCAAAATCACTTTGATATTGCTTCATAGTGGTCTTATACCTCAAATTCTTGAGCGCAGCCATGGGATCTTCACTTGCATCACCAAATCTTTTAAGAATCGCCATTTCATATTCATTCCATGTAACTGCCTCCCCATGTGTCTTGATGAACTATAAATTCCATGTGAGAGCTCGATCATACAAGTGAATTGAGAAAATCTTGATTTTATCCTCTTCTGCTACCATATCAACTCCAAAAAACTGTTTCACTCTAAACATCCATTCTTTCACATTTTCACCATAGAACTTAGGAAACTCCATCTTCCCAAGCCTACTAAATCGACTGGATCCTTCACTTCTGTTGGCATATTGTTGTGCTAACACTAACTGATTCACACTGTTGGTAACAACCTCAATCTTTTCATTCAAGGGAGTAACTATACTCGTAACATGATTGGTAACCCAGTTCCTGGTGTTCTCATCATTGGAACCTCAAGAGTTGTATTTCTGGTGTTTACCATGGCGGTTGATCAGAATGGTAATGTGTGGTGGTTTATGGTGATCAATGGTGATGTATGGTGGTTGTAACAGAATTAACAGAATCTAACTGAAAACAAAACAGAATTCAGTTATAACGGAATGATGGTGGAATGGTGCCAGAAAAGTGCTCTGATACCAATTGGAACATACTAATACTTGAGTCCTATTAATAGACTGGAAGTATTGCTCAACTAACAACCAGAATCATAATAACAAGAATGTAATTCGAAATTGAAAGAAGAATGATTTGTTATGGAATTATTGAGGAAAGTTTACAATACAGAGAGAAAGGAAATCCAAAGCTAAAATGTAAAATGGACAATATCTGGTATTTATAGACGTGAGGTAATGAGTAGAAAAGGGCGGGAAAAGTAGTTGGAGACTGTTAGGGGTGTTTGGCTGTGTCACATATTGAGTATGTGACATATGATTAACTTGTTATGACTGTACGCGAAACGAACGTGTACTGTTGAACTGTACGTTCGACGAACTGTCGCAAAGTTCGACGGGAAACGAATTTATGTTTGTTTGTTGGGCCATTATTTAGTACTAAAGCTGTGGTAAATTGTTTATCAGGTTCCTTTAAAACTTTTGATAAAAAAGCTCCTTTTAAACGAAGATTTTACAAAAAAATGAAAGTTACATAATGCAACCAGATTTTGCAAACCAAGTAAAATCCAACTCTAAGCAGTCTTGGTTACCCAATTTTAATTGATTTTTAGTATAACACGAGAGCTGCAATTAAACTAATCTTTTATCAAATTATTTATGTTCGAGTTTAAGTTTAAGAAAATCAAGCTAACTAAATTAAACTTAAAATATAACTTGAAACATATATTAAGCTTAAGTTTTTCATAGATCGACTTAATCTTTTGTCAAACTTTTTTCAGATTTAATAAAAATTTCATAATGTATAATGCAATTAAAAACTAAAGAATGTATTTTAGAAAGACTTGTAACTATTGTTGAATTTATATTTTACCTTTTTATATTCTAAATAATTTTTTATTTTTGTATTTATACAGAATTATCTTTAAATTATTTGAAATTTAATATGAAGATTCTATTACTATAAAATATATATCATCCCATTACTTATAAGAAAATAGATTTTGTTAAAATATTATACATTTTTTTTTACTTATGTCTTAATCTAATGTTTTGTTTTAGTACAAGTATTATAAAAACAACCAGTGCGTCCCATCGCAATGCGTGGGTAGCTTCTCACTCGCTACACTTATTTGATAACGCTGGCGCGTATTAGTGACCACTGACGACCTTGGATAGTCTTACGTAAAATGTGCAAACTTAATTGTTTTCGTATGAACACGTATAATTATGTCGACAATGCACAAATCGTGGTGTACTCCCTCCATCCTTAAATAAGAATCACACACTGTAAGAAAGTTACATTTATTACAGCTCTCTATCTCTTACTTTTTAGCGTAATAACAGTTTTAACCTTAGCTAATTAATTAATTCTTCTTTAAAATTTGTAATAACAATTTCAAGCAAGGATAATATAGTAAATTTAAGTTTCCCATATGTTTATCAAAGTTTCCTATCTGTTCAAGCAAGGATATATTCAGGGTGAAGACTAAATACCTAAGATATGATTATGATAGGTACGAGGTCTACCATCACGAAGTGGACGTTCGGATCGGAGACCAAACCCAACAACCAAATGAGTCCTTTAAATATTTGGGTTCGGTGATCCATTGATGTGGAAGGATAGATGAAGACGTGACTTAACGTATTAGAGCAGGTTGGGTGAAATGGAGAGCGACTTCAGGAGTTTTGTGTGATAGGAGAGTACCTTTAAAGCTAAAAAGGTGAATTTTATAAGGCCGCAATTAGACCAACTATGTTGTATACCTTCTTTCCTTTCATTTTTATTTCACTTTCTTTTCTCCTTTCCTCCATTGTTGTGGTTCTTGATCTTGGCAGACGTCTTACTCAACGCGCTCCGTTTCCCCCTTTTGATTTATTCTAGATTCTTTTCTTGTTTGTTAGTGTCATGACTGTTAGTGGTTCTGATGAGGATGGGTCAAAGTGTTGGCTAATTACGAAAGCACTAGCGAACAGGGTGGAAGTAGCGGAATTGAGAATCTTGAGTCGGTCGTGTGGTAAAACCATGTGTGACATGATTAATGATACCAAACGGAGTTTTCAGATAAGAACTTGATGTCGGTTCAATTATCGACAAGATGAGGGAAGGAAGATTAAGATTGTTTGGTCATGTTAGGAGGAGATCACAAACAACGCTGGTTAGGAGAGTCGAAGCCTTGTTGGTCGACGGTGCAAGGAGAAAGGGTAGACATAAACTTATATGGGAGGATAAACTTATGTAGTACATGAAGGAACTTATCTTGTCCGAGGACATGACCTCAAATAGGCTTTCGTGGAGAGTTAGAATTAGGAGTAGCGGGCAGTGTTCATAGGCCTCCCAGGAGTTATCTTGTGTTTTAGGCCTCGTGGCACCTTTTAGTTGCTGCATTTTGTGTGTATGATCTTTTATTTTTTATTTTTATGTATTTATTTTTTATTTTCTATTTCCCCCTAGACGTTTGGGTGGGCTTTGTACTTGTTACTTTGACCCTACGACTAGACCTCCTGGTAGGTCTATTGCTTTATTAGCTCTTGAGATTTTTTAGGTCGCTTAACGCTCCTTGCGGTGTGTTTCGGTGGTCTTCTTGTTTTGCGTTTTTCTTTATTAGGCTTTTGTCTTTGTTTTTACTCTACAACTTATGAGCTTTCACTTGTTTCTATGTGGTCGTGGTGGCTTTAGGTTTTTGTGTGTATGTTTTGCTTTCCGTGTGTCTATATGTATGCTTGTCGTCCTTCTTGTTTTTTTTGTTGCCTACTTATGTGCCTGCTATTGTTTTGTTTTTGTGTTCCCTATGATTGCCTTGACTGGTTTCGTTGGCCTCTTGTTTTCTTGATTTTTTTCTCTGATGTTGTTATTGTATTGCATGTTTATCGTCTTATATTGTGTGTGTCCTTCCTTTCTGTTATCTTTCTTTGAGCAACACTTATTTGCATTCATTCTATGCCCGAAGGTCTCACAGAAGCAGTTTCTTTACGATCGGGTTTATCCCGAAAGTAGGGGTAGGATCTGTCTACACTTTACCTTCCCCTTACCCTGCTCCGACGGGATTAGGTATGTTGTTGTATGTAAATTTGATTGACCTATTAGGCTAGATTTATCAAGGGCGTGAGGAGGGTTCATGTCACGCGCCATCTTTGTTGAATTCATTCGATGTCATGCGTGAGGTAGTGTAAAGAAAGAGACGAACGACGAGCTGCTCACCTTTGGATTTCTTGGTGTGAAGTGGGTCCAACTTTGATATTTAATTTGATTGTGGGTGTGGAGTGGAGTATTTTGTGAGGTATATTTTTATAAAGTGAGTATTTAAATTAAATGTTTTATTTTATGAGAGTTGTTGTGATTGATAAGAGTGAATTATAAGAGGGAGTAAAAGTAAAAAGTAGCAAAGAGAAAAGGCTAACATGGCGTGAGAGTGATTTTAATATGACTAATAAAAACAGCCTAAATTTGAGTTAGTCAAATACTTTCAACTCAAAACTCTATTTAGTACACCCGTTCTACTATTATTGTTCTCCACTCGGAATAATAGAAATGAAAGTTTGATCGAGTTTAATATATTATTTTTATTTAAAATTATAATTACAAGATTTAAATTAAACAGCGACAGGTAAAACTGTCATTTTATCAAAATTAAAAGAAAAAATTACTGTAATAAATGTATTTTTTTTAAACTGTGTGTTTTTTTCGAAAGCCACGATAATTTTGACAAGTTTTAGACCTTGGTTATTCGGCTAAGTCCATAGACTCGAATAATCAGAATAAAATTATCAACCCAAATAGGCTTATCCGGCTTGGAGTGGTCAGTTCCGAGTTCCAGTCATAAAACCAACATCTTTCTCTTCATCGAAAAACTTATAGAAAAATTGTTTGGTTAAGCTTATTAACTAGGTTTAGGCTTATGTAATATAAGCCATTTATGGCTTATATATAATTAGTTAATAAGCCGTTGTTAAGTGTTTGGTTTAGCTTATATAACTAAAAAATGACTAAAAAGTACATGAAAATAAAATAGGTGTAATTAATTAATTAAGGGTATAAAGGACTTTTAATATGATATTCTTATAAAAGCCTACACATTCTTATATAAGCGTCAAAGTTTTGGCTTACCAAAACCCCCTTACATAAGCTTATAAGCCAAGTTATATAAGCTTAACCAAACACTTGTTACGGCTTATTTAACACATATAACCTAATAAGCTTATAAGCCCAACATATAAGCGTAACCAAACACCCTCTAAATAAAACACGAATTATGCTTCACACCACTTGTGTTCCACTTCTTGAAATTTAAGGTAAATTGCTGTTTCTTTTTTTTATGTTTAATTTTCATATATGGATACTTGTTTTACAAAGATTCGATGTTTTTATGATGACCCATTTGTCAAAATTTAATCTTGTTGCAGTTTGAGATATAAGTTCTTGATTTTGATTCATTAATGTCCAAAAATTGGTTTATTTTTATTTATTTTTGAGGGTTTCTGAAATCTTGATGATTTGTGATTGGAAATGTGTTATATGATGATTTTGGTGTGACTTTGGTATTTCTAAGGAGATATTTTGGTTTGCTTGTTAAAAATGATTATTTGCTTATTGCTAATTGCTTTAAGCAGTTTTGAGATAAGAAACTTTAAGCTACTTATGCGAACAACTTACTTGCTGTCTCATGTATGAAAACGATCTAAGCACATAAGCGGTTTAACTTAGGAATCCCATATGCCCCCTTAGTCGTTGAGTATAACACATAAGCGGTTTTATGGTATGTGGGGGCGGGGTGTTTGGCATTGCTTTTAGAAGGAATTATCTAATTATTAAAATGAAAACTCGTTGATGATGAACTTTTAGTGATCGAGTATAGTGAAATTGATTGGCTATAATCACATTTTGATAAAACTTAGTTGAGTCGCTGCAACAATGCACAAGAGGCAGAACCGCAGAAGATTGGTCTGATTCTAATTATGTGATTATTTGCAGGTCATTGTACTTATAGATTTTATAGTAATCAAAATTTATCAAACTTGTTTGATTATCATAATTAAAAGCCGCATAAGCAAATTGAAACACAGTCCACATAAAAATCTGCCATATACCCCTTAAAGGGTGTTTGGGATTGCTTATTTTTTTCTGCTTGTGCTTAAAATTAAGCACTTTTGGAACCTGAATTTGCTTATTTAAAAAAAACAAAAGTATTTGTAAAAATAGTATTTTTAATATAATTTTTAAGTCAAGTTCATTTATAAAAGGTTTTAAGTTAATTGCGTGAGTAAAAATTCATTTTAATTCAGTATCAAATGACTAACACGAATTAAGAAGCTCTGCGTATCTGTTTTTTTAAGCAGATGGAAAAAAATTGCTAGTGTTTGGATGGATTAAAGTGTTTTTTTGCTAGAAAAAAGCAAGCAGGAAATCGAAGGGAAAAAACCCAATCTTAAACACCCTCTAAAAGCAGAAGCGTTTTTTAGTTATCCAGAAAGCTTCTGCTCATTTTCTTCATAAGGTAAAATAGGTAGGTTTTAACCAACTGGGGCTAGCTCAGTTGGCCATCAGGGGTAACCTTTGGGAGGTTGTTTCCACGTGCGAGAGTTCTCAGGATCGAGTCTCTCTTCGTGGGGTTTTCCTTCTAGGTGGGGGATCTATCGGGTTCTGCCTCACAGATGAGGCGATCAAGCTGGCAGAACTATCTACCGAGTAGAATCTGTGGCTATAGTATTGTACTAACTCGTTACTCGGCGTTCTAAAACTGAAAAAAATAGGCAGGTTTTATTAAGTAAGTAGTGAGTTCCTGATAAGCAAGTTGCGAGCTACTTAGTTTTTCGAGTGTTTATTTAAGTAGAAATTAAAGTTACTTTTTACCAACATACGGAGAATTTTATAGTGTTATTGTTTGCTTGTAGAAAATAAGCAAATCCAAACAATATATTTAGAAACCCTTTTTTTACACAGCCTATAAGTAGGGCTGTAAACGAACCGAACGCACACGAACGAATGTATGTTCATGTTCGTTTATTTAGTTTTAGCCGAACAAATAAACGAACGCGAATGCTTAATCGGACAAATATTGTTGTTCATGTTCGTTTACTTAGATTTGAACTTGTTCATGTTCGTTTATGTTCATTCATATAACTTAAACGAACGTAATCGAACGAATATAAACGAACATATATAAAAGTAGACGGCGATATATACCTGTACTAGGACTTTTATTAGCAACAAAACTCCTGCCCTCACACATTGTTCACTTTTCGAGTTTTTTTTGGAAAAAAACTTTTTAAGTTTTCAATTTCTAAATCTAATGTACGCATAATTTAAGAGAAATTATAAATACTTTGTTACCAAGTACTATATAACTAATATATTGTTATTAGACATTTTAAAGTATTTAATATATAGTTTATTTTTTTTTTTACATTTGGGATATTAATCGAACGTAAGCGAACGAAATAAACGAATGCAGCCCAACGGACATAATCGAACGTTCACGAACGTATATGAACGAACGAAGCCTTTGTTCACCTTCGTTTATTTAACTAAACGGACCAAAAATCTTGTTCGTGTTCGTTCATTTATTTAATAAACGAACATAAACGAATTTTTCGTCGAACGATCGACAAATGGTTCACTGAAAAAAACGTTCAGTTCGTTTACAGCTCTACCTATAAGTACAGAGTACATATTTATAAACACCCAAGTCGATTCACCCATACATTAATTTACATTTTTGGGTATACCTGGGTTTCCGACTCGACATTGCGAGCCGACTAATCCCAGGGCGACTACCCTTTTGGATAGCCAGGTGTCGTCGTAGGTGAACCTCCGTGGCCACTCTCAAGTGTACACACCTAGTGAGGTTTACATTAATTTACATTAATAAGGACCTTTCTGTTCTTTAATCTGTATGTTGTAATGGGTGTTAGGCATCGGGGTTGAACGTTATTATCTAAATATTGTGATTTAAGCTCAGAGACACAGTTAGGTTCTAATGTTTTGGTATAGTATAACTCATTTTATTATTCATGGGTATAAATGTATAAGCGGTTTTGAATAATTATTTTAGGAATAGCCTTAACAAAAACTATGCGGATTATGTTATTTAAAAGTAGGGATGAGCATTTAATCCCGAATCCGAACCCGAACAGTACCCGGAACCTTACTAATTCCTGGTACCTGAATTCCGTTCGGTACGGTATCGGGACTACGAAATAAGGTGAAAAAAATTCGGGACCACTAATTCGGTACGGGAATGGTACCAAATTGGGAATTCCCGAAAAAAATGGGAAAATCCTGATTTCCCGGTACCGATACTGGTACCGATACTGGTACCGATACTGGTACCGATACCGATATCCGAATCCCGTTCGGTAAGGAATCGGTACATAACTTTTTAGATCGGGAAAAAATCGGGAGCTTAAATCGGGACGGGTTCGGAACGGGATTGGTACCGAGCTCATCCGTATTTAAAAGTCATTTTACATATAAGTTTGGTAGATTTTTAAGAATTTGCCAAACACTGCTTGATTATCTGAACTTGCTAAAAAAACTCTAAACAGTGAAGCATATTTAAACTCTATTTCCTCGCCTTTTTGTTACAATAGTTTGTTTTAGATATGCTAGAGGTACTTAAATTGAATATGAAACGTGTGGTCTCATATGTTTCAGTTTGTGAGTTTGTTAACTTTTCATTCTTGGTTCACTCACCTTCATGTGAGCTTCCACTGATAACATCTGTAATAAAAAGTAGTTCTGGAATGTTTTTTTTTTGAAAAGATGTGTGGAGCACCTTTTAAGTTACCTGCAAGTCGCAACGATAATTTTTTCTTTAACTGCGATTATGTTTCTTTTCGTTTTCTGAACTATAAAGTTGAATGGTTTTAAGCTGTAATGTGGTTTTGTTAGATCTTACCCTATATGGGTGAGTGGTCGTTATTGTTTATAACTGGACTCGATTTAAAGTTCAGAATTAGATACTCAGTTGCATTAAATCACGGAAACTTGTATATGATTTTAGAGTTATTTCAATAGTCTGTTTCTTAGGGGGTGTTTCGGATGGCTTATTCGAAACTGCCTATCTGCAATTCTGCATTACTAATTAAGCAGTTTATGTTTAAGTGTATATTTACTGTGGAATGAGCAGATTCACTGATCATCCAAACACTCGAGCCAAATAACTAAAGAGTATCTTTTGTTGTTATTGGTTTCTTGCAGGCTACTAGCAAATGTCGATTCTCATTGAAGGCCTTCCCAATGATATTGCAATAAGATGTCTCGCGCGGATACCATATTCTCTTTTTCCAAAATTAGAAACCGTCTCTCATTCATGGCGGGACGCAGTTCACAGTACCGAATTCCACATAGCCCGTCAAGCAGTCAACGCAACTGAATCACTTTTATGTGTATGCGCCTTTGACCCAGAAAACATATGGCAGCTATACGACCCAAATCGAGACATTTGGCTCACTCTCCCGGTATTTCCTTCAATGGTCAGAAATTTTGCCCAATTCGGCGTTGTTTCGGTTTCTGGTAAATTATTCGTTTTAGGCGGTCGTAGTGACGCAGTTGACCCATCGACCGGTGACCAAAACGGAACCTTTGCAACAAACGAGGTCTGGGCTTATGATCCCGTTGTCCGTCAGTGGGCGCAACGAGCCCCCATGACCGTCCCCCGCGCTATGTTTGCATGTTGTGTGTGGAACGGGAAGATAGTGGTGGCCGGTGGATTTACCACGTGTCGGAATTCGATCTCGAAAGCTGAAATTTACGATCCTGATACGGACACTTGGGTCCCGATTCCCGATCTTGATCACACACATGACTCTCGGTGTATCGGGTTAGTGATTAATGGTGCGGTCCATGTGTTTCACAAGGGTTTAATCACAGTTCAAGTTTTGGAAAATTTAAAGGACAAGTGGCACGTTTGTGACAATTCATGGACCCTTGGCCCTATGACGGTGGTTAACGGGTCAGTGTATACGAGGAGTCCTTGCTTTATATACAGAAAAGAACAGGATATGTGGAAAGTTGTGTGCGAAGTTATGAACATTAATATGAGGATCCCATATTTTTCTATGATGGGTTTTCGCGATGATATCTATATAATTGGTGGTGTGGGTGAGCCTGAAGGATGGAATCGGGATATTAAGAAGAAGTGGGATGTTGAAGCTTTGCTACTGGGGAATAAGACCGCGAAGCCCGTGTGGCAGAAAGTGGCTTCCATGACTCGATGTCAAGGACAGTTTATCGGGAGTGCCGAGTTGAGGATTTAAATATTTTCGGGTTTTGATTATTGTCATCGTCTAATGTATTGAAAAGTTTTTATTTCTTTTCACGTATACTAAAACGCGGTTTGATGACTTATGTTTCATCTCTATTAGGTCGATTAGCGATTTTGGTTCATATGTTGAATACGACTAATTTGTTATTCGTGTTCATGTAAAAAAGACCGTGTTTTTCAATAGGTTTCATTAAACACGTACGTATATAATCTCTACAGCCGTGTCAAAGATTTTAAAAATTTACAGGGCTTAGAACGAAATTACATAACGACACATTTCATTTTCAAGAAAGAATTTTATATTAAAATGTCACTGTTTCATAAGATAGTACTCTTTTCGTCTCGCATTATGAAGGTGTATGAGATTGCGTTTTGATGCAGATTATATAATTATTTCATTTTGAAATCGCAAATAATTTATTTAAAGTGTTTAGAAAAGGCATAGTGATAATTGATTTTCTACGGTTTTATTGCTTCAAAACGCCATTTTCTGGCAGCAGGTACACACATGTTTTTTGTGAAACGCAATTTCACTTAATAGCAATATTACCACATTACTCCACCCCTTTTCTTTTTTCTCTGAGCTTGTTTTAGAAAATATTATAGCTACAAAAATATATGAGAATGATTAATTTTAATAAATAAAGTGATTATTTCAGATAAAATGTTACATAACTTATATTATGTACGCCACAAAAATGGATCAAAATCTTCTCAAGTTAAAGATAACTTGATAGGTCATGTTGGTCAATAAGAATTAAGATAAATTTATAAATTTTTTTTAATGAAATTCAGGATGCCCATTTGCATTTATATTCATTATAATTGGCTAATTTTACCTATCAAGTTACATCTATCCTTAATAACTTGGTTGTCATAGAAGTTAGATTATTATTTTGTACTATAATTTATATTCTTGTTGAATATGTCATTTAACAATCTAGAAACACTTTTTTAATATGTTAAATAAAAATAACTCACTAGTATAAATGTTTATTTTGGTAATTTGCTACAGTATTAGACTATGGTTGTGTTTGGTAACAGTTTTTGTAAGAGCGTTTTTACCAATTAGCATTAGCATTTAGCATAATTGTTAAAAAAAATTTGTTTGATAAAAGCAATGAGAATTAGCTTTCTCATAAAAATGCTCTTTTTTCATATGCTCTTTCAAAGAGCATTTTAAGATGAACATTATTAATGAAGAACTTTAGACTTAATAAATTACTTAAATACCCTCATTAACATAACACATTTAATTTTAAAGAGTATCCTATTTATATAATTATGTCCTTTTATGTCTTTTCACACATTTAAATTACAACTACTGCTAATCTACCAAACACTTTTATAAATTATATGCTATTGCTAACTGTTACTGCACTATTACTGCTTCTGCTAACTGCTAATGTAACCAAACACAACCTATAAAATGATTTCAGTTACAAAACAATATAATCAAATTAAAACAACATATTTTAAAATTATATTTTGTGAAATTTAATTATCTAATTATTTTTCTCTAAAACGCATAATTTATTTTAAATAATCATTCATAAACACTTCTAGAATACTTAAAAACAATAGGGCTAATAACTTAAAAATGTATCTAACTTAACACTTTTTACCGTTCTATGTAGCCATCTTTTTTTTCGTATATTATCATTAAACTTTGTGATTCGTACATTGTGTGTACGGGGTGACATGCTTAAGTGGTTAACAGGTTACCTTAACGACAATTTAATTTTTTTTATTACAACGTTAGTCCTTTATATTAACGGCTATTAATATAAACAGCTAAAATTTGATTTTTTTTAAAACAAAATGTATAACTTTAAAAAAATATATGTAACTCCAAATATTTACGTTTTCGTCAGATATTTTACGTTTTCCTCAGTAAATTTACGTTTTCGTCAGTAAATTTATGTTTTCGTCAGTAAATTTACGTTTTTGTATGTAAAGTTATGTTTTCGTTAGAAAATTTACGTTTCTATGTTTTCGTCTGTAAATTTACGTTATCGTCTATAAATTTACGGTTTCGTATGTAAATTTATCTTTTCATCAGTAAATTTATATATTGGTCAGTAAATTTACGTTTTCGTCTGTAAATTTACCTTTTCGTCAGTAAATTTACGTCTTTGTCTTTAAATTTAAGTTTTCGTCAGAAAATTTACGTTTTCGTCTGTAAATTTATGTTTTCGTCTATAAATTTACCTTTTCGTCAGTAAATTTACATTTTCGTCAGTAAATTTACGTTTTGTCAGAAATTTTACGTTTTCGCCTGTCAATTTACGTTTTCGTCAGTAATTTACATTTTCGTCAGTAAATATAAGTTTTTGTCTTTAAATTTACGTTTTCGTCAGAAAATTTACGTTTTCATCTGTAAATTTATGTTTTCGTCTATAAATTTTCCTTTTCGTCATTACATTTACTTTTTCGTCATTAAACTTATGTTTTCTTGTGTAAATTTACGTTTTCGTCAAAAAATTTACATTTTCGGAAAAAAAATTACGTGTTCGTCAGTAAAATTACGTTTTCGTCTGTAAATTTTCATTTGTAAATTCACGTTTTTGTCAGTATTTTTATGTTTTCGTCAGTATTTTTACGTTTTCGTAAGTAACTTTGCTGACGAAATCGTAAATTTACAAACGAAAACGAAAACGTAAATTTACTGACGAAAACTTAAATTTACAGACAAAAACTTAAATTTACAGACGAAAACGTAATGTTACTGGCAAAAACGTAAGAATATTGATGAAAACGTAAAGTATCGATGAAAAGGTAAATTAACTAACCAAAACATAAAAATATTGACAAAAACATTAAAATATTGACGAAGACGTAAATTTACTGACGAAAACGTAAAAATATTGACGAATATGTAAATTTACTGACGAAAACGTGAACTTACTGACGAAAACGTAAAAGTACTGACATAAATGTAAATTTTTGGATGAAAACATAAATTTAGTGGCGAAGATGTAAAATATTTGAAGAAAACGTAATTTACTGACGAAAACGTAAAATTATTGACGAAAACGTAAATGTAAAAATACGGACAAAAACGTAAAAATACTGACGAAAACGTAAAAATACTGACAAAAACGTAAAATTGCTGATAAAAACGCAAAAATTCTGATGAAAAACGTATGAAACTGATGATAATGTAAAATTACTTATGCGAACGTGAAAATACTGATGCGAACGTAAAGTTACTAACGAAAACGAAAAAATACTGATGAAAACGTAAAATTTCTAATGAAAACGTAAAAGTACTGATGAAAACGTAAAAAAAGGATGAAAATATAAAATCGAACGAATAATGATAAAAGCATACCAAAATATAAATTTCTGTAAATAAGTACGATTTTTGTAGAAAAATTCCAAAATATTTTTGTGAAAAAAACGTACAAACATTTTCTTTAAGCTGTATGTTTTTGTAAAAAAAATTTTTTAAGAAACTCTTACATAAATTTATAGTAAATGTTTTTTTTTGAACTAATATGTTTTTTGAAAAATATTATTTTTTTGGAAAATCAAAGTTTAAGTGTTTATATGAACAACCGTTAATATAAGGACTAGCATTGTAATAAAATTAAAATTGTCGTTAAGTTAACCTGCTAGAACAAGTCAAACAAATCATCAGTACACACAATGTACGAAATCACAAATTTTAATGATAATATAGGAAAAAATAAAGATGGCTACATAGAACGGTAAAAAGTGACAAGTTTGATGCATTTTTAAGTCATTAGCCCAAAACAATACTACCTCCGTCTCAAAATTATAGTCCACTTTTTTTTTCGGGTTGTCCCAAAATAATTGTCCACTTCCAAAATAGGTAGAAAGTTTAAATCGAGATTACTACATCACCCTTGCCTGAAATTATAATTACACACTTTAATAAAAGTGTTTTAAAAATAATTAATTAAAGGTAAAACTGTTTTTATGTAAAAAGTAAGAGAGAAAAAATTATAAAAGTGATATTTTTGTTAAACTGTTTTTTTATAGATGGATAATAATTTTGAGACTTAAAAAAAAAAAAAACAACTTTAATATACATAACACTTTGGGATAGTGACCCCTAAACCTGAAAAACCAAACATCTTTTCTCTTCATTAAAACACCACCAAAAACAATTGTCTTCCATTTCTTCAAATTCAAGGTAAATTTCTGTTCTTTTTATGTTTAATTTTCACATGTTGATACTTGTTTGACAATGATTTGATGTTTTTCTAATGACCCATTTCTCAAAATTTAATCTTGTTGCAATTTGAGATATGAGTTCTTGATTTTGATTCAAGATTGTCCAGATTTTGGGTTTTTATGGTTTATTTATTTTTGTGGGTTTTTGAAATCTTGATGATTTGTGATTGGAAATGTGTTATATGATGATTTCAGTGTGATTAAATAGAGAATTAGTTTGCACATTGCGACTTGTGTTCTTATATTGTTTTTCGCTTTTGGTTTGCTTATTGAAAGTGACCATTTGCTTATTGCTTTTTAAGCAGTCTGAAATAAAAAGTTTTGAGTTGCTTATTTCACTCCCAAATAATTAGATAGCAGTATAAATAAGTAATACCAAACTTGTCGAGTGAAAACGTACTATGCACATAAGTGGTTTTTTAAAGGTATTGCAAATGCCCCCTTAGTCATTGAGTATAGCACATAAGCGGTTTTATGGTTTTATACCCAAAGAACGTCCTTGTGGGTATACCTGGGTTTCCGGCTCAACATTGCGAGCATACTACTCCCATGGCGACTACCCTTTTGGATAGCGCGGAGTCGTCGCAGGTGAATCTCCGTGGTGACCCCAAATTGTACACAACTAGCGAGGTTTGAACCCTTGGCCTCTTGTTTGATAGTCAAGGACCTTACAGTTACAACTAGGCCCTTTGGTGGTGGTTAAGTACGTCCTTGTAGACTTTTCCTATTATGATGTGCTGGCTGTTTAGCATTGCTTTCAAAAGGGATTATTTAGTGATTGAGTATAGTGAAATTGATTATAATTATTCATAGCTATAATCACATTTCGATAATACCTAGTTGAGTCGCTGCAACCATGCATCAGAGGCTGATGATTGGTCTGATTCTAAACATGTGATTATTTGCAGATCATTTTACGTATAAATTCTTTTGCAAATCGAAACGCAGTCTCTTGTTGCTGCCTTTTTTATTAGCTGATTATTTGATTTCTATCATTCCGTATCCCATTGCACATAAAAACGCAATACCAAATACCACCTTACGGGGTGTTGAAAATTGCTTAATTCTTCTGTTTTTCTCCTCATTTGCTTATGTAGTTATGTTTAAGCAAAAGTAGTATTGTGTTACTTAATATGCTTCTGCTCATGTGCTTATTTTGAGTGAGTTAAAATAGGCAGGTTCTGATAAGCAAGTAGTTAGCTATTTATTTCAAACCTTTTATAATTAATTTGATTGAAAATTTTCAACAGCTAATCATTTTTTCTAGTGTTGTTCCATTTTTTTATGACAAAGTGAGCAAATCCAAACACTATTTTTAGAAAAGTTGTTAAGCAGCTTATAAGTACAAGCATTAGCGGAAAATTTTTGAGATCCTAAGTACCCTAGTCGGCGAGTAGGTTCACCCATACATTCTGATACATTAATAAAGACCTTTATTGGTCTCTAATCTAGACGTTGTAACGGGTGGTTGGCATTGTGTTTAAATGTTATTATCCATTATTGTGATATAAACTTAAAATAATTAGGTTCTAACGTTTTTTGTCTAGTGAAACTCTTTCTGATATTGGATAATCAGTTTCGAAATAGCTTCAACAAAAACTCTACACAGTTATGCTATTTAGAGGTCATTTTTCATGTAGAATCTTAGAAGTACTTTAAACGGTATTTTTTTTCTTTTTTGATTAGTTGTAATCTGGTTATTGTAATGGGACGTGCGTGACTTGAGGCTTAGAATAAGATACTCAGTTGATTAAAGTCACGGATATTTATATATGATTTTAAAGTTAATATTCAGTTTCTTAGGTTTTGTTTGGGATGGCTTATTCGAAACTGCTTATCTGCATTACAAAAAATTAAGCAGTTTATGTTTATAAGTGTGTATTTACTATGAAATGAGCAATCTGAATGATTCATAAATGCTCGAGTCATATAACTGAAGAGAGTATCTTTTGTCTTGTTGGTTTCTTGCAGATTTCTAGCAAATGTCGATTCTCATTGAAGGTCTTCCCAATGATATTGCAATAAGATGTCTCGCGCGGGTACCATATTATGTTTTCCCAAAATTAGAAATCATTTCTCATTCATGACGTGCCGCAGTTCAAAGCACCGAATTCCACATAGCCCGTCAAGAAGCCAACTCAACTGAATCACTTTTATGTGTATGCACTTGTGACCCAGAAAACATATGGCAACTTTATGACTCAAAGCGCGATATTTGGCTCACTCTCCCAGTACTTCCTTCAGTGGTCATAAATTTTGCCCAATTCGGTGTTGTTTCGGTTTCTGATAAATTATTCGTTTTAGGCGGACGTAGTGACACAATTGACTCATTGACCGGTGTTCGAAACGGAACCTTTGCCACAAATGAGGTATGGGCTTATGATCCGGTTGTTCGCCAGTGGGCGCAACGAGCCCCCATGACCGTCCCTCGCGCATAGTTTGCATGTTGTGTGTGGAATGGGAAAGTAGTGGTGGCCAGTGGATTTACTACGTGGTGGCAAAGCATCTGGAAAGCTGAAATTTATGATCCCGATACGGACACGTGGGACTCGATTCCCGATCTTGGCCGCACACATAACTCTGGGTGTACCGGGTTAGTGATCAATGGTGTGGTCCATGTGTTTCACGAGAGATATACCACAGTTCAAGTGTTGAAAAATTTAAAGGACACATGGCGCGTTTGGGACCGTGAATGGAGCTATGGCCCGATGACTGTAGTTAACGGGTCATTGTATGCGATGAATCATTGGTTTATATACAAAATAGAACAGGATATGCGCAAAACTGTGGAATTTGTTTTGAACGTTAATAAGAGGCATGGGTATTCTATTATGGGTTTTCGCGATGATATCTATATAATTGGTGGTGTGGGTGAGACCAAAGGATGGTATCGGGATATTAAGAAGAAGTTGGATGTTGAAGTTTTGGTACTGAGGAATAAGAACGAGGTGCGCGTGTGGCAGAAAGTGGCTTCCATGACTCGTCAAGGAGAGTTTATCGGGTGTGCCGAGTTGAGGATTTAGATGCTTCCGTGTTTTGATTAATGTTATCTTTTGATGTTTGAAAAGGTTTTTTTCTTTTCTTTTGGACAAGGATCTGAAGACCATGAATATTACTAGAAAAAATCATCTGAAACGAGCTGTATCGTCTAATTCAAATGTGGTTTTAATGACTTATGTACCATCTCTATTTGATCGATTAACGATTTTGCTTAATATGCTTTGAATATGATTAACTTGTTATGACTGTACGCGAAACGAACGTGTACCGTTGAACTGTACGTTCGACGAACTGTCGCGAAGTTCGACGGGAAACGAATTTATGTTTGTTTGCTGGGCCATTATTTAGTACTAAAGCTGTGGTAATTTGTTTATCAGGTTCCTTCAAAACTTTTGATAAAAAAGACTCCTTTTAAACGAAGATTTTACAAAAAAAAATGAAAGTTACATAATGCAACCAGATTTTGCAAACCGAGCAAAATCCAACTCTAAGCAGTCTTAGTTTGGTTACCCAATTTTAATTGATTTTTAGTATAACATGAGAGCTGCAATTAAACTAATTTTTTATCAAATTATTTATGTTCGACTTTAAGTTTAACAAAATCAAGCTAAGCTTTTATCAAATTAAACTTAAAATATAACTTGAAACATATATTAAGCTTAAGTTTTTCATAGATCGACTTAATATTTTGTCAAACTTTTTTCAGATTTAATAAAAATATATTTTCATAATAATGCAATTAAAAACTAAAGAATGTATTTTAGAAAGACTTGTAACTATTGTTGAATACTTGAATTTATATTTTACCTTTTTATATTCTAAATAATTTTTTATTTTTGTATTTATATAGGATTATCTATAAATTATTTGAAATTTTAATATGAAGATTCTATTACTATAAAATATATATCATCCCATTACTTATAAGAAAATAGATTTTGTCAAAATATTATACATTTTTTTTACTTATGTCTTAGTCTAATGTTTTGTTTTAGTACAAGTATTATAAAAACAACCAGTGCGTCCCATCGCAATGCGTAGGTAGCTTCTCACTCGTTACACTTATTTGATAACGCTGGCGCGTATTAGTGACCACTGACGACCTTGGATATTCTTACGTAAAATGTGCAAACTTAATTGTTTTCGTATGAACACGTATAATTATGTCGACAATGCCCAAATCGTGTTGTACTCCTTCCGTCCTAAAATTATTATCACCAGATAAGAATCACACAGTTTAAGAAAATTATATTTATTACAGCTTTCTCTCTTATTTTTTAGCGTAATGACAGTTTTACTCTTAGCTAATTAATTAATTCTTCTTTAAAATTTGTAATAACACTTTCAAGCAAGGATAATATAGTAAATTTATCAAAGTTTTCCATCTGTTTATCAAAGTTTCCTATCTGTTCAAGCAAGGGTATATTCAGGGTGAAGACTAAATACCTAAGACGTGATTATCATAGGTACGAGGTCTACCATCACGAAGTGGACGTTCGGATCGGAGACCAAACCCTACAACCAAATGAGTCCTTTAAATATTTGGGTACGGTGATCCATTGATGTGGAAGGATAGATGAAGACGTGACTTAACGTATTAGAGCAGGTTGGGTGAAATGGAGGGCGACTTCAGGAGTTCTGTGTGATAGGAGAGTACCTTTAAAGCTAAAAGGTGAATTTTATAAGGCCGCAATTAGACCAACTATGTTGTATGGGTCAAAGTGTTGGCTAATTACGAAAGTACTAGCAAACAGGGTTGTTGGAAATACGTTTTTACGTATTTAGAAAGGATCGGTCACTCCAATGATATTGGGCTCGTGATATAGCCCATATAGCCCACATGTAGGGTGGGCTATATAAACCCCCTCATATCATGTTAGGAGGGGTTGTTGAACACTTATATTTTGATAACTAGCAGGGTACCCGCGCGATGCGGCGGCGGGTACCCTGTGACTAAATTTTTTGGTGTTATAATTCGTATTTTTTTAATTATAAGTTTTGAATCCATAGTTTTCATCTAAAAACGTGTCTTAAAAACGTGATTTCAATCGAGGGATATTATTACTTTTAGCATTATATGTAATATATATATGAAAATTTAAGTAAAGTTAAGTAAATGATTAAAGGAAAAAAAACTAAATGCAATAAACCAATTTTCAATTAGATTTTTTATTTGATGCATTAGTATATTATAGATGCTCTTTAATGATTGTACAATGTGCATATAATATTGTATATTTTTATAATGAGGTGTTTTATTAAGAGTATTAATTACTCATTAAAAAGTTTGTAATTATTGTATGGTGAGACACTTGGCTTATGTATTCTTTAAACAATATTTTAATTTGTGCTTTAAAAGGAGGTACATTATGTTAATTTAGTGGTACTACTTAATTTTTTTGCATTAATAGGAGAGAGATACTAATCTCTTTTATAAGGGAGTTAGATTCCATCTTCCTTTCATCTCTCTCCTTTCTCTCTCTTCTTTCTCTCTCTAAGTTTCTCCATTCTCCATCCATATCAATAGATAATCCATAACTTGCTAAATCCTTAGAAAAATATGATCCTTCAATTGGTATCAAGAGCATGGTTGATTCTTCGGATTAATTTTTTTATCTATTGATTTGGTGGTAAATCTTTTCTTTTTTTTCACAATTTTCGTTCTCGTCTTTCTTATTTTCAATTTTAATGAATTTAGTGATAAATTCTTTTACAAAATAACAAAACTTGGATCTTTATACTACTGCTTTTATCTTAATCTTCTTGTCACAATTATTTTTCTTGTCTCGATAATTTTTTTTTTCTTTTCTGTTAACATCTCAAAAGTTCCAGTTTTTTTTCTTCTATATTTGGTATTGGTCTTTGTCTCAACTTGGGAGAAAGGTCTCAAACTTATCAGTTTCTTTTTTTAACTTTTTATCAATTTTTTTTCTCTTATTTGAGCATCAATATTGTCTCAAAAAGGTTTGTACGTATTACACATCAGGTAAGGTCACCAGTTTTTTAATCCCATCGCAATACCACAAGGGTTTTGTGGGATTCCGATCCGTATTCCGATCGTACCATCACCAGGTTTGCACATTCCGATCGCAATAACCCTCGGGTTCTACTTTACGATCACTTTTTTCAGATTCCCTTATTCCGACGTGATTGCGATAGCCTTTTTGCGATCGTGATTGCGACGGATTTAAGAACCATTGAGACGAAACTCTGCCAAATTTTTTTCCGCTATATTGCGATGGATTGACAAATATTGCGATGGAAAATAATTTAAGTATTGCGATGGAAAATTAAGTATTGCGATGGGTTGTAGTTTTTGAATATTGCGATGAATATTTGAAAAATATTGCGATGGAAATATAACAACACTAGACTCGACAGACGCAAAACCTGTCTCGACCAACATCTCTCGACACAACCTCGACAAATAACAGAACCCTCACACTCTCGACCAACATCAACAAGTCTAACACTGACTCACACTCGACCCACGCATCAGACCCACGCCTCACTCGGACTCACTCAACCTCTCTTCACAAAGACTCGATCTTAACCTTGACTCAATCCCAAACCTAGACAAGGACACTTCGAAACCAACAATGACTTGATCTACAGCTCTCGACTCAAAACATCACCGAATCAGCTCAACCAAACAACTTACGACTCACAACTCTAGACTCGAAAAACAGTTTAAATAACTCAAAACATCAAGACTCGAATTTGATTCAAAATCGATCTCAGTTTTCTTTGTTCGAGTTGGTCAATTATAATAAAGGTTTTTGAAGACCAATACTCTCGAAAGTCAGAACAAATCATCACAGATCTTTGATGCTTGAATTGAAAGAAAGAACTATAACATTATTTTGTTCTTCTCTCAAGATCAATTAAACTGCAAATAATCTTACCTGAGACCTCCCATTTGAGGTCTTGAAGTTCAAGCGCGTTTTTGTCATCATTTGATTTTGGTATTCGTGTTTGAGATATTAGAGGTTGTGGGATTTGGTTGATTAACAAAATGGGAGCATATTGATTAGGTTTTCAGATTTAGTTTTGAGAGGATTTTTGTGGGGCGGATTTTGGGATTAAAGGAGCAGATTAGGTTGAGAGAACATTGCTGTAAGGCTGGGGGAGTGGGGGATTAATCCCACTCGTGAGTCCTAAGTGGCAAAACTCACCCCAAGAACCCTACCATAACCCACGCGTGGGTACTATTCCAAAACCCACTACTTGTCACTTACTCACCCCTGTGAGTTTTACAAGTGGTGGGCCCCACTGTTTTTTTAATTATTTTTTAATAGGTTGTGAGTGGGGATTATTTAGTAGGGTATTTAATGGGGTATATTTTATATAAAATAAAGGTGAGGTGGAGGTGAGTTTTTTTTTCCTTAAGAACCTTGAAAGGTGAGTTGTGGGTGAGTTGAGGTGGCGGTAGGTTTTTTTGGTTACCACTCCCCCTAGCCTAAGAGGAAGCAGTTTTTATATTGAAAGAAGTAATTGGGCGGAGGTTACTATGCGATTAGTTTGGTAATTGTTTAGTACTTCCAGGTTAGTGTGGTGATGTTGATAAATGACACGTGTGTTACTGAGTAAGGGGCGAAGTTTACAAGAATTTGTGTGTGGGTATGTAAGACGTGTGTTAATGTCGTGTGTGGGTATGTGAGTGTCACGTGTGTCAAATTTTTGTCAAATTTTTGTAGAAAACTTTAAACGTAATTGATTTAAAAGATGTGTCTCTTGTGACACACTTAGAATAAATTTCAACAAATCACACAGTGTCTACAATTTTTTAAACAAATCAACTACGAAATTTGAACAAATTTGGTATTGATTTAAAAGACGTATCTGAAGTTTACCACAATTGGTATTTTATTGAATCATGTTATTTTGAATTTTTATTTTACTTTCTACGAAATTTGGCATAAAGTTGTTTAGGAATAAATTTGCCTAAGTGACGTGTCAAAAAGACGTGTCTCTTATTTGATCATCATTGTTTCGTATTCAAGAGATTTTGAGTTCTCGAGTATTCACACTTAGGGGATTATATTCATTTTTCTTCAAAATACTTACCGTCATTTTTCATCGAATTTCAAATGGATTTCTTGAATTCGACATCGAACAAGGGAGAATTGCATCAAGTGCAAGCCAACGCTAGAGAAAGTGGTATAACTTCATTTCGAATGCTTCAGTATCATCTAGTTAATCTTTCACGGCTTCAAGGAGGGAGCGAATTTATGACAATCTTTGGTCAAGATCATCATATATTCATCGACTCAATATTCACCACTTTGAGCCAACTCGCCGAGCAACTTAACAATGAAAACTTTAATCACTCTGCATCGGCACTTGCATATCAGACTCTTGTGACACAACTCACGCCTTTCCTCCAAGTCAATATCATCAAGTCTGAAAGTTCAGTGATTTGACAATCATTTCTTCGAGATACACATACCGAGCTTCGAGTTTTCAGTGATACAATTTTGAAACTCATGACATCGGTCTCGTCTTCGATTTATGAAAGATCTCGACTTCAGCAAGGGTATGATAATGGAGTGCAAGACTCTTCGATGCAAGAGGAAACTGGTCATACGGTTGAAAACTTGGAGCCTAACAATGCCAAGAACACAAAATCAGGAGGACAACATGATACCAGTGGCACGTCATGGAATGTTCACGAGATCTCTTTTGATGACACCTTACCCGTTTATGACGAAGAGCCTGCAAACATGGTACAATGTAATGTTGTTTATGATGTATATGCTGATGCCATGCCGCATATTGAGCATTCGGAACCTAATTATGACAAGCATGGGATGGAAAAGAGTGATAGAAATACCACTTCTGATTCATCCGATGTGAGTCATAATGGGGGAGAAAGTGTTCAAAATGCTAAACATCATGATAATTGTCTTTTGACTGCTTCATTGACTGCTTCTGATTCTAAGATTAGAGAGCTCGAAACGATTGTAGCTCAACAATCAAAAGATCTTGAGGATGCCAAACTTAAATTTTCTAAGAAAACGGACAAATTTGAAACATATTTTGAAAAACTTGAAAAGTCAAACGTTGTTCTTGAAAGAAAATTGGATCAAAAAGTTTTAGATTCTAAAGCTGAAAAGGATAATCTTTTGAAACAAATTCAGTTACTAGAGTCTAAATTGGCATCCCAAGATAGAGTGCTTAAAGAGAATGAGACATTAAAGGCTCAAGTACAGGAAAAGGTCTTTGCTATAGCCGCGTTGAAAAACGAGTTAAGGAAAAGTAGAGGACCTAGTGTGGACACTAAGCTTGAAAAACCATCAATCTTGGGGAAACCGCCTACAAATCAGTTCGTCAGACAACCTACTGCATTTAGATCCGAGCGACCACAATCCTCGAGACCGCGGTTTGCCTCCCAAGTTGATTTGGTTCATATTCCTAGACCAGTCACTCCAGCAACTAGGCCCAATGTGATCAAAACAGTTTTGGCAAGACCTAATCACATGATTGCCTCTAGTTTCCCTAGACATAGTCCAAAGAATACGTCTCGAACTAGTTCAAATGACGTTCGCCATACATTTGGTCTAAGGGAAGCTAAGCAAAAGACACAAGTAAGAGATAGGAATTTCAAACCTAGTCAGATGCCTTCTAGTTTACCCAACACTGCTAACCGTAGCATGTCACATCCTAGGAGCATCAATCAATCATCTAGGAATTCTAGATCTTACTCAGACATTAAATATGCTACTTGTAAAACATGTAGAAAATGTGTCTTTACGGCAAATCATGATTCTTGTATCAAGAAACTACTTAATGAGGTGAACTCCCGTGCTAGACTTAAATCCCAGTGGGTAGCTAAAATCAAACCCGTTGGCAAAATGTGGCGCCCCACTGGTAGAACTTTCACTCTTGTAGGAAACGAGTGCCCTTTAACTAGGATAGTCTCTGATTCTACGAAGACTACTAGGGAGGAAATTGCAAAGGATGATACATCACTTAAGCCTGAACTTAAGGTTTTCTATAAAAGGAAACGTTTGCCAACTAAGACAAGTGAATCATCCCCTCAGGCAACCTCTGACACAAGAAAAGAAAACTGTGAACCCCCACATGCTTTTAAGATAGATATCGCTAACCCAGGTCAAAGTATACAAACTACTAATGAGAATGCAGGTACCAAAGTTGATGTTCCAAAAGAACGAAGCGGTTCAATCATTGTATACCGTTCAACAAAGGATACTCTCAGAGTTTGGTTGCTGAAGAAGCAGATATCAGAGAAACAAGTGTCTCAGGGGATTCATGGTTAAGCTTAATACTAAGGACTTACAGTCACATCACAGACTGTAACTCGTTTTTCAAATAAAGGAAAGTTTATCGCCGATGATAAACTTATCCTTACAACGAGAACTTAAATTTTCTCGGGCATGAGCTAATATTAAAAACATTCGAAGTTTTTAAGCTCATGCACAATGACTTATAGTTAAATATTAGACTGTAACTCGGACTTCAATTTTAGGAAAGCTTATTTTTAAAGATAGCTTATCCTCGTAACGGGAAATTAAATTTTCTCGGTCATGAGCTTGTATTAAAACATTCAAGTTTTAAGCTCAGAAAGGAAAATGTATCTTTTAAATAAGAGAACTTTTCCTCATAACGAGAAATTCATCTTTCTCGGTCATGAGCTTTCCGTTAAAACATTCAAAGTTTTCAAGCTCATGAACACGACTTCTAAGTAAATTTCAACTTAGGACTCGTTCTTCAGTTAAAAGGAAAGTTTATCGCCGATGATAAACTTAATCTCACAACGGGAAGTTTACAACTTCTTGGACTTGAGCTCGTTTTGTAAGATATTCAACATCTTAAGCTCAAGTAATTGGTTTTCAAAACAATGAACACAATTTTTCAATAATTTTTCAAAAGGTTTTTCTAAATCTTTCAAAATTGTGTGTTCAAAAAATATTTTGATAAAAAGAGCATGTCTTCTGGAATCGATAATATTTACGATACTAGAAATGTCATTCAATAATGACACGAGGTTGTAAATAAAGTTCGAGCAGAAGTTCTAACTTTTAAAACATGCTCAAAATGGCTTGCTATTATTTCTGATAGTAACCCGCTTTTCACATTAAAGTCAAGCATTTCACCGGAAAGCTTTGACTCAACAACGGGAATTAATTTTCTCGGGCATGGTTTACTTTATAACCATGTAAGGGATTGTGTTTACGTAACAACACAATCTAACACGAATATATGTACGTGTCAGTGCATTTATTTGTTAAAACAAGAGAAATCTTGTTTTTATGAAGTTGTCATCTCCACCAACCGTAGCAACTTACAATTGATATCTACATACTCGACGATGCGACTACTCAAACGGTGACTACAACTCTTTCAATAGAACACGGGTCAACAATTGAGGGGGAGCAATTGTCCAGCATTCAGAATCCTTGATGCCGAGAGTGCCAAGTTCACATATTGGTGTCAAGACAACGATATCAATCATACACATGGAGTCAAGAGATAACTTCAGACGTGACGAGGTGACCAACATTCGTGAACAAGAACCATGTGAATCTTTCATATGATGTTCTCCCATTCAGGTCCTACCTCGTAAATTGCTAATCTTGTGAATTCATTATCATATATGATCTTTGCACGTGATAAATACCTTACACTTGTGTTTAAAAGGTATTTAATTTACGTCTCAAGTAGTCCCTCATTAATTTGAGGGGGAGCTTGTGTAATTTATGAAGATAATTGGCTTTGCATTTTTCTTCCCAAATTTTCTTAAAATGCTATTAAATCAATTGATATTAAAAACATCGATTGAGTTAATATTTTTAATATGGGGGAGAAAATGTGATTTAATATGGGAAATGATTAATCACAAATGGTTTGACTTAACGTGCTATCTCATCCCGACATGTGCGAAATGTTTTCGGATATCGTGGCATATGTTAAGGGGGAGCAAAATGGATTTGCACTTCAAAATGGATTTCATGGTGATTTATACTTACCCGCAACCTATTTATTTCACGACGATGAAGATTGTGGTGACATAAGGATGGTAGGATAGGTTAAAGTCCAATGATTCCTCTAGAACCGGAGGAATCTTCCCAAGGACATTCCATAGCTAGAAATAGTAGTCCTTAGGAAAGATGGAGAAAGATTGTGAACGTAGCTGAATGCCGACCAAGTACTTAAGTTAGCACTGGAACAATCACAACAAGGTGCTAGTTATGACGTATTGGTAAGCATTGAAGGGGTTGAATAATGAAAAAGAATTGTAAAGATAAAGGGTGTAAAGAAAGAAGCCCTCCTTACAACTTTAGGCAGAAACCGGGTCAACACATATGCTATTGAGATCATTTTAATGATGCTCGATATTGAAGATAGACATCATGGACCCAGTGATGCAATGCACAACCCATCCCAGCTAACTCAGATATCTCTTAAAAGATATTTGTTTTAATCACACGGAGACAACACGTTATATATTGATTTATTCACTCCGAATAAATTGGTATTGAAATGGTGGCACTCCTCTCCAGCCTCCGATCACTAAAAATCCAAAATGCACGATTGAGTCTAGAGCCATTTGAGATCATCAAATATCTCATTAGGACACACTTTCATATTTCCTTGCTTCTTCACACACTGTGAAAAGTAAGAAAGATCTTAAGAGTCCTACGCAAAATCTTCATGATCTTGCCTGAACATCCGAGTAATACGAAAATATTTACAATGAAGATGGAAATCCTTCTTGAGCGAATATCAAAAAGCTCATGGTAGGTGACTTGTGCGATTCTTTATGAATCAAACTTGTGATAACTGGAAAGCAACAGAGGTTTAATTCTTAAATGAATTTAAACACGTTCCATGTCTCTATGCAATATCTTAGTGATCTTGCCAGAACACTCAGAGTGATACCTTAGTGTTCACAGTGATGAGTGGAAATCCTTCTAGTGTTAACCTCAAACAACACTTGGTAGGTAACTTGCAAGATTCTATACGAATCAAGCTCGTGACAACTGGAAAGCAACGATGGTGCGGTTCTTAACTGAATTTCACTTGTTCCAGGAACATGAATTGACGGCTTCAAATCATGCGGATATTATTATCCAAATGATTCACTCTTTACGTTCGCAGTCAGCTTTCGACGGTCGAGTAAAGAGAACGGGTTTACCCGTGAAATCTTGTCAATGAGGTTCTTTATTGAAACTACCTGCCACAAGTACGATATTTAATATCGTCCAACGGTCTTCACCGGCCGGAGGTAAAATGCTACCGAATTAGAATGAAATGTTCAAGGCCATTTCATCCGTGTATATGGTTTGTTGCTAACTGTCTTATGCAGCGTAACAAGAAGGTGGCATTGCAGTGTACAATCCAGAAGAAGTCGTCACCACATGCTTATACTGCATACACTCAGTACTTCAACGAATTCAAGAAAGTCTGAAGGTCAAGTCTTCCGCTGTATCAAACTTTGAAGCTTTCAAGAATTATAAAGGTATAAGTATGTGGAACATGAAGTCACGAAGAGGCGAATATCACAAGTGATGAATGCACAAGATCAAGGCAAGGAAACATGCTCAAGGCTGAAGTCAAAGATCGCATCAAGCATATTCACAAGAACAAGATTGAAGACTCAAGCATAGTATGCTAGGTTTAAGATTTTGTAAAATGGTGTGACCTCCCTTTGGGGGAGATTGTTGGAAATACGTTTTCCAAGGAAAGTCTCGGTCACATCATTATTAGCATAGATCACGAGCTATAGACTATTTAGGACATTGTAACTTGGAGTGACCTCCCTTTGGGGGAGATTGTTGGAAATACGTTTTTACGTATTTAGAAAGGATCGGTCACTCCAATGATATTGGGCTCGTGATCAAATATAGCCCATATAGCCCACATGTAGGGTGTCACACCCCACCATGGCGGAATATGGGGCACGACGTATGGATATCATCACAACAATAGCGTGTCTATAGAGATAACTAAATGATATAAGAAATGTCATAAAATGGTGACACAAATGTCATGAAAATATCTCAACAATGCAGGAGTCTAGGTAAGTAGGTAACAGTCCTACCTCTTACCCAAGACAAAAAAATAACACAAACAAACAAACATATAGGTGCCAACAGTATCACTTATTAAAATGAACAATAAAAAAACTAAGAAGGAAACGGGGATTCTCCTTCTATATGCATTCCTAAGCTTCTCTAATCCTAGCCACTTATGTTCTCATGCTTAACCATAGTATCACCTGAAAGAGACACTAAAACACGTCAACATAAAGTTGGTGAGAGTCATAGGTTTAGACTCCAACACAAGACAAGTCATAAGCTGTGAAAACCATAAACCAATAAACATATGGACAATGCGCTACAATCATGTACTAACAACTAGCATTCAAGTTCAATCAATCATTACAATTCCAAGGCATCACACCTTACCAACAATCACAATTTCCAAGGCATCACGCCTTACCAACAATCACAATTTCCAAGGCATCACGCCTTACCAACAATCACAATTTCCAAGGCATCACGCCTTACCAACAATCACAATTTCCAAGGCATCACGCCTTACCAACAATCACAATTTCCAAGGCATCACGCCTTACCAATAATCACAATTTCCAAGGCATCACGCCTTACCAACAATCACAATTTCCAAGGCATCACGCCTTACCATTAACCATAGGTCCCATAGGCGCCCATACACCTATGTACCTTTCCAATCCAGATCACACACAAACAAGAATCACATAGCAGTTATTCACATAAATGTACACACAAGTCCATCTCAAACCTTAAAACATTCACAGCATTAATTTAGAAAATAATTCAACACAGTGTCTCTTCCATCCCATCTGGAAGTAAAAAACAATAGTAAACATGGGACTATGAAACTCACCTGATAGCTTCTTCACAAGTCCTTGCACTAGCAACAAACTAACAAACCAAAAACACACAATTAATACACGAACCAATCACTAAGATGGCTCATTAACCTATGATGGACATCTAGCCTATTCCCACATATTTACCTCATTGACAAGCTCTAATCACCCCATTACCCTTCCTTAACAAGTCCTTAACTTGGTTAAGTTTAATAACTATCCCGTTCATATTTTACACAAAACAGTCCCAGTTTTTAAGTCTCAAAACTTTAAGTCAAACATCCACTTAAACATACCCATGGTTTCTGTAATTAGAATATTCATACCCTTACATATGTTGGCTAACACCTCCCACTTTCTCTAACCTTAAAGCTACTGTTAAGGCCCCGATATACATATATCTACTTTTGCCTTTCCAGATTTCCTGATTTTAAACGTACTAAAAGTTTGTTACCATTAAGGGGTCTTACCCTAAACCACAACCTTAGCCCAAGTGCAGATACTTACTACAACATATAATCCATCTCTCACGTTCGTGAGAAGATCCCAATGCAACCCTAATTACCCCAAACAACCCAAAACTTAAAAAGAAAACAGGCTGAATTCAAAACTGTTTTGACCTCCGACTGTTGTAACCTGTTTTTGACCCTCTTCCCGACCTCCAATTTAGTTCTCGTTTCTTGCATTGGAAAGCCACTTCAAATACCTTTCCAGGGGTACTTGGATCGTAAAATAAGAGTTTATAGAACTCCCGATATGATCAAAACAATTGACTAAAAAATCTGCCCAGTTTTTAAAAACGGGTTTAAACAAATTGAACAAATTAATTACCCATAACCCCATCTAATACAAGCCCTAGATTATATGATCATCATATTATGATTATCACATCATTATTTTACTGATTTTATAAAAACCCTAACCCTAATCCATCATAAGAATGATTAATTAAACACAAACAATTAAATTAAAAAGGGTTATGAAGGTTTACCTTTGATTTGAAAACCCCTAAAATTATGAAGAACCCTAAAAACCCTCATGAAAACCCACGAATTTTTTTAATCTCCAGGGAATAATAGTGAATTTTGATATTGATTAAAAACAATATATAGGGTGTACATAAAATCCTAGTCCAAAAATAAGCCCACTTTCCTTTTTTTTCCTCTTTTTCCCTTTTTCCTTTCTTTTCTGCGTCCAAAACCGACTATGCACCCTTAAAATTCGTTTTTTTTCTTTATATTATTAATATATGTATTAATAATATTACCTTAATTTTCCTTAATTTATTTCAGCTCATAAAGCCTCCAAAACCTCAAAACCGTAAAACTAGTCAGTTTTTACGCGATTACCGTAAAAGACGTAAAATATACACTTTAAAAAAAATCTCAAATTTTGAAATAAACTTTATAACTAATTCCTAAATGACTTAAAACCATCCCGAAAAATATTCATATGGATAATTACCTCACCCGAGACCTCTAAATGCTAAACCGTAAATCCTAAAAAAAATACACTATTACGATAATACTTATACGTATACGTAAACACCAAAATATCACCATTTCATTTCATAGTCACTAATTGTGAGCTCATGAACATGAAATAACCGTTCCTCGATTTACTTATGAGTACTTCTATACTCATAAATAATAACCACACCAACCTCGTTCACACAAAATAAACACGTAAACACACAATTCAAGTAAGCACACATAAAATAACTTAAAAGTAAGACCAAGTGACAAATCCAAAACCTAGGGTTGTCACATCACTCCCTCCTAATAGAAATCTCGTCCCGAGATTTACTCCCAAACTCCAACTTATTCTCAACAAACAAACGAGGATACATATCCCTGATAAAACCTCCACGTTCAAACGTGAACTCAGTTTATACTAAAATAATCTCAACCAACAAGACATGAGCCTTAACCGTCCGCGAGGAAACTTATCAAAACCATAAAGTTATGTAACCAACCTAACTAAATCTCGCAACTCATCAAACAAGAACTGTCTTGAAACCAAGTTAGGAGCCATCACATAACTCGACGGGTTTAAAACTGTCACCCCGATTTCAGTCTTACTCATAAATACCATAAATCAAAACTCATCAAATATAACCACGTATTCTAAAGTCTAAATAACTCTCACATTCCATCCCAAATCATCTCTATGTTAACCCTCCAAGTGTTCATTACCACAAAATACCCAAAACACAAGTTTAATCAATGTTGTCCAAAAATTAACCTTGAACTCGACACTTGCACAATTAATTCGACAAAGCTACTGACTTCTAATTACCAAACTTTCTGAATATTCGAAAAGTACGTTCCGATTACATAATTTTAGGCTTTTGAATCACTCAAAAAGCTTTAAAAACGAATAAGTTATGACCAAAACGATTTTTCTCAAAATCTGCCTAGGCATTAGCGACAGTTTCTGACAGTTAGTGACATATTTTGACAGTTTAGCGACAGTTTCTGCCTACTCCGATTTATACCAAAAAACGATTTTAATCCCTAATTTATTTTAATTCCAGAAAATTAAAACTCTCACCCATCATATGATTAAATACATGACTTTAACATATTTAATTTAATAAAAAAAAATTTCTAACTAAAGAACAATAACTTTAGGTGATCAAAACCAAAATATTTTAAAATAAACAAGCCATGCTTAAATGTAAAAAAAAAAATTATATTCCACTTTATTTCAAACACGTTTTCGACACTTTACCCTCATTTTATGGACTACCAACAACTATTTTTTTTTCAATTTGCAAGTTCTATTTTTTACCATGTATAACTCGAAACAAAAGATATCGTTACCCCAAAAAGAAATCTCCACCATCTCAAAATCCTTCACGCCAAAAGTACCGTACAAACAAACACGTGAAATGAGGACCCAAGAAATGCGCTACTACAGAAGTTGAACATCTCAAAGAGAAACGAGCTAGCAACCATCCTAAGAATACAACCGATAAGTAGAAAATAATTTTACATACATAGACACAAGGGTACATACACTCAAATCCATCCAACATATACTATACAAGCATGTATTAACTCTCTTTCATGCAACCATACTTGAAAGTCCAGTGGTGTTGTGGCACATATATAATTATGTAGGCCTCCATAATTATACATGTTCCCTTTCACCTATGTACTCCCTCCTATGATGACACTTATAAGAAATTAATACTACACATAACACATAATCCAACAACTCACAAGCACATAACCACACAAGATAAGATCCAAAACCCCATGTATTAAAATAACATAGCCAATGCACGAAACACATAAACTCGTAGTCCAGCTGAACCAGCGTAGACAAAATTCAAAATGTATAAAGAACATGAAAACATAATTAAGCGAAATCAAACAATGACTAGCGTATACGACCATGGTTCCACCCGCACTAATTAAAACTCGTAAAGAAAATAACATGTAGTTAAGTATGAACCATAGTAGTTCATAACCTAACAAATACTGCGAAAATAATATTCAAAACATCAATTACTATAAAATGCACACATACTCCTATGACGCCTATATGCAGGGACCCTTAAGCTATAGACTAGGCTACACGAATAGGCAACCTAATTCTCTATAACCATTGTCTCTGATACCATTCTGTCACACCCCACCATGGCGGAATATGGGGCACGACGTATGGATATCATCACAACAATAGCGTGTCTATAGAGATAACTAAATGATATAAGAAATGTCATAAAATGGTGACACAAATGTCATGACAATATCTCAACAATGCAGGAGTCTAGGTAAGTAGGTAACAGTCCTACCTCTTACCCAAGACAAACAAATAACACAAACAAACAAACATATAGGTGCCAACAGTATCACTTATTAAAATGAACAATAAAAAAAACTAAGAAGGAAACGGGGATTCTCCTTCTATATGCATTCCTAAGCTTCTCCAATCCTAGCCACTTATGTTCTCATGCTTAACCATAGTATCACCTGAAAGAGACACTAAAACACGTCAACATAAAGTTGGTGAGAGTCATAGGTTTAGACTCCAACACAAGACAAGTCATAAGCTGTGAAAACCATAAACCAATAAACATATGGACAATGCGCTATAATCATGTACTAACAACTAGCATTCAAGTTCAATCAATCATTACAATTCCAAGGCATCACGCCTTACCAACAATCACAATTTCCAAGGCATCACGCCTTACCAACAATCACAAATTCCAAGGCATCACGCCTTACCAACAATCACAATTTCCAAGGCATCACGCCTTACCAACAATCACAATTTCCAAGGCATCACACCTTACCAACAATCACAATTTCCAAGGCATCACGCCTTACCAACAATCACAATTTCCAAGGCATCACGCCTTACCAACAATCACAATTTTCAAGGCATCACGCCTTACCAACAATCACAATTTCCAAGGCATCACGTCTTACCAACAATCACAATTTCCAAGGAATCACGTCTTACCATTAACCATAGGTCCCATAGGCGCCCATATACCTATGTACCTTTCCAATCCAGATCACACACAAACAAGAATCACATAGCAGTTATTCACATAAATGTACACACAAGTCCATCTCAAACCTTAAAACATTCACAACATTAATTTAGAAAATAATTCAACACAGTGTCTCTTCCATCCCATCTGGAAGTAAAAAACAATAGTAAACATGGGACTATGAAACTCACCTGATAGCTTCTTCACAAGTCCTTGCACTAACAACAAACTAACAAACCAAAAACACGCAATTAATACACGAACCAATCACTAAGATGGCTTATTAACCTATGATGGACATATAGCCTATTCCCACATATTTACCTCATTGAAAAGCTCTAATCACCCCATTACCCTTCCTTAACAAGTCCTTAACTTGGTTAAGTTTAATAACTATCCCGTTCATATTTTACACAAAACAGTCCCAGTTTTTAAGTCTCAAAACTTTAAGTCAAACGTCCACTTAAACATACCCATGGTTTCTGTAAATAGAATATTCATACCCTTACATATGTTGGCTAACACCTCCCACTTTCCCTAACCTTAAAGCTACTGTTAAGGTCCCGATATACATATATCTACTTTTGTCATTCCAGATTTCCTGATTTTAAACGTACTAAAAGTTTGTTACCATTAAGGGGTCTTACCCTAAACCACAACCTTAGCCCAAGTGCAGATACTTACTAAAACACATAAACCATCTCTCAAGTTCGTGAGAAGATCCCAATGCAACCCTAAGTACCCCAAACAACCTAAAACTTAAAAAGAAAACAGGCTGAATTCAAAACTGTTTTGACCTCCGACTGTTGTAACCTGTTTTTGACCCTCTTCCCGACCTCCAATTTAGTTCTCGTTTCTTGCATTGGAAAGCCACTTCAAATACCTTTCTAGGGGTACTTGGATCGTAAAATAAGAGTTTATAGAACTCCCGATATGATCAAAACAATTGACTAAAAAATCTGCCTAGTTTTTAAAAACGGGTTTAAACAAATTGAACAAATTAATTACCCATAACCCCATCTAATACAAGCCCTAGATTATATGATCATCATATTATGATTATCACATCATTATTTTACTGATTTTATAAAAACCCTAACCCTAATCCATCATAAGAATGATTAATTAAACACAAACAATTAAATTAAAAAAGGTTATGAAGGTTTACCTTTGATTTGAAAACCCCAAAATTATGAAGAACCCTAAAAACCCTCATGAAAACCCACGAATTTTTTTAATCTCCAGGGAATAATAGTGAATTTTGATTGTGATTAAAAACAATATATAGGGTGTACATAAAATCCTAGTCTAAAAATAAGCCCACTTTCCTTTTTTTTTCCTCTTTTTCCCTTTTTCCCTTCTTTTCTGCGTCCAAAACCGACTATGCACCCTTAAAATTCGTTTTTTTTCCTTTATATTATTAATATATGTATTAATAATATTACCTTAATTTTCCTTAATTTATTTCAGCTCCTAAAGCCTCCAAAACCTCAAAACCGTAAAACTAGTCAGTTTTTACGCGATTACCGTAAAAGACGTAAAATATACACTTTAAAAAAAATCTCAAATTTTGAAATAAACTTTATAACTAAGTCCTAAATGACTTAAAACCATCCCGAAAAATATTCATATGGATAATTACCTCACCCGAGACCTCTAAATGCTAATCCGTAAATCCTAAAAAAATACACTATTACGATAATACTTATACGTATACGTAAACACCAAAATATCACCATTTCATTTCATAGTCACTAATTGTGAGCTCATGAACATGAAATAACCGTTCCTCTATTTACTTATGAGTACTTGTATACTCATAAATAATAACCACACCAACCTCGTTCACACAAAATAAACACGTAAACACACAATTCAAGTAAGCACACATAAAATAACTTAAAAGTAAGACCAAGTGACAAATCCAAAACCTAGGGTTGTCACATAGGGTGGGCTATATAAACCCCCCTCCTAGCATGTTAGGAGGGGTTGTTGAACACTTACATTTTGATAATTCCATCTTCCTTTCATCTCTCTCCTTTCTCTCTCTTCTTTCTCTCTCTAAGTTTCTCCATTCTCCATCCATATCAATAGATAATCCATAACTTGCTAAATCCTTAGAAAAATACGATCCTTCAAGGGTGGAAGTGGCGAAATTGAGGATGTTGAGCCGGTCTTGTGGTAAAACCATGTGTGACATGATAGATGATACCAAACGGAGTTTTCAGAGAAGAACTTGATGTCGGTTCAATTATCGACAAGATGAAGGAAGGAAGATGAAGATGGTTTGGTCATGTTAGGAGGAGATCACAAACAACGCCGGTTAGGAGAGTCGAAGCCTTGTTGGTCGACGGTGAAAGGAAAAGGGGTAGACATAAACTTATATGGGAGTATAGACTTATGCAGTACATGAAGGAACTTCTCTTGTCCGAGGACATGACCTCATATAGGCTTTCGTGGAGAGTTAGACATAGGAGTAGCGGGTAGTGTTCGTAGGCCTCCCAGGAGTTATCTTGTGTTTTAGGTCTTGTGGCGCCTTTTAGTGGCTGCGTTTTATGTGTATGATCTTTTATTTTTTATTTCTATGTATTTATTTTTTTATTTTCTATTTCCCCCTAGACGTTTAGGTGGGCTTTGTACTTGTTACTTTGACCCTACGACTAGACCTCCTGGTAGGTCTATTGCTTTATTAGCTCTTGAGGTTTTTTAGGTCGCTTAACGCTCCTTGCGGTGTGTTTCGGTGGTCTTCTTGTTTTGCGTTCTTGTTTATTAGGCTTTTGTCTTTGTTTTTACTCTACAACTTACGAGCTTTCACTTGTTTCTATGTGGTCGTGGTGGCTTTAGGTTTTTGTGTGTATGTTTTGCTTTCCGCGTGTCTATATGTATGCTTGCCGTCCTTCTTGGTTTTTTTTGGCCTACTTATGTGCCTGCTATTGTTTTGTTTTTGTGTTCCCTATGATTGCCTTGACTGTTTTCGCTGGCCTCTTGTTTTCTTGATTGTTTTCTCTGATGTTGTTATTGTATTGCTTGTTTATCGTCTTATATTGTATGTGTCCTTCCTTGCCCTTGCCTTTCTTTGAGCAACACTTATTTGCATTCATTCTATGCCCGAAGGTCTCACGGAAGCAGTTTCTTTACGATCGAGTTTATCCCGAAAGTAGGGGTAGGATCTGTCTACACTTTACATTCCCCTTACCCTGCTCCGACGGGGTTAGGTATGTTATTGTTGTATGTACATTTGATTGACCTATTATGTTAGATTTATCAAGAGCGTGAGGAAGGTTTATGAGCAAAAAAAATGCAAGGTCACACGGCCATCTTTGCTGAATTCATTTGATGTCATGCGTGAGGTAGTGTAAAAAAAGAGACGAACGACGAGCTGCTCACCTTTCGATTTCTTGGTGTGAAGTGGCCCAACTTTGATATTTAATTTGATTGTGAGTGTGAATGGGGTATTTTGTGGGGGTATATTTTTATAAAGTGAGTATTTAATTAAATGTTTTATTTTGTGAGGGTTGTTATGATTGATACGAGCGAATTGTAAGAGAAAGTAGCTGAGAGAAAAGACAAATATAGCGTGAGAGTGGTTTTAGTGTGACTAATAAAAACAACCTAAATATGAGTTAGTCAAATACTTTCAACTCAAAACTCTATTTAGTACACCCGTTCTAATATTATTGTTGTCCACTAGTAATAATGGAAATAAAAGTTTGATCGAGTTTAATATATTATTTTTATTTGAAATTATAATTATAAGATTTAAATTAAACAATGAAAAGTAAAAACTGTCATTTTATCAAAATTAAGAAAAAATATTATAATAAATAAATTTTTTTTAACCGTATGTTTTTTTATCGAAAACAACCGAAATTTTGATAATTTTGAGACCGTGAGTATTCGGCTAAGTCCATAGACTGGAATAATGAGAATAAAATTATCGACCCAAATAGGCTTATCCGGCTTGGAGTGGTCAGTTCATAAAACCAACATCTTTCTCTTCATCGAAAAACTTATAGAAAAATTATTTAAAAAACACGAATTATGCTTCACACCACTTGTCTTCCTTTTCTTGAAATTTAAGGTAAAATAGTTTTTTTCTATGTTTAATTTTCATATATTGATACTTGTTTGACCAAGATTTGTTGACTTTATTATTACCCAATTGTCAAAATTTAATCTTGTTGCAGTTTGTCATATTGGTTCTTCATTTTGATTCAAGATTGTCCAATTTTATTTTTGTAGGTTTTTGAAATCTTGATGATTTGTGATTGGAAATGTGTTATATGATGATTTTAGTGTGATTAGATAGACAATTAGTTTAGACATTGTGACTTTGGTTCTTTATATTGTTTTTCGCCTCTATTTCTATGCAGGTATTTTGGTTTGCTTGTTAAATATGATTATTTGCTTATTGTTTTAAGCAGTTTTGAATAAGCTACTTATTGTGCTCTCAAATAAGTAAAACCAAACATATTTGGAACAAATTACTTCTAGTGTCATCAGTCATGTGTGAAAACGCTGTAAGGACGTAAGCGGTTTAACTAAGAAATCCCAAATGCCCCTTAATCATTGAGTATAGCACATAAGCGGTTTTATGGTATGTGGGGGTGGGGTGTTTGGCATTGCTTTTAGAAGGAATTATCTAATTATTAAAATGAAAGGTCGTTGATGATGAACTTTTAGTGATCGAGTATAGTGAAATTGATTGGCTATAATCACATTTTGATAATACTTAGTTGAGTTGACATAATTATGTGATTATTTGCAGGTCATGGTACTTATAGATTTTATAGTAATAAAAATTTATCAAACTTGTTTGATTATCATAATTAAAAGTAGCATAAGCAAATTGAAACACAGTCCACGTAAAAATCTGCCAAGTATCGCTTAAGCAGCTTTGCATATCTGTTTTCTTTAAGCAGATGGAAAAAGTGCTAGTGTTCGGATGGAAAAAGTGCTAGTGTTCGGATGGAAAAAGTGTTTTTCTGCTAGAAAAAACAAGCAGAAAAACGGAAGGAAAAAAAAACCCAATCTTAAACACCCTCTAAAAGCATAAGCGTTTTTTTGTTATCCAGAAAGCTTCTGCTCATGTTCTTCATAAGGTAAAATAGGCAGGTTTTTAACCAACTGGGCTAGCTTAGTTGGCCAGGGTAACCTTGGGGAGGTTGTTTCCGCATGCGAGAGGTCTCAGGTTCGAGTCTCTCCTTGGGGGTTTTACTTCTAGGTGGGGATCTATGGGGTTCTGCCTCACAGATGAGGCGATTCGAGGCTTGGCCAAGAATATGCAATTCCAAAATAATGGTCTACTAACTAGTCACTAGCTGTTCCAAAAATTAAAAAAATAGGCAGGTTTTGGTAAGTAAGTAGTGAGTTCCTGATAAGCAAGTTGCGAGCTGCTTAGTGCTTACTTTTGAGTGTTTATTTAAGTAGAAATTAAAGTTACTTTTTACCAACATATTTTAGAGAGTTATTGCCTACTTGTAGAAAATAAGCAAATCCAAACTATATTTATAGAAGCGCTTTTTTTTTACACAGCCAATAAGTACAGAGTACTTATTTATAAACACCCAAGTCGATTCACCCATACATTAATTTACATTAGTTAGGACCTTTTTGTTGCTCTTAGCTCTGTATGTTGTAATGGGTGTTAGGCACCGGGGTTGAATGTTATTATCTAAATATTGTGATTTAAGCTCAGAGACAGTTCGGTTCTAATGTTTTGGTCTAGTGAAACTCATTTTAGTTATTCATGGGTATAAATGTATAATCGGTTTTGAATAATTAGTTTAGGAATAGCCTTAACAAAAACTATGCGGATTATGTTATTTAAAAGTCATTTTGCATATAAGATTGGTAGATTTTTAAGAATTTGCCAAATAATGCTTGATTATCTGAACTTGCTAAAAAAAACTCTAAAGAACGAAGCATATTTTAACCACTATTTCCTCACCTTTTTCTTACAATAGTTTGTTTTGGATATGCTAGAGGTACTTAAATTGAATATTAAACGTGTGGTCTCATATGTTTCAGTTCGTGAGTTTGTTAACTTTTCATTCTTGGTTCACTCACCTTCATGTGAGCTTCCACTGATAACATCTGTAATAAAAAGTAGTTCTGGAATGTTTTTTTTTTAAAAAGATGTGTGGGAGCACCTTTTAAGTTCCTGCAAGTCGCAACGATAATTTTTTTTTTAAGTGCGATTATGTTTCTTTTCGTTTTTTGAACTTTAAAGTTGAATGGTTTTAAGCTGTAATGTGGTTTTGTTAGATCCTACCATATATGGGTGAGTGGTCATTGTTGTTTATAACTGGACTCGATTTAAAGTTCAGAATTAGATGCTCAGTTATATTAAATCACGGAAACTTGTATATGATTTTAGAGTTATTGACTTATTTCAATAGTCTGTTTCTTAGGGGGGTGTTTGGGATGGCTAATTCGAAAGTGCCTATCTGCAATTCTGTAATTAAGCACTTTATGTTCAAGTGTATATTTACTGTGGAATGAGCAGATTAGCTGATTCATCCAAACACTAGAGTCATATAACCGAAGAGTATCTTTTGTTGTTATTGGTTTCTTGCAGGTTGCTAGCAAATGTCGATTCTCATTGAAGGCCTTCCCAATGATATTGCAATAAGATGTCTCGCGCGGATACCGTATTCTCTTTTTCCAAAATTAGAAACCGTCTCTCATTCATGGCGGGCCGCAGTTCATAGCACCGAATTCTACAAAGCCCGTCAAGCAGTCAACTCAAGTGAATCACTTTTATGTGTATGCGGCGTTGACCCAGAAAACATATGGCAGCTATACGACCCAAATCGAGACATTTGGCTCACTCTCCCAGTATTTCCTTCAGTGGTCAGAAATTTTGCCCAATTCGGTGTTGTTTCGGTTTCTGGTAAATTATTTGTTTTAGGCGGTCGTAGTGACGCAGTTGACCCATCGACCAGTGACCAGGATGGAACCTTTGCAACAAACGAGGTATGGGCTTATGATCCGGTTGTCCGTCAGTGGGCGCAACGAGCCCCCATGACCGTCCCCCGTGCTATGTTTGCATGTTGTGTGTGGAACGGGAAGATACTGGTGGCCGGTGGATTTACCACGTGTCGGAATTCGATCTCGAAAGCTGAAATTTACGATCCTGATACGGACACGTGGGTCCCGATTCCCGATCTTGATCACACACATAACTCTCCGTGTATCGGGTTAGTGATTAATGGTGCGGTCCATGTGTTTCACAAGGGTTTAATCACAGTTCAAGTGTTGGAAAATTTAAAGGACAAGTGGCATGTTTGTGACAATTCATGGACCCTTGGCCCGATGACGGTGGTTAACGGGTTAGTGTATACGAGGAGTCGTTGCTTTATATACAGAAAAGAACAGGATATGTGGAAAGTTGTGGGCGAAGTTATGGACATTAATATGAGGATCGGATATCCTTCTATGATGGGTTTTCGAGATGATATCTATATAACTGGTGGTGTGGGTGCGCCTGAAGGATGGAATCGGGATATTGAAGTTTTGCTACTCGGGAACAATAACAAGTACCCCGTGTGGCAGAAAGTGGCTTCCATGACTCGGTGTCAAGGACAGTTTATCGGGAGTGCCGAGTTGAGGATTTAGATGTTTTTGGGTTTTGATTATTGTCATCTTCTAATGTATTGAAAAGTTTTAGTTTCTTTTCAAGTATACTAAAATCTGAAGACCATGAATATTAGGAAAAAAAAAAGCTTCTGAAAACGAGCTGTATGGTCTTGCTCAAACGTGGTTTGGTGACTTATGTTTCATTTCTGTTTGGTCGATTAGCGATTTTGGTTCATATGATTGAATACGATTGATCTCCACAGGCGTGTCAATTTCTAAAAATTTCGAGGACATTGAACGAAATTACATAACGAGACATTTAAAGAAAGAATTATATATATAAAATGTCACCGTTTTATAACATATAATGCGTACTTTTTTTCGTTTCACATTAATTGTCTATTAGTTTAAAACACAAAGTTTTTGAAAAAATATATTTTTAAAAATAAATAACAATTCTATTTAATAAAAAAGTGAAAAAAAAACTACTTAAATTAAATATATACATGAACACTATATTGACTAGCCAACCCTAAACCTCTCTTAATAAAAACCTGTCTTCCATTTCTTGAAGTTTAAGGTAAATCTGTGTTTTTTTTAATGATTAATTTTCATATAGTGATACTTGTTTGACCAATATTTGATGTTTTTATAATGACCCATTTGTCAAAATTTAATCTTGTTGCAATTTGTGAATTGTGATATGGGGGTTCTTGATTTTCATATTTGAAAGTATATTTATTTTTGTGGGTTTTGAAATCTTGATGATTTTAGTGTAATTAGTTGGCACACTGTGACTTGTGTTCTTATATATTGTTTTTTGCTTAAATTTCTAATAAGTTGTTTTGGTTTGCTTATTGAAAGTGACCATTTGCTTATTGCTTTTTAGGCTGAAATAAAAAGCTGAGTTGCTTATTTCACTCCCAAATAATTAGATAAACAGTTTAAATAAGTAATACCAAACTTGTCGTGTGAAAACAGAATATGCACATAAGTGGTTTTGTAAAGGTATTGCAAACGCCCTCTTAGTCATTGAGTAGTATAGCACATAAACGGTTTTATGGTTTTATACCCAAAGAACGTCTTTGTGGGTGTACCTGGGTTTCCGACTCGACATTGCAAGCAAACTAATCCCGAGGCGACTACCCTTTTGGATAGTACGGAGTCGTCGCAGGTTAACCTCCGTGGCCACCCCAAAATGTACACAACTAGCAAGGTTTGAACCCTTGACCTCTTGTTTGATAGTCAAGGATTTACCATTAGGCCATTTGGTCGTGGTTAAGTACGTCATTGTAGACTTTTCTTATTATGGTGTGCGGGCTGTTTAGCATTGCTTTCAAAAGGGATTATCTGATGATTAAAATAAAAACTCGTTGATGATGACCTTTTAGTGATTGAGTTTAGTGAAATTGATTATAGTAATTCATGGCTATAATCACATTTCGATAATACCTAGTTGAGTCGCTGCAACCGTGCACCTGAGGCCGATGAATGGTCTGATCCTAATCATGTGATTATTTGCAGATCATTTTACACATAAATATTTTTGCAAATCGAAACGCAGTCTCTTGTTGCCGCCTTTTTGATTATTTGATTTTCTATCCAATTGCACATAAAAAACGCAATACCTAGTACCACCTTACGGGGTGTTGAGAATTGCTTAGTTTTCTGTTTTTCTCCTTGTTTTCTTATGTCGTTATGCTTAAGCAAAAGTAGATTTGTGTTTCTTAATATGCTTCTGCTCATGTGCTTATTTTGAGTTAAAATAGGCAGGTTCTGATAAGCAGTAGTTAGCTACTAATTTCAAACCTTTTATGAATTAATTTGATTGAAAATTTTTAACAGCTAATCATTTTTTTCTAGTGTTATTCCAATCTTTATGACAAAGTGAGCAAATCCAAACACTATTTTTAGAAAAGTTGTTAAGCAGCTTATTAGTACTTATTTATAAGTACAAGCATAAGCCGAAAACTTTCGAGATCGTAAGTACCACAGTCGGCGAGTAGGTTCACCCATACATTCTGACACATTAATAAAGACCTTTATTGGTCTCTAATCTAGACGTTGTAACGGGTGGTTGGCATTGTGTTTAAATGTTATTATCTATTATTGTGATATAAACTTAAGATAATTAGGTGCTAATGCTTTTTGTCTAGTGAAACTCATTCTGATATTGGACAATCGGTTTCGAAATAGCTTCAACAAAAACTATACAGAGTTATGCTATTTAGAGGTCATTTTACATGTAGAATCTTATAAGTACTTTAAACAGTAATTCTTTTTTCTTTTTCGGTTAGTTGTAAGTTGTGATCTGGTTATTGTAATGGGACGTGACTTGAGGCTTAGAATAAGATACTCAGTTGATTAAAGTCACGGATATTTATATATGATTTTGCAGTTAATATCCAATTTCTTAGGGGGTGTTTCAGATGGCTTATTCGAAACTGCTTATCTGCATTACAAAAAATAAAGAAGGTTATGTTTATCAGTGTGTATTTACTGTGAAATGAGCAATTTAAATGATTCATAATTACTCAAATCATATAAATGAAGAGTATCTTTTGTCTTGTTGGTTGCAGATTTCTAGCAAATGTCGATTCTCATTGAAGGTCTTCCCAATGATATTGCAATAAGATGTCTCGCGCGGGTACCATATTATCTTTTTCCAAAATTAGAAATCGTTTCTCATTCATGGCGTGCCGCAGTTCAAAGCACCGAATTCCACAGAGCCCGTCAAGAAGCCAGCTCAACCGAATCACTTTTATGTGTATGCACTTTTGACCCAGAAAACATATGGCAACTTTATGACCCAAACCGCGATATTTGGCTCACTCTCCCAGCACTTCCTTCAGCGATGATAAATTTTGCCCAATTCGGTGTTGTTTCGGTTTCTGGTAAATTATTCGTTTTAGGCGGACGTAGTGACACAGTTGACTCATTGACCGGTGTCCGAAACGGAACCTTTGCCACAAATGAGGTATGGGCTTATGATCTGGTTGTTCGTCAGTGGGCGCAACAAGCCCCCATGACTGTCCCCCGCGCATTGTTTGCATGTTGTGTGTGGAATGGGAAAATAGTGGTGGCCGGTGGGTTTATCACGTCGCGGAAAACGATCTCGAAAGCTGAAATTTACGATCCTGATACGGACACGTGGGACTTGATTCCCGATCTTGGCCGCACACATAACTCTGGGTGTACCGGGTTAGTGATCAATGGTGCGGTCCATGTGTTTCACAAGGGTTATACCACAGTTCAAGTGTTGAAAAATTTAAAGGACATGTGGCGCGTTTGGGATCGTGAATGGAGCCATGGCCCGTTGACTGTGGTTAACGGGTCATTGTATGCGATGAGTCGTTGGTTTATATACAAAATAGAACAGGATATGCGCAAAACTGTGGAATTAGTTTTGAACGTTAATAAGAAGCACGGGTATTCTATAATGGGTTTTCGCGATGATATCTATATTATTGGTGGTGTGGGTGAGACCAGAGGATGGTATCGGGATATTAAGAAGAAGTTGGATATTGAAGTTTTGGTACTGAGGAATAAGAACGAGGTGCGCGTGTGGCAGAAAGTGGCTTCCATGACTCGGTCTCAAGGACAGTTTATCGGGTGTGCCGAGTTGAGGATTTAGACGTTTCCGTGTTTTGATTATTGTTATCTTTTGATGTTTTGAAAAGGTTTTTTTCTTTTCTTTTGGATTAGGATCTGAAGACTATGAATATTAAAAAAACCGTCTGAAACGAGCTGTATTGTCTAATTCAAATGTGGTTTTAACGACTTATGTATCATCTCTATTTGATCGATTAACGATTTTGCTTAATATGCTTTGAATATGATTAACTTGTTATGACTGTCCGCGAAATGAACGTGTACCGTTGAACTGTACGTTCAACGAACTGTACGCAAAGTTGGACGGGAAACTGATTTATGTTTTTTTACAGGGCCATTTAGTAATTTAGTACTAAAGCTGTGGTAAATTGTTTATCAGGTTCCTTTTAAAACTTTTGATCAAAAAAGGCTCCTTTTAAACTAAGATTTTACAAAAAATGAAAGTTGCATAATGCAACGGGACTTTGCAAACCGAGTATATATTGAACCCATCTAAAAAAAACATAAAAATGTTTTAACACAGTATGCTACTGAAGTAATGTGTTAAAAAAAATTAATTGTGCGAAAGGATATGAATCTAGAAGCAGAGCTATAGCTACAATTTTGTTTTAAGTTATGATTTTGTTTATTGAGATAATAGGTTGTAAATGTAACATTGTTGTTCAATTTTACCATGTTATACAATGTCTTATTAATCTTACCAAAAAACACACCCACTATTACTAATTATCTCTATTGTAACAGAATTAGCATTTCCGTTTGGTTTTTATGACGTGACACCCACTACCCACATTGTTGACCCGTTATAATTTGTTGACCCCGTTATTAAAAACGCACCCACCTAACATATCCCCATTTCCCCCCTTTTCCAAACCCTAAAACATACACGCACACACACTTTTAATCAAACCCAATTATTCCCCCCTTTCCAAACCCTAATTTTTCAAATCGACACCCAATTCATTTGAATGCAATTGAAGGTATGTAAACTATTATTACCCCTTTTAATTGTTAATTGGATACCTAATTATTGTATATAACCCTAATTTTATATTTTTTATTTTCCAGAATGATTATACCTGGAATTTATGGTATTGAGTTGGATGTTTGGAATGATGGGATTTTCATGCATGAGCCACTAAGGTATGACAGTGGTGTACTGTTGAAGATGTATATTGCTAGGTTAAGCTATGTTGATTTTAAGAGTTTGATTATTAAGACCACAAATTGTATCAGCCTATTTGGTATGTACTATAGACGGCCAGATAGTGATTTAGATAAAGGTTTGACGAAATTAGAGAATGATTATGATTTGATTCACATGTATGATTTGTCAAAGTTGTATGATGGGACTGAAGTTTATTTGGGTCATTGTAATATTGACCTTGCTCAATATCTACAGTCCCTGATCCTAGTACAGTTAGTGAATGTACTTCAAACAAAAGAGCAACACCTCGCAATAGGTATTGCAATGAATTTACTGAGGAAGAAATGGTTAGTTGGGCTGAGTAAGAAGTTGAAGATGATGTTCTTTATAGGGGAAAAGAGAAAGTGGGAGTTGAAAGTGAGGAGAAATCAAAGGATGTTGGTAGAGGTAAAAAGAAAGTGGTAGATGTAAGTGACAGTGATGATAGCGAGTGGGTGTTTGATGAAAGTGATGTCGATAGTGATGAGTCTGACATGTCATTTGATTATCTAAGTGCTGCCGAAGAAGAACTTATACAAGTTAGAACTAGGAAAAGCGAATAGAACTAAGATAAGAACACCACCAATTCCAGACATTGATGGTTCGACAAGTTCTACTACGGCAGTTCCAACAACCCAAAATGAAATGTTTGTTGAGCATGCTGATCTCATTTCTGACTTGATGAGGAATTTGAAGCACGATGATGAAGATCCTGATTTGCAAGACCCGTTTGTTGGTGCTCAAGAAAGAGAAGACAGATTTCCTACACATGATCGGAGCACACATTGGAGATAGACGACCCCAAAGGTAATACATTTGTGCATTTTCAGTTGTGCTATACAATTTATGTGTAATTTGATTTATAACTCTTATTGTTTTCATGTAATAGCTTGGAGAAAAGTATGTGGATGCTGCTGAATTGAAGGAATGTATAACATACTATGCACTTTCCAATGGTTACTCAATCTGGTATGAGAGAAGTTCTACGGATGTGATCCTTGCTGTTTGTGGCCAAAGACCTCCAAATATTAAGGAGTCTTCTGTTGGCAAACAAAGGAAACAATTCAGGTATCCTATTGTATCTAAGGAAGATGTTAGAAAATGTACTTTCAGGTTATATGCTAACTAGATGAGTACAGAGAAGACATTTCAGATTAAGTCTTTAAACCCTGAGCATAATTGTGTTAGTAATTTTAAGTTCGGTTCATTAATTGACTATAAGTGGATAGGAAAGCATTTTGGTGACAAAATTAGGAAGAATCCTAATATTAAGTTGTGTGATATAGCTGATCTTGTCATGAAGAAGTATAAGTGTACTATAACCCTTAATCAGTGTAGGAGTGCCAAGACTTTTGCTTTATCAGAGTATGAAAAAAGTCAAAAAACTATTGAGGAACACTATGCTCTCCTAAGATCATATGGAAAAGAGTTATTGAATTCTAACCCAGGGTCTACTGTGAAATTAGGAGTTACAAATACTAATGACAAGACTTATTTTGATAGGTTTTATGTATGTTTTGCTGGGTTAAAACAAGGGTTTATAAATGGGTGTAATAGGGTGGTTGCATTAGATGGGTGTTTCTTGAAAAGACCAAATCAAAGAGAGATCTTAACTGCCATAGGAAGAGATGGTAACAACCACATTTACCCAATTGCTTGGGCAATTGTGAATGTGGAAAACAAGGATAATTCGAGGTTTTAGTAGAGGTGGTCAAAGTGTTGAAGGTTCTGGTAGAGGTGGCCGAGGTGTTGGAGGTTCTGGTAGAGGTGGTCGAGTGTATGGCAGAGGTGTTGAAGGTTCTGGTAGAGGTGGTCGAGGTGTTAGAGGTTCTGGTAGAGGTGGTCGAGTGTATGGCAGAGGTGTTGGAGGTTCTGGTAGAGGTGGTGGAAGTTTTGGAAGAGGTGTTGGAGGTTCTAGTAGTGGTGTGGCTAGTACTGGAAGAGGTGATGGCGGTTCTGGTAGTGGTGTGGCTGTTACTGGTAGAGATGATGGAGGTTCTGGAAGTGGTGTAGCAGGTGGTGTGAGTGGCAATGTTGGTGGTGTAGCAGGTGGTGTGAGTGGTAATGTTGGTGGTGTAGCAGGTGGTGTGAGTGGTAATGCTGGTGGTGTGAGTGGTAACATGGGTCATCGTATACCAGGGTTCACTTATTCTGATTCTAACATGAAGGCATTCAACAGGGTTGGTGGTGTTAGGTTTTCAACAACACACCATAAGGAAAGCTTTCAAAGAGGTTTGGCTTACTGGTTAGATGATGATGATGATGATAGTCCTGGTGTTTACTATGATATGAATGTTGATACACAAGGTACTCAAGCAACCAATCAAGTTGTCGAAGAAAACCAAGCAGAATTTGTAATTCCTACCCAAGATGAAATTCCTAGTCAAGCAACAAATGAAGTCCCAGATGAAAGGCCAATTGCAACAAGACAAGGGCCACCAAGCAACATGATTATCAAAAGAAACTTGGCAAGAAAGATTCAAGGTGAAGGAAGCTCGACAAACACTACTCTCAACCTGGACTAATCTATCACCCAAGTGTATCTTTTGTGTACTCTGAATTAAAAATAATCTAGATTATGTGTCTTTGGAAGCCCTGTTTTGTGTATTAACTTAGGGCATGATAAAACTAGCACCATCAGAAACTTATTGGAGCGTGTACCTTTTGTGGTATTTGACTTTCTAAAGTCGGTTATCTATGAAGTTAATTGACTTGCTAAAGTCATTTTAAATCTATGCAGTTTGCTTTAAGCTTGTGATATGTTGAATTCTACTTCCATTAACTGTATACATAATAAAAGACACCATAAATAAGATTAAAATTTGCAAATTTTTCATTGCTAATAACAGTTTGACTTTATGGAGTCAAATTCCATTACAAAACACAAAGACAACTACTGATAATGTTACAAACACAGAAACCCATACCATCCTTTCTAAACAATCCTCATACCTAAAACAACACAGAAAACCACCATTATCCCAATCAAAATGAGGTATATCCTATGATACAACTCAAGCTTTGACTTTGTGGCAGTCAACTCTTTCTCCATCATTGTCTTGTCAACATTGTTACCTTTCTTCACCTTTGAATGCAGATCTAGTAGCAGCTCCCTATAGTAATCACTTGGTAAATCATCATCAAAAAATTCGTATACATGACACTTCTTTTTTTTGTCATATATTGGGCATGCAATAAATCGTTTTCCTGGATTATCCTTGGTCCAAGCTGTTTGGACTGTTAATTGGTAACCACATTCACAAGTGGGTCGAACGTATTTGTGTGAGACTCGAGGGGTTCCATTAGCATAGGACATCGTGGTGTTGGTGGTGGTGATGATTGTAACAGAAAGGATGAATGGATCTGAGTTATAGTGGGGGTGATGGTTGTACAAAGGGATAGTAAAATTGGGGACCTGAGTTAATAAAAGGAAGGGGATGGTTGAGTTATTAATGGGTGGGCCCAAGTGGTAATAGGGTTGAGTGAAATAACGGGGTCAACAAATTGTAACGGGTCAACAATGTGGGTAGTGGGTGCCACGTCATAAAAACCAAACGGAAATGCTAATTCTGTTAAAATAGGGATAATTAGTAATGGTAGATGTGTTTTTTAGTAAGATTAATAAGACAATGTATAACATAGTAAAATTGGACAAAAATGTTACATTTACAACCTATTATCCTTTGTTTATTTTACTTTGTACATATGTTTTTTATAAGTTTTGCTATAAAATAAAATAATTTTATATATATTTAAACTTTTGAGTTAAACTCAAACTTTAATAAAAACTTATAATCTAAGCTTAAACTTAAATGATTAAAATTTGACAAGATATAAAGCCAAGTTTAATATATACTATAATATTTTTTTTATCAATCAAGCTTAAACTTTATTATACTTGAGTTTAACTCGACTCAATAACACTCCTGCTGTAATACGATAACAAGCGGTGCGTCCCACTGCAACGCATGAGTAGCTTCTCACTCGTTACAGTAAGTTATGGGCGGCTTTCGCCACGATGCGAGCCAACGACATCGCTTTTCATACCGCGGCTCGCGTTTTGATGATTTGGGCCGAGATTGTCAGCTGAAACTGTGGAGACGACGCGAGCTCACCGTGCGACGCGAGACACCATACTGTGTCTCGCCTTGTAGGTATTCTTCCGTTCCGTTAGTGAGTATTTTTTGGTGTTACAGTAAAATTTGATCTTGCCCACGGCTCAAATGTTCATTAGCCTTCTTATTTGCGAACACTGACGCGCATTAATGACAGCTGACCACCTTGGATATTTTTACGTAAAATGTGCAAACTTGATTGTTTGTGTGTATGAACACGTATAAATAATGTCGACAATGCAGAAATCGTGTTGTATAAAATAAAAACAATTTTAGAAAAGAACATTTAAATGGAATATACTTTTGGATTTTTTATTTATTTTTTATATATTTGACATTTTCATACTTCACACGCAATCTATCTATCCTAAAAACACCAAACATTTTTCTCTTCATAACATAAACACTTGTCTTCCATTTCCTTGAAATTTAAGGTAAAATATTATTCTATATGTTTAATTTTCATATATTGATACTTGTTTGACCAAGATTTGATGTTTTTGTAATGACCCATTTGTCAAAATTTAATCTTGTTGCAGTTTGTCATATGGGTTCTTGATTTTGATTCGATAATGTCCAAATTGTGGGCTTTTTAAGTTTATTTTTATGTTAGGTTTATTTATGTTTGTGGGTTTTTGAAATCTTGATTATTTGTGATTGGAAATGTGTTATATGATGATTTTAGTGTGATTAGATTGAGAAATAGTTTGCACATTGTTCTTATATCGTTTATCGCCTCTTTTTCTAAGGAGGTATTTTGGTTTGCATATTCAAAGTGACCATTTGCTTATTGCTTTAAGCAGTCTGAAGTTACAAAACTTTGAACAAATAATCAGATAAGCAGTGTATATAAGTAATACCAAACATCTTTGGAACTACTTACTTGTTGTGCGAAAACGGAATATGCACATAAGTGGTTTTATAAAGGTAATGCAAATGCCCCCTTAGTCGTTGAGTATAGAACATAAGTGGTTTTAAGGTTAATTGGTTATATACTCTAAGAACGTCCCTGTTGTCTTTTATTTTTTATGGTTTGCGCGGGCGGGCTGTTTGGCATTGCTTTTGGAAGGGATTATCTAATGATTAAAATGAAAACTCGTTGATGATGGACTTTTAGTGAGTGAGTATAGTGAAATTGAATACTTATTTATGGCTATAATCACATTTTGATAATATCTAGTTGAGTCGCTGCAACAGTGCACCAAAGGCCGCCGATTGGTTTGATTCTAATTGTGTGATGATTTGCAGGTCATGTTACTTAAATAGTTTTTAATAATCAAAATTTCTCAGACTTGCTTGATTATCAGAAATAAAACTAGTATAAGCAAATCGAAACACCGTCTCTCATTGCCGCCCGTTTGATTGTAGCTGATTGTTTGTGTTCAAGCAAAAGCAGTTTTGTGTTACTTAGTATGCTTCTTCTTATGAGCTTATTTTGAGGTAAAATAGGCAGGTTCCGTTGTAATAATAAGCAAGTAGTTAGCTACTAATTTCAAAATTTTATTTGTGTAGAAATTTAAATTACTTTTTTACCAACATAATTTACCTAAGACCTTTATATGAATTTGATTAAAGATTTTCAGCTAATTATTTTTCGAGTATTATTGCATTTTTTTTAAAGTAAGCAAATCTAAACACTATTTTCTGAAGCGCTTTTAAGCAGCTTATAAATAATTATCTATAGATACAAGCATAAGCATAACTTTTACGCGATCCTAAGCACCCTACTCGGCGAGTAGGTTCACCTATACATATACATTAGTAAAGACCTTTGTGTTGGTCTTTAATATAGAAGTTGTAAGGGGTAATTAGCATTGTGTTTAAATGCAATTATCTTATTATTATGATATAAACTCGAGACAGTTAGGTTCTTTTTGTTACAATAGTTTGTTCTATATATGCTAGAGGTACTTCAACTGAATATCAAACTTGTGGTTTCATATGTTTCAACCAGTGAGTTGTTTAACTTTTCACATTCAGTTTACTCATCTTCAGACGAGCTTCGGTTGATAACATTAGTAATAAACATTGGGCTATGAAATGTTTTTGTTTTTTTTTTCCTTTTCTTTTTGGAATATGTGTAGAATCTTATAAGTACGTTCAACAGTAATTTTGTTCTAAACCAACATTTCGTCTCTTGAACATTAGCTGTGATAGGTTGTAAGTTGTAATGTTGTTATTGTAATGGGACATGATATGAAGCTTAGAATCAGATACTCAGTTGATTAAGGTCACAGATATTATATATGAGTTTCCAGTTATTTCAGTAGTCAGTTTCTTAGGGGGTGTTTGAAACGTGTTTGTGATTGCTTTCCCTTACAAAAACTTCAGCAGTTTATGTTTTAAGTGTGTCCTTAATGTGGAATGCGCAGTTTAAATGACTCATAAACACTGAGTCATATAACTGAAAGTATCTTTTTGTCTTATTGGTTTCTTGCAGGTTGCTAGCAAATGTCGATTCTCATTGAAGGTCTTCCCAATGATATTGCAATAAGATGTCTCGCTCGGGTACCATATTATCTTTTCCCAAAATTAGAAACCGTTTCTCATACATGGCGGGGCGCAGTTCAAAGCACCGAATTCTACAGAGCCCGTCAAGCAGTTAACTCAACCGAATCACTTTTATGTGTATGCGCTTTTGATCCAGAAAACATGTGGCAACTTTATGACCCAAACCGCGACATTTGGCTCACTCTCCCGATACTTCCTTCAGAGGTCAGAAATTTAGCTCAATTTGGTGTCGTTTCGGTTTCCGGAAAATTATTCGTCTTGGGTGGTGGTAGTGACGCGGTTGACCCGCTGACTGGTGACCAGGACGGGACCTTTGCAACAAACGAGGTCTGGGCTTATAATCCCGTTGTACGTCAGTGGTCGCGACGGGCTCCCATGACCGTCCCACGGGCTATGTTTGCATGTTGTGTGTGGAACGGGAAGATATTGGTGGCCGGTGGATTTACCACGTGTCGGAAGTCGATCTCGAAAGCTGAAATTTACGATCCGGATACGGACACGTGGGACCCGATTCCCGATCTTGACCACACACATAACTCTGCTTGTACCGGGTTTGTGATTGATGGTGCGGTCCATGTGGCTCACAAGGGTTTAACCACAGTTCAGGTGTTGGAAAATCTGAAGGATAAGTGGCGGGTTTATGACCGTTCATGGACCCAAGGCCCGATGACGGTGGTTAACGGATCGTTGTATGTGATGAGTCACGGGTTTATATACAAACAAGAACCGGATACAAGGAAAGTTGTTGGCTCAGCTTCGGAATTTAAGAAGAGGATCGGGTATGCTATGACGGGTTTTCGCGATAATATTTATGTTATTGGTGGTGTGGTTGGGCCAGAAGGATGGAATTGGGATATTAAGAAGAAGTCAGATGTTGATGTTTTATTACTGGGGAATGAGAACGAGAGGCCTGTGTGGCAGAAAGTGGCTTCGATGACTCGGTGTCAAGGAACGATTCTCGGGTGTGCTGAGTTGAAAATTTAAATCTTTTCAGGTTTCAACTATTGTTATCTTTCATTGTACTTAAAAGTATTTTTTTTCTTTTCTAAGGTATACTAAAAAGCCGTCTGAAAACGAGCTGTATGGTTTCATTCAAAGGTCGTTTTTATCGTGTCTATTTGGTCGATTAACGATTTTGTTTAATATGATTTGAATACGTTTTATGAGTCATTTTGTCTGATAATAGTTGAAAAACTGAAAACATCCAAATTAGCATTTGACATTTTAGTATGTTAAGAGATGAAAAGTCAAACCCAATACAGAACGTCTCCTAAAAGATGGTTATCAACTCGGTGACTATTTACGTCTTCAAATGTGCTTATGTTACCAAATTTCTTAGTTAAGCTATTTTAGTCGACTGGAAATCCTTTGTGTTTTCATCGTTTCACTGGATCGAGTGGTTTGTAACTACTCCATCTGTTCAGCCGTGAAATAGTTTATTAGGTTTTTCTTAAACTAGTTTCTTAGGTTAAACAGATGGATGAAAGTCTGAAACTTACAGTAGAAACTTACTTTCTGTATCATCCTGTAAGTCACCTCGCTTTCCAGTTTTATTAGGTAACTCTTCGATTAGTATGATCACAACAAAGGATTTTGTAGCACTAAGTTGATTAGAATCATAGGCGGATCATACTATGAGCGGACGTATTTGAAGCAAAGTTATGCGCGTGCATACCCTCAGAGCGTCTTCACTAATATTAGAATTTTTGCTATTGCCACGAGACCACGTCTATAAATTTAGTTGCAAGCTCATATGATACATTTCGCCACTGATTACAGATTTACAGTTAGCAAAGAGTTACTCGTATGAAATAAATATCGAGCCATAACTATCCATGATATATGTAAAAAGTATAGATTTTTTAGAGCTAAATATAGAAAGTGTATCTAAATATAACAACTAAAAGTCTAAATTTGACATTTATCTAAAAATAGCTTAATCAATAGGAGTAGTAATTAGGAGAGATATTATTTGTCCCTATTCTGAATACTTCCTTGTATAAACGAATTCTGAGAAACCAATATAATCACATATTAATAATTTAAAATTTGAAAAAAAATTACTTTTTCATAGTAACTTTACAAGGATTTCATGTCGTTGGAAATGCGTTAAAAACATATGCAATTTGGTAGGGAACTAGTGGGGAACAAAATTAAAATTGAAAAGGAAATCATTAGAAAGTAAAAATAAAATTCCATGGAAAATTACTAAAAATTCCGATGAAATTTCATCAATACTTTTGGGTCTTTTGTGAGGAATTTCTGAGAAAATTACCTTCGGAAAAGGTCGTCCCTAATCAGTAAACGAAACCTTTTTTTTCGGGCAGTGTTTGTAAAACTCGTTAAAATACAAAAACAATTATAGTGAGTCAACCTATTTTGTCTAGTTTTGAACTATCGATATATCATACGACATGAACAACATGCTTATTAGTATTTATTACAACCGCTCGTTATTTATTATTATTTATTATTTATTATTTATTAGTTTTAGTGATAAAAAGTTTTGTGACTCTTATATTAAAAAGTGTGAAATATTAAGTTCAATTTTTGTCAGGTGTAAATAACGAACTAATTACGTTAAATTTTTTAAAAGAATTAGTGTTTGAGAGAAATCATGGTTGATAGAAAAACAACATATTCAATATATGATATAATTGTTATGTTCGCGTGGGTTAGGGCCCTTATGTGTATGAAGTAGATTGATATTTTGATGCAGACTAAAATTTAAAAGCCAGAAAACCATAATAATTAAAATTTAATTATAACTTATAAATCACAATGTGATGTAGATTTTCCTCCCAATAATAGACTTATACATATATAGGAAGCAGTGGTGGATCTAGAAAGTTAAAGAGTGGGGGACAATTTTATTTTTGACAATAGTAAGAAAAAAACTAAAATTCGAATAAAAAACTGAATATTTTAAATTTAAAATAAAAAATTTTCAATTTTTGGAGTGTTAAAAGTTTGATTTTAATATGTGAGTGGGGGCAATTTGCGTTTTGAAAGTGGGGGGGGGGGGGGGGGGAGCGCATTTGAAAAAATCTGTAAAAATCGAAGAAAAAATACACTGTGATCTCGTCTTTTTAGCAAGTCATGGGAGCGCCGTCACCCCGTACCTTATACATAAGCCCGCCCCTGATAGGAAGGCCCTTAGCTATCAACCAGGGGCCTCGGGCTGTAGTAAACAAACTATCTTAATTCGGCGTAAAATTTTATCGGTTTGTATCGGCACGAGAGACGATTAGAGATATACTGCAATGTGGTTTTTGCGATTGTACAGTACGTGATGCGGTTTTTTTTAAAGTAAACCGTTAAAATTATAGAGCTTTTTGCGGTTTTGTGGTTCGCGGAGCGTCACCAATATATTTAAAATCGGGTCCAAATCACGAGAAACCAATATAATGACATAAATTATAGGCTCATTTCTATTCTAAGTTTATTAGTTTCATACTTAGATATCATGTACGTCACATATTTATATATTTCTAGAACAAAAAGGAATAATAATTAATTAATATGAAATAGATTTAACATAGAAATCGTTGAACCTTTTGTCAAATGTGTCGTGGTCATAGGTATGGAGGAGCAATTAAAAAGAGGTGTTGTTATGCAAGATATTATATATATGGGGGTCCTAGATTATGTGGATCACAAAGTTTCTTAATCGAAATTAGTATGAAAACATAATCACGAGATAATTGAACGACTCTTTTAAGTATAGCTTATGAACAACGATGGCTATTTAGATGTAATATGTTCTGATTTAAGCTAGCTTATGAGATAAGCTTTGTTTGTCTATTTAGAAAAACTAATTCACGAGGTTTGAACTCACGGATACACATACTCAAAAATCAAATAAATCTTTTTTTTTTCTTCTAAAATTGACGTAACCATTTTAAAGTTGTTCGTATATTTAATTGTTATCGAATTTGAGACCTCACACCTTGAAGGCTTTTAATAATGTGGTAAGCGCAAGCTTTTTGCCCACTAAGCCACCTTCGACTAGTTAATAAGCTTTGTTTGTCACAAAGAACTATGAAAACTTTTATAAATCATAGTTAGTCAAATTTTCAGATGATAATAAATTTCGTGTTTTGCTAAAAACAGCCCTAAGAGTTGCCGTTAAAAGAATGATGTTATTACAATTCAATGTAAAAAATGAAAGTAATCAATCATAATCAAATGTTTATTGTGCATTCTTATTTTTTGAGATTGTATCCACTTTTTCCGATACTAATATCCAATCAGGTTGATTCATATGTAAGTTTGTAATGAAATTCATTCTCTTAACGATATGAATATCCTCTTAAGGCTGTCATTAGCAAAACCCGTTTTACCAAATAATATAACAAAATTATAAACTCCGGCTTCAGCTCCAGCGCTAGCCTAACTCCAACTATAACTTCAGCCCCACCTCAACGAATTTCTCCAATCATACAAAAACTTCATAAACACAGACTACATAATTCGATTAGGTAGTAATAACGAGTACTGTACAGAAATGAAAAACATGGATGCCATGTTAAACTGTAATAAATCAACGTAGTAAAAAAAGTAAACACAAACAAAAAACATGGGAAACTTGGTGAATTCGGTGGGCCGAGCCCACGGATGAAGAGGATACTATCAATATCATACCATGTTTTTCTACAAGCAACTCAAGTAAAAATGAATAAATAGATTAGTGATTAGTCTTTGTAAATAGTTTTGATTTCGACTAAAATACATAATGGTATGTTTGGTACGAAGCGTTTAAGAGCATTTTGGAGCAACTAATGATAAGCAACTAGCAGTTTAAATATGGTGCTTGTTTGAAAGAGCGACTAGAAGTTGAATTGTATATAACTGTTTTTATTCAAAACGGTTTATCAACAAACATTTAAATCTAATCGCTAGTTTTTTTATTTTCAGATTACATATATGCTCATTCTCTTTATCTAAAGAACATTTATATTAATGTGTACATGTCCTATTAAATAATTTTACAGTGTATAATTACTAGTATTGCTTCGTTTATCAAACACTTTATTTAACAAACTAACTGCTACCGCTTACTGTTAATTGTTTCTGCTCATACAACTACTTACTGTTATGTGTTACCAAACAATCAACTATGTTTGACAACACATACCACTAAGCAGTTGTATGACGACAAGCAATATTAGAACAATTCAAATAAAAAAACTCTAAACAGTTCATATGATAAAAATAATGTGGTTTAGTACAAGGGTGAGGAGGATTAAAAAGTTAGAACTATTTATTAATTGTGTTATTAAAAACTTGAAGTTGGAAAGAAAATTTTTGTCAAGCTTGACTAGTTTTCCCAAAGAGGGCACACTTTTTTTCACGTGCTATTATTTTCAACGTTTTTTTAAGAGCCGAATCTAATTTTAAATCGTTTATCTTTGCAAAAGTATAATTTTTTACAGTTTTTGTAATATTATAAAATCTACAAATAAAATAGACATACGCTTTGGCTCCCATAAAACCTAAAAGTTGCAAAGATAAATCTTTTTCTTTATGATACCATAAATTTGCGATATAAAAAAATGAATAAATAAATAAAAGATCGAGATATTAAAAATTACGATTATGTAGGATGAAATTTTTGAGTAATAAATTTTTGAGTTAATGCGTTAAAAGAATATTTGAAACTAGGAAGACAAATTAGAATAATTTCAAAAAATTATTTTTTGGACCAACAGGTATTATTCTAATCTATTTCTTCTATTATGATAACATGCAAAATGCTTAAAAGTAATAATTCAAACATTATTAAATCATTACTCCGTATTATACTGTACTTTTTTTAAAACGCAAATTTAATTGGAAGGGAATCTGACATTTTGAGAACATAAAATACTTATAATTGGTGTTAATAATTAGGTTTATGGGGATCTATGATGGTTTATGACATTCGGCTTGATCTTATCTTAATATATAAAACGCTAAAACTACTTTTAATTCGTTTGTTTATTAAAACAGAAATCTAGAGGTGGCAAATTATGTCCATATGCTTAAATTTGGGCTATTTGGACCATTTTTTGAACTAATGGACTAAATGGATATTACTTTTATTTTAGTTGGACTATTTGGACAAGCATGTGGTTAAATAAATGGGTATTATGGACTATTTGGACAACATAAAAGCATTTGCTTAAATTAATCTTGAGTCTATTTGTTTCTCCTTTAATATTGTCCATTTGACCCATGTCCATTTGGTCCAATGTCCATTTGGTCCAAGTCCATTTAGTCCAAATATTAAAAATTGTCCATTTAGTCCACGTCCATGGACCAACGTCCATTTAACACATTGTCCATACCCGTCCAGTCCACCCATTTAGCCACCCTTACAGAAATCTATGTGTATTCATAAAATAAGATGAGATGCAAATGAGTTCACTTCAAGTCTCCAACAACTACTCTAACGAAAACACTCGACACTTTTGAACCGGTCAGTGTTTCATTAATAATTGAAACTAGGATTTTACCCGCGTTTCGCTGCGGAGCGTGGGGTCTTAGAGTTCAAGAGTGAAAACGGAAAATATATGTATGTTGAATGAATGATAAGTATGCTTTACAACATGTCAATCCTAGTGTTGCTAGAGATAGTCATTATATCAGAGAAAGAAATAGTTGTCTTTAATCTTCGGTCGTTGGCATCATATTGTTTTCCTCTTTTTTTTATTGCGCACACTGATGACTTGGATGTTTCTGATTACCTACTGAGAAGGGCGAGCAAAGTAAAGAACACTGTTGTGGAGTCAACATGTTTGGTTGCAGAATATGCAAACACAGATGGTTGGTGAAATTGTGTTCTTCCATTAACTGAATAGAATATCACAGGTTCCTATATCGATGGTTTTTAATTTCAACAGCTTTCAACTGTGGTGGATGCTAACTGGAAATTCTACCATGGAGTACCTGAAACATGTATTTGGCGGATCATACATTACGATCTTAAAAGCTTACATCAAATAGATTATATGTATGCGAGCACACACTATTACTCATGTATCAGGGGGAGTATTCTAATATGAAAAATGAGAAAAAAATATGGTTACCTTCTCCGAAAGCATTAGTGGGTTGTGTTGTCGCGTTAGCTATTGAAACGTTAAACACTTATCGACCAACATGTTCAACTTGTCTTGTGCGATGGGTGCCAATGTGACCTTCTCAGAATCTTGTGCAGGATACGTAGTTTATTATCTATTAACATCGTCATGGGAAAAAACATACGACCAGTTAATAGTAGAATAAATTGCAAAACTTTTTTATTTATTTATTTTCTCTTTCTAATTTCTACGTACGTCTTGACGACAAATGTATCATGTAAGGTTTATTTGATTTTAGTTATAGCATCATTAGATTACTGCTCTTAATTCGTTTTATAATTTTGGCTCATTACCAAGCGAGAAAGAATGTATCAAACCTCATATTTCAAAAAACCTTGATGTGCTTCTAAAAGCAATGGACCTGTATCTCCATTCATGTTTAGTGTAATTAACCCAAAAATATAGTCACTTTTCATCTTCGTATGTCTAACCTGCAAGGCAAAGCAAACTTTTTACTCAAAGCACACAAAGACACTCATTGGAGGGGAAAAAGAAAGAAAAATAGATAACTATGGCAGTAACACAATTTTGGGGTACTTCCCCCCTCGCATAATAAACTAATATATAGTACGTGGAACTGATATTAGACCATTGTTTTTTTTCTTTAGAATTATGATGTATAAGTTTACATAATCTAATAGGTTTGCACCTACAATCTTGACCAAGCGGTGTTCAGAACTCATTACCAGTTCGCCAGGCTAAAAGGACCTCCAATTTTGTTGGGGACCCTTTTATTCGTTTGGAAGGTCACTCCAATTTTTGGGGAGACAATTTGGAAGACCAGCTCGTCAAGCCAAAAGGGAGACAAAGGATCAACTGCCATGGCAGAAACTCATCAACCGCCAAGAGTTTCACACACTAAGTTAGAATGTAAACCTATTATGACCCATTTTACAACCCGCCTAACCCTCTCATCTTGCCAACTCTAAGTTAGAATGTAACGTATCAAAATCAGCAAATACTGTGATAAACTAACCATTACTACGATCAACACCATCCCAATATCGCCCTGGTCTGATATTATAATGGTGTGGTGTAGCGTCAAACCCCCCTCTTTATCCGGCTGTGTTTAGGGACTTCTTGAGGAACTATAAAACCATATTCTTTCACCTTCTCGTTATCTCCTCTATAGAAACTAGAAGGGGGGGGGGGGGGGGGGGGGGAGGGGGTTGAATAGTTTCTTAAATTTACTTGTTAAAGATTGATTTTTAAAAATCCTTTTTAAAAACTTAGGCTTGAGTATTTATGTGAAACCTTCTTATACATAATATGAACAAGGTATAGTGAAACTAAACTAATAATCACAAGTATAAAGAATAACGAATGTAAAGAGATAAGAGAAGGAAATATCAAACCAAACACCAAGGATTTATAGTGGTCCGGCAACGAAGCTCACTTCTCGTTCCTACTCCACTCCTCAAGTACTCCTTACTCGAGAGTTTACTAATTGTGAGAACCCGTACTTTCCCATCATTATTTTATTCTTTTTATTCGTGCTTTTTGAATTTTCCAACGTATTACGTTTTCTTGAATAATTTATATGTAAATCCAGAGATTTTTAAATTATACTTTTAAGTATTATTTTGTTCATTGACAATACTTTGTATGGAATTATAAATTTTTATTTTATTTTTCCATATTTATTTTAAATCAATGTTTTTTATTTAAAATCACCCGCGTGCGTTCTACAACAAGTTTATTCTAAAACAATGTACAACGAGATTTCCTAGTGATTGCGATACCGACGGATGCCCAAAAGTTTACGTTTATTTATCGATTGTTTCGATAATTAATACTTTCGACGATTTTTGTTTTAATTACGTATTAAGTCGTGTCGAGAAATCATTTATTCATTTTTATGATGCATTGTAACTTTTGAAAAGTATTTTTACGAAACCTGAGCCCCGTAAATATTTTTAATATTTACCAATAACCATTTTTTACCCTTTAAAACTATTAATTGTTTTTAGGTCCACAAGTTTCAAATTTGGCAAGATTGACTCCTCCACTTAAACAACCATATAAAAACCCATTTTACTTCCACTAACTAACCATTTCATTTGTAAAAAAAACACACACAATCTCTCCCCACCCCACCCTTTTGCCGCCACCTTCACCACCATCAACCACCACCATCCATCATGATTCATCCAAAACAAAAACAAGACCCATTCTTAGAATTTTCTTGTGATTCTAATGATATCAAATTCATTAACATGCATCAAAATTTCAAGAACTTTTGATTTTAAGATTGTATGATGATTTAATCATCATGCATGTGTTATTTTTGGTATGATCATCACATTTTAATCCTTAAAAGTCTTGTTTTTAATCTTTGATTTTGTTAGATTTTACATGCAAGTGTTTTTAGGAGTGTTTGGATGATGGGTATGATAGTATAGTGATCCTAGGGGTATGGGAATGATTGGTTTTGAGTGAAAAATAGATTTGTCTTGCTTTCTAAAAAGGCAATTTGGGACAGCAGGTCTTTAACTGAATTTTCGTGGGTTTAAAGTCTGAGAAAGACTAATATTATTTGATATTGTTGTAGAATTTTCCGAGACGGTCGTTTTGGTATAAGATAGATCTTCTAAGTCATTACCAGTCAAAAGTTATGCTAGTTTTAGTTTTCGTGTACCGGGAGACGCAAGTCGGCACAATCCGAAATTGTGGCTGATTTTGGGTCGGCTCTCGGGGACTCTAGGCTTGGTTAGATAGTTGATACTACTGATTTTCAAAGTTTACAAACTGAGTTTGATGAGTCTAGTAGTGATTTCAAAAGTCGGATTGTCGAGTTTGTACTTTTAAAGCGGTCTAAACGGTTTTACAAAACAAGTGCACAAATCTGTCCTAAATTTGGAGTCGAGTAAAGTGTCGAGCTGACGGATTTTAAAGTGTGAACTTTGGCTCAAACTTTGGTGAGGTCTTATACAGGTTATAAGTGACCTTGACACCAATTTTCGTCTAAAACTGACAAGTCTAGATAGGGTAGATCGGTGTGTACATTCAGAGTGTACTTGCTGATTTTTATTTTGGACACGTAGTTCAATGTTTGTGTTGCGTGAGTTTGAGTATTCATCATCGGACATGATGACTTATTCAAGTGCTTAGTCATTGTATAAATGACTTAGCTACTGGTCCAATTAATGTTAAAGGATAGTTTGACTTGCGTTGACTTGGCGTCGTATGACGGGTCATTTTCAAGTGTTCAAGTGTTTTAACGTGTAGTGTTGGAATAAATGGTTAGTATGAATTCATTTGGTTCGTGTCAATGGTTTTGAAACATGAATACTTTGAAAACATTTGAGTCATATTGTATTTGGTATATATATCGATATTGAGTTCGAGTCTTAACGCGCGCCTTATTGTGATCAGTTGCGGTTTTCGTGTTTCCCCGGGCATCCATATCGTCGGTGATCGTCTCACCACATTGTTTCTACTCAGTTGCTGAGTACCATGATTGATTTACCTCGTGGCTAAGGTGAGTTTATAGCCCCTTTTTACTTGTACATGATTTCTAAATGCGGGGTGAGATTTTACATGGTGGAACACAACCATTTAACAATTGTGTGCTATCCTCAACTTGTATGCTATCCAGAAATTGTATGCTTTCCAGAACTTGAGGATTTCCAACTGATTTTCATTGATATTATTTCTTTTTAGTCTAGCCTTAAGTTACCTCTCATTGATCATGAACCGTTAATTAATCCTGCTACCAAGCGCGAATGTTGTGGGTGGATCCATCGGGATTGACTATCCCCGTCCCGATTACCTTGACGCACTAATATTTGTTTATTCACTTGAGTATTTAGGCTGAATACTGACTAGAGGAACTTACACTGAGTTAAGCTTCGGTTCATGAACTAAACAACAATAATAATGTTTCGGACTATGGTTATTGATCATAACCATACTCCATACTACTTGTTTTACAAATGAATGCTTGTGTTCCACATCCTTATTGCTAAACCTATGAATTTCACTCAACTTTGTGTTGACGATTTTACATGTTTAATCTCAGGTATTATTACTTAGCTTTGTTTGGATGGGAGCCCACAGGATATTATCGCAGCTTGGAGATTTCTGTGATGCTTTTGAAAGATTGGTTTTATATAAACTGTCAGAAGTTTATTATATCTTTTGGGCAACTTTATGTTATAAATTGAGACGAAATAATATAATTTTTTTTCCGCTTTTAAAACTCTGGGACCTATGTTTAAAAACTCAGACCTTTTATGTTGTAATGTACATGTTTTTATTTCGTCAGCTTTGTATGAACTGTAATTCATTGTTGCTTGTACTATGACGTGTTACCCCCTCGTTGCCTAGTTGTTCCATGTCAGATTCTGGGGGTCTCACAGAGTGGTATCAGAGCGATGGTTATAGGGAACTGAGTCGTTTTCAAAACTTAGTGTATAACCGAAAGTTCAAATATTTTATGTTTCTAAGTGCCAAACACAGAATCTGCCATTGTTGTTCGATATCTTTGCGGGTAACTCTCTAATCTTTATTATTTCCTCTTAATTATCGTTGTAGTATTTCATCTCTTGATTTCATGTTGAAATATTACATTACCTTAATGGCAATAATTACTATGTCTTTTCAAAGCCTTGTGCTTCATATCATTCGATATTACTGTGATTACATATGCTCTTACTGTATTTCTGGAATTCTTGTTCTTGTGAACTGATCTGGTTACGATGATTTCATATTGCTATGACGTTACATACTTGTATACAGAGCGCGTATGCTGCCGACTTTTCATACTCATTTTTTTAGTACTATTGTTATTTCATTTATGCGTGATACGACTGACTTCATATGCTCGTTCGTTTTGAACCGTCTATTTTTCTCGACTCGCTGTTACATGTTGTGCATACTCTCGTGATACCATTGTCCGGAATTGAAGAAGTGTTGTTTTCGATGAACTCCTGATTTTCATTCTTACTACCGTACGTCTTGCTTTCATTGTTTAATTCTTTAAAATATCTATTTAGATATGCAGATTTTCTTTCCGACCATTCGTAATTGAATGTCTAGTCTATAGTCCATTGTGTAGCTCAATGTGTCTCCGAAAAAGACTAAAGGACACCATGTGAGTCACACATCTCGAAGTATTCATTGAATCAGTACATGAATAACATTGTGGGTTTTCATAATCTTGATTTACCTTTACGCCGCCGTTTTACACGACACTTGTACATGGATTACATTTTATTTCATTGACCATTCTACGTTTCGACTTCGACTTACAACATCCGTTGTACCTTGAACGCATGATCGTCATTTATTATGTGACGATTGTTTGGAATACGATCCTACTTGTATCCTCCCTTTTTCATTAAACCTCCTCGCCTCAGGAGTGTGACTTGTTAATATTTTGTTTCTTTCTCGGTATGTCTTGTGATGTTGGAAAATCACGCCGCCAGGAGACTTTCCTGCAATGCATCTTGCAGCCGAAGACACGGATGATATGCGTCATTTTTGATCTCTTAGATTACCGTTGGCATTCTTGAACCATTTCCATACTGTGTTTTCTTTACATGACTAATTATACAGTTTATCTTCTTTCGTCTTTGTGGAATCCACAAGTCTTGTGTGTACATTAATTCTGGGTTATTAGGAAATTGGATTTAATTTCAAGCTGTGTCGAAAAATATTATTGTACAGAAACTTTACAGGGAATTTAACAGTGTCGAGAAAATATTTTTATAACCTTAGACATAAAAATATATATTTCTACTTGTTGAGACGTCCGTTTAGGACATAAAAATTGACCAGTAACTTTAAAATCGAGCAAGTTACGCTCATTTGAGATTTGTAAAATCTAAGAAGTTATTTTCTGAATAATGCTAAAATATCATTTTGTTGACAGATTTAATGCAAGGGCATTTTCGTCCATTTTTATTCCGTTTCAAGTCTCGGGTAAAACTAGAAAGTTGTTCAAAACACTGTTTTACATCGAAATGCATTAGACTTTGAGTCTTAGAATATCGTTTAGTGAGTTAATTGGTCTAGTCAAACCCAAAAGTCAAAGTTGACTAAACAGGTCAAAACTGATAGAAGTTAAAAACATGGATTGAAGCGTTTTTGAGTTCGTTTGAGCTCGTAAAACCTTAACTAATGATATTTTGCAAACTAAAAACAATGATTGCGTTTGGAAACGTTTACAAATAGTAACTTTAGCTCGGTCGTACATAAATTTTGAACTTTTAGGAAGCAAGTGATTTGACAAACTGATGTTCTACTTTCTTAAAAGTATATTTTTTGTCAAATAAATTACGATGTACACATACGGATTCCTTTATCCTTTCTTTTATTTATGACTTAATTGCCATTCTATTTTCCTTCTTTGCTTCTATCGTACCACTGAATTGGACCGAGGTTGAAGATCTTGCTTTCGTAACATTTGTTATCATCTTGACATGCGTCTCATGAATATTCCTGCTAAACCTCTTGAAACCTTATCACCTTGTTACCATTTCGTTGACTGTATTGAACCACTCCTTATTTCCCTCTTGTAACCCACTCGCTACTTTATAAACTATTGTCATGTTACCATATAAACTCAAACTGGTCTTGTTCGCGAATCATTTTACAAAAGGTTTCATTTGGGCTTTCTTAAATAATTGAATGCTATCTTGTAAAATTAATTTATATTAATTTTACATTGTATTCTCACAAATTGTTCTACCTTGGGTCTTGTAAAGAATCTTGTAACATTACATTTTTTGAATTAAATATCTAGCCAGTAACTTATTGGCGAATAATTTCAGAAACTATTTTGATTTATGTTTTTACGAATGACATTATATACATATTTTAAATAATATGACCTGTAATACTGGTTTGACGAAAATGAGCATCGCATTGCTAGTCCTAAATTACGCATGGCCTAATCACCTATGCTTAATTTAGAAGGAGCCATGCAAGGCCGAATAGTAGTCGCCATAAATATTTGACCAACAATCAACTTTTTAATATGTTCCTTAAAAAGTTAGATAAATAAAGTTTAGAAAATTTTACTTCTTATGCGAGTATCAACAGTTCGCAACATACACATATACACCCTTATCTTTTCTTGAACAAAGTACATGCCTCAAGCACAGATTTCCTTACTCAGCGATCTTTGATTTACTTGTTACCTCATCATCCTCATGATACAATTTTCGTTACCATTTGCCTAAGTTCTTACTATTGATACCCGACTTGAAAGTTTCAACGTTGCTATGCTCCTTCATCGATCGACCTTCTCTATTTATTTTAGTAGAAACTACGAAACGTCTCTGGACGCGACTAATGGTTTATGACTGGACGTGAACAATGATTTCGTGTAAGTGTCATGATGTGTGTTAGACTTTGTCGTCTTGAAATTCATTCATGTGAATCATGTGTTGATTTCGCCTTTCATTGCTAATGTTTTCATTTTACTGAATTTACTCTCAATTGACTTCTTAAGAATTTTCTTTGATTCGAAAATTCGTTGTGTGGCTTTTCTCTTTCGATCGTATGTCGACCACCGAGAACTTAATAAGCTATTATTGGTGTCATCAACTGCATTCAAGAAGTGATGACTTGCTATAATCCTTTGTTTCTTATTACTATCATCATCGATGCATCTATTCTATCATGTTCGTTAAGAGTTGATACGACTTCCGTTTTAATCCCTCGTGCTATTGCTTGTATACTAATTGTTGATCGATATTCGTTTCATAATCGTTTGCTATTTTGTCACTTTCTGAAAACCTGAAACAGTTACGTGTTTATCGTGGATATCTTAAACACTTTCTTGAATTTCTAAAAAGTATTATTAATTTTTAAGAACATTTTATACATTTTATCAAATGTTTAAATTACCAAAATAACTATTTCAAGTTAAGTACATGATCTATACATCCTCTTTGGTAAATTTATAACTAGTTTTTAAAAAAGGGTATCAAACTGTATCTTCTAAAGTAATTGATTTTTTCCTACTTTACTGTCAACCTAATGAAATTATTAAATTAATTTATAATTTATAACAATGCTTCTAAATAACTTGGAAAATCTAATTTTCTCTAATGGTAACGATAAACCTGAGTTTTTAACGATAATTTCATGTAGTCACCCGAAAAGCTTTTAAGCTGATCAAAATAACTATTTGAACTGAGTTACTTTTACCTTGAAGTCCTGATCAAGAAAAAGATTTGACAACTGTTTACCCACTCGTTTTATATAGAGTTTGATTTTTAATCACTACACCTTGTAAAATTTTCTTTTAATCAAGAAAATATTTTAAACTGAGTTTTAAAGTAATACCAAAATACTAGACAACTGATTTTGACAGCCTATATTTTGAATGATCATATGTAATTCATTTTCCCTTCTAGTTCTTTTGTAACTGGATTATTACGTTTTAAGATTGTCACATTTTACAGTTGCACGACTTGCGACCCCTTGTTGATTTACAATCTTGGTTCATTTTATCGCACTTTCCCTGTTTAAGCGATTCTTGCATTCATTCTATCTCTTGATGTATCTCCGTATTGAAAGATCGTTATTCTAATCCAAGACTGAAAAGTTATACGAAAAGGAGTTAAATTAAAACTGAATTATAGTGAATTCTAACTGTTAAGATTCGTCGTGGTACTGAAATTACCTAGGAAGCAATGAATTTTGTTCTACACTTTGTACCTCCTCTTGTTTGCATCTTCTAATATTTTCAGGAGAACTCTGGGGACCAGAGTTCATTTAGGGGGGAAGACTGTGAGAACCCGTACTTTCCCAACATTATTTTATTCTTTTTATTCGTGGTTTTTGAATTTTCCAACGTATTACGTTTTCTTGAATACTTTATATGTAAATCCTGAGATTTTTAAATTATACTTGTAGAATCTTGATAACCTATGAATCTATGAAGGGGGTTGATGATTTCTAGAGAGAGAAACTAGAGAGAGAAAGTGAGAGAAAACTATGTGTTATTTCATTAAGTGGAAAACAAGAAATGTTCAACAACCAACCCCTTTCCAAGGAGGAAAGGGGTATTTATACTTCCAAGTCATATGTGGACTTGGGCCGGCCCATGACAAGCCCATGGACCGGTTCTTACTTAACTAAATAAGTAACTATAAACTACGAGCTATTACAACATTAATAATATTGTGGAGTGACCGATACTTCTAATATACGTAAAAACGTATTTCTAACAATCTCCCCCTAAGGGAGGTCACTCCACGTTACAAAGTTCTAAACCTAGCATACTATATTAAGTCTTCGTTCTTTAGCTCGTAGTCTTTTATTCTTTTCTTTCTTTTGTTGTGAATATGTTGGTTTGATCTTTTTGGCTTTGGCTTGAGAGCATTGTTCTTTTGGCCATTCACGTGCGATCTTTGCCTTCTTGTGAATTTTGCCTCCTCGTGACTCCATGTTCCACACACTTATGTCTTTTTGTTGAATTCTCGAAAGTTTCAGAGTTTGGTACAGCGGAAGACTTTATCTTGTACTTTCTTGAATTTTTGCTAAACTTTGATGCAGAAAAACATAAGCATGTGGGAACGACTTCTACAGGTACACCGCAACACCACCGTCTTCACTGGTACACAGCAACGCCACCGTCTTCAACAGGTACACAGCAACGCCACCGTCTTTAACAGGTACACAGCAACGACACGAATAAAATGGCTTTGAACATTTTATTCTAATTCGGTAGCATTTTACCTCCGGTCGGTGAAGACCGTTGGACGATATCAGATATCGTACCCGTGACGGATAGTTTCAATTAAGTAACTTCCTGACAGGATTTCGCGGGTGAACCCGTTCTCTTTATTCGACCGTCCAAAGCTGACTGCGAACATAAAGAGTGAATCACTTGGATAAATTATCCTTGTGATTTGAAGCCGTCAATTCATGAAACCTGGAACAAGTGAATTTCAATTAAGATTTTCACCATCGTTGCTTTCCAGTTATCACGAGCTTAATTCATAAAGAATCTTGCACGTCACCTACCAAGTGCTGTTTGATGATAACACTAGAAGGATTTCCACTCGTCACTGTGATCAATAAAGAGTCACTCTGAGTGTTCTGGCAAGATCATATGATAATGCGTAGAGGCCTGGAACGAGTTTAAGTTCAATTAAGAATTAAACCACTGTTTCCTTCCAGTTTTTCACAAGATTGGTTCTAAAAGAACCGCACGTGTAACCTACCATGAGCTTGTTTGAAGTTGGCTCAAGCAGGATTTCCATCTTCATTGTAATATTTACGTATTACTCGGATGTTCTGGCAATATTACAGGAATATTGCGTAGGACTCATGAAAATCTCTTACTTTTCACGGTGTGTAAGAAAGCAAGGAATAAATGGAAAGTGTCCTAATGAGACTTTTGATGATCTCTTGGCTCTAGACTCGATAGTGCGTTTTGATTTAGTGAGCGATGGCTGGAGAGGAGTGCCACCTTTTCAATACCAGTCTATTCGGAGTGAATAAACCAATAGATAACGTGTTGATCTCCGTGTGATTAAAACAAATACCTTTTGAGAGATATTTGAGTTAGCTGGGAAGGGTTGTGCATTGCATCACTGGGTCCATGATGTCTTTCTTCAATACCGAGAATCATTAACAAAAATGATCTCAATAGCATATGTATTGACCCGGTTTCTGCCTTAAGTTGTAAGGAGGGCTTCTTTCTTTACACCCTTTATCTTTACAATTCTTTTTCATTCTTCAACCCCTTCAATGCTTACCAATACGTCATCACTAGCACCTTGTTGTGATTGTTCCAGTGCTAGCTTAAGTACTTGGTCGGCATTCAGCTACGTTCACATTCTTTCTCCATCTTTCCTAGGACTTCTAATTCTATCTAGGGAATTGTCCTTGGGAAGATTCCATCGGCTCTGATGAATCATTGGACTAAACCTATTCCTACCACCCTTTTGTCACCACATTCGTCGTGAATTAAGCGTGTTTTGGGAAGGAATTGCCACCATGAAAAATCATTGAAAATCACCTAAAGTACTTGTGATATTGAAATCAAAAGTTTCGTACCTTAGGTGTTTTTGATCATCAAAAACGCTCCCCCTTAATACGTGCTTTACACATATTAAGTTGGATAATCGTTAAGTCTTTTTCATCTTTTAGCCAAGTATCATTTAAATCTCCTTAATCCCATTTTCTCCCCTTATCCAAAATGTTAACCATTAATATTTGGGATATTGAATGGATTAACCGGTCTTTGGGTAAAAATGAAATCGATGTTTGGCCATAGAACATGTTCATGCTCCCCCTTAAATTAATAAGGGATAGTTGTAGTGCTTTAGTATGATATATTTTGAAAGATTTAGAATCTCGTGTGAAATTCTTGAAAAATTATCATACCTTAACACTACATCAAGCCGTACAAGCACAATATTCACAAATATACATATTCACAATTGAAAAACCAATATAAAGTGGACCTGAAATGTACGACCCATTAGATGGATCGTTGCAGTAGCTTGTGGTGCACTAAATATGGTCTACCACCAACGAATCTTTCCAAGCTCCTCATCAATCTACGTTCACGGAGCTTTTGATCAATCTTCTTGATCACTTACTTTGCCATTTGCCGATAACCCGGATGCCAATCCTCCGTCATCTCTGGCAAAGTCCCACCCGAGTTAAGATGCTCCAACTTTCCTCTGACTTGTAGAAGAGTCCCATCACTGTACTTATAAAGCTCACCCACCCTCATAAACTTCATTAAACCTCGACTGTTCAAGTAGAAAATGCCGCAATTCGGGACAGAAATGCCGGTATAAGGACATCTATCTACATGTTGAGGTAACACTTGATTCACTGGACGGGTTAGGTTAAGCTTCCTTTGGTAACTTTCGACTCCCAACTGAAGATCTTCAACTCGTTTCTTGATAACAACGCTTCGTGTGAACATACGAAGTGTTGTATTCAAGGCAATGAGGTCTTCACGAGGAATATGTGTGAGTTGATCTCGGGTCATCAGAAGCAGCATATCTTCGATATCCTCAAGGCGAATGATAGAAAAATCTCCCTGTTGGATTTTGTATTCTCTGTCATCCTCCCTTTTCAAGCGAATCTCCGTCACATGATAATAGCCATTCTTGGCTTCAGTTTTCAACCCTAAGATGCTGGAGATGCGGATATCGGATCTAACGTTACTTCCTGAATTGACTAGGCAGCAACCCCTGTACGCCCTTCGGACTCGTTCGTCCCAATGAGATGCACCTATAACAACATACATATCATAATTACGAGTTACCATTGGGACCCAGAGTCGGTTTACCTTTTCCTCGATCCAGGGTATTGTCCCCCAGTTGGCAGCTTTCAGCAAGGTCAAGGAGGTTGCGTACGTTGATGAACCCTTTAGAAGATACTCAAGATCATAGGTGAAGAAGAAGTCGAGAGCAATCTGATTAGCTTGAGTAGGATCAAGTGGAGGTGGAGCTCTTTCTGATTCATGAAGACCTGGCCGTTGAATGGTATTCAGAGCTTTCAGGATCTCATCAGCATAGTACTCGAACTCCATTCGGGTTAACCTGGTTTTGGCGCGAAGTCTTTTATCCTTAAGTGCTTTCTTCACCAAAGACGGAGTAACCGAAGTCTTATACTCATGAGCAAGAAATGCACACAAGTCAATCGGACTACGGATACGGAGATATAGAACATCTCTGTCAGCGTCCGTGATTGGATCATATTGCGCCGCTGTCGTGATCCAAGCCTGTGGCGGTGCAGTCTCGTCAATCTCCAACGTGTCTGCCCAGTCTTGTGTGCTTGGTTCAGGAACCGTAGATTGTTGTGCTTGTTGTAGAGGAGTAGAAATGCGAACATCTGCTGGTTCTGATTCAGGCATCTCGGCGGTGTCATGAACGGGTGAGTGTTGTGCAGCTTCAGGTTCCGTTACTGATTCTGCAATCACAGGAGCAACAACAACAGGACTAATAGGGTTAGTGGTAACAGGTATAGATACAGCAATAGAAGTACCGGGAATCGATGAAGCTGTAGTAGCATTCACATCGTGGCGCCACTTAGACCGTCTTGATTCCGTTGATGTTGAATTGTCCTTCTGCGCTGCATCTTTCTTGGACTTGGTTCCAGACTTAGCAGGTTTCTTGGAGCTGGTAACCTTATCTCCCTCTTTTGGCTGTTTACCCCCATCATCATCCTCATCGTTATCCTCATTGATCCCCCTAGCACTATCCTCATTACCATCACCACCATCATCGCCATCATCATCATCATTATCATCATCCTCATCATCATCACCATCATCGTCATCGTCATCATTCTTTTCTTCTTCTTCTTCTTCTTCTTCCTCTTCTTCACCAGTACCCTCTTCTTCTTCACTTTCTTCCCTTTCTTCCTCAGGTAGAATGTGATAA